>JAOPSE010000006.1:119704114-120904114 GCA_029449295.1 Zea luxurians | reverse complement strand
CGCGCGGGGGGAAGAAGAGGAGGGAGAGAGAGAGAGAGAGAGGGGAGAAGGGGAGGGGAGCGGGGCTCACCTCGGGGTCCAAAATCCGGTGATCGCCGTCTCCAAAACCTAGGGCACCACGGGGAGAGAGAGGTGGAAGAGGGAGAGGAGAGGTTGTTGCGCGGGAGATCCAAATGAGAGAGAGAGGGAGGAGAGGGGGGCGCATGGGGGGTTTGGGCGCCGGGGGCGCGCAGGCCGGGGCGGGCCGGGCCGGTTGGGCTGGGCTGGACTAGGTTGGGCTGGGCCGGGCCACTTCGCGGATCGAAAACCCACGACGAGCGCGGACCACTAAACGGAATTAAATCGCGAACCGAAATCCGGAACGGAACGAGACGAACACTCATCATCAGACAAAGAAATGCGCTTCGGCATGATGCAACACCCATGACACTTAGGTTTTGGTTTATACATGACACGGACACCTGCCGCTATACTGGTTTGAAATTGGGAAGAAGGAGCAAACGGGGAAAGAGAAGAGAGAGTAACACCCGAATTTGGTGAGAGAAAAGAAGAAAAAATTCTACCCCCAAATTCAGGGCGTTACACCTTCGCAACAACCACTTCATCTTTGGAGCCGATTGATGGGTACCACAAATCCCTTCATGTACTTCAGCCATGGCTAATATAGCATCACCTAGGCCTAAGCATTTAAGTAGGACGTCGTTGACTGTTCGGCGGTAGAGTTCATCACTCATTAAAACATACTTGAAAGTTATACGTGTTAGAATTATAGGCATTTTCCGTATTATTTTAATTCCATAAATTAACATTATGATGATGACATATAAAATATGTTTAATCATAGAAATCATTATCTCAAATATATCCATAACAATATGGATCAAGAGAACATGAAACATATGAATCATATAAATATAATAAGCATATAAACATGAAACATGTATTATTATGGAACAACTGAAAATAAACAGATAGCAACATAAACAGCATGACTGTAAAATTAAGACAAACAGATTTATCATATTACTAGTATGATTAGGCATCAGACACGTCATGATATAATACGACAAAACAGATTGGATAAATTTATGGCTATAAATAAAACAGCAGGTATGAACATATATAATTTGCAAAATGAAAAACAGTAAGGAGATGAATTGATCATACCCTCCCATGCACTCCGAGGATCTAGATCCTTGTCCAACTTCACTTGTCATGTCAGCAGGAAGAAGACTTCGGGCAGTCGCGTAAACGCTCCCCAAAAACCTAATTGCCGATCCCTCGTGCAAGGTCTCGAACGGCAAGGGCTCCGGAGGCACCTGCCCTCTCGCTTCTCTGTGCGCGCAGAGTCGCGAGATGGAAATACCCTCACTCGGCTGCTGGACTGTGTTCTGAAAGTGTTTTCTCGCGTGTACTGAGTGACAGGGGTGCTCCTCTATTTAACCTCTCGCAGAGGGAAGCTGAAGGAGAAAGGTCGCCGAGTCACGCCAAGAGTCGGCCAGCTCTAGCCGAGTTATGCCATGAGTCGGCCAGCTCTCGCCGAGTCATGCCATAAGTCGGCAGCTGAAGGAGAAGGGTCACTCGGCTGGCTGACGAAGAGACAGGGTCACTCGACAGACGAAGAGACAGGGTCACTCGGCTTACGTACGCGGTTAGTGAGTGCTAAAAACTAACACAACCACACCACGCCCGCTCGCCTGCCTGCCTGCCTCGCCTCGCCACGCCACGGCACGCCACGCCACGCCCGGCCCGGCCCGGCCCGCGGCGGCGGCGGCGCGCGCGCGCGTGTGGCACGCCCTTGTCCATTTCTTGACCTCCCAAGATAAGTGGAATAAATCCCACCATATAAGTCAAGGCAAAAGACCCTTGGACTTCCAATGTGGTACTATTGGTATTCTCCACCATTACACACCATAGAGTTTATTCAATAAATGGGCCAAGCCCATAAAGGATCCAACAATCCCCACCAAACTCTAGGGTTTGTAATGATGAAGTATCAGAATCACAATCCTTTGATATACCAGTGTTTCGATGGAGACTGTTAAGTTGAACATCCATCTAGAATAAGAGTTTCACTCATTCACAACTGAACAATGGACTATGCCTTGAATTGACAGTTTTGTGCGAAATAAGATTCACTCAAATCCTTTGCTGATACTAGGCTGCAAAAGGGTATTCCCGCTTTTTAGAAGCATATAAGTCACACTTCAGTGCCTTTCATGAGTATTTAGGGATTACCCAAATCCCATAGACTGTGACTAGCAGTCTGACTCATATAGGTGTATTCCTCAGAAGATGTTCTGTAGGACATCTCACCTTTAAAAGACTCTTGGAATACATTAAGGTAAAAACCATCCTGCCTTACAGATAGGAAAGATGTGCATCAGAAATGAGTTAAAGAAGGGATCTTTCCTCACAATCTACTCCTAGCTTGTTTCTCCACTCTACTTCACGGGATCTCCGATCACATAGAGCAGGTTACCACTAGAGTAGATCTCACATGGGTCTCATACCCATTTCCCTCGATGCACTTTCTATCACATTGCGGATAGACCCTTAGTGAATTGATCTGCCAGATTATTCGATGTGTGGACATAATCCACAGTAATAACTCCGGAGTTTTTCAACTTTCTGACAGATTTCAATCTCCTCTTAACATGCCTTGTAGACTTCATGTTATTCCTAGAGCTGTTAACCTTTGTAATCACCGTTTGGTTGTCACAGTTCATGGAAATAGCCGGTATCGGTTTTTCAACCACCGGTAAGTCCAATAGGAAATCACGAAGCCACTCAGCCTCAGCCCCAGCAGTGTCTAATGCTGCGAGTTCTGCTTCCATTGTAGACTTCGTTAAGATAGTCTGCTTGCAAGACTTCCAGGAAACAGCGCCACCTCCAAACAGAAACACATACCCGCTTGTGGCATAAAGCTCATCAGCATCAGAAATCCAGTTGGCATCACAATAGCCTTCCAGTACTTTTGGGTTTCCGGTATAATGAATACCGTATGTCATAGTACCTTTCAAATACCGCAACACTCTCTCAAGAGCACGCCAGTGATCATCTCCTGGTTTCGACACAAACCGACTTAGCTTACTCACAGCATAAGAGATGTCTGGCCTTGTTGCACTTGCAAGGTACATGAGCGAGCCAATGATCTGGGAGTATGTCAATTGATCCCTTGCTATTCTCCGATTCTTTCTTAATAGCACACTGGGGTCATAAGGTGTTGGAGCAGGATCACAGTCACTAAAACCAAAGCGACTCAATACCTTTTCCACATAATGGGATTGTAAAAAGTTACCCCACCATCAGCTTCTCTAACAAGCTTGATGTTTAGAATGACATCAGCCTCTCCCAAATCTTTCATCTCGAAATTGCTCGATAGAAGATTTTTAACTTCCTCAATCACATTGAGATTTGATCCAAAGATCAAAATGTCATCAACATAAAGGCACAGCATAACAGACTCACCCCCACCATACCGATAGTATACACACGTGTCAGATTCATTTACAACAAAGCCAGCTGTTGTAAGAGTATTATCAAATTTTTCATGCCATTGCTTAGGTGCTTGTTTTAGGCCATACAGTGATTTTATCAACCTGCACACCTTGTTCTCTTGACCATCCGCAATAAACCCTTCTGGCTGATCCATATAGATCTCCTCATCCAACTCTCCATTTAGGAAAGCTGTCTTAACATCCATCTGATGAATGATAAGACCATAAGAGGCTGCCACGGCTATTAATGTGCGAATTGTAGTCAATCGAGCCACTGGTGAGTAGGTATCAAAGAAATCTTCACCCTCCTTTTGGGTATATCCTTTGGCCACAAGCCTTGCCTTGTACCTCTCAATTGTACCATCAGACCTAAGCTTTTTCTTGAAGATCCATTTGCAACCTATAGGTTGACAACCATAAGGACGGTCAACGACCTCCCAAGTTCCATTAGACATAATAGATTCCATCTCACTCCTTACTGCTTCCTTCCATAAGTCAGCATCAGGAGAGGAATATGCCTCACTAATGGTAGTTGGTGTGTCTTCCACAAGGTACACTATAAAGTCATTACCAAAGGATTTTGCAACCCTCTGTCTCTTGCTCTTTCGAGTGACTATAGTGTCATCCTCCTCAGGGATGTGCACGTGGGAATCCTCAGCATGATCTATAGGAATCGACAGTTCGTGCTCATGGGGAATTATAGTCTCATGACTTATATCACTAGGTGTATTCTTCATAGGAAACTCATTCTCAAAAAATGTTGCGTCTCTTGATTCCATGATAGTATCAACATACATATCAGGCACATCAGATTTTATAATTAAGAACCTATACCCAGTGCTGTGAAAAGAGTACCCAAGGAATACACAATCAACAGTTTTAGGCCCAAGTTTACGCTTTTTGTTGATTGGCACATTCACTTTAGCCAAGCAACCCCAAGTGCGCAAATACGAGAGATTTACTCTTCTCTTTTCCCATTCCTCAAATGGAGTGATCTCTTTGTTCTTTGTTGGAACTCTATTCAGGACATGACATGCTGTCAAAATCGCCTCACCCCACCATGCCTTGGATAATCCCGCTGTACTCAACATGGCATTCACCAAATCTGTTAGAGTGCGGTTTTTCCTTTCAGCAATCCCATTGGATTGTGGTGAGAATGGCGGTGTCCTCTCATGAATAATACCATGTTCCACGCAGAACTCATCGAACACATTAGAGAAATATTCTCCACCTCGGTCGGACCTTAAACGTTTTATTTTCCTCTCAAGTTGGTTCTCAACTTCAGCTTTATAGGCCTTAAAATAATTGAACGCTTCATCTTTTGTTTTTAAGAGATACACATAACAAAATCTAGTGGAGTCATCTATAAAAGTGAGAAAGTATCTTTTACCACCTTTGGTCAAAATTCCATTCATCTCGCACAGATCAGAATGAACAAGTTCTAGAGGTGCCAAACTCCTCGCCTCAGCAGCCTTGTGAGGCTTGCGGGGTTGTTTTGATTCAACACACACATGGCACTTAGACTTTTTGACCAAGTTAAATTTAGGAATTAAATTTATATTTGCCAACCGCATAAGACAGCCAAAGCTTGCATGACAAAAACGTGAATGCCATGAATCTGACTCATCAGAAAAATGAACAGAATTCACCAGTTTATTACACACATCATGCAGTGATAAGCGGAACAAGCCTCCGCAGTCATATCCTTTACCAACAAAAGTACCATGTTTCGACACAACACATTTATTAGACTCAAGAACAACTTTGTATCTATCTCGACATAGCATAGAAGCGCTAACGAGATTCTTCTTGATAGAGGGCACATGCTGCACGCTCTTCAATGGCACCGTCTTTCCCGAAGTAAACTTCAGAATGACCGTACCAACACCAAGAACATGAGCACGCGACCCATTTCCCATCAACAAGGCGCCAGACCTCCCGACCTGATAGGAAGTGAACATAGAGGCATCAGCACACACATGAATGTTTGCACCACTGTCCATCCACCACTCAGGTGAATTACAGACTGAAAGAACAAATGGTAAAGAATTACCATACCCAGATGTTCCTTCTTCAGTTTCAGTGGTTACAACATTAGCTGATTTCTTGTCTTGAGTGAACTTGCGTTCAGGGCACTCTCTTGCCCAATGTTGATCACTGCCACAGACAAAGCAACCTCCCTTTCCCTTGTTATTGTTGTTCTTCTTTTTAAACTGTGCTGTATGAACAGGTTTATTTGCGTTCTCTGGTTTGTTCTGGTTTTTCTTCTTGTTAAACTTGCGAAAGTTTCTCTTCTGCACCACATTAGCAGTAGAGGTCTCAACACCTTTTCCACTGTCCTTTGTTCTAGCCCTTTCCTCAACATCAAGAGTACCAATGAGCTCTTCCACATTGAACTCTTGTCTCTTATGTTTGAGAGAGGTAGCAAAGTCCTTCCAAGAAGGTGGCAACTTGGCGATTATACCGCCAGCCACAAACTTGTCAGGCAAAGGACAAGGAAAAAGTTCGAGTTCCTTAGCTAGTGCCTGAAACTCATGAGCCTGTTCCACTACAGATCGGTTCTCAACCATCTTGTAGTCATACAGCTGCTCCATGAGATACAGCTCGCTACCAGCGTCAGTAACTCCAAACTTTCCGACAAGTGCATCCCACAGCTCTTTCCCTGTGGGAAGGATGATATAGCTTTTCTGGAATTTTGTATCCAGTGCGCTAATTACTGCTCCTCGAAAGAGGTTGTCTTCAGCCTTAAACTTAGCCTCATCCTCAGGAGGTAAGTTTGCAGGCTTGCCCTCAGCGGCATGAAAACAAGACATTGCAGTTAGCCACAATTCCATTTTAGCTTTCCATATCAAGAAGTTTTTACCATCAAAAGGATCAGGCTTTAGCACAGCAGCAAAACCTCTGACAGAAAAATGCCTAACATTAGGTTTTTGGAATGTTAGAATTATAGGCATTTTCCGTATTATTTTAATTCCATAAATTAACATTATGATGATGACATATAAAATATGTTTAATCATAGAAATCATTATCTCAAATATATCCATAACAATATGGATCAAGAGAACATGAAACATATGAATCATATAAATATAATAAGCATATAAACATGGAACATGTATTATTATGGAACAACTGAAAATAAACAGATAGCAACATAAACAGCATGACTGTAAAATTAAGACAAACAGATTTATCATATTACTAGTATGATCAGGCATCAGACACGTCATGATATAATACGACAAAACAGATTGGATAAATTTATGGCTATAAATAAAACAGCAGGTATGAACATATATAATTTGCAAAATGAAAAACAGTAAGGAGATGAATTGATCATACCCTCCCATGCGCTCCGAGGATCTAGATCCTTGTCCAACTTCACTTGTCATGTCAGCAGGAAGAAGACTTCGGGCAGTCGCGTAAACGCTCCCCAAAAACCTAATTGCCGATCCCTCGTGCAAGGTCTCGAACGGCAAGGGCTCCGGAGGCACCTGCCCTCTCGCTTCTCTGTGCGCGCAGAGTCGCGAGATGGAAATACCCTCACTCGGCTGCTGGACTGTGTTCTGAAAGTGTTTTCTCGCATGTACTGAGTGATAGGGGTGCTCCTCTATTTAACCTCTCGCAGAGGGAAGCTGAAGGAGAAAGGTCGCCGAGTCACGCCAAGAGTCGGCCAGCTCTAGCCGAGTTATGCCATGAGTCGGCCAGCTCTCGCCGAGTCACGCCATAAGTCGGCAGCTGAAGGAGAAGGGTCACTCGGCTGGCTGACGAAGAGACAGGGTCACTTGGCAGACGAAGAGACAGGGTCACTCGGCTTACGTACGCGGTTAGTGAGTGCTAAAAATTAACACAACCAACCACACCACGCCCGCTCGCCTGCCTGCCTCGCCTCGCCTCGCCACGCCACGCCCGGCCCGGCCGGCGGCGGCGGCGCGCGCGCGCGTGTGGCACGCCCTTGTCCATTTCTTGACCTCCCAAGATAAGTGGAATAAATCCCACCATATAAGTCAAGGCAAAAGACCCTTGGACTTCCAGTGTGGTACTATTGGTATTCTCCACCATTACACACCATAGAGTTTATTCAATAAATGGGCCAAGCCCATAGAGGATCCAACAATACGCCGAATGTTCCTATCCATCCTAACACTAGGATTTCGTAGATAATTAATTATGAGTGTCCTCCAATCGCTTGCATCGGCTTCATCACCAGTCGAATCAATCAGGAGAACTCTCATGGCAACCCCGGACGGTCCGGAGCCCTCACCCGGACAGTCCGCGACCTGGGGAATTGGCCCTGTACCGGTTACCAGATTTTTGGTGTTGTGAAATTTCCCTCTCTTTATCCGATAACTTGATGCATCTTGTGCATACCGATTATCAGATGTGTAGAATGCTGAATTCGTAAAAAGAATGAATTATGCCCCAACATTTTTCAAGGTAACTCTTTAGAGTACCATCAAAACATTGATACTCTTTTAATACCTGTTGGACAACCAGCTGAGAATCACCAAATGCCTTAGCATGTTTTACTCCCATACATTTTAAAAGTTCCAAGCCGAACAAAAGCGCCTCATATTCGTCTTGATTGTTAGTGCAATAAGTTTTCAATCGGCTAGCGAAGTTGAAGGAGACATTACTTGGTGAAACAAGCACGATGCCAATTCCTTGTCCTTCATTGCAAACCAATCCATCAAAATATAAAGTCCAGGGAGTAACAGTGAGGTATGATATGTCTAGTTTATGAGTATCATCAATCCGATGTTCTACAATAAAATATGTTACGACCTGGCCTTTCATAGATTTCAATGGTTCATAGGTCAAGACATATTCTATGAGTGCATAAGCCCATTTACCAATTCTACTACTCATAATCGGGTTTTACAACATGTATTTGATCACATCGGTTTGACCGGCAACGGTGCAATGACTAGACAGTAAATAACATCTACACTTGGTGTATGCATAAAACATGCATAAGCATAACTTCTCGATAAAAGTGTACCTCGTTTCGGCATCCACCAGCCTCCTACTTAGGTAGGTTATCACATGCTCCTTTCCTCCGGCCTCTTGCGTCAGAACAACTCCAATAACCTTATCTTCAGCTGCAATGTATAATCTGAACGATACTCCTACCTGTGGCGCTTTTAACACGGGAGCCGAAGACAAATACTTTCTGATGAGATCAAATGATTCCTGATGTTCTGCCCCCAGGTGAATTCAACATCATTGTAAGCCAAAGGATAGGAGTGAAGGCATCATTTTCCCGGCTAGGTTAGAAATAAACCTCCGTAAATAATTTATCTTGCCGAGGAACTTCTGCACTTCAAGCTTACAGGTCGGAGGTCCCACATTCCGAATGGATTTAATTCGGTTAGGGTCTATCTCTATACCATGTTCATGAATGATGAATCTTAAGAACTTACCAGCCGACACTCCTAAAGCGCATTTACGTGGGTTCATTTTCAGACCATACCGACGCATTTTATCAAAGGCTTTGCGCAAATCAGCTATATGAGAACTAAACTCAGCCGATTTGACTACAATATCATCAATGTAGGCTTCCACAGTGTTTCCCAATAGCTCGTGAAAGATCAAATTCATAGCCCTCTAATAAGTAGCACCAGCATTTTTCAGACCAAATGTCATGACAACCCACTCAAATAAACCAATGAAGTCTGGACATATAAAGGTCGTTTTAGACGCATCTTCTTCGGCCATGAAAATCTGATTATATTCGGCATTACCGTCAAGAAAGCTAATAATTATATTTCCTGATGTATTATTGATCAACGTGTCGGCTATGGGCATGGGATATTGAAGCGCCCCAATCCTCTGGGACTCAAATGTGATACAATTACTAGTCCCAGGAGGCTAGTAAACACATTTATACATCAGATAGTTCTAGATCTGCTTAAACGAGACAAACCTATAAAGGTGGCGAACAACTTTAAGAGTTGGTCCACAACTCAAGACATATCATCAGAGTGGTGCTGAAGCAACCCGATATACGCAGCAAAGCAAATCAGCGGTCCAACAGCCACAGGCAAGGTTGGGAACAAGCGTAACTCTTACCCGATCAGCGATCCCCTTCTCTGAAAAACAACAAATAAGCAAGGGTGAGTACGTACGTACTCAGCAGCCCACCTTCACCCGCGGAATGGGGAAATCAGATATAATGCATGGAATATGTGGAGCTCAGGATATTTTGTAGAAATAGCAATATTTGATGCAGGGTTGTTTTGTAAAACATTTTGTATTTTTCAAAGCGCATCCTCTCTCAAAGGAGCAGGAAAATTTTCAATATAGAACAAAATCCCCTGGACTAAACCATCCAGGTAACTCAGCAGTTTCCCACTGGTTTTCATTTTCAAAAATAGCTACTGGACTTCCTGTCCACCATAGCTCACGGCTCAACCGCCGGACCTTTTAAAACCACTTTTCAAAAGCATTTTTGGAAAACCAAAACACTAATTGTCATACCACACCAGACTCGTCCATTCCAGTGGACACGGACTATTCGAATAGGTTTGAACTCTGCGCAGAGGGGTACACTTTACCCACTAGTCCGGCTCCACGGTCTCATGGCCAATGAGACCCGAATCCGAATCTCTTTCTTTCCTCGCACGTCCTTACCTTAACGGTTATACCGGAAGGAGTCAGGCCACCGCCATGTCCAAACCGGACAAAACATTCCCCCTCCTTATCCTCCCGGTGCTCCCTAGCCATCATAACCCTGGGGTTTGGATCGTACGAGTTCAGATTGAGTGACTGCCCATACAGTCTCGAGTGGTTGTACTTGTCATGAGTACAGGTAGTGAAGGATGACAAACCGGTCCTTATATGAGGGGACAATCCTTCTGCTCACACCTAACCCGACTGAGCCAACACCTGAGGCCCTCCCCTAAACCAGGGAGTCCCTGATCATCCCGCTTAAATGGTGATAAGGGTGACAACCCTTCATCATACCCATTTTGGAAAACATTTTCTTTTGAAAACTCACACCTTTTCTCAAATCATTTGTAACAAATATGTCAATGAGTATAAAGATTGATTGCGGCAAGCGGCTGGGTGGCCATAATAACTTGTCTCAAAATCATATCATGCATAAAATAACAGGCTGAGGGTTGTGGTTGAAAAATCATAGGTAATTTATGCATCAAAGGGATCCAGTGAGCTTGTCGTGCTTATCCGGCAAAAGGGGGGAGAGAGCTCGCGGAACTAGCTTTTGGCTCCACCGCCTGGCGTAGACTTGCAGATCTGGCCTCCACGAGACGGCACAAACGCTCCGATAACTATGCAACATGAATAAGCAAACATACAAACCAACAAGTATACCAACAAATATTTAGTATAGTGGTCAGAATGGCGATATATGAATGGGTAGAGTCTTGAGCAGAATCTATGTCATGTGGTGTTGTGATATTACTGGTGGTGGAGTGGAGGTGCTTACCAAGAGGGTGGATTGGAGGCGAAGCGATACTATGCACGTAGCCGGCAGAGCGGAGTAACTGAGTGGGTGGGGTGTTTGCCTTGACTGAGGGTGTTGAGTGTGTGGAGAGGGAGAGGGTAACTGAGTCTATTTATAGCTGGGTGTATGTGGTGTAGTACAGTAGAGTTCACTGTTGGTGAGAATAGTGACGAGTGAATCATCTGACTTAGTCTGAACTGGGAAATTATAGGTAGGATATGAGACAAGAGTATTTTGGGAGTTTTCTGGAATATGAACCATGCTTAAGGAATGACATGGTTGGATAGAGAATAATTTGTTAAAAATTCAGAAATAAGAATTATTGGAACCTGAGTTTGGAAGCCTGGCTCGAAAGAATCCCAAAGTTAAGCGTGCTCAACTTGGAGAAATCTGGGATGGGTGACCAGATGGGAAGTTCTTACTGGAAGGGAAAATCACAGTCACCGGAGTTCGTATGACTGGAATATTGGTCTGGCAGGTTTTAGGTGGACTGGACAACATGATGGATGGGTAGTTGAAATTTGGGGTGATCGGATGATCGATGAATAGTGACGACGAAAAAGTAATTATAGATATCATCAATGAACAGTAGCGATAATGAATAGTGTCGGTGAATAGTAACAATGGTGAATATTAACAATGAATAGTGATGGTGAATAGTCGTATGAACGCATGCTGAACGATGAATAGTGACTATGAACGAACGATGAACGATGAATAGGAACTATGAATGAAAGGACGAATGATCGGACGAACGAACGATCAGAATTTTGGCAGCATAACGGCTGGACAAAGATTATTTGGACGAATGATGAATAGGGACTATGAACGAACGATGAAAGATGAATAGGAAATATGAACGAGCGATGAACGATCGAATGATCGAACGAACGAACGATCAGAATTTCGGCAGCGTAACGGCTGAACAACGATTATTTGGACGAACGAACGGACGAACGATCGAACGAACAAACCATGAACGATCGGACGAACGAACGAACAAACTAAGAACAGGTGGACGAACAATCGAAGAACGACCGAACGATCCTTGTGCTAGTGTGTGCTTGTGTGGCAAGTGGAGTGGGCGTGTGGGGGGGGGGGGGAGGGAGAGAGTTGCCATGAAATGGCTTGGGGTGGTTTGAGAGGAGGCCCTTTGTAAAGCCCTAAAATTTGTATAAGGTAAAAAAAATAATACATGTATTTATATGAAAGTGTTTTAGGATTTATTCGATTTCCTTTTCTTTGTGCATACTCAGTTAGTGGTATTAAATTATTATTCAACCAAACAAATAAATGAATAAAGAAATGTGCACATCATGCCGATGATTTTGTTGTGATGCATTTTGTTTGAATAAAGGAATCAAGACTTAATTTGACCTCAGATGATAAATAAGAAAATATAAAATAGAAAATGAGTAAAGGGGGGAAAAGTTAATAAAGTCATCCTCCTTCTATAAATAAATAAATGGAAAGAGAACAAATAATAATGACAAATAAATAATTTAAAGGAAAAGAAGTATTATAATTTTTTTTGACAAGTGGAATCTAGGATTCAAAACAAGAGTTCGGATTTAGTTGAGTATTTCAAATTTGAAGTTAAATAGAAAATGGAAATGAAAAAAAACACCAGAACTCGACTTGGGCCGGCTCTCTCAAATCCACGGCCACTTGCTTCCTTAGCCTCCACGGCCCGGCTCCACTTCCGCGCATTGGTTCGGCCACTGCTGTGTGGGGCCCAGCGGTCGGAATCGTCCCTTCCCCCTCGCGTTCGCATGAACTGAACCCAGGGATCCGCGTGGATGTCGCTGGCCGTTCCAACAAACCCAGCCGTAGTCACCGGAGAAACCCCCTCGGCCGCCCCCTTTCTTTCGGATCTGGACTCTCCTGCCCTCCTATAAAGCTTGGCGGTGCTGCCCCTTTGCCGAACTACCATGGAGCCATAGCGGATACCTCGAGGAGCAGAGAGCCTCGTCGGATGAGAGAGATAGAGAAAGAGGATCGGGTGCCACTGCGTTTGGCTCAGTCGTGGGAGCTTCTGCGCAGCTACGATGACGGATTGCGTCCTTTCCTTGTGGGGATGACAACCTGGTGACCTGGGGATCGATTGAAGCGTCGGGCTGAGCTCACCAAATTTCTCTGCTACCAGGGTGCCGCGAAACACCGTCGCGAACCCAGGGATGAGGTCTACATCTTGATTCGCCTTGCTCCACGGATTGTGTTGGAGGTGGTTTCGGAGTTCGGGGACTTCGGCTGCTGGTCGGATTTCTCACCGGAGATCCAACACCGCCGCAGGACCGCCTCGTCGCGTGGGCAATCCTTCCTGGCGCTCGGTCTGAGGTAAGAAGTCATCCAAGGGTTTCTACTTCACCTTCTCTGTGTATAGAGTAGAGTAAATCAGGGATTGGAGCCTCGGGGCGCCGGATCGAAAACCACGACCATGGGCACCGTCGTGGGCTAGCTTGCCACGGCGCAGTGTCCGGCCGGGGCAAAGGAAGAAGATGGCCCCTGGCCGTTCAGTCAGCTATCGACGGTTTAGATTAGATCCGATGTTGGAGATGTTGCGGCCGCTAGATGTAGTTTGAACGGTTGTGATTAGCAGGGAAAAACGATTCGTTGAGATAAGATCTGGGCCACTGATCGTGGGCGGACGAACGAGATCGTTTCTGGGTTGTTTTAAATCTAGGACATCAATCGCTCGTTGGGTGGCTCGGATTGCATATCGGTTCGGTATGGGTAACTTCTAATCTGTGTCGTTGAATCTGATCGAACGACATATATTCACCCATACCCCTTCGCCGTGTAATTATTGCTAAAGAGACCCTGAAACATTCACAAATCAACCCGCCATCCTACTCGAGGTTTGCTGTGTCTGGGAAATCTTTCAAGTTAGCCCCTGACGTTTCTGATATTTATGTGCCCAGTCGTGGAAACAAGAAAATCAGGGAAAAATAAAAGAAATTCATTTTGATGCAAAAACAATTATTAGAACTTGCTTAATTCATAGAAAATTCATACTAGTTCCTTTTTAATCCATTCCAGTTCCTGTAATTTTGTTTTAATATTATATATCATCTAGTGCCTCTGTTTAGCCATAAAACTTGAATTAAAAAAATGTTCAATTGAATTGATCTATTCTAGCTGTTTAATAATCCAGAAATTTCATAACTTAATAATCGTAGCTCCGAATTTAGTAGTTCTTGTTTCTACGATCTCGTTACGAAGCGTAGAATATTATTATGCAGTTTATTCTTATATTTGGTGTGATGTTAATTTTGCATATACCATGCTTGTTTGTATTGCTACGACTAGCGCGAGGTTACGAGAATCTGAAGATCATCCTGGTACCTGGAATCTCAAGTCCCAGGCAAGTTGTGCCCTTGATCACTTCTTTTTACCCACTCATGTTCTAATTAATCATAATGATCTGCTTAGGTTAATTTTGATGGGACCCAATAGGTTACCCTAGTTTGATTATCTTTATACCTTGTTTACCACTGAACTTTTTGGGTAGTACTTGCTAGTGCTTTATGTGGTTTTGGGTATGAAGATACATTATTCATGATTATACTTTTGTTATCTGTTGTTATTTACTGTTCATGATAAGATCATTATGTTAATTGGAACATGGAGCGACCACCCGGGAAAACAGTGCTACCACAAGGGTTTATGGACGCCCTTGGCTGATTAATTAGGAAAGCTAGTGGAGGACTACCTTACCCGAAAGGGGCAAGGGCAGTAGGGGAGTGGTCAGTGTAGGGAGGTCCTTGGTTGATTTTGCTGCGATGGCGGTCAGGCAAGAACCCTGCATTGGAGCTTCCCATAAACTGTAGCGGGTTTTCTGAAGCTAGTGGAACTTTGTAAAGGCCTCGTAGTGTTACCTTGCCTCGCCTCCTCGGTAGAGGTGTATGGGAAGTCGCGATCCCTTGGCAGATGGGTAACATGACTTGTGGGTAAAGATGCGCCACCTCTGCAGAGTGTAAAACTAGTATACTAGCCGTGCTCACGGTCATGAGCGGCTCGGACCCTCACATGATTAAATTATGGAACTTAAACTCAATTTGTCATATGCATTGCATCGCAGGTGATGTTGTTACTTTTGTTCTACTACTTAATTGGGTTGGTATTTACTTATACTTAGTAATTGCTAATAAAATTTTGACCAACTTTAAAAGCAATGCTCAGCTCTAACCATCCTCTTTGGTAAGCCTTACACTTCACGTGAGCTCCCACCTTTGGCGAGTTCATGCACATTATTCCCCACAACTTGTTGAGCGATGAACGTATGTGAGCTCACTCTTGCTGTCTCACACCCCCCCACAGGTCAAGAACAGGTACCACAGGATGAGGCGCATGGAGGATGCTGTGGCGAGTTCGTGAGAGGTCTAGGTCGTCGTCTCCCAGTCAACTTTGGGTTGTTGGACCGTTGTCTCCTTATAATGTAATTCATTATTTATTTTGTATAGAACTCCTGTTATGTAGTAAAGATGTGACATTCGATCCTGTGCCATGATTCATCATATGTGTGAGACTTGGTCCCAGCACACCTGGTGATTATGTTTGCGCCCGGGTCTTGGTGCCCCGAAATCCGGGTGTGACATAAGTGGTATCAGAGGAATGTTGACTGTAGGACGAAACCTAGATAGAACTAGACAACCATTATATACTTACCTCTACTACTCTGATTCTTTCTAAACTTTTCTTAATCTTTTCTCATCTATTTCCGCTTTACTCTGATTATTCTTATCTTTTGCTTCTAAAGACAAAACTTGGATTTCACACTTTGAAATCTTGTGCCTAATGTGACCTTTAAGAATAGGAGACCTAATCTTAGGAACAAAAAAATATTTTTGTAGGCATCTATACACTTGAATGCTTGTTCTTATGATACTTGTTTGATTTGGATCTTTGATTGAGTGTGATGAGTTGTGGAGTAATGTCCACAATTGCATCTGCATATACACATATGTATAAAAAATATGCATTTATAAAATAACTAGCCAACCTAGATTATCCCCATTGGAATACATCTAGTTTAAGAGATTTATCTTATCCTAAAAGATCTCATTCTAACCAATTCATCTTATCTTAAAAGATTCTCCCTTATCTTAATAAGATCCATCTCATCTTAAAAAAATACTCATCTTAGCTTGAAAATATTTTATCTCATCCTAATAGATCTAACTGACCTCAAAAGATTCTATCTTATCTTTATGGATCCATCTTATCCTAATAGGCATACTTATCCACCCTAGTTTAACAACCATGATCTAATGCAAATTAATTATATCTTTTCTAGTTAAACTAGTCATACCAATCTAATCTAGATCCCATCTAACCTAATATGATCTAATCTAAAGTAAGTTACTTAATGCTGGTACAAAAGATAAGGCCATACCCCTCATGCACTTAAAACTAAACTAGTGCCTTAAACCAACTCACTCACATGCATGAGGTCTATCCCAATCAATATAGTCATGATGGATTGCATAATATATCAACCCCCACCTAAAACAAACTTTTGACCTACATCATGGAGTCTATCTCATCCATATCTATCTTAACCATATCACCCAACTCCGATGATATACACTAACCTCAAATCAAAGAGACCAAGACCGAAGAATAAAAGATCAACATTGACAAGGAAGGATATAACAGTCAAGCGAATCTCGAGATGAATCAAGATTTAAATATTTCGGATGAAGTCTTCTCCTTGCCATAATCTCTCTTACCACAACCTGTCCAGCTTATATCCACATAATAAGTAGCTGGATACCTATGCTCTCCCAATCAACCCCTATTGACTATAAAAAAATGAGACTCTAGATTTTTGAAAGCTGAATTACAAACCAATTCTTTTGTATCCCTTTTCTTACAAATCTCGAGGACGAGATTTCTGTTAAGGGGGGTAGGATTTGTAAAGCCCTAAAATTTGTATAAGGTAAAAAAAAATAATACATGTATTTATATGAAAGTGTTTTAGGATTTATTCGATTTCCTTTTCTTTGTGCATACTCAGTTAGTGGTATTAAATTATTATTCAACCAAACAAATAAATGAATAAAGAAATGTGCACATCATGCCGATGATTTTGTTGTGATGCATTTTGTTTGAATAAAGGAATCAAGACTTAATTTGACCTCAGATGATAAATAAGAAAATATAAAATAGAAAATGAGAAAAGGGGGGAAAAGTTAATAAAGTCATCCTCCTTCTATAAATAAATAAATGGAAAGAGAACAAATAATAATGACAAATAAATAATTTAAAGGAAAAGAAGTATTATATTTTTTTTTGACAAGTGGAATCTAGGATTCAAAACAAGAGTTCGGATTTAGTTGAGTATTTCAAATTTGAAGTTAAATAGAAAATGGAAATGAAAAAAAACACCATAACTCGACTTGGGCCGGCTCTCTCAAATCCACGGCCACTTGCTTCCTTAGCCTCCACGGCCTGGCTCCACTTCCGCGCACTGGTTCAGCCACTGCTGCGTGGGGCCCAGCGGTCGGAATCGTCCCTTCCCCCTCGCGTTCGCATGAACTGAACCCAGGGATCCGTGTGGATGTCGCTGGCCGTTCCAACAAACCCAGCCGTAGTCACCGGAGAAACCCCCTCGGCCGCCCCCTTTCTTTCGGATCTGGACTCTCCTGCCCTCCTATAAAGCTTGGCGGTGCTGCCCCTTTGCCGAACTACCATGGAGCCATAGCGGATACCTCGAGGAGCAGAGAGCCTCGTCGGATGAGAGAGATAGAGAAAGAGGATCGGGTGCCACTGCGTTTGGCTCAGTCGTGGGAGCTTCTGCGCAGCTACGATGACGGATTGCGTCCTTTCCTTGTGGGGATGACAACCTAGTGACCTAGGGATCGATTGAAGCGTCGGGCTGAGCTCACCAAATTTCTCTGCTACCGGGGTGCCGCGAAACACCGTCGCGAACCCAGGGATGAGGTCTACATCTTGATTCGCCTTGCTCCACGGATTGTGTTGGAGGTGGTTTCGGAGTTCGGGGACTTCGGCTGCTGGTCGGATTTCTCACCGGAGATCCAACACCGCCGCAGGACCGCCTCGTCGCATGGGCAATCCTTCCTGGCACTTGGTCTGAGGTAAGAAGTCATCCAAGGGTTTCTACTTCACCTTCTCTGCGTATAGAGTAGAGTAAATCAGGGATTGGAGCCTCGGGGCGCCGGATCGAAAACCACGACCATGGGCACCGTCGTGGGCTAGCTTGCCACGGCGCAGTGTCCGGCCGGGGCAAAGGAAGAAGATGGCCCCTGGCCGTTCAGTCAGCTATCGACGGTTTAGATTAGATCCGATGTTGGAGATGTTGCGGCCGCTAGATGTAGTTTGAACGGTTGTGATTAGCAGGGAAAAACGATTCGTTGAGATAAGATCTGGGCCACTGATCGTGGGCGGACGAACGAGATCGTTTCTGGGTTGTTTTAAATCTAGGACATCAATCGCTCGTTGGGTGGCTCGGATTGCATATCGGTTCGGTATGGGTAACTTCTAATCTGTGTCGTTGAATCTGATCGAACGGCAGATATTCACCCATACCCCTTCGCCGTGTAATTATTGCTAAAGAGACCCTGAAACATTCACAAATCAACCCGCCATCCTGCTCGAGGTTTGCTGTGTCTGGGAAATCTTTCAAGTTAGCCCCTGACGTTTCTGATATTTATGTGCCCAGTCGTGGAAACAAGAAAATCAGGGAAAAATAAAAGAAATTCATTTTTGATGCAAAAACAATTATTAGAACTTGCTTAATTCATAGAAAATTCATACTAGTTCCTTTTTAATCCATTCCAGTTCCTGTAATTTTGTTTTAATATTATATATCATCTAGTGCCTCTGTTTAGCCATAAAACTTGAATTAAAAAAATGTTCAATTGAATTGATCTATTCTAGCTGTTTAATAATCCAGAAATTCATAACTTAATAATCGTAGCTCCGAATTTAGTAGTTCTTGTTTCTACGATCTCGTTACGAAGCGTAGAATATTATTATGCAGTTTATTCTTATGTTTGGTGTGATGTTAATTTTGCATATACCATGCTTGTTTGTATTGCTACGACTAGCGCGAGGTTACGAGAATCTGAAGATCATCCTGGTACCTGGAATCTCAAGTCCCAGGCAAGTTGTGCCCTTGATCACTTCTTTTTACCCACTCATGTTCTAATTAATCATAATGATCTGCTTAGGTTAATTTTGATGGGACCCAATAGGTTACCCTAGTTTGATTATCTTTATACCTTGTTTACCACTGAACTTTTTGGGTAGTACTTGCTAGTGCTTTATGTGGTTTTGGGTATGAAGATACATTATTCAGGATTATACTTTTGTTATCTGTTGTTATTTACTGTTCATGATAAGATCATTATGTTAATTGGAACATGGAGCGACCATCCGGGAAAACAGTGCTACCACAAGGGTTTATGGACGCCCTTGGCTGATTAATTAGGAAAGCTAGTGGAGGACTACCTTACCCGAAAGGGGCAAGGGCAGTAGGGGAGTGGTCAGTGTAGGGAGGTCCTTGGTTGATTTTGCTGCGATGGCGGTCAGGCAAGAACCCTGCATTGGAGCTTCCCATAAACTGTAGCGAGTTTTCTGAAGCTAGTGGAACTTTGTAAAGGCCTCGTAGTGTTACCTTGCCTCGCCTCCTCGGTAGAGGTGTATGGGAAGTCACGATCCCTTGGCAGATGGGTAACATGACTTGTGGGTAAAGATGCGCCACCTCTGCAGAGTGTAAAACTGGTATACTAGCCGTGCTCACGGTCATGAGCGGCTCGGACCCTCACATGATTAAATTATGGAACTTAAACTCAATTTGTCATATGCATTGCATCGCAGGTGATGTTGTTACTTTTGTTCTACTACTTAATTAGGTTGGTATTTACTTATACTTAGTAATTGCTAATAAAATTTTGACCAACTTTAAAAGCAATGCTCAGCTCTAACCATCCTCTTTGGTAAGCCTTACACTTCACGTGAGCTCCCACCTTTGGCGAGTTCATGCACATTATTCCCCACAACTTGTTGAGCGATGAACGTATGTAGCTCACTCTTGTTGTCTCACACCCCCCACAGGTCAAGAACAGGTACCACAGGATGAGGCGCATGGAGGATGCTGTGGCGAGTTCGTGAGAGGTCTAGGTCGTCGTCTCCCAGTCAACTTTGGGTTGTTGGACCGTTGTCTCCTTATAATGTAATTAATTATTTATTTTGTATAGAACTCCTATTATGTAGTAAAGATGTGACATTCGATCCTGTGCCATGATTCATCATATGTGTGAGACTTGGTCCCAGCACACCTGGTGATTATGTTTGCGCCCGGGTCTTGGTGCCCCGAAATCCGGGTGTGACACCCTTGCCCCTCTATTTATAGCCAAGGTGGGGGAGGATGAGAGGATTAGTGGGAGGATGCGAGGATTAGTGGGAGATAAGCATGGATTTGTCTTGTATAAGTGTAATTAGCTTGTAGAGCTCACTGTATGACACAGGAGGTGTACGTATACGTATGAGCATGAGGAAAGTTATGGAGAAAATATTTGTGGGGACTTTAAAAATGATTCGGAAGGTATTTCTCAAGAGGAAAGTATTTGGAGAAATATTGGTGGAATATTTCGGCAGTATTTCTGGAAAGAATTTGAGGGGGATCACCGGGGAAATATCTGGACAGTATTTCTGGAAAGAATCAGAGGGGATCTCTGGGGAAATATTTGTAGGATATTTTGAGGAGGATTTTGGAGAGAATATAGACCACTATAATTTATTTGTTGATATCAAATTGTAAACAAACATTTTGAAATGAAATTTGAAATTCATTTTGAATTTAGAGCAAGTTTGGGAAAATTTCAAGATTTGAATTTTTGGGATGCTACAAATCTACCCCACTTAAAATGAATCTCGTCCTCGAGATTTGGCTTAGAAGGGTTATGGGTATAGCTTTACTTCAGCTACATATCTTCACTTTGCAGACTCTTCGAGGAGATGGGGCTTCAACAAAATCTGGCCTTTGAGGAGCATCCAGTTGCCGATTGCAAACGCTGATTCTGGCTACTCAAAGATCATCTTCAGGCTTCTAGCTTTCGCTTGGCAGCTAGTTTATTGAAGAAGCATTGATGCTAACACGCAAACCTTCCTCTTGCGAACTCCCACATGGATTCCTTCCTTGATTGGTCTGCTGGTGCTTCATCAACAAAACTTGGGTGACCACTTCTCATCCAGAAACTTATAAGCTTTGATGATCTGGTCCTCGACAAGCTTGCTACATTCACAGGCCTTCTTCTTTTTCTCCATGACAGGAACCTTACTGGAACACTACCCCACTTAAAATGAATGAGGGTAGAACTCTTGAATCTCGGGGATTGGAACTCCTTGAAGTACCTCATAACAAGGGTGTTATAGGGCCTTCTTCTGCTGTTGCTGCTTGAGCAGGCTGCAGAGAGATGACTGACACAGGTTGATTTTGGGAGAACCTTCTTCTCATCTTCTCTTCGCTATTTTCCTTTCACTTTTCACTGCCTCTTTCTTTCTCTTTGCTCTTCCCACTGGAGGATTCTATCAAAGAGTATTACCATTATACAGAGGAGGAAACCAAAGACTATGAACCATGTACAACAATCTTCAACCGAAGAATCACCAAACATTGTGATCTTAGGGGCGAGGGAGTGGAAAATGGAGTTGCTTGCAATTTGGCAGAGGGGATTTTATCGGGAGTGTTTTTCTTGGAATGGGAACTGAGGGAGCTGGTGGGGGAGTTTTATAGGCAAGCGACACTGATGGTGGTGCTCGGGGGTGTGGTGTGGGGGTGATGGAGCAGGTGACACGAGGCAGCAGGTGCGACGGATGGGAAGGGGGGCCTGGTGTTGCCGGCGATGATGGCGGCGGCGGGTGCGCTGCAAAGGGGGCATGAGCGGAGATAGTGTGCTGCAAAGCGGGGCGTGGGGCGGTGGTTGGAGGCGGGACACGCGTACGGGGGCACGAGTGAGTGGTGGGGTCGACGACCCTGATGTTTGTGGTCTCTAGTTCCAAGAATCTTTGTCTCTCTGTATGGTAATAACTTCTTCTGTCCTCTTTTCTGTTTACTTTGACTCAGGGGCAGTGCTTTGATTCTCACGGTCGGTCCTTTTGACTGAACGATCGGATAGGTTTCTTCTGTAGCTTATTGTGGCTTCAAGGGTAAGCTTCCCGGTATCTTCTTGGGTAAGGTCCTTTTCTCTTGAGATGGGTTAAGATGAGAATGGAAGCATAAGGTAAGGATTAGCTCTAATTTGTGATCTATATTTTTAGAGAAAACCCTTCTTAAAAAGAAAGAAAACACACAAGCTCAACAATGATAAGCACAAACAAATTAAATGTTTTGAATAAGGGAAGAATAGAGTCTTTTTCAAACCACAGACGACTCAAATTCGGGGGCTAAGCATAACTACTATTGCTCGGCTCCAGAACTGAGAACTATGCTAAAATGCTACTTATAAGCACTAACGTTAAAGCATCACATATGCACTCAAAAGGGAAGAAAACATCAAGCGGAATTCATTTTGAAATGCCCTAGGGGGCCACACAATTAGAGTTTTGCAAAACACGAGTCTACACGATTACCTCTCATACATGCAGGGTTCTGGCCAAAGTGAAGAAAAACTTCACTACCCAATGCATGCAGAGGACTGGGCATAACTAGCTCAGACCTGGCAGCTTCTCCTCTAGCGAGGCTGGGACACAACTTCAATCTGAGACATCTCCTGGATGGGTCAAGAAGGAGCTGATGTTGATGACTTCTTCTGGCGGCAACTGAGATGGTAGGATGGGGTCGAACTCTTCTTCAAGCAGGACTGGCTCTTGTAGCTCCTCAGAGGGCGGCGGTGCTGGCGGGGTGCTTGCGGCTTCTTCTTTGACCTCAGGGGATGGTGCTGGAATCTTCTTCATGGTGAAGGGCTCAAACAACTCTGGCGGGGGATCTTGGGAGGATTCGGGGTGCTCTTGCTTATCCATATCCTGAGGGTAGACTGGAATTCCTTCCAAGACTATGGATCCTTCCGGGAGTTCCCAAGCCTTCTTATCTCCTCTAATAGAGACCAGGTGACCTTCAAGAATTTGGGGATCTTCGGCTCTCATGGGTTGAACTGGGTTGGATGAAGCGGGCTCTTGGATCCGTAGGGCTCTATGTTGGTTATGGGTGACCATGTAGGCCTCCATCAACTTCTGGACGGGCTCATCCTTGGCTTGCTTCAAGGCTTCAACAACATTGACTTCACGACTTTCCAAGGCAGCTACACGAGCTTGAGCTGTGGTGAGATCCACATGGAGCTTACGGTTGCGCTTCTCTGCATCTTCTGCTCGGGCAATCATCTGACGGTGGTGCTGAGCCAAGAAATCATACTGGGCATCCAGGGTGAGCAGGTATGTAGTGAGGTACACGATTGTGGGGTCGTCCTTAAGCAGCTGTTGTCCTTCCAATGCACGCATCCTGGCCATCCAAACAGGACTGTTTCTCTGAATGGGCGGAAAGAATCTGAGCGGGGTGTCGGCCACTTCTTCTTCATAAATTTGACACAGGGCCCTCAATGCCTTGCGAGCGACGACTTGGCAGGTGTCTTTGAATCTGTGCCCCGCAGCAGTGACACTCCATTCCACATGGTGCGGACTGAATCCAATGTATACATTCATGACACATTTCTCTGTGCCATGCTCAACGAATTCACGACCATCATACTCTGGCTAGCTCCTGATTCTGAGGCAAACTGTGCATGCTCTTAGCAACTTAGGAAAACCATCTTCATTCTGGCAAAAGCTAGATTAGCAATGAACCTCCATCTGACTTCTGAGAGAAGGAAAGGGGATTTTTTTTGAAACGGAGGGATGAGAGCAAGAATTTTTTAAGAAAATAGTTTTGACTCAAAAACTTTTGGATCAAGGCTAAGGGTTACGTCCTGCGGCCAACCTAACAGCTCTGGTACCACCTGAAGCGCCCCAATTATCTGGGACTCAAATGTGATATAATTACTAGTACCAGGAGGCTAGTAAACACATTTATACATCAGATAGTTCTAGATCTGCTTAAATGAGACAAACCTATAAAGGTGGCGAACAACTTTAAGAGTTGATCCACTGAAAGTCGCCTAGAGGGGGTGAATAGGGCGAATCTGAAATTTATAAACTTAAGCACAACTACAAGCCGGGTTAGCGTTAGAAATAGAAACGAGTCCGAGAGAGAGGACGCAAAACAAATCGTGAGCAAATAAAGAGCGAGACACGATGATTTGTTTTACCGAGGTTCGACTCTTGCGAACCTACTCCCCGTTGAGGTGGTCACAAAGACCGGGTCTCTTTCAACCCTTTCACTCTCTCAAACGGTCACTTAGACCGAGTGAGCTTCTCTTCTCAATCAAACGGAACACAAAGTTCCCGCAAGGACCACCACACAATTGGTGTCTCTTGCCTCGGTTATAATTGAGTTGATCACAAAAGAATGAGAAACAAAAGAAGCAATCCAAGCGCAAGAGCTCAAATGAACACAACAAATCTCTCTCTCTAATCACTAAAGCTTTGTGTGGAGTTGGGAGAGGATTTGATCTCTTTGGTGTGTCTTGTATTGAATGCTATAGCTCTTGTAAGGTGTAGAAGTGTAGAAACTTGGATGCCATTGAATGTGGGGTGGTTGGGGTATTTATAGCCCCAACCACCAAAAATGGTCGTTGGAAGTGTGCTGTCGCATGGCGCACCGGACACTGTCCGGTGCGCCCGCCACGTCAGCAGACCGTTGGGGTTCGACCGTTGGAGCTCTGACTTGTGGGGCCTCCGGGCTGTCCGGTGGTGCACCGGACAGGTCCTGTAGACTGTCCGGTGCGCCAACTGCGCGTGCTCTATCCTCTGCGCGCGCAGGCGCGCATTAAATGCGTTGAAGTCGACCGTTGCGCGCGAGGTAGCCGTTGCTCCGCTGGCACACCGGACCGTCCGGTGAATTATAGCGGAGCGCCCTCTGAATTTCTCGAAGGTAGCTAGTTCAGCTTCAGGTGCCCTGGTGCACCGGACAGTCTGGTGCGCCAGACCAGGGTGCCTTTGGGTTGTCCTTTGCTCTCTTTGTTTGAACCCTTTCTTGGTCTTTTTATTGGCTTTGTTGTGAACCTTTGGCACCTATAAAACTTATAGACTAGAGCAAACTAGTTAGTCCAATTATTTGCGTTGGGCAATTCAACCACCAAAATCAATTAGGAAAAGGTGTAAGCCTAATTCCCTTTCAATCTCCCCCTTTTTGGTGATTGATGCCAACACAAACCAAAGCAAGTATAGAAGTGCATAATTGAACTAGTTTGCATAATTTAAGTGCAAAGGTTACTTAGAATTGAGCCAATAAATATTTTCTTAGAATATGCATGGATTGTTTCTTTATATTTAACATTTTGGACCACGTTTGCACCACATGTTTTGTTTTTGCAAATCCTTTTGTAAATTTATTTCAAAGTCTTTTTGCAAATAGTCAAAGGTGAATAAATAAGATTTTGAGAAGCATTATCAAGATTTGAAATTTACTCCCCCTGTTTCAAATGCTTTTCCTTTGACTAAATAAAACTCCCCTTCAATAAAATTCTCCTCTTAGTGTTCAAGAGGGGTTTAAGATACTAATTTTGAAAATACTACTTTCTCCCCCTTTTGAACACAATAAGATACCAATTTTGAAAATCTTAAAATTAGGTGGTGGTGCGGTCCTTTTGCTTTGGGCTAATACTTTCTCCCCCTTTGGCATGAATCGCCAAAAACGGATACTTGAGTGAAATATAAGCCCTTTCAAACTACTTTCTCCCCCTTTGGCGAACATAATATGAGTGAAGATTATACCAAAGTTGGAGAGTTGCTCGGAGCGACGACGAAGGATGAGTGATGGAGTGGAGTGCAAGCCTTTGTCTTTGCCGAAGACTCCAATTCCCTTTCAATACACCTATGACTTGGTTTGAAATTCACTTGAAAACACATTAGTCATAGTATATAAAAGAGATATTATCAAAGGTATATTCATGAGCTATGTGTGCAAGATATCAAAAGAAATTCCGAGAATCAAGAATATTTAGCTCATGCCTAAGTTTGTTAAAAGTTTGTTCATCTAGTGGCTTGGTAAAGATATCGGCTAATTGTTCCTTGGTGTTAATGTAAGCAATCTCGATATCCCCTTTTTGTTGGTGATCCCTTAGAAAATGATACCGAATGGCTATGTGTTTAGTGCGGCTATGCTCAACGGGATTATCAGCCATGCGGATTGCACTCTCATTATCACATAGAAGAGGAACTTTGGTTAATTTGTAACCATAGTCCCTAAGGGTTTGCCTCATCCAAAGCAATTGCACGCAACAATGGCCTGCGGCAATGTACTCGGCTTCGGCGGTAGAAAGAGCTACTGAATTTTGCTTCTTTGAAGCCCAAGACACCAAGGATCTTCCCATGAACTGGCAAGTCCCCGATGTGCTCTTTCTATTAATTTTACACCCCGCCCAATCAGCATCTGAATAACCAATTAAATCAAATGTGGATCCCTGAGGGTACCAAAGCCCAAACTTAGGAGTATGAACTAAGTATCTCAAGATTTGTTTTACGGCCATAAGGTGAGCTTCCTTAGGGTCGGCTTGGAATCTTGCACACATGCATACAGAAAGCATTATGTCCGGTCGAGATGCATATAAATAGAGTAAAGAGCCTATCATCGACCGGTATACCTTTTGATCGACGGATTTACCTCCTGTGTCGAGGTCGAGATGCCCATTGGTTCCCATGGGTGTCTTGATGGGCTTGGCATACTTCATTCCAAACTTGTTGAGAATGTCTTGAATATACTTCGTTTGGCTAATGAAGGTGCCCTCTTGGAGTTGCTTCACTTGAAATCCCAAGAAGTACTTCAACTCCCCCATCATCGACATCTCGAATTTCTGCGTCATGATCCTACTAAATTCCTCACATGTAGATTCGTTAGTAGACCCAAATATAATATCATCAACATAAATTTGGCATACAAACAAATCATTGTCAAGAATTTTAGTAAATAAAGTAGGATCGGCCTTTTCGACTTTGAATCCATTAGTGATAAGAAAATCTCTTAGGCATTCATACCATGCTCTTGGGGCTTGCTTGAGCCCATAAAGCGCCTTGGAGAGTTTGTACACATGATTAGGATACTCACTATCTTCAAAGCTGGGAGGTTGCTCAACATAGACCTCTTCCTTGATTGGTCCGTTGAGGAAGGCACTTTTCACGTCCATTTGATAAAGCTTAAAGCCATGGTAAGTAGCATAGGAAAGTAATATGCGAATTGACTCAAGCCTAGCTATGGGTGCATAGGTTTCACCGAAATCCAAACCTTCGACTTGTGAATATCCCTTGGCCACAAGTCGGGCTTTGTTCCTTGTCACCACACCATGCTCATCTTGCTTGTTGCGGAAGACCCACTTGGTTCCTACAACATTTTGGTTAGGACGTGGAACTAAATGCCATACCTCATTCCTAGTGAAGTTGTTGAGCTCCTCTTGCATCGCCACCACCCAATCCGAATCTTGAAGTGCTTCCTCTACCCTGTGTGGCTCAATAGAGGAAACAAAAGAGTAATGCTCACAAAAATGTGCAACACGAGATCTAGTGGTTACCCCCTTGTGAATGTCGCCGAGGATGGTGTCGACGGGGTGATCTCGTTGGATTGCTTGGTGGACTCTTGGGTGTGGCGGCCTTGGAACTTGTTCATCTTCCTCATCTTGATCATGGGCATCTCCCCCTTGATCATTGCTCTCCTCTTGAGGTGGCTCAACTTTTTGATTTTCTTCTTCATCATTTTGAGCCTCATCCTCATCTTGAGTTGGTGGAGATGCTTGTGTGGAGGAAGATGGTTGATCTTGTGCATGTGGTGGCTCTTTGGATTCCTTGGGACACACATCCCCAATGGACATGTTCCTTAGTGCGACGCACGGAGCCTCTTCATCACCTATCTCATCAAGATCAACTTGCTCTACTTAAGAGCCATTAGTCTCATCAAACACAATGTCACAAGAGACTTTGACTAATCCAGAGGACTTGTTAAAGACTCTATATGCCCTTGTGTTTGAATCATAACCTAGTAAAAAGCCTTCTACAGCCTTAGGAGCAAATTTGGATTTTCTACCTCTTTTAACAAGAATAAAACATTTGCTACCAAAGACTCTAAAATATGAAACATTGGGCTTTTTACCGGTTAGGAGTTCGTATGATGTCTTCTTGAGGATTCGGTGTAGATATAATCAGTTGATGGCATAGCAGGCGGTGTTAACCGCCTCGGCCCAAAATCGATCCGAAGTCTTGTACTCATCAAGCATGGTTCTTGCCATGTCCAACAGAGTTCGATTCTTCCTCTCCACTACACCATTTTGTTGTGGAGTGTAGGGAGAAGAGAACTCATGCTTGATGCCCTCCTCCTCAAGGAAGCCTTCAATTTGAGAGTTCTTGAACTCCGTCCCATTGTCGCTTCTTATTTTCTTGATCCTTAAGCCGAACTCGTTTTGAGCCCGTCTCAAGAATCCCTTTAAGGTCTCTTGGGTATGAGATTTTTCCTGCAAAAAGAACACCCAAGTGAAGCGAGAATAGTCATCCACAATAACTAGACAATACTTACTCCTGCCGATGCTTATGTAAGCAATCGGGCCGAATAGGTCCATGTGTAGGAGCTCGAGTGGCCTGTCAGTCGTCATAATGTTCTTATGTGGATGATGAACACCAACTTGCTTCCCTGCCTGACATGCACTGCAAATCCTGTATTTCTCAAAATGAACATTTGTTAGTCCCAAAATGTGTTCTCCCTTTAGAAGCTTGTGAAGATTCTTCATCCCAACATGTGCTAGTCGGCGATGCCAGAGCCAGCCCATGTTAGTCTTAGCAATTAAGCAAGTGTCGAGTTCAGCTCTATCAAAATCTACTAAGTATAGCTGACCCTCCAACACTCCCTTAAATGCTATTGAATCATCACTTCTTCTAAAGACAGTGACACCTACATCCGTAAAAAGACAGTTGTAGCCCATTTTACACAATTGTGAAACAGAAAGCAAGTTATAATCTAAAGAATCTACAAGAAAAACATTGGAAATGGAGTGGTCAGGTGATATAGCTATTTTACCCAATCCTTTGACGAAACCTTGATTTCCATCCCCGAATGTGATAGCTTGTTGGGGATCTTGGTTTTTTTCGTATGAGGAGAACATCTTCTTCTCCCCGGTCATGTGGTTTATGCACCCGCTATCAATGATCCAACTTGAGCCCCCGGATGCATAAACCTACAAAACAAGTTTAGTTCTTGATTTTAGGTACCCAAATGGTTTTGGGTCCTTTGACATTAGATACAAGAACTTTGGGTACCCAAACACAAGTCTTTGATCCCTTGTGCTTGCCCACAACATATTTGGCAACTACCTTGTCGGATTTGTTAGTTAAAACATATGATGCATCAAAGGTTTTAAATGAAATTTTAGAATCATTTGATGCAGTTGGAGTTTTCTTCTTAGGCAATTTTGCATGGGTTAATTGCCTAGAACTAGATGTCTCACCCTTATACATAAAAGCATGATTAGGGCCAGAGTGAGACTTCCTAGAATGAATTCTCCTTATTTTGCTCTCGGGATAACCGGCAGGGTATAAAATGTAACCCTCGTTATCCTGAGGCATGGGAGCCTTGCCCTTAACAAAATTAGACAATCTTCCAGGAGGGGCACTAAGTTTGACATTGTCCCCCTTTTGGAAGCCAATGCCATCCTTGATGCCAGGGCGTCTCCCACTATAGAGCATTCTTCTAGCAAATTTAATTTTTTTCATTTTCTAAGTCATGCTCGGCAATTTTAGCATCTAATTTTGCTATATGATCATTTTGTTGTTTAATTAAAGCCATATGATCATCAATAGCATCAATGTTGATATCTCTACATCTAGTGCAAATAGTAACATGCTCAATGGTAGATGTAGAAGGTTTGCAAGAATTAAGTTCAACAATCTTAGCACGTAAAATATCATTCTTATCTCTAAGATCGGATAAGGAAGCATTGCAAACATCTAATTCTTTAGCCTTAGCAACTAATTTTTCATTTTCAATCCTAAGGCTAGCAAGAGAATCATTCAATTTTTCAATCTTAGCAAGTAAGTTAGCATTATCATTACTAAGATTGGGAATTGAAGCATCACAAACATTTGAATCAACCTTAGCAATTAAACTAGCATTCTCATTTCTAAGGTTGGTGATAATACCATGGCACATGCTTAGCTCACTAGATAGTTTTTCACATTTTTCTACTTCTAGAGCATAAGCATTCTTAACCTTAACATGCTTTTTATTCTCCTTAATTAGGAAGTCCTCTTGGGTGTCCAAGAGATCATCCTTCTCATGAATAGCACTAATTAATTCATTCAATTTTTCTTTTTGTTGCATGTTTAGGTTGGCAAAAAGGGTACGCAAATTGTCCTCCTCATCACTAGCATTATCTTCATCACTAGAGGATGCATATTTAGTGGAGGATTTTGATTTCACCTTCTTCTTTTTGCCGTCCTTTGCCATGAGGCATTTGTGGCCGACGTTGGGGAAGAGGAGGCCCTTGGTGACAGCGATGTTGGCGGCGTCCTCGTCGGAGGAGGAGTCGGAGGAGCTCTCTTTGGAGTCCCACTCGCGGCACACATGGGCATCGCCGCCCCTCTTCTTGTGGTACCTCTTCTTTTCTCTCCTCTTGCCCTTCTTGTCGTCGCCCCTGTCACTATCACTAGATAATGGACATTTAGCAATGAGATGACCGGGCTTACCACACTTGTAGCAAACTTTCTTGGAGCGGGGCTTGTAATCCTTCCCCCTCCTTTGCCTGAGGATTTGGCGGAAGCTCTTGATGATGAGCGCCATCTCCTCATTGTCAAGCTTGGAGGCGTCGATGGGTTGTCTACTTGATGTAGACTCCTCTTTCTTCTCCTTCGTCGCCTTGAATGCAACCGGTTGTGCTTCGATCGTGGAGGGGCCATCTAGCTCGATGATCTTCTTTGACCCTTTGATCATCAACTCAAAGCTCACAAAATTACCTATTACTTCCTCGGGAGACATTAGTGTATATCTAGGATTACCATGAATTAATTGAACTTGTGTAGGGTTAAGGAAAACAAGTGATCTAAGAATAACCTTAACCATCTCATGGTCATCCCATTTCTTACTCCTGAGGTTGCGCACTTGGTTCACCAAGGTCTTGAGCCGGTTGTACATTTCTTGTGGCTCTTCACCTTAGCGAAGCCAGAAGCGATCGAGCTCCCCCTCGATCGTCTCCCGCTTGGTGATTTTGGTCACCTCGTCTCCTTCGTGCGCGGTCTTGAGCACGTCCCAAATCTCCTTGGCGCTCTTCAATCCTTGCACCTTGTTATACTCCTCTCGACTTAGAGAGGTGAGGAGTGTAGTGGTGGCTTGGGAGTTGAAGTGCACGATTTGGGCCACTTCGTCCTCATCATAATCTTCATCCCCTACGGATGGTACCTGTACACCAAACTCAACAACATCCCATATACTTTTGTGGAGTGAGGTTAGGTGATATCGCATCATATCACTCCACCTAGCATAATCTTCACCATCAAATGTTGGTGGTTTGCCCAATGGGACAGAAAGTAATGGTGTATGTTTAGAAATGCGAGGATAGAGTAGGGGGATCTTACTAAACTTCTTGCGCTCATGGCGCTTAGAAGTTACGGACGGCGTGTCGGAGCCGGAGGTGGATGGCAATGAGGAGTCGGTCTCGTAGTAGACCACCTTCCTCATCTTCTTCTTGTCACCGCTCTGACGTGACTTGTGTGAAGGGGATTCCTTTTCCTTCCCCTTGTTGCGGGACTCTCCCGATGGAGCTTTCCCGTGGCTTGTAGCGGGCTTCTCACCGGTCACCATCTCCTTCTTGGCGTGATCTCCCGACATCACTTCGAGCGGTTAGGCTATAATGAAGCACCGGCTCTGATACCAATTGAAAGTCGCCTAGAGGGGGGGGGGGTGAATAGGGCGAATCTGAAATTTATAAACTTAAGCACAACTACAAGCCGGGTTAGCGTTAGAAATAGAAACGAGTCCGAGAGAGAGGACACAAAACAAATCGTGAGCAAATAAAGAGCAAGACACGATGATTTGTTTTACTGAGGTTCGGTTCTTGCGAACCTACTCCCCGTTGAGGTGGTCACAAAGACCGGGTCTCTTTCAACCCTTTCCCTTTCTCAAACGGTCACTTAGACCGAGTGAGCTTCTCTTCTCAATCAAACGGAACACAAAGTTCCCGCAAGGACCACCACACAATTGGTGTCTCTTGCCTCGGTTACAATTGAGTTGATCACGAAAGAATGAGAAACAAAAGAAGCAATCCAAGCGCAAGAGCTCAAATGAACACAACAAATCTCTCTCTCTAATCACTAAAGCTTTGTGTGGAGTTGGGAGAGGATTTGATCTCTTTGGTGTGTCTTGTTTTGAATGCTATAGCTCTTGTAAGGTGTAGAAATGTAGAAACTTGGATGCCATTGAATGTGGGGTGGTTGGGGTATTTATAGCCCCAACCACCAAAAATGGCCGTTGGAAGTGTGCTGTCGCATGGCGCACCGGACAGTCCGGTGCGCCAGCCACGTCAGCAGACCGTTGGGGTTCGACCGTTGGAGCTCTGACTTGTGGGGCCTCCGGGCTGTCCGGTGGTGCACTGGACAGGTCCTGTAGACTGTCCGGTGCGCCAACTGCGCGTGCTCTGTCCTCTGCGCGCGCAGGCGCGCATTAAATGTGTTGCAGTCGACCGTTGCGCGTGAGGTAGCCATTGCTCCACTAGCACACCGGACAGTCCGGTGTGGCACCGGACACTGTCCGGTGACTGACCAGACAGTCCGATGAATTATAGCGGAGCGCCCTCTGAATTTCCCGAAGGTAACTAGTTCAGCTTCAGGTGCCCTGGTGCACCGGACACTGTCCGGTGGCAAACCGGACAGTCTGGTGTGCCAGACCAGGGTGCCTTTGGGTTGTCCTTTGCTCTCTTTGTTTGAACCCTTTCTTGGTCTTTTTATTGGCTTTATTATGAACCTTTGGCACCTGTAAAACTTATAGACTAGAGCAAACTAGTTAGTCCAATTATTTGTGTTGGGCAATTCAACCAACAAAATCAATTAGGAAAAAGGTGTAAGCCTAATTCCCTTTCATCCACAACTCGGGACATATCATCAGAGTGGGGCTGAAGCAGCCCGATATACGCAGCGAAGCAAATCAACGGTCCAACAGCCACAAGCAAGGTTGGGAACAGGTGTAACTCTTACCCGATCAGCGATCTCCTTCTCTGAAAAAACAACAAATAAGCAAGGGTGAGTACTAACGTACTCAGCAGCCCACCTTCACCCGCGGAATGGGGAAATCAGATATAATGCATGGAATATGTGGAGCTTAGGATATTTTGCAGAAATAGCAATATTTGATGCAGGGTCGTTTTGTAAAACATTTTGTATTTTTCAAAGCACATCCTCTCCCAAAGGAGCAGGAAGTTTTTCAATATAGAACAAAATCCCCTGGACTAAACCATCCAGGTATCTCACCAGTTTCCCACTGGTTTTCATTTTCAAAAATAGCTACTGGACTTCCCGTCCACCATAGCTCACGACTCAATCACCGAACCTTTTAAAACCACTTTTCAAAAGCATTTTTGAAAACAAAAACACTAATTGTCATACCACACCAGACTCGTCCATTCCAGTGGACACAGACTATTCGAATAGGTTTGAACTCTGCGCAGAGGGGTACACTTTACCCACTATCCGGCTCTGCGGTCTCATGGCCAATGAGACCCGAATCCGAATCTCTTTCTTTCCTCGCACGTCCTGACCTTAACGGTTATACCGGAAGGAGTCAGGCCACCGCCATGTCCAAACCAGACAAAACATTCCCTCTCCTTATCCTCCTGGTGCTCCCCAGCCATCATAACCCTGGGGTTTGGACCGTACGAGTCAGATTGAGTGACTGCCCATACAGTCTCGAGTGGTTGTACTATTCACCATCGAAATATTCATTGTTACTATTCATCGACACTATTCACCATCGTTACTATTCACCAACACTATTCATCATCGTTACTATTCATCGCTGATATCTATAATAACTTTTTGTCGTCACTATTCATCTATCATCCGATCACCCTAAATTTCAACTACTCATCCATCATGTTGTCCAGTCCACCTAAGACCAGCCAGACCCATATTCCAGTCATACGAACTCTAGTGACTGTGATTTTCCTTCCAGTAGGGAACTTCCCATCTAGTCACCCATCCCAGGTTTCTCCAAGTTGAGCATGCTTAACTTTGAGATTCCTTCGAACCAGGCTTCCAAACGCATATTCCAATAATTCTCATTTCTAAATTCTTATCAAACTATTCCCTATCTAACCATGTCATCTGTTAAGCATGGTTCATATTCCAGAAAACTCCTAAAATACTGTTCTCCCATATTCTGCCTATAATCTCCCTGTTCAGACTAAGTCAGTCGATTCATTCATCACTATTCTCACCAATACTGAACTTCACTGTGCTACACCACATACACCCAGCTATAAATACACCCAGCTACCCTCTCCCTCTGCACACACACTCAACACCCTCAGCCAAGGAAAACACCCCACCCACTCAGTTACTCCGCTCTACTGGCTACACGCATAGTGTCGCTTTGCCTCCAGTCCACCCTCCTGGTAAGCACCTCCGCTCCACCACTAGTAATATCTCAACACCACATGTCACAGATTCTACTCAAGACTCTACACATCCATGTATCGCTATTCTGACCACTATACTAAATATTTGTTGATATACTTGCGGGTTTGTATGTTTGCCTATTCATGTTGCATAGTTATCGGAGCGTTCGTGCCGTCTTGTGGAGGCCAGATCTGCAAGTCTATGCCAGGCAGTGGAGCCAGAAGCTAGTTCCGTGAGCTCTCCCTCCCTTTCGCCGGATAAGCACGGCAAACTCACTGGATCCCTTTGATGCATAAATTACCTATGATTTTTCAACCACAACCCTCAACCTGTTATTTTATGCATGATATGATTTTGAGACAAGTTATTATGGCCACCCATCGGCTTGCCGCAATCAATCCTTGATATATTTGTTACAAATGATTTGAGAAAAGGTGTGAGTTTTCAAAAGAAAATGCTTTTCAAAATGTGTATGATGAAGGGTTTTCACCCTTATCACCTTGTGAGTGGGATGATTAGGGACTCTCTGGTTTAGGGGAGGGCCTAAGGTGATGGCTCAGCTGGTTTAGGCATGAGCAGAAGGATTGTCCCCTCATATAAGGACTGGTTTGTCATCCTTCACTACCTATACTCATGACAAGTACAACCACTCAAGACTGTATGGGCAGTCACTCAATCTGAACTCATACGGTTCAAACCCTAGGGTTATGAAGGCTGGGGAGCACCGGGAGGATAAGGAGGGGGAATGTTTTGTCCAGTTTGGACATGGCAGTGGCCTGACTCCTTCCGGTATAACCGCTAATGTAAGGACGTGCGAGGAAAGAAAGAGATTCGGTTTCGGGTCTCACTAGCTATGAGATCGTAGAGCCGGACTAGTGGGTAAAGTGTACACCTCTGCGCAGAGTTCAAACCTATTTGAATAGTCCGTGTCCACTGGTATGGACGAGTCTGGTGTGGTATGACAATTAGTGTTTTGTTTTAAAAAAAGGTGCGTTTGAGAAAAGTGGTTTTTAAAAGGTCCGGCGGTTGAGCCGGGAGCTATGGTGGACGCGAAGTCGAGTAGCTGTTTTTGAAAATAAAAACCAGTGGGAAACTTCTGAGATACCTAGATGGTTTAGTCCAGGGGATTTTGTTCTAATATTGAAAAACTTCCTGCTCCTTTGGGAGAGGATGCGCTTTGCAAAATACAAAATGTTTTACAAAACAACCCTGCATAAAATATTGCTGTTTCTGCAAAATATCCTGAGCTCCACATATTCCATGCATTATATCTGATTTCCCCATTCGGCGGGTGAAGGTGGGCTGCTGAGTACGTTTGTACTCACCCTTGCTTATTTGTTGTTTTTCAGAAAAAGGAGATCAGGTAAGAGTTACGATTGTTCCCAACCTTGCCTGTGGCTGTTGGACCGCTGATTTGCTTCGCTGCGTATATCGGGCTGCTTCAGCCCCACTCTGATGATATGTCCCGAGTTGTGGACCAACTCTTAAAGTTGATCGCCACATTTATAGGTTTGTCTCGTTTAAGCAGATCTGGAATCATCTGATGTATAAATGTGTTTACTAGCCTCCTGGGACTAGTAATTGTATCACATTTGAGTCCTAGAGGATCTGGGGCGCTTCAGGTGGTATCGGAGCTGTTAGGTTGGCCGCAGTATGTAACCCTTAGCCTGATCCAAAAGTTTTTGAGTCAAAACTATTTTCTTAAAAAAATTCTTGCTCTCATCCCTCCATTTCAGAAATGCTTTCCCCTTTCCTTCTCTCAGAAGTCAGATGGAGGTCCGTTGCCAAACCAGCTTTTGCCAGAATGAAGATGGTTTCCCCAAGTTGCTAAAAGCATGCACAGTTCGCTTCAGAATAAGGAGCCAGCCAGAGTATGATGGTCGTGAATTCGTTGAGCATGGCACAGAGAAGTGTGTCGTGACTGTATACATTGGATCCAGTCCGCACCATGTGGAATGGAGTGTCACTGCTGCTGGGCACAGATTCAGAGACACTTGCCAAGTCGTCGCCCGCAAGGCATTGAGGGCCCTGTGTTAGATTTATGAAGAAGAAGTGGCTGACACCCCGCTCAGATTCTTTCCACCCTTTCAGAGAAACCATCCCGTTTGGATGGCCAGGATGCGTGCATTGGAAGGTCAGCAGCTGCTTGAGGATGACCCCACAGTCGTGTACCTCACTACATACCTGCTCACCCTGGATGCCCAGTATGATTTTTTGGCTCGGCACCACCGTCAGATGATTGCCCGAGCAGAAGATGCAGAGAAGCACAACCGTAAGCTCCATGTGGATCTCTCCACAGCTCAAGCCCGTGTAGCTGCCTTGGAAAGTCGTGAAGTCATTGCTGGTGAAGCCCTAAAGCAAGCCAAGGATGAGCATGTCCAGAAGTTAATGGATGCCTACTTGGTCACCCAGAACCAACGTAGAGCCCTGCAGATCCAAGAGCTCGCTTCATCCAACCCAGTTCAACCCATGAGAGCCGAAGATCCCCAGATTCTTGAAGGTCACTCGGTCTCTATCAGAGGAGAGAAAAAGAAGGCTTGGGAACTCCCGGAAGGAGCCATAGTCTTGGAAGGAATTCCAGTCTTCCCTCAGGCTATGAATAAGCAAGAGCACCCCGAGTCCTCCCAAGATCCCCCGCCAGAGTTGTTTGAGCCCCTCACCATGAAGAAGATTCCAGCACTGTCCCGTGAAATCAAAGAAGAAGCTGCAAGCACCCCACTAGCACCGCCGCCCTCTGAGGAGCTACAAGCGTCAATCTCGCTTGAAGAAGAGTTCGACCTTGTGTTGCCATCTCAGTCGCTGCCAGAAGAAGTCATCAACATCAGCTCCCTCTTGACCCATCCAGGAGATGTCTCAGATTGAAGGTTGCCAACCTCGCCAGAAGAGAAGCTGCCTGGTCTGAAGTTAGTTATGCCCAGTCCTCTACATGCATTGGGTAGTGAAGTTTTTTCTTCACTTTGGCTAGAGCCCTGCACGTATGAGAGGTAATCGTGTAGACACGTGTTTTGCAAAACTCTAATTGTGTGGCCCCCTAGGGCATTTCAAAATGAATTTCGCTTCATGTTTTCTCCCCTTTTGAGTGCATATGTGATGCTTTAACGTTAGTGCTCATAAGTCCTGGTTAGCATAGTTCTCAATTCAGGAGCCGAGCAATAGTAGTTATGCTTAGCCACCGAATCTGAGTAGTCTGTGCTTTGGAAAAACTCTATTCTTCCCTTATTCAAAACATTTGATTTGTTTGTGCTTATCATTGCTGAGCTTGTGTGTTTTTTAGAAAGGTTTTCTCTAAAAACATAGATCACAAATTAGAGCTAATTCTCACCTTATGCTTCCATTCTCATCTTAACCCATCTCAAGAGAAAAGCACCTTATCCAAGAAGATACCGGGAAGCTTACCCTTGAATCCTGGAACAAGCTACAGAAGAAACCAGTCCAGCCGCTCAGTCAAAAGGACCGACCGTGAGAATCAAAGCACTGCCCCCGAGTCAAAGTAAACAAGAAAAGAGGACAGAAGGAGTTATTACCATACAAAGAGGCAAAGATTCTTGGAACCAGAGACCACAAACATCAGGGTCATTGACCCCACCACTCACCCATGCCCCCCGCACACGTGCCCACCTCCATGCGCACCACCACTGCCCCACTCCCCTTTTGCAGCGCACCCGCCGCCATCACCACCAGCAACACCATCCCCCCTCCATCGCACTTGTTGCCTTGTGTCATCTGCTCCATCACCACCACTCCGCAACCGAACACCCCCACTCGCCTATAAAACCCCCACCAGCTCCCTCAACTCCTATCTCGCTCAAAGCAAAGCACACACCTGATAAAATCCCCTCTGCCAAATCGCAAGCAACTCCATTTTCCACTCCCTCGCCCCTAAGATCACAATGCTTGGTGATTCTTGGGTTGAAGACTGTTGTACATGGTTCATAGCCTTTGGTTTCCTCCTCTATATGATGGTAATACTCTTTGATAGAATACTCCAGTGGGAAGAGCAAAGATAAAGAAAGGGTCAGTGAAAATAAGATAGTGAAGAGAAGATAAGAAGAAGGTTCTCCCAGAATCAACCTAGTGTCAGTCATCTCTCCGCAGCCTGCTCAAGCAGCAACAGCAGAAGAAGGCCTTGTAAAGCCCTTGTTGTGAGGTACTTCAAGGAGTTCAAATCCCCAAGATTCAAGCGTTCTACCCTCATTCCTTTTTAGTGGGGTAGTGTTCCAGCAAGCTTCCTGCTATGGAGAAAAAGAAGAAGGTCTGTAGCAAGCTTGTGGAGGACCAGATCATTGAAGCTTATAAGTTTCTGGATGAGAAGTGGTCACCAAGTTCCGTTGATGAAGCACCAGGAGACTAATCAAGGAAGGAATCCATGTGGGAGTTCACAAGAGAAAGGTTTGCGTGTTGGCATCGATGCTTCTTCAATAAGCTAGCTGCCAAGCGAAACCTAGAAGCCTGAAGATGATCTTGAGTAGCCAGAATCAGCGTTTGCAATCAGCAACCAGATGCTCCTCAAGGCCAGATCTTGTTGAAGTTCCATCTCCTCGAAGAGTTGCAAAGTGAAGATATGTAGCTGAAGTAAAGCTATACTGAGAGCACCTAGAGGGGGGGGGGGTGAATAGGTGATCCTGTAAAACTTAAACTTAAGGCCACAAAAACTTGATTAAGCGTTAGTACAATAATTGCCTAGTGGCTATAGAGGAGTCTTCTTCAAAACACAATAACCACAAGAGATCAATCATAGAGATGGCATAGTGGTTTATCCCGTGGTTCGGCCAAGACCAACGCTTGCCTACTCCACGTTGTGGCGTCCCAACGGACGAGGGTTGCAATCAACCCCTCTCAAGCGGTCCAAAGACCCACTTGAATACCACGGTGTTTTGCTTGCTTTACTATATCCCGTTTGCGAGGAATCTCCACAACTTGGAGCCTCTCGCCCTTACACTTGAAATTCACAAAGAGGCACGAAGTAAAGGAGGGATGAGCAACTCACACAAGACACAAAGATCACAGCAAATACGCACACACAAGACCCAGACTTGAGCTCAAGAGACTATCACAAGTTCCACACTAGAACGGAGCTCAAATCACTAGGAATATCGAACAAGTGCGCAAGAATGAAGTGTGAGTGATCAACAATGCTCAAAGGATGCTTGGTGCTCTCCTCCATGTGCCTAGGGGTCCCTTTTATAGCCCCAAGGCAGCTAGGAGCCGTTGAGAGCAATCCAAGAAGGCAATTCTTGCCTTCTGTCGCCTGGCGCACCGGACACTGTCCGGTGCGGATCTCTTTCCTTAAATGGCGAAGCCGACCGTTGGCGCCTGGGAGCCGTTGGCGCACCGAACAGTCCGGTGCCCCCTTCTAGCCGTTGGCTCGACCACGTGTCCCGCGCAGATCGCGCGGCTGACCGTTGGTTTGGCCGACTGTTGGCTCACCGGACAGTCCGGTGCACACCGGACAGTCCGGTGAATTTTAGCCGTACGCCGTTAATTATTTCCCGAGAGCAGCAAGTTCGCCTGAGCCAGTCTGGCACACCGGACACTGTCCGGTGCACCCAGATAGAGCTGGCTTTGGCTGAACAAGGCCATCTCTTCTCCAATTCGATTTCTCCTGTTTCCAGCACTTAGACACAATACATTAGTCACTAAAACAATGTACTAAGTCTGAGAAACATACCTTTTGACATGATTTGCACTTTGTCCACCACTTTGCATAGATTAACACAAAAGCACTTGTGTTGGCACTCAATCACCAAAATACTTAGAAATGGCCCAAGGGCACATTTCCCTTTCAATCTCCCCCTTTTTGGTGATTTATGCCAACACAACATAAAGCAACTAGAACAAGTGCAATATCAATGCAAATGAACACTCAAAATTGTTTTGATTTAATTTTGGCATATATGGATCATACTTTGCCACCACTTGGTTTGTTTTTGCAAATCAACCTCAAATTCCTATCTCTAAGTCAAACACACTTGTAGAGACATAAAGAGAGTTGTTCCAATAGAAATTGATCACAGTATCAAAAACTCCCCCTATTTCCCATAATCAACCATTCTCCCCACAAGAGATCAACTTTTGACAAAAAGATCCATTAAGAGTATTTTGACAAAACAAAAGCTCTATTCTATTATTTTCAAAATTCTCAAGTGGTAGCTGATCCATTTATTACTTTAGCCTTATTTTCTCCCCCTTTGGCATCAAGCACCAAAACGGGATCAATCTTGGCCCTTTAACCCCATTGCCTCACCAAAATCTTCAATTTAGAGTAAAAAGGCAATAAGAGTACAAAGATGAACTTGGAAAAGTTACTCTTTCATCGGAGTGTAGTGGAAGTCTTGCATGGTCCAAGTCCACCTTTTCCCTTTCAATTCTCCTTCGAGACTAAATCAAGCAAACTCAAGCACATGGTTAGTCTGAAAGGGTCAAGTTGTAACGCATCTCCCCCTAAATATGTGCATCACTTGCACAAGGACTTGTGAGGTCCGGGGAATGTTTGTACAACTTGAGCACCATAAATAAGCAACAAAATGCATAATGAACATGATCAAAGGCATAAACACATGTATGCTATAAATCAATCCAAGTTCCGCAAATCTAAGACATTTAGCTCACTACGCAACTTGCAAAAGGTCTGCTCATCTAAAGGCTTGGTAAAGATATCGGCTAGCTGGTTCTCGGAGCTAACATGAAACACTTCGATATCTCCCTTTTGCTGGTGGTCTCTCAAAAAGTGATGCCGGATGTCTATGTGCTTTGTGCGGCTGTGTTCAACAGGATTATCCGCCATGCGGATAGCACTCTCATTATCACATAGGAGTGGGACTTTGCTCAAATTGTAGCCAAAGTCCCTGAGGGTTTGCCTCATCCAAAGTAGTTGCGCGCAACACTGTCCTGCGGCAACGTACTCGGCCTCAGCGGTGGATAGGGCAACGGAAGTTTGTTTCTTAGAACTCCATGACACCAGAGACCTTCCTAAGAATTGGCACGTCCCTGATGTACTCTTCCTATCGACCTTACATCCAGCATAGTCGGAGTCTGAATATCCAATCAAGTCAAAGGTAGACCCCTTTGGATACCAGATCCCGAAACAAGGCGTAGCGACTAAATATCTAAGAATTCGCTTCACAGCCACTAAGTGACACTCCCTTGGATCAGATTGAAATCTAGCACACATGCATACGCTAAGCATAATATCCGGTCTACTAGCACATAAATAAAGTAAAGACCCTATCATGGACCGGTATGCCTTTTGATCAACGGACTTACCTCCTTTGTTGAGGTCGGTGTGTCCGTCGGTCCCCATCGGAGTCTTTGCGGGCTTGGCGCCCTTCATCCCAAACCGCTTTAGCAAGTCTTGCGTGTACTTCGTTTGGGAGATGAAGGTGCCGTCCTTGAGTTGCTTCACTTGAAACCCAAGGAAGTAGTTCAACTCGCCCATCATCGACATCTCGAATTTCTGAGTCATCACCCTGCTAAACTCTTCACAAGACTTTTGGTTAGTAGAACCAAATATTATGTCATCGACATAAATTTGGCACACAAAAAGATCACCATCACAAGTCTTAGTAAAAAGAGTTGGATCGGCTTTCCCAACCTTGAAAGCATTAGCAATTAAAAAGTCTCTTAGGCATTCATACCATGCTCTTGGGGCTTGCTTAAGTCCATAGAGCGCCTTAGGGAGCTTACACATGTGGTCGGGGTACCGTTCATCCTCGAAGCCAGGGGGTTGCTCCACGTACACCTCCTCCTTGATTGGCTCGTTGAGGAAAGCGCTCTTCACATCCATTTGGAACAGCCTGAAAGAATGGTGAGCGACATATGCTAGCAGGATACGAATGGACTCTAGCCTAGCCACAGGAGCAAAAGTCTCCTCAAAGTCCAAACCTGCGACTTGGGCATAACCTTTTGCCACAAGTCAAGCCTTGTTGCTTGTCACCACCCTGTGCTCATCTTGTTTGTTGCGGAACACCCACTTGGTTCCCACAACATTTTGCTTAGGACAAGGCACCAGCGTCCAAACTTCATTCCTTTTGAAGTTGTTGAGCTCCTCTTGCATGGCCAACACCCAGTCCGGATCTAGCAAGGCCTCCTCTACCCTGAAAGGCTCAATAGAAGACACAAAGGAGTAATGCTCACAAAAATTGACTAATCGAGATCGAGTAGTTACTCCCTTGCTGATATCACCCAGAATTTGGTCGACGGGATGATCCCTTTGTATCATTGCTCGAACTTGGGTTGGAGGTGCCGGTTGTGCTTCTTCCTCCATCACAAGATCATCTTGTGCTCCCCTTTGATCACACGCCTCCTCTTGATGAACCTGTTCATCGTCTTGAGCTGGGGGATGCACCATTGTTGAGGAAGAAGGTTGATCTCGCTTATTTTGTTCCTGTGGCCGCACATCTCCAATCGCCATGGTGCGTATTGCGGCCGTTGGAACGTCTTCTTCATCTACATCATCAAGATCAACAACTTGCTATCTTGGAGAGCCATTAGTATCATCAAATACAACGTCGCTAGAGACTTCAACCAAACCCGATGATTTGTTGAAGACTCTATACGCCTTTGTATTTGAGTCATAACCTAACAAAAACCCTTCTACAGCTTTGGGAGCAAACTTAGTAGTTCTACCTTTCTTCACAAGAATATAACACTTGCTCCCAAATACACGAAAATAAGACACATTGGGTTTGTTACCAGTTAGAAGCTCATACAAAGTCTTCTTGAGGAGGCGATGAAGGTAGACCCTGTTGATGGCGTGGCAAGCCGTGTTCACGGCTTCCGACCAAAAGCGCTCGGGGGTCTTGAACTCTCCAAGCATCGTCCTCGCCATATCGATTAGCGTCCTGTTCTTCCTCTCTACCACACCATTTTGTTGTGGTGTGTAGGGAGCGGAGAACTCGTGCTTGATCCCTTCCTCCTCAAGGTACTCTTCCACTTGAAGGTTCTTGAACTCGGACCCATTGTCGCTCCTTATCTTCTTCACCTTGAGCTCAAACTCATTTTGAGCTCTCCTTAGGAAGCGCTTGAGGGTACCTTGGGTTTCAGACTTATCCTGCAAAAAGAACACCCAAGTGAAGCGGGAAAAGTCATCAACAATAACTAGATCATACTTACTTCCTCCTATGCTTAGATAGGCGACGGGTCCGAAGAGGTCCATATGTAGCAGCTCCAGGGGTCTTGATGTGGTCATCACATTCTTGCTGTGATGCGCTCCTCCCACTTGTTTACCTGCTTGACAAGCTGAACAAGGTCTATCTTTTTCGAAATGCACATTAGTTAGACCTATCACGTGTTCTCCCTTTAGAAGCTTGTGGAGGTTCTTCATCCCCACAAGTGCTAAGCGGCGATGCCACAACCAGCCCATGCAAGTCTTAGCAATTAAGCATGCATCTAGACCGACCTCTTCTTTTGCAAAGTCAACCAAATAAAGTTTGCCGTCTAGTACACCCTTAAAAGCTAGTGAACCATCACATCTTCTAAAGACAGACACATCTACATTTGTGAATTGACAATTATATCCCATATTTCATAATTGACTAACAGATAACAAATTATATCCAAGAGACTCAACTAAAAACACATTAGATATAGAGTGCTCGGATGAAATAGCAATTTTACCTAACCCTTTTACCTTGCCTTGATTCCCATCACCGAATATTATTGAGTCTTGGGAATCCTTGTTTTTGAAGTAGGAGGTGAACATCTTCTTCTCCCCCGTCATATGGTTTGTGCATCCGCTGTCGATAATCCAGCTTGAACCCCCGGATGCATAAACCTGCAAGGCAAATTTTGGCTTGGGTCTTAGGTACCCAACTCTTGTTGGGTCCTACAAGGTTAGTCACAATTGTCTTAGGGACCCAAATGCAAGTTTTATCTCCCTTGCATTTTGCCCCTAACTTCCTAGCAATCACCTTCGTATTTTTTCTACAAATGGCAAATAAAGCATTGCAAGCATGATATATTGTAGAAGGTTCATTAACTTTCCTAGGAACATTAACAACATTTCTTCTAGGCATATGATGAACAACATTTCTTCTACCATGCATATAGGAAGAACTAGAAGCAAATATAGTATGAGAATCAAAAGCATCATAACTTCTATAGGCATTCCTAGAATGTCTCCTATCGTGATACATGAAAGCATGATTCTTTTTAGCACTACTAGCCATAGGGGCCTTCCCTTTCTCCTTGGTGGAGATGGGAGCCTTATGGCTTGTTAAGTCCTTGGCTTCCCTCTTGAAGCCAAGTCCATCCTTAATTGAGGGGTGTCTACCAATCGTGTAGGCATCCCTTGCAAATTTTAGCTTATCAAATTCACTTTTGCTAGTCTTAAGTTGGGCATTAAGACTAGCCATTTCATCTTTTAGTTTTGCAATAGAAGCTATGTGTTCACTACAAGCATTAATATCAAATTTTTTACATCTATTGCAAATAACAACATTTTCTACACAAGTTGTTGATTTACTAGCTATTTTGAACTTAGCATTCAAATCATCATTTATGCTCTTTAAGTTAGAAATAGAATCATGACATGTAGACAACTCACAAGAAAGCATTTCATTTCTCTTAATTTCTAAAGCAAAAGATTTTTGTGCCTCTATAAACTTATCATGTTCTTCATACAAAAGATCCTCTTGCTTTTCTAATAGCCTATTCTTATCATTCAAGGCATCAATCAATTCATTTATCTTATCTATCTTAGATCTATCTAAGCCCTTGAATAAGCATGAATCGTCTATTTCATCATCATCACTAGACTCATCATTACTAGAAGAAGCATAAGTGGAGTCTCGAGTACTTACTTTCTTCTCCTTAGCCATGAGGCATGTGTGATGCTCGTTGGGGAAGAGGGCTGACTTGTTGAAGGCGGTGGCGGCGAGTCCTTCATTGTCGGAGTCGGAAGAGGAGCAATCCGAATCCCACTCCTTTCCAAGATGTGCCTCACCCTTGGCCTTCTTGTAATTCTTCTTCTTTTCCCTTTTGTTCCCTGTTCCTGGTCACTATCATTATCGGGGCAGTTAGCGATAAAATGACCAATCTTACCACACTTGAAGCATGAGCGCTTCCCTTTTGTCTTGGTCTTGCTTGGCTGCCCCTTGTGACCCTTTAGCGCCGTCTTGAAGCGCTTGATGATGAGAGCCATCTCTTCATTATTTAGCCTTGCCGCCTCAACTTGTGCCACCTTGCTAGGTAGCCCCTCCTTGCTTCTTGTTGCCTTGAGAGCAAAGGGTTGAGGCTCATTGATTGGACCATTCAATGCGTCGTCCACGTATCTCGCCTCCTTGATCATCATCCGCCCGCTCACGAACTTCCCGAGTATCTCCTCGGGCGTCATCTTGGTGTACCTAGGATTCTCACTAATATTGTTCACAAGATGAGGATCAAGGATAGTAAAAGACCTTAGCATTAGGCGGACGACGTCGTGGTCCGTCCATCGCGTGCTTCCATAGCTCCTTATTTTGTTGACAAGGGTCTTGAGCCTGTTGTACGCTTGGGTTGGCTCCTCCCCCCTTATCATGGCGAATCTCCCGAGTTCGCCCTCCACCAACTCCATCTTGGTGAGCATGGTAACGTCATTCCCCTCATGAGAGATCTTGAGGGTGTCCCAAATCTGCTTGGCATTGTCCAAGCCGCTCACTTTATGATACTCGTCCCTACACAATGAGGCTAACAACACAGTAGTAGCTTGTGCATTTTTATGAATCTGTTCATTGATAAACAAAGGACTATCCGAGCTATCAAATTTCATTCCACTCTCTACTATCTCCCATATGCTAGGATGGAGAGAGAACAAGTGACTACGCATTTTGTGACTCCAAAATCCGTAGTCGTCTCCATCAAAATGAGGAGGTTTACCAAGTGGAATGGAGAGTAAATGAGTATTGGTACTTTGAGGAATACGAGAATAATCAAAAGAGAAATTTGAATTAACCGTCTTCTTTTTCTCATAGTCGTTGTCGTCGTTGTCCTTTTGGGAAGAAGTGGACTCATCGCTGTCGTCGTAGTAGACGATCTCCTTGATGCGTCTTGTCTTCTTCTTCCCATCTTTGCATTTGTGGCCCGAGCCTGAGTCGGTAGGCTTGTCATCTTTGGGCTCGTTGACGAAGGACTCCTCCTTATCATTGATCACAATCCCCTTGCCCTTAGGATCCATCTCTTCGGGCGGTTAGTCCCTTTCTTGAAGAGAACGGCTCCGATACCAATTGAGAGCACCTAGAGGGGGGTGAATAGGTGATCCTGTAAAACTTAAACTTAAGGCCACAAAAAACTTGATTAAGCGTTAGTACAATAATTGCCTAGTGGCTATAGAGGAGTCTTCTTCAAAACACAATAACCACAAGAGATCAATCACAGAGATGGCACAGTGGTTTATCCCGTGGTTCGGCCAAGACCAACGCTTGCCTACTCCACGTTGTGGCATCCCAACGGACGAGGGTTGCAATCAACCCCTCTCAAGCGGTCCAAAGACCCACTTGAATACCACGGTGTTTTGCTTGCTTTACTATATCCCGTTTGCGAGGAATCTCCACAACTTGGAGCCTCTCGCCCTTACACTTGAAATTCACAAAGAGGCACGGAGTAAGGGAGGGATGAGCAACAAGCACAAGACACAAAGATCATAGCAAATACGCACACACAAGACCCAGACTTGAGCTCAAGAGACTATCACAAGTTCCACACTAGAACGGAGCTCAAATCACTAGGAATGTCGAACAAGTGCGCAAGAATGAAGTGTGAGTGATCAACAATGCTCAAAGGATGCTTGGTGCTCTCCTCCATGCGCCTAGGGGTCCCTTTTATAGCCCCAAGGCAGCTAGGAGCCGTTGAGAGCAATCCAGGAAGGCAATTCTTGCCTTCTGTCGCCCGGCGCACCGGACAGTCCGGTGCACCACTGGACACTGTCCGGTGCGGATCTCTTTCCTTAAATGGCGAAGCCGACCGTTGGCGCCTGGGAGCCATTGGCGCACCGGACAGTCCGGTGCCCCCTTCTAGCCGTTGGCTCGGCCACGTGTCCCGCGCAGATCGCGCGGCCGACCGTTGGTCCGGCCGACTGTTGGCTCACCGGACAGTCCGGTGCACACCGGACAGTCCGGTGAATTTTAGCCGTACGCCGTTAATTATTTCCCGAGAGCAGCAAGTTCGCCTGAGCCAGTCTGGCGCACCGGACACTGTCCGGTGCACCCAGACAGAGCTGGCTTTGGCTGAACAAGGCCATCTCTTCTCCAATTCGATTTCTCCTGTTTCCAGCACTTAGACACAATACATTAGTCACTAAAACAATGTACTAAGTCTGAGAAACATACCTTTTGACATGATTTGCACTTTTTCTACCACTTTGCATAGATTAACACAAAAGCACTTGTGTTGGCACTCAATCACCAAAATACTTAGAAATGGTCCAAGGGCACATTTCCCTTTCATATACTCATAACCCTTCTAAGCCGAATCTTGAGGACGAGATTCCTTTTAAGTGGGGTAGATTTGTAGCGACCCAAAAATTCAAATCCTGAATTTTTCTCAAACTTGCTCTAAATTCAAAATGAATTTCAAATTTCATTTGAAAATGTTTGTTTGTGAGTTGATATCAACAAATAAAGTATAGTGGTCTATATTCTCTCTAAAATCCTCCTCAAAATATCCTACAAACATTTCCACAGTGACCCCCTCAAATTGTTTCCAGAAATACTGCCCAGATATTTCCCTAGTGATCCCCTTCAAGTTCTTTCCAGAAATACTGCCCAAATATTCCACCGATATATCTCTAGATATTTTCCTCTTGAGAAATACCTTCAGAATCATTTTTCAAGTCCCCACAAATATTTTCTTCATAACTTTCCTCATGCTCACACGCATATGTATGCCTCCGGTGTCATACGTTGGGCTCTACAAGCTAATTACACTCATATAAGACAAATCCATGCTAATCTCCCACTAATCCTCTCATACTCCCACTAATCCTCTCATCCCTCCCCCTAATCCCCCACCATGGGTATAAATAGAGGGGCAAGGGCCTCCTCTCATCCCACCCCAAGCCATTTCATGGCAACTCTCTCCACTCCCCCCCACACGCCCACTCCACCTCCCACACAAGCACACACTAGCACAAGGATCATTCGGTCGTTCTTCGATCGTTCGTCTTCCTGTTCTTAGTTTGTTTGTTCGTTCGTCCGATCGTTCGATCGTTGGTCCGATCATTCATGGTTCGTTCGTCCGTTCGTCCGATCGTTCGATTGTTCGTCCGTTCGTTCGTCCAAATAATCTTTTTCCTGCCGTTATGCTGCCGAAATTCCGATCGTTCGTTCATTCGATCATTCGATCGTTCATCGTTCGTTCATAGTTCCTATTCATTGTTCATCGTTCGTTCATAGTCCCTATTCATCGTTCTTCCAGATAATCTTTGTCCTGCCGTTATGCTGCCGAAATTCCGATCGTTCGTTCGTTCGATCGTTCATCGTTCGTTCATAGTTCCTATTCATCGTTCATCGTTTGTTCATAGTTCCTATTCACCGTTCATTCATAGTACCTATTCATCGTTCTTCCAGATAATCTTTGTCCTGCCGTTATGCTGCCGAAATTCCGATCGTTCGTTCGTTCGATCATTCGATCGTTCGTTCATAGTTCTATTCATCGTTCATCGTTCGTTCATACGACTATTCACCATTACTATTCAGCATCGTTACTATTCATCGACACTATTCACCATTGTTACTATTCATCAACACTATTCATCATCGTTACTATTCATATCTATAATAACTTTTTATCGTCACTATTCATCGTTACTATTCATCGATCATCCGATCACCCCAAATTTTCAACTACTCATCCATCATGCTGTCCAGTCCACCTAAGACCAGCCAGACCCATATTCCAGTCATACGAACTCCGGTGCCTGTGATTTTCCTTCCAGTAGGGAACTTCCCATCTGGTCACCCATCCCAGGTTTCTCCAAGTTGAGCACACTTAACTTTGAGATTCCTTCAAACCAGGCTTCCAAACTCAGATTCCAATAATTCTCGTTTCTAAATTCTTATCAAACTATTCCCTATCCAACCATGTCATCCCTTAAGCATGGTTCATATTCCAGAAAACTCCTAAAATACTCTTATCCCATATTCTGCCTATAATCTCCCTGTTCAGACTAAGTCAGTCGATTCATTCGTCACTATTTTCACCAACAGTGAACTTCACTGTGCTACACCACATACACCTAGCTATAAATACACCCAGCTACCCTCTCCCTCTCCACACACACTCAACACCCTCAGCCAAGGAAAACACCCCACCCACTCGGTTACTCCGCTCTGCCGGCTACACGCATAGTGTCGCTTCGCCTCTAGTCCACCCTCCTGGTAAGCACCTCCGCTCCACCACTAGTAGTATCTCAACACCACATGTCACAGATTCTACTCAAGACTCTACCCATCCATGTATCGCTATTCTGACCACTATACTAAATATCTATTGATATACTTGCTGGTTTGTATGACTGCTTGTTCATGTTGCATAGTTATCGGAGCGTTCGTGTCGTCTCATGGAGGCCAGATCTGCAAGTCTACGCCAGGCAGTGGAGCCAGAAGCCAGTTCCGCGAGCTCTCCCTCCCTTTCGACGGATAAGCACGACAAGCTCACTGGATCCCTTTGATGCATAAATTACCTATGATTTTTCAACCACAACCCTCAGCTTGTTATTTTACGCATGATATGATTTTGAGACAAGTTATTATGGCCACCCAGCCGCTTGCCGCAATCAATCCTTGATATATTTGTTACAAACGATTTGAGAAAATGTGTGAGTTTTTAAAAGAAAATGCTTTTCAAAATGTGTATGATGAAGGGTTTTCACCCTTATCACCTTGTGAGTGGGATGATCAGGGACTCCCTGGTTTAGGGGAGGGCCCGAGGTGATGGCTCAGCTAGTTTAGGCGTGAGCAGAAGGATTGTCCCCTCATATAAGGACTGGTTTGTCATCCTTCACTACCTGTACTCATGACAAGTACAACCACTCAAGACTGTATGGGCAGTCACTCAATCTGAACTCGTACGGTTCAAACCCCAGAGTTATGAAGGCTAGGGAGCACCGGGAGGATAAGGAGGGGGAATGTTTTGTCCGGTTTGGACATGGCGGTGGCCTGACTCCCTCCGGTATAACCGCTAAGGTAAGGACGTGCGAGGAAAGAAAGAGATTCGGTTCGGGTCTCACTAGCTATGAGATCGCAGAGCTGGACTAGTGGGTAAAGTGTACACCTCTGCGCAGAGTTCAAACCTATTCGAATAGTCCGTGTCCACTGGTATGGACGAGTCTGGTGTGGCATGACAATTAGTGTTTTGGTTTAAAAAAAGGTGCGTTTGAGAAAAGTGGTTTTTAGAAGGTCCGGCGGTTGAGCCGTGAGCTATGGTGGACGGGAAGTCCAGTAGCTGTTTTTGAAAACGAAAACCAGTGGGAAACTGCTGAGATACCTGGATGGTTTAGTCCATGGTATTTTGTTCTAATATTGAAAAACTTCCTGCTCCTTTGGGAGAAGATGCGCTTTGCAAAATACAAAATGTTTTACAAAACAACCCTACGTAAAATATTGTTGTTTCTGCAAAATATCCTGAGCTTCACATATTCCTTGTATTATATCTAATTTCCCCATTCCGCGGGTGAAGGTGGGCTGCTGAGTACGTTTGTACTCACCCTTGCTTATTTGTTGTTTTTCAGAAAAAGGAGATCGGGTAAGAGTTACGACTGTTCCCAACCTTGCTTGTGGCTGTTGGACCGCTGATTTGCTTCGCTGCGTATATCGGGCTGCTTCAGCCCCACTCTGATGATATGTCCCGAGTTGTGCACCAACTCTTAAAGTTGATCGCCACCTTTATAGGTTTGTCTCGTTTAAGCAGATCTGGAATCATCTGATGTATATGTTGGAACTTGCTCTCCTGGGCAAGTTGATCCAACGGGGGAGTGAAGCAACGTAAACAGGGTTTTTGCTCGAGATGGCAATAGCTCTGTTAATCTAGCCTCTCAAGGGCACTGTGCGGGGGTATTTATAGGTATCTGAGTGCCCAGCGTCCAGTGTTAAGGACGCATGTGCCCTCAGGCGCCTAGGTTATCCCCAGAATATTCCCATAAAGCGGGGTTACAGACTGTAATCACAGGGAGACCTTTACAAATTAGGCCCGTAATGCGCAGCGGCCACGCAGGGCCTGTTACAGTGGGCCGGATCACACGTGGGCCTCCATGTTGGACGAGGCCGCAAGACAAGACGACCTCGTCATAGGTCTTCGTCCGGCGACACGTGGGACGAAGGGTAAATCTGCCAGTCGTCTTGTCTCCGTTGGTGTAGCGAGGTCGGCGAAGGCATCGAGCGAAGGGTGGCGTCTTCGCCTTCGCCCCAACATTTGCCCTCCGAGGGACCAGTTTGACTAAGTCATCTGGTGCCGAAGACGTCGCTAGATGGTGGAGACGCTGCCCTCGCTCGAAGTGGTTCCGCGGGGGTTTTTGATATGACCGTTGATTGACACCGTACTGTTGAATTGCGGGTTTCCCGAAGCGCCGCGCCCTGTGTATAAAAGGGGGCGGGGGGCGGCGTGTTTTGAACTTTATTTTTCCGTGCTCCGCGAAAACCCTAACTTCCTTCTCAAACCGTCCGCTGCTCGTCTGCCCTCCTTGCTCTTGCTCGTCGGAGCTCTGGCCCGTGTGAAGCAGACCGCCCGCCGCCGCCGACAATACGTAGCGATGCCGTCCTCTTCCTCTTATGTTGCCGATACACCACCGACCGGCGCGTCATCTGAGGAGACGCTGAGCAATGTGGCGGTGGAGGAGTTGCGCGCCAGCGACACAGTGGAGTTCGGCGTGTCGTGGATGTCCTCGGTCCGTGTGCAAGACATGCAACAGCTTGGGTATTTCGGCGGCGGAGTGGCGCATGTCCCGGGGACAGAGGAGGTCCCCGAGCCGGAAGGCGAGTTGGTCGTCTTCGAGGCTTTTTTCGCCGCTGGCCTTCGTCTACCCGCGCATCGATTTGTGGGAGAAGTTCTGCGTAGATTCGACGTCCAGGTACACCAGCTGACGCCTAATGTCGTGGTGGCCCTGGCAAAATATGTCTGGGCAACGACTTCGTACGGTGGGCAGCCCTCGGTCGAAGTCTTCACGAAGCATTATTGTCTGCATTGGCAGAAAAGGAAAATCGGAGATAAGATTGCACAATTTGGATCTTGCACATTTACGCCGAAGACCGGCAAGACTTCGATGGAAGTCGTTGAGTTGGTTCCCTGCGCCCGCAATAAATGGGGCAACTGGTGGGAATTTTGGTTCTACGTTGCCGAAGGCACAGTCGAAGACCATCCGGGGCTCCCCGTGGCCGAGATGTGTTCACATTATTACTCAGCGTACCCACAGTTTGAGGTAGCGGAGGAGGATGAAAATGAAGAGGCCCTTTGGTGCGCGGCCCGCATGAGTAGCGGACGCGATCTGGTTGAGGAGTTTGTCGGGTATGGGGTATGACCCTTGGCGCGTGGCTGGGCGGTGGGCGAAGTATGCCCTCGCCAGATGCCTTCCCGCGGCGGGATGTTAGTGCGGAGTCCTGCCTTCGCACTGGATTTGCATGGCCGAGATCCCGCCGCATTCGTGCGTGAGGCAGAGGATGGGGCGGTGCGGATTGTTGGTCGCTTCGTGCCAAAGACGGAGGCCCAGCGGAGTTGGGATATACAAGGATCCAACGACCGCCTGAATAGGGTCTTCGAGTTGAACAGTTTGCCGTATGGCGGTTATCCCGGGCAAGACGTTGTCGACCGCCGCGTAAAAAAACCGGCGGCTGAGACTGAAGACGACTCCGCGCCGGCGGCCGCCCCATCCACTAAGAAGAGGAAGTTAGGTACTGCGATGGGAGGATTGGGGGTCTCCGATAGTTTTGCTATGGAGTTGATGGGGACATGCGCGGCCCCCAGGGGAAGGATGTCTTCGCCCGAGCTCCGGGAGTCTTCGGCGCGGATGCTGGAGGTTACCGGGGGTCGGTGGCCTAAGAATGTTCCTATCCCCCGCGTGGTCGGCGAAGACTTTTTTACATCTCGCATGGCTCGTGACCTGAGAGTGTTTCCTTTCGGACGGAATATTGTTGTTGTTGTGTCGACAATGATGAACAAGGATCGCTAGGAAGCTGCGCAGAAGCGTCGGGCGGTCATCAGGCTTCCCGAGGCTAGGCCGAAGAGGGCGCGGGGGACTGCGAACGCTGGCGGCGAAGCCGGCCGCCCCTGAGTCCAGCAAGGTGCCGGAGGGCGTGAAGGCGGCCGGAGCCGGTGGAACCAAGTCTGCCTCGGCCGGAGCTGCGAAGGTCCGTGAATTGCCTTCACCGGGGAAGCGTGTTCCCGACTTCGGCACCAATATTAGTGTGGACGACTATCTCGTTGGTAAGTTTTTTTTAACTAGTGATACACTGTAGGGTCGGGTGAAGGGCAACTTGTTGTTGTTCCGCCTGTGGTGGTGACCACAGTGTCTGCCGCGGTGCCTGGAGCGAAGGGTAGCGCGCTCAGCGCTGGTGGTGAGATTTTGGCGGTCGCTGCCGTCAAGGACGAAGCGGGCACTGTGTCCCGCCGGCTGAGGGAGGCGTCGCAGCGGCTGAGTCAAGTAAGTTGAGCTGGACTTTGGTGTTTACCGCTTCCATGGGGATTATGGTCTCATGTGTGTCTATTAGGCGGCCGACTTCGCCGACCGCGTGGCGTCGGGGGCCCTTATGGCAGATGTGTTTACCGAAGTTGAGAGACTTCGGGCGCAGCATGCTGACGCGTCCAGGAAAAGTCGGCCGCGGACAGCAAGTGCCGCAAGCTGGCGGAGAAGGTGGCCGCCCTGGAGGGCGAGAGGACGGACCTCCGGCGCCAGCTAGTGGAGGAGAGGAGGGAGGCTAACCAGGCCATCGCCCAAGCGCAGGCGGCGCAGACGGAGGCCAATTTGGCGCGGGTGGAGGGTAGTCTCGCCAACCAGCGCGCCGAGGAATGGGAGGTGCGGTACAATGCTCTGCAGGCCCGCATGGAGAGGACCGAGGCCTCTACGTGCTCGGAAGTTGAGCGGACGCGCAAACAGCTCGTGGACTCATACCGTGAGCTGGGCGCGCGGATTGCTGACTTCGAAGTGCCCGACCGGGAGGCGGGCCTTCGCTTCCTCGAGTGGCTGCAGGAGGAACTTTTGGCGCTCCCGACCATTGTGGAGGGATTTATGTCCTTTGCCTCCCTCGTCACCTGCGAAGGGGCGATGAACGCGCTGTCCTGTGAGGGGTGCAGTCACTATGAGGTCTTCGACCGATGTGATGAAGATTTTGGGCGTGAGATTTTCAAGGTCGAAGACCCTGTGGTGAAGGACTCCGCGGGTGCCCTCTTTGACCGGATGTGGGGCCCCCACGGTCGGGAGGTGGTGAGGGATCAGGTAAAGTTTGTCTTTTGTTTAGTGTTTGTTGAGTGGGGTATGCGTGATATTGCTGAATCAGTGTGTTGTGTTGTAGGCGGCGCGTGCCGAGGTCGTGGAGGACTTTTCGGACCCCTGAACAGCGTGCGGCCCGAAGCGGAGGCCAACCCGGTGGTGGCCGAGGCTGAGGTCGACCCGGCACCGCCCCCGGAAACTGGTGAAGGCTCCCTCGTTGCTCCTGCGGCTATTGCGTCCGGCGGAGGCTCGTCGCCAACCGCTGTGCCGAGGGTGGAGGATCCCCCGAAGACGGCGACGGAGCCGGCAGCGGAGGATCCCACGGCGGCGGCTGGGTCTTCGCAGGTGGCTTAGTGGGTGTGGGGTAGTTAGAGAATTTTGTCTATGTTGCTGAACCTTGGTTGCTGCGCAGGTTCAAGATTTTGGGCCTACGCACGCAATCGCTACTGCTAATTTTGTGGCGGCTTCGACCGTGGATGCTGGGAATGAATCGAATGAGTCTGCTTCTAAGTTTTCTGATTTTGGTGACTCTGGGAGTTCAGTTGAGTGGACGGAAGAGTCTTCGGACGAGGACTTGGATTACTTTGTGGCCTTGGATGTGGCAGTGGCGGAGGCTTCTCCGCGTGTTGCGGATGCAGAAGTTGTGCCTGGTCCGAGTGCTGGGCGTAGGCGGCGAAGGGCGGTGGCGAAGCGTAGAGTGAGTGAGGTGGATGGCGGTCGGCTTCGTGTGGGCAGGGCTGGCAAGCAGGAATTGTTGTCCTCGCCGGCTGGGGCGAGTGTGGGTGAGGGGGAGTTGTGAAGTCTTTTTGAGGGTGAGGAGCTTAGGATAATGCTATTTAACTATAGGGAGATGGGAATCATTCCGAAGGTTGAACCGATGTAAGGTGTGATGCCCTCGTTGTAAGTGTGTTACTATAGTTTGTATGATGAGGCTGTGCGCCTTCGCGTATCCGGCTATGTCTATAGGGGCGTTGCGCGCTTGGTCTAGCGCATTTATTATGTTGGTCTGGCTGCGCCTGTGGTTGGTCCGTGCGCGGATAGTTTCTTGGTGTAGACTTGTGCATGGATGTAATGCGCTTGCGTTTTGGCGCGCTTGTTGAATTAGTCCGGCTGCACCCTTAGGCGACTTTTGCATGGATAGTCTTTTGAGAAAGACTTCGATTTTGCGCACTTGTTGTGCTAGTCCGGCTGCACCCTTAGGCGGCTTTTGCACGGATATTCTTTTGAAGAAGACTTCGATTTTGCGCACTTGTTGTGCTAGTCCGGCTGCACCCTTAGGCGACTTTTGCACGGATAGTCTTTTGAAGAAGACTTCGATTTTGCGCACTTGTTATGCTAGTTCGGCTGCACCCTTAGGCGACTTTTGCGCGGAGTGTCGCACGCGAGGGTAGCTAGCGCTGCCCCTCGCGGTGACTTTGTATTGGTCGAATGTCGATGACCGTCGACGCGGTCTTTTTTCGACGTAGATTTTTGCGGGGGATTTTTCGCTTGTATATTACATGGCTCCGCCTCGTTAAAAACCTCACTCCCCGGGAGGAAAAGAGTGCGGGCCAGAATAAAATTGTTTTATGAATTACAAGGGCGAGCTGGCCTTGAGGAGTCAAACAAAAAATTTGCGGAGATTATCAATGTTCCAAGAATGCTCCAAGTCATCGTCGGCTGGCGTTGCGAGCCTGTACGCGCTGGGGGACGCCTTCGTCTTGACGAGAAAAGGGCCCTCCCACTTGGGCTCTAGCTTGCCCCGGGACTCTATCCGAGCTGTCCGGACGAGTACGAGGTCTCCTTCGCTGAATTCCCTCGGGATGACTGCGTGGTCACGCCATGCTTTAGTTTGGGCTTGATATTTGTTTAGAGCCTGTAGGGCGAAGACGCGGTCTCCATCGATGAGGTCCTTTGAAGTGGGCTCATCCACATTGGGGACAGCTGACAGGACTGTCCGTGGGGACCCGTGTTTTATTTCTTGCGGGGTCATGGCCTCCGATCCATATAGAAGGCGGAAAGGGGTGAACCCAGTCGCCCTGCACTCAGTCGTGTTCAATGCCCAGACCGCTTCAGGTAACAAATCGGCCCACTTGCTCTTTTTATCGTCGAGGAGCATCTTCTTGACAGTTGTGAATTTTTTTCCATTTGCGCGTTCCACAACTCTGTTGGATTGCGGGTGGTATACTGAGGCGAAGGCAAGCTTGGTGCCAATGGAGAAGCAGAAATCCTTGAAGTCTTGGCTGTCAAATTGCTTGCCATTGTTAACTGTGAGTTCGGACGGTACTCCGAAGCGGCAAACAATGTTTTGCCAGAAGAATTTATTGGCAGTTTTCGATGTTATTGTGGATACAGCCATCGCCTCGATCCATTTGGTAAAATATTCGACACCGACGAAGGTGAACTTGAGGTTCCACTGGGCCGTGGGTAGGGGCCCGACAATGTCCAGGCCCCAGCGCTGAAGAGGCCATGTGTGGGCGATTAGCTTCGTGAACTGCGAAGGGCTTCCTGACCGTGGAGAAAATTTCTGGCAGGCTTCGCAGGACCTTGTGACCCGATTTGCGGCGCAGATCATGGCGGGCCAGTAGAAACCCTGCCGGATTACCTTTGCGGCTAGTGCCCTGGGCCCTGCGTGAGAGCCGCAAGTCCCGCTGTGGACTTCGTGCAAAATTTGGACGCCTTCGGTCTCGGTGACACATTTAAGCATGGGTTGACTGACCCCCTTCTTGTAAAGCTATCCTTCAATTAGTGCGAAGTCCCGACTTCGATGTTTGAGGCGCTTTGCCTCATTGATGTCGGTTGGATGATAGTACCCCTGCAGGAACAGGGTTATTGGTGCCCGCCAGTCTTCGGTCATGATAAGGTTGACTATGCTGTGGCCCTCGCTGTCATTGGTTATTTGGAGCCCTTCTGGGCTGCGGACGGCTGGCGTGCCGATGACATGGTAGAATACGTCGGAGGGCAGGGCCTCGCCTCGGGCGGCTGCCTTGGCCAACGCGTTAGCCTCCTCATTCTTGGCACAGTCCACATGCTGTAAGGTGAAACCTTTGAATTGCCTCTCGAGGCTACGGATAGCTGCGAGGTACTGCATAAGTGCGGGGTCCTTTGCTGCGTAGTCTTTCTCGACTTGGCCGGCGACTACCTTGGAGTCCGTTCTGATGATGCAGGTGGTGACACCAAGGGCCCTTAGCTTGCGAAGGTCGAGGATGACAGCTTCATATTCTGCTATGTTGTTAGTGCATCTCTCAGACTCCAAAGCAAAGCTGAGGCGTGCTGCGTATCTGTGCTTGACCCCTATGGGTGAAGTAATGACTGCAGTGGCACCTGCCCCTGCATGGCACCATGCGCCGTCGCAATGGATTGTCCATACTTTTTCTGTCGACGGGTCCGACTGTGTTGCTGGCCTAGTCCAGTCGACAACGAAGTCTGCCAGGACTTGTGACCTGATGGCTGTCCTGGGTTCAAATGTGATGTGGTAGCCAGAAAGTTCGGCTGCCCATTTGGCGATCCGGACTGATGCCTCCGGGTTTCTAAACAGTTCGCCGAGTCCCCTATCTGAGGTGACCCGGACCTTGAATGCCTCGAAATAGTGGCGCAATTTGCGCGAAGCCATAACAACTGCATAGGCAATCTTTTCCAGTTCCGTCATATTACATTTTGATGGTGTGAGCACTTCGGAGACGTAATAAACTAGACATTGCCTGGTCATGCCCTCTACGGTCTGCTCTTGAACCAGTGCTGCGCTGACCGCATGTGGCGAAGCCGCAACATAGAGCAACAGGGGTAGCGAAGAGTCGGGGCTTGTAAGAATCGCTAATTCTGACAGGTACTGTTTCAATGAGGCGAAGGACGCCGCCTGCTCTGGTCCCCAAGCGAAGTCTTTTGCGCCGCGGAGAGTTTTGAGGAAGGGGAGACTTCGCTCTGCGGATTTGGAGATGAATCTGTTGAGGGCGGCCAATCTGCCTGTCAGGCGTTGGACGTCTCTGGCTGACTGCGGGGGCGTCATGTTGATGATGGCCTGAATTTTGGTTGGGTTGGCCTCGATTCCGCGATGTGACACCAGGTAGCCTAATATTTTCCCCTGGCGAACGCCGAAGACACACTTTTCGGGGTTTAGGCGAAGTCGTGCGTCCCGCATGTTCGCAAACGTTTCAGCGAGGTCAGCAAGATGGTCCTCCTTGCTTCTGCTGGCGACGACGATGACGTCCACATACGTGAATATATTTCTGCCGACTTGCCCCTCGAGCACCGTTTTGGTAAGCCGGGAGAAAGTGGATCCGGCGTTCTTGAGTCCCTCCGGCATTCTGATGAAGCAATACGTGCCGAAGGGTGTTATGAAGCTGGTGCTGGCCGTGTCCTCCTCCATATATATTTGATGGTAGCCGGAAAAGCAATCAAGGAGTGACATGACCTCGCACCCGGCCGCACTATCGACGATTTTGTCGATCCGAGGCAGCGGGAAGTTGTCCTTGGGGCAGGCCTTGTTAAGACTGGTGAAGTCGATGCACATCCGCCACTTGCCGTTCTTCTTCTGCACCATTACTACGTTGGCGAGCCATGTGGGGTAGGCGATTGGCTCGATAAATTTGGCCTCAAGCAGGCGATGTACCTCGGCCTTGGCGGCTTCTGTCTTCTCGTCAGACATCTTACGCAGCCTCTGTTTCTTCGGCCTCACCGAAGGGTTGATTCCTAAACTGTGCTCGATGATGGAACGACTGACTCCGACTAGGTGAGAGCACCTAGAGGTGGGGGGGTGAATAGGTGATCCTGTGAGACTTGAAAACTTAAGCCACAAAAACTTGGTTAATGGTTAGCACAATAATTGCCAAGTGGCTAGAGAGGAGTCAAAACACAATAACCACAAGAAATCAATCACAGAGATGACACGGTGGTTATCCCGTGGTTCGGCCAAGTACAAAACTTGCCTACTCCACGTTGTGGCGTCCCAACGGACGAGAGTTGCACTCAACTCCTCTCAAGTGATCCAATGATCAACTTGAATACCACGGTGTTCTTCTTTTCTTTGATCTTTTCCCGTTTGCGAGGAATCTTCACAACTTGGAGTCTCTCGCCCTTACAATTGAGTTTCACAAAGAAGCACGGAGTAAGGGAGGGAATCAACACACACAAATCCATAGCAAAATGCGCACACACACGGCCAAGAATCGAGCTCAAAAGACTATCTCAAAGTTCTCACTAGAACGGAGCTCGAATCACTTAGAATGACAAACGAATGCGCAAAGACTGAGTGTGGATGATCAAGAATGCTCTAAGGTTGCTTGGTGTTCTCCTCCATGCGCCTAGGGGTCCCTTTTATAGCCCCAAGGCAGCTAGGAGCCGTTGAGAGCAATTCTGGAAGGCCAATCTTGCCTTCTGTCGTCGGGTGCACCGGACAGTCCGGTGCACACCGGACACTGTCCGGTGCCCGATTTCCTTCCTTAAACAGCGCAGCCGACCGTTGCAGATCTGGGAGCCGTTGGCACACCGGACATGTCCGGTGCGCACCGGACAGTCCGGTGCCCCCTTTCGACAGTTGGCTCGGCCACGTGTCCCGCGCAGATCGCGCGGCCGACCGTTGGCTCACCGGACAGTCCGGTGCACACCGGACAGTCCGGTGAATTTTAGCCGTACGCCGTCGGCGAATTCCCGAGAGCGGCCAGTTCGCGCCGAGTCAGCCTGGCGCACCGGACACTGTCCGGTGCACCACCGGACAGTCCGGTGCTCCAGACCGAGCTGAGTCTTGGCTGCTCACAGCCAAGTCCTTTTCACCTCTTTTCTTTTCTTCTTCTTTCTGTTTCTAACTCTTAGACAAGTATATTAGTACACAAAACCAATGTACTAAGACTTAGAAACATACCTTTTCTCTTGATTTGCACTTTGTTCATCCATGAGCATAAATTCACATTTAAGCACTTGTGTTGGCACCCAATCACCAAAATACTTAGAAATGGCCCAAGGGCACATTTCCCTTTCAATCTCCCCCTTTTTGGTGATTTATGCCAACACAACATAAAACAACTAGAACAAGTGCAAAATCACTTCAAATAAAACTCAAATTTATTTTGTTTCAATTTTGGCATATATGGATCATCCTTTGCCACCACTTGGTTTGTTTTTGCAAATCAAACTCAAATCTCTATCTCTAAGTCAAACACACATGTTGAAGCAAAAGAGAGTCATTCCAAGAGAGATTGATCACAGATTTCAAAAACTCCCCCTTTTTCCTATAATCATTCCAAGAGAGATTGATCACAGATTTCAAAAACTCCCCCTTTTTCCTATAATCACTACTTCTCCCCAAAAGAAGCCAACTTCTGACAAGAGAGACAATACAAGAGTTTTGACAAAACAAAAAACTCTACTCTACTATTTTCAAAATTTCTCAAGTGGTAGCTGATCCATTTATCACTTTGGCCTTTATTTTCTCCCCCTTTGGCATCAAGCACCAAAACGGGATCAATCTTGGCCCTTTAACCCCATTGCCTCACCAAAATCTTCAATTAAGAGCAAATGGCAATGAGAGTTCATGAGATGAACTTGGAATAAGTTACCCTCTCATCGGAGTGCAGTGGAAGTCTTTCATGGTCCAAGTCCACCTTTTCCCTTTCAGTTCTCCTTCGAGACTAAAACAAGCAAACTCAAGCATATGGTTAGTCTCAAAGGGTCAAGTTGTAACACATCTCCCCCTAAAACTGTGCATCACTTTGCAACGGACTTGTGAGGTCCAGGGAATGTTTGTACAACTTGAGCACCACAATAAGCAACAAAATGCAGAATGAACATGATCAAAGGCATAAACACATGTATGCTACAATTCAATCCAAGTTCCGCGAATCTAAGACATTTAGCTCACTACGCAACCTGCAAAAGGTCTTCTCATCTAGAGGCTTGGTAAAGATATCAGCTAGCTGGTTCTCGGTGCTAACATGAAACACTTCGATATCTCCCTTTTGCTGGTGGTCTCTCAAAAAGTGATGCCGGATGTCTATGTGCTTAGTGCGGCTGTGCTCAACAGGATTTTCCGCCATGCGGATAGCACTCTCATTATCACATAGGAGTGGGACTTTGCTCAGATTGTAGCCAAAGTCCCTGAGGGTTTGCCTCATCCAAAGTAGTTGCGCGCAACACTGTCCTGCGGCAACATACTCGGCCTCAGCAGTGGATAGGGCAACGGAAGTTTGTTTCTTAGATTTCCATGACACCAAGGACCTTCCTAAGAATTGGCATGTCCCCGATGTACTCTTCCTATCGACCTTACATCCAGCATAATCGGAGTCTGAATATCCAATCAAGTCAAAGGTAGACCCCTTTGGATACCAGAGCCCGAGGCAAGGCGTAGCAACTAAATATCTAAGGATTCGCTTCACCGCCACTAAGTGACACTCCTTAGGATCGGATTGAAATCTAGCACACATGCATACGCTAAGCATAATATCCGGTCTACTAGCACATAAGTAAAGTAATGACCCTATCATTGACCGGTATGCTTTTTGATCAACGGACTTACCACCTTTGTTGAGGTCGGTGTGCCCGTCGGTTCCCATCGGCGTCTTTGCGGGCTTGGCGTCCTTCATCCCAAACCGCTTTAGCAAGTCTTGCGTGTACTTCGTTTGGGAGATGAAGGTGCCGTCCTTGAGTTGCTTCACTTGGAACCCAAGGAAGTAGTTCAACTCGCCCATCATCGACATCTCGAATTTCTGCGTCATCACCCTGCTAAACTCTTCACAAGACTTTTTATTAGTAGAACCAAATATTATGTCATCGACATAAATTTGGCACACAAACAATTCACCATCGCATGTCTTTGTGAAAAGAGTTGGATCGGCTTTCCCAACCTTGAAAGCATTAGCAATTAAGAAATCTCTAAGGCATTCATACCATGCTCTTGGGGCTTGCTTAAGTCCATAGAGCGCCTTAGAGAGCTTACACACGTGGTCGGGGTACCGTTCATCCTCAAAGCCAGGGGGTTGCTCTATGTACACCTCCTCCTTGATTGGCCCATTGAGGAAAGCGCTCTTCACATCCATTTGGAACAACCTGAAAGAATGGTGAGCGGCATATGCTAGCAAGATATGAATTGATTCTAGCCTAGCCACAGGAGCAAACGTCTCCTCAAAGTCCAAACCTGCGACTTGGGCATAACCTTTTGCCACAAGTCGAGCCTTGTTCCTTGTCACCACCCCGTGCTCGTCCTGTTTGTTGCGGAACACCCACTTGGTCCCCACAACGTTTTGCTTAGGACGAGGCACCAGTGTCCAAACTTCATTACGCTTGAAGTTGTTGAGCTCCTCCTGCATGGCCAACACCCAGTCCGGATCTAGCAAGGCCTCTTCTACCCTGAAAGGCTCAATAGAAGAGACAAAGGAGTAATGCTCACAAAAATTAACTAATCGAGATCGAGTAGTTACTCCCTTGCTAATGTCACCCAGAATTTGATCGACGGGATGATCCCTTTGAATCATTGCTCGAACTTGGGTTGGAGGTGCCGGTTGCACTTCTTCCTCCATCACATGATCATCTTGTGCTCCCCCTTGATCACATGCCTCCTGTTGATGAACCTGTTCATCGTCTTGAGTTGGGGGATGCACCATAGTTGAGGAAGAAGGTTGATCTTGCTCATCTTGTTCCTGTGGTCGCACCTCACCAATCGCCATGGTTCGTATAGCGGCCGTCGGAACATCTTCTTCATCTACATCATCAAGATCAAGAACTTGCTCTCTTGGAGAGCCATTAGTCTCATCAAATACAACGTCGCTAGAGACTTCAACCAAGCCCGATGATTTGTTGAAGACTCTATACGCCTTTGTATTTGAGTCATAACCTAACAAAAACCCTTCTACAACTTTGGGAGCAAACTTAGAATTTCTACCTTTCTTCACTAGAATGTAGCACTTGCTCCCAAATACACGAAAGTAAGATACATTGGGTTTGTTACCGGTTAGAAGCTCATACGACGTCTTCTTGAGGAGGCGATGAAGGTAGACCCTGTTGATGGCGTGGCACGCCGTGTTCACGGCTTCCGACCAAAAGCACTCGGGGGTCTTGAATTCTCCTAGCATTGTCCTCGCCATATCGATGAGCGTCCTGTTCTTCCTCTCTACCACACCATTTTGTTGTGGTGTGTAGGGAGCGGAGAACTCGTGCTTAATCCCTTCCTCATCAAGGAACTCCTTCACTTGAAGGTTCTTGAACTCGGACCCGTTGTCGCTCCTTATCTTCTTTACTTTGAGCTCAAACTCATTTTGAGCTCTCCTGAGGAAGCGCTTGAGGGTCCCTTGGGTTTCAGACTTATCCTGTAAAAAGAACACCCAAGTGAAGCGGGAAAAGTCATCAACAATAACTAAACCATACTTACTTCCTCCTATGCTCAGATAGGCGACGGGTCCGAAGAGGTCCATATGCAGCAGCTCCAGAGGTCTTGATGTGGTCATCACATTTTTGCTGTGATGTGCTTCTCCCACTTGTTTACCTGCCTGACAAGCTGCACAAGGTCTATCTTTTTCGAATTGAACGTTAGTCAAACCTATCACGTGTTCTCCCTTTAGAAGCTTGTGAAGGTTCTTCATCCCCACATGTGCTAAGCGGCGATGCCACAGCCAGCCCATGCTAGTCTTAGCAATTAAGCATGCATCTAGACTGGCCTCTTCTTTTGCAAAATCAACTAAGTAAAGCTTGCCGTCTAATACACCCTTAAAAGCTAGTGAACTATCACTTCTTCTAAAGACAGACACATCTACATTTGTAAATAGACAGTTATATCCCATATTGCATAATTGACTAACAGATAGTAAATTATAACCAAGAGACTCTACTAAAAACACATTTGAAATAGAGTGCTCATTAGAAATTGCAATTTTACCTAACCCTTTTACCTTGCCTTGATTCCCATCACCGAATATAATTGAATCTTGGGAATCCTTATTCTTGACGTAGGAGGTGAACATTTTCTTTTCCCTCGTCATATGGTTTGTGCATCCGCTGTCGATAATCCAGCTTGAACCCCCGGATGCATAAACCTGCAAGGCAAATTTAAGCTTGGGTTTTAGGTACCCAACTCATGTTGGGTCCTACAAGGTTAGTCACAATTGTTTTAGGGACCCAAATGCAAGCTTTATCTCCCTTGCATTTTGCCCCTAATTTCCTAGCAATCACTTTTCTATCCTTTCTACAAATTGCAAATGAGGCATCACAAGCATGATAAATTGTAGAAGGACCATTTATAACTTTTCTAGGAACATTAACAATATTCTTCCTAGGCATATGATGAATATTTTTCCTAGGCATATTTCTATCATACACATAAGAAGAACTAGAAGCAAACATGGCATGAGCATCAAAATCATCATAAGCATTATAACCCTTATAAGCATTTCTAGTTTGTCTTCTATCGTGATACAAAAAGGCATAGTTCCTTTTAGCACTACTAGCCATAGGGGCCTTCCCTTTCTCCTTAGCGGATATGGGAGCCTTATGGTTTGTTAAGTTCTTGACTTCCCTCTTGAAGCCAAGCCCATCCTTAATTGAGGGGTGTCTACCAACCGTGTAGGCATCCCTAGCAAATTTTAGTTTCTCAAAATCACTTTTGCTAGTCTCAAGTTGGGCATTAAGACTAGCTACCTCTTCATTTAATTTAGAAATGCAAGCTAGGTGTTCACTATAAGCATCAATGTTAATATCTTTACACCTAGTGCATGTTACAACATTTTCTACACAAGAGGTAGATTTACTAACAATCTCTAACTTAGCATTCAAATCATCATTAATGCTCCTTAATTTAGAAATTGTCTCATGGCAAGAAGATAATTCATAAGAAAGCACTTCATTTCTTTTAACTTCTAGAGCATGAGATTTTTGTGCTTCTACAAATTTATCATGTTCTTCATATAACAAATCCTCTTGTTTTTCTAAAAGAATATTCTTATCATTCAAGGCATCAATTAATTCATTAATTTTGTCTACCTTGGTTCTATCTAGGCCCTTAAACAAACATGAGTAATCTACTTCATCCTCATCACTAGATTCGTCTTCACTTGAAGAAGCATAGGTAGAGTTTCGAGTACGTACCTTCTTCTCCCTTGCCATAAGACATGTGTGACGCTCGTTTGGGAAGAGGGTTGATTTGTTGAAGGCGGTGGCGGCGAGTCCTTCATTGTCGGAGTCGGAAGAGGAGCAATCCGAGTCCCACTCCTTGCCTAGATGCGCTTCGCCCTTTGCCTTCTTATAATTCTTCTTCTTCTCCCTCTTGTTCCCTTGGTCCTGATCACTATCATTATCGGGACAGTTAGCAATAAAATGACCAAGCTTACCGCATTTGAAGCATGAGCGTTTTCCCTTGGCTTTGGTCTTGCTTGGCTGCCCCTTGTGACCCTTTAGCACCGTCTTGAAGCGTTTGATGATGAGAGCCATCTCTTCATCATTAAGTCCGGCCGCCTCAATTTGTGCCACCTTGCTAGGTAGCGCCTCCTTGCTTCTTGTTGCTTTGAGCGCAAGAGGTTGCGGCTCGTTGATCGGTCCATTCAAGGCGTCGTCCACGTACCTTGCTTCCTTAATCATCATTCGCCCGCTGACGAATTTTCCTAGGACTTCTTCGGGCGACATTTTGGTGTACCTGGGATTCTCACGAATATTATTCACCAAATGAGGATCAAGAATGGTAAAGGACCTTAGTAATAGTCGGACGATGTCATGGTCTGTCCATCGCGTGCTTCCATAGCTCCTTATTTTGTTGATAAGAGTCTTGAGCCGGTTATATGTTTGAGTTGGCTCCTCGCCCCTTATCATAGCGAATCTCCCAAGTTCGCCCTCCACCAATTCCATCTTGGTGAGCATGGTGATGTCGTTTCCCTCGTGAGAGATCTTGAGGGTGTCCCATATCTGCTTGGCATTGTCCAAGCCGCTCACTTTGTTGTACTCGTCCCTGCACAAAGAGGCTAGCAACACAGTAGTAGCTTGTGCATTTTTATGAATCTGTTCATTAATAAACATAGGGCTTTCCGAGCTATCAAAGTGCATTCCACTATCTACAATCTCCCATATACTAGGATGGAGAGAGAATAGGTGACTACGCATTTTGTGGCTCCAAAATCCGTAGTCCTCTCCATCAAAGTGTGGGGGCTTGCCGAGTGGAATGGAAAGCAAATGTGAATTTGAACCTTGCGGAATACGAGAGTAGTCAAAGGAAAAGTTCGAATTAACCAGTTTCCTTCGCTCGTAGTCGTTGTGGTCGTCGTCCTTTTGGGAAGAAGTAGACTCATCGCTGTCGTCGTAGTAGACGATCTCCTTGATGCGCCTTGTCTTCTTCTTCTTCCCTTCTTTGCGTCTGTGGCCCGAGCCCGAGTCGGTAGTCTTGTCATCTTTGGGCTCATTGACGAAGGACTCCTTCTCCTTATCGTTGATCACGATTCCCTTCCCCTTAGGATCCATCTCTTCGGGCGGTTAGTCCCTTTCTTGAAGAGAACGGCTCTGATACCAATTGAGAGCACCTAGAGGGGGGGGTGAATAGGTGATCCTGTGAGACTTGAAAACTTAAGCCACAAAAACTTGGTTAATGGTTAGCACAATAATTGCCAAGTGGCTAGAGAGGAGTCAAAACACAATAACCACAAGAAATCAATCACAGAGATGACACGGTGGTTATCCCGTGGTTCGGCCAAGTACAAAACTTGCCTACTCCACGTTGTGGCGTCCCAACGGACGAGAGTTGCACTCAACTCCTCTCAAGTGATCCAATGATCAACTTGAATACCACGGTGTTTGTTGGGGACTTGTTCTCAAATGCTAAGAGTTAAGAACAAGGCAACATAAAAAGTGTTAAGTGTTAAAGTCCTTTGTCCTTCGAAACATTATTCCCCTTCGGGAAATAATGAGTTTCGGACGAAGGTCACAAGAGACATACCTTCGTAAATATAACAAGTAATGACGAAGGATTCATATAAAGCATGAAATATAATATAAACATCATCATAGAATCATTTCTATTTTATTAACATGGAAAAATAGAAATGATTTCAAATTACAAATGTACCTTCGGTTCTGAGAGAAGGTAGAAAGTACAAGCGTGACGCAAAAAGCAAATGCCAAGTCAGCGTGAACAGTACGGGAGTACTGTTCATCTATTTATAGACGCGGGACGCAGCCCACGTAAAATTACATCCATGTCCATTACATTTGTCAATGACTTATGGGAATCTGTCAAGGCCCACGTAGTCTTTTCATCTTTAAGTCGGTTCCCCTCTCTGCTATCGCGACGAAGCTTCCCTGCGCACAGCTTCGGCTGTGCGTCATCCTTCGTGGAGCTTGGTAATCAGCTCGTCCTTCGTCTGGTTCAGGCTTCGTCCTGACCGTACTTCATGTTCATAATTCTGAGTCCGAAGATACCTGTTCACATAATCCACTTGGAAAACATTGTCAAATCATGTTTTTGAGGACCTTCGGAGGACGAAGGCCCCCAACAGTAGCCCCTCGCAATATTAATTTGTTAATGATAAATTCAGATTGCGATATGGACGAAGGCCTTGAGCCGAAGGTCCGAAAAAACACCTTCCCTTTGCTAGAATAGCAACATTCACTGACAAGCGGGGTCTTTCAATTTTCAACGCCCTGGGGTATAAATAAGATCATACCGCAAACTTATTTGGTACGCACACTTGCCATCTGCTTCGGCCCACTAAATTTTTAGCTCTTGTGCACTAAGATTTGCTGATCTTTTTGATTTTGAAGCTTCGGCCCTGAAAACAGTTTTTTAGCGTTTCCGAAGATGTCTGAAGGTAAGAAGTTCCCTGCCGAGACGAAGCTGAGCCTCGACGAAGAGAAGAACTTGGGGTTCCTTATAGCGATGGCGGGGACCAATACAGAGAAAATCACCAAGGAGATTCTTGAAGGTTTGTCCGAAGATACTGGTGACAGCGACAGTTTCGATGTAGAAAGTGGCGGGGAAGAGTCCGAAGATCGACCATGGCGGCCAAGTCACACGGTTTTCGGGAAAACCACTATTAAGCAGAGTCATATTGATAATATGAGGGGGCGGTATTTTCGAGATATATCTATTGTGAGGGCTGACGCTGGAGAAAAGACTTCTCCCACCCCCGAAGAAGATGAAGTCGTAATCTTCCGAAGCTTTCTCGAGGCTGGGCTTCGATTCCCCCTAAGCAACTTTGTTGTTGAGGTACTGAAAACATTTCAAGTCTACCTGCATCAAATTACTCCCGAAGCTATCATAAGAATGGGGATGTTTGTCTGGGCTGCGAGAAGCCAAGGTTTAGAACCAAATGCTAAAAGCTTTTGCAACATTCATGAGTTGTTATACGAGACGAAGCCCTGGGGGAAAGAACAATATCACAACAACTTTGGGTGTTACAGCTTCGGTGCCCGCTCCGGGTCAAGCCGCCCTGTGCCAACCTTTCGGAAGAGGTGGCCCGGAGCCTGGATGACAGAGTGGTTCTATGTAAAGAATGACTTATCAGCGCAAGAAGATGTCAAGAATATCATTATGCACCCCATCTGGCAACGCTTCGGACTTCGAAGGCCGAAGGTTGAAATGGATGAAGCAGCCGAGGAATGCCAAAGAGCCTTCGGCGTAGTCTGCTCTTTCATTGGGACAAGGGACTTGGTCCAAGAGCATATTGCCTTCAGGGTGTGGCCACTTGCAGGAAAGTGGGAAATGCCGAAGGAGACCATCAAAGAGTCCGACGAAGGCGGACTAGTCAGACTGAAATACACATTCAAATATGGGGATAAGTTTGTTGAACCTGATGACGACTGGTTGAAAAGCATTGAAACATTAAGTGACGAACTACTTGGGGCATATTCGAAGGCCGAGAACACTGCGTTATCAGTAGCCTTCGGAGGCCAAAAGAAGAAAAGGCTCAACCGGGTATTTGACGCAGTCGGGTTTGTCTACCCTGACTATCACTATCCGGTACTGGATCGCAAAAGAAAAATTACTTCTCCTGCGATAGAAGCTACCACGAGTGCCACTAGTGAGCCAGCGCCGCAAAGGAAAAAGATGAAGGTGCTCACCCACCGAGCGCGCTTTATTAAGCCGACCACAGTGCCAAAATTTATTGGTGAAGTCTCTTTGGCCTCTGAAGCTACAGAACCAGCTCCAGTGCCGAAGATAGAAGAGAAAACTGAAGCACCTTCAGCCGAAAAAGCAGAAAAACCGAAGATTGAAGAGCCAAAAATATCGGAAATCTTAAGTCCTTCAGCAAATGTTGAAAAAATAAAAAATCAAAAGGGCCCGTCGGTGACCCCGAGAAGAAAAAGAATGGTGAACGTGTTAGATGTTTTGGAGACAATTAAGTCTTCAAGCACAACTCCAAAGGGGACTATTGAAGTTGCTGAAGTGTCTACCGAAGCCGAAGTTGCTGAAGCTTCGAAGCAACAACCTGAAGCTGAAGCTGGGCCTTCAGAGCCCACGAAGGAACAATCTTTGGAGACCGAGAAAATATCAGAACCAGCTTTGGTTAAAGAAATTGACACTGCCACCCCCGAAGCTCCTTCCAGCACATGCGATTACATCGTGCGACATGCTTCGGGGAAGAAATTATCTGAAGAAGAGACTTATGAAGCGAATCACTATGCTAGAGAGTTAAAGTATCCGAAGGGGGCAGTAGTATTCAATGGGACAAATGAAGATGACTTCCTATACTGCCTCCCTGATAACAAAGAATTATCTGTCTGCCGGGAGATGGCTAGAAGTATGGGTTTCCCGAAGCTCGAAGCTGGATTATGTGCTATGACGAAGGAAGATCTCGCGGACAGTCTTGCGTACAATAGCTTAAAGCTATGGGAATTAGACGCTTGAAAAATTTTTTATTACGTAATTCATTCTTTTATTCTTATATAGATTCTTTTTCGTATAGGGTTTAATCCTAAGCAACGCATTAAGAGCACAAAAGAGCGCCGAAGATGAAAGCTACGAAATTGCGTTCAACAATTTACGTTCAGAAGTTATTAAACTGAGAAACGAAGCTCTAGAAAAAGACAAAATTCTGCTTACATTAGTAGACAAGGTAAAAAAGGACGAAGCTGCTGCGAAGGTTCAGGCCGAAGCTCACAGACGCGAGATTAAAGATCTTCAGAAGCAACTGGCCCGGGCGAAAGAAGAACGCATACTTGAAGAAACAAGACGGGAATGTAGCGACCAATGGGCTGATCATTTGGAAGCAACCGTGGAAGAGCTTCGGTCTTCTAAGAAAAAATGCTACGAAAAATCCATGGAATGCGTGAAGAAGATTAAAACCAGCTTCGCCAGCGTGGGCGCCTTTTCCAGCGAAGAGAATTTCTCAAGAGGCAATCCCGAAGGTCCACTGGAATGGATCAGTCACGAAGCAGAGGCCTTCGAGGAAATCCTGAATAGCCGTGGCGACATCTGCACTTTTTCGGGCGCCAGGGGAGTTGCTTCTGTCTTGGAGAAGAAAGGTTGCGGGCATGTAAAATCTTTAGCTCAGTCCGAAGCTGCCTTATCCTCCGAAGACATCAAAGACCCCTCGGCCGAAGCAAGCATGGTTGGTGGCAAATTCTTTACTGATATCTGGGACAACGACGGCCGAGAAATGGCGCAAGAAATCATTCAAAGGAGTGAAAAAGGCATCCATGATGCTAGGAAAGTGACAGAAGCTGCCGAAGGGCAAATAGGTATTAATTAGTCACTCTTATTGTATTGTAATTTTTATTTCAAACTTTGCTCGCGGTTTGTAATAGTAATGCAAAAATATTCTGCTTCCTCAGAACCTGCTAGATCGTCAATTGACCCTCACACAAAGGAGGATGACGAAATCAAACAAATGGCCGAAGCTATCATGGATAAAGTTGTTGAACAACTTCTAAATGAGGCTGCCGAAGTAGTATTAAGAGAAGACTAGGTGTTATTAGAAAAACATTTAAAGTGTGATCTATGTAATATTTTGTACATTTGAATGTAATATTCAAGTCTCTTTTCATTATTCAATTCTTTATGATGCATGAAATTCTACGTACATACCACTTTTGAGCCTTCGGCGAAAAAACACCTTCCCTTCTTTTCATGCTTCGTGAAGAAGACATTCTCCGTTAAAACTATTCTGATGAATCACATCCATGCTTCGTGAAAACATTCCCCGAAGCTGTATAATTTCGATATTACTCTGATGAAGCTCATCCATGCTTCGTAAAAACATTTTCTGAAGCTGTATTCCGAAGATTATCATTGTGTTCCCTTGTGATTTTACACAATTTGCACTTTCTCAAAGCGTCCTTTCGAAGGTTGATACTGTGTCCCCTTCTTTTGCCATATGCAACATGATGTATGATGCTTATGCTATGCAAAATGATGTGATGATGTTATGTTATGCAAAATGATGTTTGTTCCGAAGATACACACAAAATATCTTTGTAAGCTCTGCATTCCCTTAGGAACGTCTTTGGAGCTTCTTCGCCTTTTACTTAGGCGGTATAAGCTCTGCATTCCCTTAGGAACGTCTTTGGAGCTTCTTCGCCTTTTACTTTAGGCGGTATCAGCGTTGACTTTTCGCTGTATGCTCTGCATTCCCTTAGGAACGTCTTTGGAGCAAAAAAACTTACACTGCGCTCCCTTTGGAACGGCTTTTTGTAACTTCGGCAACTTACTCTGCGTTCCTTAGAACGACTTTTTGTTGCGTTGAAGGATTTTTAATAATCCGAAGGTCCTCCTTGTTACCGCAAATTTTTAAGCTTCAGCAACTTAAGCCTGTAGAGAAGATAGGTTTTCCTGATAACCAACCACGAAACTATTATATGAAAACTGAAATGTTCTTTATTACACAGAAAATAGAACTTAAACGGAAAAGACTGCTATCAAAGTAGGATATTTGTCAATAAATGTGCTTCGACTCTGGCACAGTACTATTGACTGTGCGGGCTTCAGATTGCTCTCTGAGATCCCTTTGGTGCGGAACATATTGGCTCCCTTCTGGCTGTTGGCCTTGTTGCAGCGGAGGTGGAGGCGGGGGCTGTTGCCATGAAGCTTGAGGTTGACTCGCCGAAGCTACGGAAACTGCAGGGTGGTTGCCCACGTACTCCGGGATGTAAGGCTGATGGTACGAAGCAGTATGCATGACCTGCTTCGGCTGGCCCTGTTGCGCTGCAGCTTCTGCTAGCTCCTTTTGTTTCTGGATGGTGACATGGCACATCCTGGTGGTATGGCCCTTGTTTTCACCACAGAATAAGCAAAATATCCTCCTTGGTTGATCTCCAAATCTTCCGCCGAAGCCCCTGGCGCCTCTGCCTCTTGGAGCTGGTGGCCGGAAGAAAGTTTGCTGTTGCCCCGAAGCCTGTGAGGAGCACTGCGGCCTGTTCTGCTGACTCCCCTTATCATCGTTTTGAGTGGAGTTGTGGATGGACCTGACATGCCTCGGATAGAATCTTCCTCCGAAGCCCCTGGTCATCTCAGAAAATCTGAAGGCCTCCTCCCTTCTTTGGCGAAAGTCATTATCGGCACGAATGTACTCGTCCATCTTTTGGAGCAGCTTCTCCAGAGTCTGAGGAGGCTTCCTAGCAAAGTATTGAGCTGCAGGTCCAGGACGAAGCCCCTTGATCATGGCTTCGATGACAATTTCATTGGGCACCGTTGGTGCCTGCGCCCTCAAACGCAAGAACCTTCTGACATACGCCTGAAGGTATTCTTCATGATCCTGAGTGCACTGGAACAAGGCTTGAGCAGTGATCGGCTTCGTCTGAAATCCTTGAAAGCTGGTTAACAACATATCCTTCAGCTTCTGCCATGAGGTGATCGTTCCTGGTCGAAGGGAGGAATACCAGGTCTGAGCAACACTCCTGACGGCCATAACGAAAGACTTTGCCATGACTGCAGCATTGCCCCCATACGAAGACACTGTTGCTTCGTAGCTCATCAAGAACTGCTTCGGGTCTGAGTGGCCGTCAAACATGGGAAGCTGGGGTGGCTTATAGGATGGAGGCCAGGGTGTAGCCTGCAGCTCAGCGGACAGAGGAGAGGCATCATCGAAAACAAAATTTCCATGATGGAAATTGTCATACCAGTCATCTTCGTTGAAGAAGCTCTCCTGATGAAGGTCTTTTTGTTGAGGCCTTCGGTTCTGCTCATCATGGGTAAGATGACGAACTTCTTCAGAAGCTTCGTCTATCTGCCTTTGCAGCTCAGCTAGCCTGGCCATCTTTTCCTTTTTCCTCTGCACCTGTTGATGAAGCATCTCCATATCCCTGATCTCTTGATCTAGTTCATCCTCCTGAAGCGTCGGGCTGACGGCCTTCCTCTTCTGGCTTCGGGCCTCCCGAAGAGAGACGGTCTCCTGGTTGGGGTCCAGCGGTTGCAGTGCTGCAGCCCCAGTCGCTGAAGCTTTCTTTGGCGCCATAGCGAAGGTCTATAGCTTCCGAAGGTGTTCAAAAAACTCGAAGTGGAAGTGAGTTCACCGGAGGTGGGCGCCAATGTTGGGGACTTGTTCTCAAATGCTAAGAGTTAAGAACAAGGCAACATAAAAAGTGTTAAGTGTTAAAGTCCTTCGTCCTTCGAAACATTATTCCCCTTCGGGAAATAATGAGTTTCGGACGAAGGTCACAAGAGACATACCTTCGTAAATATAACAAGTAATGACGAAGGATTCATATAAAGCATGAAATATAATATAAACATCATCATAGAATCATTTCTATTTTATTAACATGGAAAAATAGAAATGATTTCAAATTACAAATGTACCTTCGGTTCTGAGAGAAGGTAGAAAGTACAAGCGTGACGCAAAAAGCAAATGTCAAGTCAGCGTGAACAGTACGGGAGTACTGTTCATCTATTTATAGACGCGGGACGCAGCCCACGTAAAATTACATCCATGTCCATTACATTTGTCAATGACTTATGGGAATCTGTCAAGGCCCACGTAGTCTTTTCATCTTTAAGTCGGTTCCCCTCTCTGCTATCGCGACGAAGCTTCCCTGCGCACAGCTTCGGCTGTGCGTCATCCTTCGTGGAGCTTGGTAATCAGCTCGTCCTTCGTCTGGTTCAGGCTTCGTCCTGACCGTACTTCATGTTCATAATTCTGAGTCCGAAGATACCTGTTCACATAATCCACTTGGAAAACATTGTCAAATCATGTTTTTGAGGACCTTCGGAGGACGAAGGCCCCCAACAGTGTTCTTCTTTTCTTTGATCTTTTCCCGTTTGCGAGGAATCTCCACAACTTGGAGTCTCTCGCCCTTACAATTGAGTTTCACAAAGAAGCACGGAGTAAGGGAGGAAAGCAACACACACAAATCCACAGCAAAATGCGCACACACACGGCCAAGAATCGAGCTCAAAAGACTATCTCAAAGTTCTCACTAGAACGGAGCTCGAATCACTTAGAATGACAAACGAATGCGCAAAGACTGAGTGTGGATGATCAAGAATGCTCTAAGGTTGCTTGGTGTTCTCCTCCATGCGCCTAGGGGTCCCTTTTATAGCCCCAAGGCAGCTAGGAGCCGTTGAGAGCAATTCTGGAAGGCCAATCTTGCCTTCTGTCGTCGGGTGCACCGGACAGTCCGGTGCACACCAGACACTGTCCGGTGCCCGATTTCCTTCCTTAAACAGCGCAGCCGACCGTTGCAGATCTGGGAGCCGTTGGCGCACCGGACAGTCCGGTGCCCCCTTTCGACAGTTGGCTCGGCCACGTGTCCCGCGCAGATCGCGCGGCCGACCGTTGGCCCAGCCGACCGTTGGCTCACCGGACAGTCCGGTGCACACCGGACAGTCCGGTGAATTTTAGCCGTACGCCATCGGCGAATTCCCGAGAGCGGCCAGTTCGCGCCGAGTCAGCCTGGCGCAGCGGACACTGTCCGGTGCACCATCGGACAGTCCGGTGCTCCAGACCGAGCTGAGTCTTGGCTGCTCACAGCCAAGTCCTTTTCACCTCTTTTCTTTTCTTCTTCTTTCTGTTTCTAACTCTTAGACAAGTATATTAGTACACAAAACCAATGTACTAAGACTTAGAAACATACCTTTTCTCTTGATTTGCACTTTGTTCATCCATGAGCATAAATTCACATTTAAGCACTTGTGTTGGCACCCAATCACCAAAATACTTAGAAATGGCCCAAGGGCACATTTCCCTTTCACTAGGTCGAGGGCAGACCAGGCGAAGACGTCTTTATTCTTGGACAGGCAGCAGGGGAGTCTTTCCTCATCGTGCAAAGTGAGGTCTTCGCTGATGGTGACCGTCTACTTGGGTGTGGCCTGGTCGAGGGGAACAGTCTTGGTCCCGTCGTTGCTCTGTAGCTGTGCTTTGTCGTGTTCTTTGTCAGTTGGGCTGGCAGACGCGGGGACCTCGCGCTGGGCCGTGAGGCAGTGCACGTTTCTTTGTCCGGGGACGAAGTCTCGTTCTATGTTACGCGTAGCCTGCTGGTTGCCGTAGACCGTGATGGCGCCTTGCGGACCTGGTATCTTCATGCACAGGTAAAGTCCGTGAATGGCTGCCTCAAACTTGTTGATGGAGCCCCGGCCCATTATGGCGTTGTACGGATACACCATGTCGATGATGTCGAATGTGACTTGCTCACTTCGGGCATTGGGTGCTACACCGAAGGAGAGAGGTAACTCTATTTTGCCGACAGGAAAGGTGCCCTTGCCGCCGAAACTGTACAACGGGTTGTCCGAAGGCTTGAGCAGGCTATGACTTATGCCCATGCGATCGAAGGCATGGAGGAAGATGATATCCGCCTGGCTGCCATTGTCGACTAAGACTTTATGCAGGTCCCAGCCTACCACGCTGCAGTTGATAACCATGGCGTCGATGTGGGGTGCGCTGCGCAGATCGACATCTCGGGCGTCGAAGGTTAGTGGCACATGGGACCACTTTGTCTACACGACTGGGCCTGTGACGGTGACGTGGTTGACGCTGCGGTAATGGTCCCTCTTCTGCCGCTTTGTGTTGAAGTCAGCGCTGGACCCCCTAGTGATCATATGAATGACTCCGCGATACGGCTGATCGGCGAAGTCCTCTTGCTTTGGGGCATGGGGGTGGTGGATGTTTTGTTGTTGCTGGTGTGGAGGTGGGGGTGGGGGAGGTACGATTTGTACCTCCTGGTGGTGCTGGTATGCATGGTGCGGTGGATGCGGAGCGTGGTCGTGGATGTATGGCGGAGGGGGTTGCTGATATGTGTGCGCGACAACTCTAGGATTGTCGGCTGGCTACGTTCGTGCCATCCTGTCTCTGGTGGCCTTCGTCTCTGGGCAGTCTCTGGTAGGGTGGGCGCAGTCTTCGCCGTGGAACAGGCAGTAAAATCTGCGCGGCTGCTGCGCGCGTCCCCGGCCCCGACCACGAGTTCTGTTCCCACGGCTCTGGGGGGATACTCCTGGCGGCGAGGGGCCTCGCCAGCGGGGTGCTGGTTGGCGATGTTGTGCACCTGCTGCTGATTGCGGCCGTCCCGACCGGAGTCTGGCTGCGAAGGCCTCGTCCACGTGCGGCTGGACTGTGGAGTGTCTTTGGGTTTCCTCTGAGACTCGACTTTGCGCTGGTGGAGCTCTTTGGATCTGGCATACTTTTCAAATAGCTGATACAACTCCTAGAGGTTCTTGGGCGGATCCCTGATGCAGTGGCTGTAAAGGACGTCGGCCCGAAGGCCACTGATGGCGTAGTGGATGGCAATTTGGTCATCGACCGAAGGCAGTTGTGACTTGAGGGTCAGAAACTTGCGGTAGTACTCCCGCAGAGTCACTTTTTCTAGCTGCTTGCAGAGTGAAAGTTCGGCCAAGGCATCGATGTCTAGGCGGTACCCTTGGAAGTTGAGCAAGAATTTGTCCCGGAGACTTCTCCAGGAGTCGATGGACAGCGGCGGCAACCTGGTGTACCAGGTGAGGGCTGGGCCTTCGAGGGCAATGATAAATGACTTGGCCATCGTGGCGTCGTCCCCTCCGGATGATGCAACGGCCACCTGATAGCTCATGATGTACTGCTCGGGGTCAGTGCTGCCGTTGTACTTGGGATAGGTCCATGCCCTGAAGTTGGCGGGCCATGGTGACACCTGCAGGTGAGGCGCCAGGGGACTTCGCTCGTTAAGATAGTTGACGCCTTGGAATGCCGCGACGTGTGGGACAGCGTGTCCGCGCTGAGGGATGAACAGGTCTTCGATTTGTGCGCGCTGCTTGAGGGGTGGGCCGTGTTGCAGGCCGAGTTGGCCTTCGCTCTGCATGAGGGCGATCTCTTGTTCAAGTTCATGAGCCTTCTGCTCTTCATCACGTATCATCTGTCGCACCTTGGCTTGTGCAGACACGCGTTGGCGCTTGGCCTCGAGGATCTCTTTTTGCTTCTGGAGGTTGCGGTTCTTGATGCGCAATGCGCGCAGTTGTAGCTGTTCTTCTGCCGAAACGCCGATGACTTCGCCGTCCTCGGTGGCGTCCGTGCCCTCTGGTGGAGCGAAGCCTGGGGGGAAGTTGTGGTTGTCCTCCAGAGCTGCAGGTGTGGAGACTGCCTTCGGGAGTGGGTTGCTCATTGCGCTGCCTCATGCTTAGTGCGTCGTCTTTGCAGGTGTCTTGGTGGGTGGTGTCGACAAGGGCCTTGCCCTTTTTCTCAGCCAGCAGTGCTGCCTTTGCAGCCTCGTCAGCCTTCAAGGTAGCTCTCTTGGGTGCCATCGCGGGTGGTTTTTTCGTAGCACGAACAGTGGGCGCCAAATGTTGGAACTTGCTCTCCTGGGCAAGTTGATCCAACGGGGGAGTGAAGCAACGTAAACAGGGTTTTTGCTCGAGATGGCAATAGCTCTGTTAATCTAGCCTCTCAAGGGCACTGTGCGGGGGTATTTATAGGTATCTGAGTGCCCAGCGTCCAGTGTTAAGGACGCATGTGCCCTCAGGCGCCTAGGTTATCCCCGGAATATTCCCATAAAGCGAGGTTACAGACTGTAATTACAGGGAGACCTTTACAAATTAGGCCTGTAATGCGCAGCGGCCACGCAGGGCCTGTTACAGTGGGCCGGATCACACGTGGGCCTCCATGTTGGACGAGGCCGCAAGACAAGACGACCTCGTCACAGGTCTTTGTGCGGCGACGCGTGGGACGAAGGGTAAATCTGCCAGTCGTCTTGTCTTCGTTGGTGCAGCGAGGTCGGCGAAGGCATCGAGCGAAGGGTGGCGTCTTCGCCTTCGCCCCAACAGTATAAATGTGTTTACTAGCATTCTAGGACTAGTAATTGTATCACATTTGAGTCCTAGAGGATCTGGGGCGCTTGAGAGAGAGCTCGCGGAACTAGCTTCTTGCTCCACCGCTTGGCGTAGACTTGCAGATCTGGCCTCCACGAGACGGCACGAACGCTCCGATAACTATGCAACATGAATAAGCAAACATACAAACCAACAAGTATACTATATTTAGTATAGTGGTCAGAATGGCGATATATGAATGGGTAGAGTCTTGAGCAGAATCTGTGTCATGTGGTGTTGTGATATTACTGGTGGTGGAGTGGAGGTGCTTACCAGGAGGGTGGATTGGAGGCGAAGCGACACTATGCGCGTGGGTGGGGTGTTTGCCTTGGCTGAGGGTGTTGAGTGTGTGGAGAGGGAGAGGGTAACTGGGTCTATTTATAGTTGGGTGTATGTGTTGTAGTACAGTAGAGTTCACTGTTGGTGAGAATAGTGACGAGTGAATCATCTGACTTAATCTTTACAGGGAAATTATAGGCAGGATATGGGACAAGAGTATTTTGGGAGTTTTCTAGAATATGAACCATGGTTAAGGAATGACATGGTTGTATAGGGAATAATTTGATTAGAATTCAGAAATAAGAATTATTGGAATCTGAGTTTGGAAGCCTGGCTCGAAAGAATCCCAAAGTTAAGTGTGCTCAACTTAGAGAAATCTGGGATGGGTGACCAGATGGGAAGTTCTTACTGGAAGGGAAAATCACAGTCACCGGAGTTCGTATGACTGGAATATTGGTCTGGCAGGTCTCAGGTGGACTGAAAAGCATGATGGATGGGTAGTTGAAATTTGGGGTGATCAGATGATCGATGAACAGTAACGATGAATAGTGACGACGAAAAAGCAATTATAGATATCAGCGATGAATAGTAATGATGAATAGTAATGATGATGAATAGTGTCTGTGAATAGTAATGATGATGAATAGTAGGAGTGAATAGTCGTATGGACGAACGATGAATAGTGAATATGAACGAACGATGAACGATGAATAAGAACTATGAACGAACGGACGGACGATCGAATGATCGGACGAACGAACGATCGGAATTTCGGCAGCATAACGGCTGGACAAAGGTGAGAGCACCTAGAGGGGGGGGGGGTGAATAGGTGATCCTGTAAAAATCAAATACTTGTAGCCACAAAACTTGGTTAAGTGTTAGCACAATGGAATCAAGTGGCTAAGGACCGATCTCTTGTGAAACACAATAGTCACAAAGAAAGCAAGCACAAGAGACACGGTGATTTATCCCGTGGTTTGGCCAAGTGTAACACTTGCCTATTCCACGTTGTGGCATCCCAATGGACGAGGGTTGCACTCAACCCCTCTCAAGTGATCCAATGATCGACTAGAATACCACGATGTTTTTCTTTCTTATACTCTCTCCCGTTTGCGAGGAATCTCCACAACTTGGAGCCTCTCGCCCTTACAATTGAAGATCACAAAGAAGCACAGAAGTAAGGATGGGAAGAGCAACACACACTAGACTCAAACCACGAGCACAATCACGCACACAAGCCACAACTTGAGCTCACAACACAACTCAAGAAGTTCTCTACTCAATTGGAGCTCAAGTCACTATCTCAAAGAATCGAATGCGCGAGAATAAAGTCTTGGTGCTTAGGAATGATCAAGAAATGCTTGTGTTTATCCTCCATGCGCCTAGGGGCCCCTTTTATAGCCCAAGGCAGCTAGGAGCCGTTGGAAACCCAACAAGGAAGGCAATTCTTGCCTTCTGTAGGGTGGCGCACCGGACAGCCACTGTAGCATGTCCGGTGCGGATCTCCTTCCATTCCTGGCTCAGCCAACCGTTGGATCTTCGGGCTGGTTGGCGCACCAGACAGTCCGGTGCCGCAGCCGACCGTTGGCGTGGGCCACGCGTCGCGCTCGGATTGCGTGACTGACCGTTGCTCTGGCGGCCGTTGGCTCACCGGACAGTCCGATGCGCCACCAGACAGTCTGGTGAATTATAGTCGTACACCGCCGACGAATTCCCGAGAGTGGCCAGTTCGCCAGAGCTCAGCCTGGCGCACCGAACACTGTCCGGTGCACCTAGACTGAGCAACAGTTGACTGTACACAGCCAACTCTTTTCCATTCCTTTTCTTTTCCTGATTCTAGCACTTAGACAAATATATTAGTACACAAAAACCAATGTACTAAGTCTAGAACCATACCTTCTTGTTGATTTGCACTTCATCCATCATTTGGCATATAATTACTCACTCAATATGTGTTGGGCACTTAATCACCAAAATATACTATAAATGGCCCAAGGGCACATTTCCCTTTCAATCTCCCCCCTTTTGGTGATTTATGCCAACACATCAAAAAGCAACAAATAGAAGTGCAACATCAATGCAATTGAGAACAAAGATAGTCTTTAACAAGATTTGACATATTTGGATCGTTCTTCGCCACCACTTGGTTTGTTTTTGCAAATCAAATTCATTTTCCTATCTCTAAGTTAAACACACATGTTCAGCCACAAGGAGAGATAATCCAAGAGTAAAAATGATCAAGAGCCAAAAACTCCCCTTTTTTCCCATAATCAACCATTCTCCCCACAAGAGACCAAATTTTGATAGTAAGAGTATTTTGACAAATCAAAAGTCCTACTCTACTTTTTTTTCAAAAATTACACAAGCGGTAGCTGATCCATTTGCTTTGGCCTTATTTTCTCCCCCTTTGGCATTAAGCACCAACACGGGATCAATCTTGGCCCTTAAAACCCCATTGCCTCACCAAAATCGTCAATTACGAGTAAAAAGGCAATAAGAGTATGGAGATGAACTTGAAGTAAATTACCCTCTTATCGGAGTGCAGTGGAAGTATTGCATGGTTCAAGTTCACCTTTCCCTTTCAATCCACCTTTGAGACTAGAATAAGTAAACTCAAGCACACAGTTAGTCTCAAAGGGTCAAGTTGTAGCATTTCTCCCCCTAAATATGTGCATCATTCACACATGGACTTGTGAGGTCCGAGGATCTCTTGCACAACTTGATCACCATAAGTAAGCAATAATATGCATAAAGGAACATGATCAAAGACATAAAACACATGTATGCTATAGATCAATCCAAGTTACGTGAATCTAAGACACTTAGCTCACTACGCAGCCTGCAAAAGGTCTTCTCATCTAAAGGCTTGGTAAAGATATCGGCTAGCTGGTTCTCGGTGCTAACATAAAACACTTCGATATCTCCCTTTTTCTGGTGGTCTCTCAAAAAGTGATGTCAGATGTCTATGTGCTTTGTGCGGATGTGTTCAACAGGATTGTCCGCCATGCGGATTGCACTCTCATTATCACATAGGAGTGGGACTTTGCTCAGATTGTAGCCAAAGTCCCGGAGGGTTTGCCTCATCCAAAGTAGTTGCGCGCAACACTGTCCTGCGGCAACATACTCGGTCTCAGCGGTGGATAGGGCAACGGAAGTTTGTTTCTTTGAACTCCAAGACACCAGGGACCTTCCTAGGAATTGGCAAGTCCCTGATGTACTCTTCCTATCAACCTTGCATCCAGCATAATCGGAGTCTGAGTATCCAATCAAGTCAAAGGTTGACCCCTTTAGATACTAGATCCCGAAGCAAGGCGTAGCGACTAAATATCTAAGAATCCGCTTAACGGCCTTAAGGTGACACTCCCTTGGGTCGAATTGAAATCTAGCACACATGCATACGCTAAGCATAATATCCGGTCTACTAGCACATAAATAAAGCAAGGATCCTATCATAGACCGGTATGCCTTTTGATCAATGGACTTACCTCCTTTGTTGAGGTCGACATGTCCGTCGGTTCCCATTGGAGTCTTTGCGGGCTTGGAGTCCTTCATCCCGAACCGCTTGAGCAGATCTTACGTGTACTTCGTTTGAGAGATGAAGGTGCCGTCCTTGAGTTGCTTCACTTGGAACCCGAGGAAGTAGTTCAACTCGCCCATCATAGACATCTCGAATTTCTGTGTCATCACCCTGCTAAACTCTTCACAAGACTTTTGGTTAGTAGAGCCAAATATTATGTCATCGACATAAATTTGGCATACAAATAGATCACCATCACAAGTCTTAGTGAAAAGAGTTGGATCGGCTTTCCCAACCTTGAAAGCATTAGCAATTAGAAAATCTCTAAGGCACTCATACCATGCTCTTGGGGCTTGCTTAAGTCCATAGAGCGCCTTAGAGAGCTTACACACATGGTCGGGATACCTGTCATCCTCAAAGCCAGGGGGTTGTTCCACATACACCTCCTCCTTGATTGGCCCGTTGAGGAAAGCGCTCTTCACATCCATTTGAAACAACCTGAAAGAGTGGTGAGCGGCATAGGCTAACAGGATGCGAATAGACTCTAGCCTAGCCACAGGAGCAAAAGTCTCCTCAAAATCCAAACCTGCGACTTGGGCATACCCTTTTGCCACAAGTCGAGCCTTGTTCCTTGTCACCACTCCGTGCTCGTCTTGCTTGTTGCGGAACACCCACTTGGTTCCCACAACGTTTTGCTTTGGACATGGCACCAGGGTCCAAACTTCATTTCGCTTGAAGTTATTGAGCTCTTCCTGCCTGGCCAGCACCCAGTCCGGATCTAGCAAGGCCTCTTCTATCCTGAAAGGATCAATAGAAGAGACAAACGAGTAATGCTCACAAAAATTAGCTAATCTAGAGCGAGTAGTTACTCCCTTGCTTATATCACCCAAAATCTGGTCGACGGGATGATTCCTTTGAATCGTCGCTCGGACTAGAGTGGGAGGGGCCCATGGTGCTTCTTCTTTCACAACTTGGTCTTCGTGTGCCCCCCCTTGATCACACGTTTCATCTTGAGGAACCTGTTCATCATCTTGAGTTGGGGGATGCACCGTCGTTGAGGAAGAAGGTTGATCTTGCTCTTTGTGTTCCTGAGGTCGCACATTACCAATCGCCATGGTGCGAATTGCGTCCGTTAGAACATCATCTTCATCTACATCATCAAGCTCAACTTGCTCTCTTGGAGAGCCATTAGTTTCATCAAATACAACGTCGCTAGAGACTTCAACCAAACTCGATGATTTGTTGAAGACTCTATACGCCTTTGTATTTGAGTCATAACCTAACAAAAACCCTTCTACAGCTTTTAGAGCAAATTTGGAATTCCTACCTTTCTTCACAAGAATGTAACATTTGCTCCCAAATACATGAAAATATGAAACGTTGGGTTTGTTACCGGTTAGAAGTTCGTACGACGTCTTCTTGAGGAGGCGATGAAGGTAGACCCGGTTTATGGCATGGCAAGCTGTGTTCACAGCTTCCGACCAAAACTGCTCGGGCGTCTTGAATTCTCCAAGCATCGTCCTTGCCATGTCTATAAGCGTCCTGTTCTTCCTCTCTACCACACCGTTTTGCTGTGGTGTGTAGGGAGCGGAGAACTTGTGCTTGATTCCTTCCTCCTCAAGGTAATCCTCCACTTGAAGATTCTTGAACTCGGACCCGTTGTCGCTCCTTATCTTTTTCACCTTGAGTTCAAATTCATTTTGAGCTCTCCTTAGAAAGCGCTTAAGGGTCCCTTGGGTTTCTGATTTATCCTGCAAAAAGAATACCCAAGTGAAGCGGGAAAAATCATCAATAATAACAAGACCATACTTACTTCCCCCGATGCTAAGGTAGGCGACGGGTCCGAAGAGGTCCATATGAAGTAGCTCTAGAGGTCTTGTCGTGGTCATCACGTTCTTGCTGTGATGAGTACTTCCCACCTGTTTACCTGCTTGACAAGCTGCACAAGGTCTATCTTTTTCGAAAGATACATTGGTTAGACCTAACATGTGTTCTCCCTTTAGAAGTTTTTGAAGGTTCTTCATCCCAACATGTGCTAAACGGCGATGCCACAGCCAGCCCATGCTAGTCTTAGCAATTAAGCATGCATCTAGATCAGCCTCCTCCTTCGAAAAATCAACTAAATAGAGTTTGTCGTCTAGTACACCCTTAAAAGCTAGTGAACCATCAATCCTTCTAAAGACAGACACATCTACATTGGTAAATAAGCAATTGTAACCCATATTACATAGTTGACTAATAGACAACAAGTTATACCCGAGCGATTCAACTAAGAACACATTAGATATAGAATGCTCGGAAGAAATAGCTATCTTTCCTAGACCTTTAACCTTGCCCTGGTTCCCATCTCCAAAGATGATCGAATCCTGGGAATCTTTGCTCTTGACGTAGGAGGAGAACATCCTCTTCTCCCTCGTCATGTGGTTTGTGCATCCACTGTCGATAATCCAGCTTGAGCCCCCGGATGCATAAACCTGCAAGGCAAATTAGGCTTGGGTCTTAGGTACCCAACTCTTGTTGGGTCCTACAAGGTTAGTTAAAATATCCTTTGGGACTCAAATGCAAGTCTTGTCTCCCTTGCATTTGGCTCCCAATTTCCTAGCAACCACTCTCTTATTTTTACATGAAAGTACAAAATTAGTGTTCCAGGCATGAAAAACAGTAGTAGATTCATTAGGCATTTTCTTAGGCACATGATAAATAATATTTCCCTTCTTAGGCCTTCTTCTATCGTGCACAAAAATAGAACTTGAAGCAGTCATAGCATGTGAATCATAAGCACCATAACTTCTGTTATAATGAGTATTTTTAGAACTTTTCTATCATAAATAAACACATGATTCTTTTGAATGCAACTAGCCATAAGGGGCCTTCCCTTTTTCCTTGTTGAAAATGGGAGCCCTTTGGCTTGTTAAGTTCTTGGCTTCTTTCTTGAAGCCAAGCCCATCCTAAATTGAGGGGTGTCTACCAACAGTGTAGGCATCCCTAGCAAATTTTAATTTATCAAAATCATTTTTGCAAGTCTTGAGTTGAGCATTAAGACTTGCTACTTCATCATTTAATTTGGAAATGGGAATTAAATGTTCATCACAAGCATCAACATTAAAATCCTTGCATCTATTGCAAATTACAACATTCTCTACACAAGAACTGGATTTGTTAACTACTTCTAGCTTGGCATTTAAATCATCATTAATACTCTTCAAGCTAGCCATAGTTTCATTGCAAGTAGATAACTTAGAAGATAGTAATTCATTTCTCTTTATTTCTAAGGCAAGAGACTTTTGAACACTAACAAATTTGTCATGTTTCTCATACAAAATGTCCTCTTGCCTCTCTAGCAGTCTATCTTTTTCATTCAATGCATCAATCAACTCATTAATCTTTTCTACTTTAACTCTATCTAATCCTTTGAACAAGCTAGTGTAATCTACTTCATCATCACTAGAGTCCTCATCACTAGAAGTAGAGTACTTAGGAGTTTCTCGAGCGTTTACCTTCTTCTCCTTTGCCATTAGGCAAGTATGGCGCTCGTTGGGGGAAGAGCGACGATTTGTTGAAGGCCGAGGCGGTGAGTCCTTCGTCGTCGGAGTCGAACGAAGAACAATCCGAGTTCCACTCTTTGCCAAGGTGCGCCTCGCCCTTCGCCTTCTTGTAGGCCTTCTTTTTCTCCCTCTTCCCATGTCTTTCGTCTCCCTGGTCATTTTCATTATCGGGACATTGAGCAATAAAATGACCTGTCTTACCGCACTTGAAGCAGGAACACTTTCCTTTTGCCTTGTTCTTGTTTGAGTACTCCTTGCGTCCCTTCAATGCGGTCTTCAAGCGCTTGATAATGAGGGCCATTTCATCCTCGTTTAGCCTGACCGCCTCAACTTGCGCCACCTTGCTAGGTAGCGCCTCCCTGCTACTTGTTGCTTTGAGAGCAACAGTTTGAGGCTCGTAGATGGCCATTGGACCATTCAATGCCTCATCAACGTATCTTGCTTCCTTGATCATCATACGCCCGCTTACAAACTTTCCGAGTATTTCCTCGGGCATCATCTTGGTGTACCTAGGATTCTCATGGATAGAGTTCACAAGATGAGGATCAAGTACAGTGAAGGACCTGAGCATAAGTCGGATGACGTCGTGGTCCGTCCATCTCGTGCTTCCATAGCTCCTGATCTTGTTGACCAGGGTCTTGAGCCTGTTGTACATTTGGGTTGGCTCCTCCCCCCTGATCATTGCGAACCTTCCTAGTTCGCCTTCCACCAACTCCATCTTGGTGATCATGGTGGCGTCATTCCCCTCATGAGAAATCTTGAGGGTGTCCCAAATTTGCTTGGCGTTATCCAAGCCGCTCACCTTGTGGTACTCGTCCCTGCACAAGGATGCTAGCAAAACAGTGGTAGCTTGTGCATTTTTATGGATTTGTTCATTAATGAAAACGGGGTTGTCAGTACTATCAAAAAGCATTCCGTTTTCAACAATCTTCCAAATACTTGGATGGAGAGAGAATAGGTGACTACGCATTTTGTGACTCCAAAATGAGTAGTCTTCTCCATCAAAGTGCGGAGGTTTCCCAAGTGGAATTGAAAGTAAATGAGCATTGGAGTTAACCGGAATACGAGAATAATCAAATGAAAAGTTTGAATTAACCGGTTTCTTTTTCTCGTCGTCGTCGTCTCTTGGGGAAGAAGAGGACTCGTCGCTGTCGTAGTAGACGATCTTCTTGATGCGCCTCTTCTTCTTCCCGTCTCTTTTCTTGTGACTCGAGCTAGAGTCCGAAGGCTTATCATCTCTTGGCTCGTTGACGATGGACTCCTTTGTCTTGTCGTTGACCACCATCCCCTTTCCCTTAGGATCCATCTCTTCGGGCGATTAGTCCCTTGCGTGAAGAGAACGGCTCCGATACCAATTGAGAGCACCTAGAGGGGGGTGAATAGGTGATCCTGTAAAAATCAAATACTTGTAGCCACAAAACATGGTTAAGTGTTAGCACAATGGAATCAAGTGGCTAAGGACCGATCTCTTGTGAAACACAATAGTCACAAAGAAAGCAAGCACAAGAGACACAGTGATTTATCCCGTGGTTCGTCCAAGTGTAACACTTGCCTATTCCACGTTGTGGCGTCCCAATGGATGAGGGTTGCACTCAACCCCTCTCAAGTGATCCAATGATCGACTTGAATACCACGATGTTTTTCTTTCTTATACTGTCTCCCGTTTGCGAGAAATCTCCACAACTTGGAGCCTCTCGCCCTTACAATTGATGATCACAAAGAAGCACGGAAGTAAGGATGGGAAGAGCAACACACACAAGACTCAAACAACGAGCACAATCACGCACACAAGCCACAACTTGAGCTCACAACACAACTCAAGGAGTTCTCTACTCAATTGGAGCTCAAGTCACTATCTCAAACAATCGAATGCGCGAGAATGAAGTCTTGGTGCTTAGGAATGATCAAGAAATGCTTGTGTTTATCCTCCATGCGCCTAGGGGCCCCTTTTATAGCCCCAAGGCAGCTAGGAGCCGTTGGAACCCAACAAGGAAGGCAATTCTTGCCTTCTATCGGGTGGCACACCGGACAGTCCGGTGCACCACCGGACAGCCACTATAGCATGTCCGGTGTGGATCTCCTTCCATTCCTGGCGCAGCCGACCGTTGGATCTTCGGGCTGCTTGGCGGACCGGACACTGTCTGGTGCACACCGGACAGTCCGGTGCCCCAGCCGACCGTTGGCGTGGGCCACGCGTCGCGCTCGGATTGCGCGGCCGACCGTTGCTCTGGCGGCCGTTGGCTCACCGGACAGTCCGGTGAATTATAGCCGTACACCGTCGACGAATTCCCGAGAGTGGCCAGTTCGCCAGAGCTCAGCCTGGCGCACCAGACATTGTCCGGTGCACCCAGACTGAGCAGCAGTTGGCTGTACACATCCAACTCTTTTCCATTCATTTTCTTTTCCTGATTGTAGCACTTAGACAAATATATTAGTACACAAAAACCAATGTACTAAGTCTAGAACCATACCTTCTTGTTGATTTTCACTTCATCCATCATTTGGCATATAATTACCCACTCAATATGTGTTGGGCACTTAATCACCAAAATATACTAGAAATGGCCCAAGGGCACATTTCCCTTTCAAAAGGTTATTTGGACGAACGATGAATAGGGACTATGAATGAACGATGAATAGGAACTATGAACGAACGATGAATGATCGAACGAACGATCAGAATTTCGGCAACATAACAACTGAACAAAGTTACTTGGATGAACGAACGAACGATCGGACGAACGGACGAACGAACCATGAACGATCGGACGAACGATCGAACGATCGGATGAACGATCGAACAAACTAAGAACTGGTGGGCAAACGATCGAAGAACGACCGAACGATCCTTGTGCTAGTGTGTTCTTGTGTGGGAAGTGGAGTGGGCGTGTGGGGGGAGGGAGAGAGTTGCCATGAAATGGCTTGGGTGGCTTGAGAGGAGGCCTTTGCCCCTCTATTTATAGCCAAGGTGGTGGGATTAGGGGGGAGGATGAGAGGATTAGTGGGAGGATGCGATGATTAGTGGGAGATAAGCATGGATTTGCTTGTATAAGTGTAATTAGCTTGTAAAGCTCACTGTATGACACCAGAGGCATGCGTATACGTATGAGCATGAGGAAAGTTATGGAGAAAATATTTGTGGGGACTTTAAAAATGATTCGGAAGGTATTTCTCAAGAGGAAAGTATTTTGGAGAAATATTGGTGGAATATTTGGGCAGTATTTCTGTAAAGAATTTGAGGGGGATCACCGGGGAAATATCGAGGTAGTATTTCTGGAAAGAATCGGAGGGGATCTATGGGGAAATATTTGTAGGATATTTTGAGGAGGATTTTGGAGAGAATATAGACCACTATAATTTATTTGTTGATATCAACTTGCAAACAAACATTTTGAAATGAAATTTGAAATTCATTTTGAATTTAGAGCAAGTTTCGGAAAATTTCAAGATTTGAATTTTTGGGATGCTACAGATATTCATCTTTAGGAGTTGCTCTATTCAAATTGTGAAAATCAATGCATACTCTGAGCTTACCTGATTCTTTCTTCTCCACCGGCACAATATTGGAGACCCACTCTACGTATCTGCAAGGTTTAATAAAATTAGCTTCTAGCAGCCGGTGAATTTCGTCCTTTATTCGTGGTAGTAGGTCTGGACGAAATGTTCTAGGTTTCTGCTTGAAAGGTCAGAAACCAGACTTAATAGGCGGCTGATGCTCTATTATCACTCGACTTAATCCTGGCATCTCAATGTAATTCCAAGCAAAACAATCAGAATATTCTTTCAATAGACCGATCATTTCATCTCTAGGATCGGTCTCCAGGGTTTTGTTCACAAAGGTTGGCCTTGGAGTTTTATCATGTCCTATGTCGATCTCCTCCAAAGGATCGGCCGATGTAAACCTCTGTCCTAATTTGTTAAGATCTCTAAATTCCTCTACTATGTCCCCCACAGAGGAATTAGATGATCTCTGTGTGACGGCGGACTATCCAGTCTCGAGGGCCAGACCATCCGCGACACTGGTTTTATGCTACGGTGGTTGTTCGGCCTTAAAAGCTGAACTGTTCTGTGAAAGACCGGACCGTTCAGCCTTAGAGGTTGGACCGTCCGTGACCAGGGACAAGTTCATTATGTGTGTACTCATCATTTAAACTTTATTTAGGATTTAGCCAATTCTCCATCAGCTCTAGCATTACAGGAATGAAACCCTTTTTATCTATACTTATAAACTGATAATCAGAAAAGTCTACTCCTGTGAGACACGTAGCAGTCTCAGAGGTCCAAAGTACAAGGGCATCGACCTGTATTGCCATGGTCGATGCCCTTGTAATAACATTTACGTCCATACCTGGGTGCTCTGGAGAAGCTTCATAGTCGACTAGGTCTTCTCACAGTACGTCGTCCTCCTCCATGGGCGTCGACAAATCGTTGGAGGTGTCCTGGTGTAGTGCGAACGGTCCAGACTCGAGAGTCGGACGGTCTGTGTCATCTACGGATGGTCCGGCTTTTATAGCCGGACTGTCTGCCGTACCTTCAGAGAGCTGTGAAGTTGCTATCCCATTTTCTGTCTTCGTGGCCGTTTGATTTATCTCAATGACCTTTGGCCTTCACCTCTTTTGCGGTGGTGGGGTACTGTGGATGTGTGTCATTAAATATTTTTCTACTTCTTTTTCCTTGCTCTCCTTTGCTCTTAAGCGTTGCAATTTTCGCTTTTGAGGCCGTGTCAGTCCCGATGGGCACCATCGAGGCATGGAGTATTTTGGATCGGCTGTTTTGATGGCAGTCGTGTCTCCTTCTTTGCTTGTACTAGCCGATTTACCAAAAATCATCGGCTCTTCATTATTTCCCTATATAACGACATATGTTGTACCTATTTTGATGATGTCCATTTTTGTCGTTCTCTTGATTGTTGTAGGTATATGCCCTCCTGTCGGATTGGTCAGCCTTTATGGCCGAGTGGTCCGGCAATCTTGCTGGGCTTGTGCCTGGTGACCGGATTGAGTGGCGCTCAATCGTTCTTGTACTGGAGGTGCAAACCTGTTGAATACAGATGTTTGTGGTGCCCCCCAAGCGGGGTACTGTGGCATTCCAAATGGATATGGTGGCATGCTCCACATTTGATTTGGGGCATGTGACAGTGGTATGTATGTATATTGATATGGCATAGGTAGATATGGGAGTGAAGCTGTCCATGCAGGCATGTTAGGTCTTAACTGGACAATATGACCTTCCGTCTTTTCCGATTGGTGAGGTGGTCCAATCGGTCTTATCTGTTGTCGCTCCTGAGTGGGTGAGCGAGGTCGCTTTGCTGGCCGGTTACTTGGGCCAGCCTTCTTTTTTACATATTTAGACAATAATTGATCGAAGGTTGGGCCAGATCTGACCAGTCGACCAGCTGCCTTGAACATGTTAGTTTTCCACGTACCTATTTCCGGTCATCGTGGTTTGAAGGTGTGTGGTCGTCGTGGTTCCTGGGCGTTGCTAGATCATCCGCTGGAATGATCCGGACTATCTGGCGGTGTTCTGGACCATCTGCGTCTGTGTGTCGGATCGTCCACAATGCGCAGAACAGGTGCTAGCGCCTGGTTTCCTGCCTGCGCCTGCCCCTGCCCCCTAGTGTTGGAGGTAGTGATGGAATTTTCAGAGTCTCCCCCCATCAGGAGTCTTCTTGGCCACTACTTTCCTGCAAGAAATTTTATTATTTTCATTGGCCTTCCGTGCGTCGCCGATGATGACTTCTTTGCCTTTGCCCTTATCGGCCATGTCGGGCCGAATCAGGACTTTTTTGCCCTCGAAGTCGATCATATTCATTAGGAAGTGCTCCGTATCCACCTGCATTTCCTGAAATTTCAATCATCCCTCGTTAATGGCTGATTGGATTTGTCGTCGAAATACATTACAATCATTAGTGGCATGGGAAAATGAGTTGTGCCACTTGCAATATGCATAACGTTTTAGTTCGTCGGCGGGTGGAACAATATGATTTACCTTAATGTTGCCATTCTTGAGCAATTCATCGAATATCTTGTCACATTTACCAACATTAAATGTAAACTTAACCTCCTCTTGTCGTTTCTTTTGAACCAGTTGTAAGGAGGAACAAGCCGAAGATTTGGACTGCTTTGGCCAAACCATTTCAGCCGCATATACTTCTTTTGATTCGTCGTCCGAGCTACTTTAGTCACATTCTACTATATGGACGTTGTGACGGATCGTTTTAGCAGTTTCTTTGCTTCGACTTTCACAAGCTAAAGCTCTCTGATGTAATTGTGCTAGCGTGAAAAACTGGATGCCTTCTAATCTTTCCTTTAAATAATATAGCAATCCATTAAAGGCTAATCCCGCTAGCTGTTTTTCGGCTAAATAAATTTGAAAGTATCGGTTTCTTGTATCCCGGAATATCCGAATGTACTCATTAACCGATTCGTCTTTTCCTTGTCGCAGGGCCACTAGGTCTACCAAATCTAACTCATAGTTATCAGAAAAGAAGTGATCATGGAATTTTTGTTCTAAATCCCCCCATGACAAAATAGAATTAGGAGGTAATGTGGCATACCATGCGAATGCGGTTCCTATTAAGGATAATGAAAATAAACGCATATGGAACGCCTCTGTGTGAGCAATTCTCCTAATTGTGTTCACGTGTGCTCTTTCCTTGGTCACCCAAAAATTTTGCGAATTCGGGCATCCTGGTTCCCTGTGGGTATGGGTGGTGGTCAAATCGGCTGACATAAGGCCTTCGATATGACTGCCCCCGTGGACCATGCTTACTATGAGCTTATCTCAAAAAGCCCCAGCTATGTCTTCCCTCACTATAGCAATGGCAGCCGGTGCGAGACCACCGGCTCTCTGGTCAAACATAGGTGAGGTTGATTGGATATTAGCATGTTGTCTTCCTCCCCATTGGTTTGAGTTTTGTGGTGCATTACTATTTACCCTATACGGTTCATAAGACTAACCATTCCTTTCCGGCCTTTTCGGTGGAGCCGGAAAGTATTCGCCCCCACGGGTTTGGGACGCTGTATTAATGGGCTGGTGCATGTATATTGCGACGGGAAGTGTTGCTGAGATGGATGAGGATTTAGGTAACAATCCTCCTCAAACGTCCCTGTGCCGGACTGTCCGATTGGATACGCGGACGGTCTGTGTGGGTGGTTTAGGGCTTGTGTAACATGTGGCGGCTCAGACGCATATCTTGGTAACTCATTAAAAATAGGTCTAGACGGTCCGCGCTCTCGAGTGGACGGTCCGGGCATATGCAGATCGGCGAATTTATGGCCAATATGCGTAAGAGGTTGTGGCTGCCCAGAGTACGTGTCTATCGACATTCCATAAACGGGTTGTGACTGGTCGTGACAACCTATAGTCGATGAATCACGCATGTTTTCCCCTAACTCAAGTTCGTGCGAAGGAAAATTTGCAATTTTAGATTTCTCAAAAGCACGCACTAGCCTTTTATAATCCTTTTGTATACCCCCTACGATATGTTGCATTTGCTCTCGTTGTTTATTCATGTAAGCTTTAAGGGATTGTAGTTCATTGGTATTACTTATATTAGGGATATCCGTAGCAGGTTGGAGCGAAGCCAGGTCTGTCGCCCGTAGTCAAACGAATTTGTTGTTCCTGTCCACCTTGAAGTCGGCCAGGAATTCTGCCTTTGCTTCTTGGATCAGCTGCTCCTGGCGCTCCTCGAACAGGAGCTATTCTTCAGAGCTATCCTTTTGAACCGGCCATTGAGGGCCGATCTTGATAGGTCTTTATGAAATCTCTCTAGCGGAGTCCCCAAAAAGTGTGTTGGCGCTGAACTCGGCGCCAATCACTGCGATGAGAACCGGCGGCGGTGCTCTCTGCACAGGCACGGACGGTCCGCGGCCAGGGGCCGGATGGTCCACAACCTGGCATAGGGCCCGGGTTCCCTGCCTGACGAGTCAGATGGTCCGCGCCTATAGGCCGGACGGTCTGCGCGTGCGCAGGGGCGGCGAGGTTTGCCGGCGGTGCCTGGATCTCCCTCCCGGGAGGGCCCCCGTCGGGGAGGAGAGATCCTAGGTGTTGTCTAGGCTTGGCAGACCGACCTAAACACCTCTAATCGACGTAGAGCCGAAGCGGAGTAGAGAATTTGGGGATTGGCAGACTAAACTAGAACTAGACTAGAACTACTCCAAAATGTACAAGATAAAATGCAGATTGTATTTATTGTAGGTTCGATTGATGATGATTAATCAGCTGTATTCCTCTATATTTACTGATACCAATTATGCTATATGATGTAGATATTTATGCAATGCGGTATACTACATAAAAATTTAGCATGCGGTTCACTATTGGACGCATCTCCATGTTCGAGCGTAAAAACCTCCAGTTTTGAGCGTAAAACCCGCAGTTATGAGCGTCAAGAAACTGATCCAACGTGAAAGTTGTTGACAACCCCGATACATTGTATTCACGATCATAAAAATTCTCAAGTTTGAGCATAAAAAATTGTTAGATGAAAGCGTAAATATTAGTTCACTCCAAATCAGTAGCCCCCGTCCATGCAGTAACCATAAATCAAGGGGCTTTATTAGGGAATTAATTGGGTGAATTTATTAGAGAATTTGATTTTTTATGGCAGTCGTGCATACCATAAATCAAGGGTTCTCTTTGATTTTTTATGGCAGTCGAGCCAACGTGAGAGATGCTGATAACCATGATTCCTTGTATTCGTGATTATAAAAATTATCAAGTTTGAGCATAAAAATAGTGTTAGATACAACGTAAATGTTGGGTCACTCCGAATCAACAGCCCAGACGTCCATATGTACACCATAATTCAAGGGATTTGATTAAAGGACTTGATTAGGGGATTTAATAAGGTGGGTTGATTAGGGAATTTAATTTTTTATGGCAGTAACGAACACTATAAATAAAGGGATTGCATGCGCGTTATTTTATGGAATCGTGGCAAATGACCTTATTTTTGGGAGCAGTTATCTTTTTTGTGAATTTCTATTTTGTTGCGTAAATGTGTGTGTCGTAAATATCTTATACATATGGTTAAAATGGTAGGAACACAACATACACACTGGGTTAGGTAACGAGATAATGCATACAATAAACGTTTCCGTAAAAATATGAGTAGAAATATCATAAACAAACAATAGATGGAAGGGGAGCCATGAATTGATAATGTATCGTAAAAACCTATTGACATTGGTATAAATATGTATACAAAGTAGCATAATAAATAGACTCGATTATATGTCATCCCTCTACCAGGCACACACATGCGGGCACGTCCCCCGTGAGACGCATGCTTGCAGTCCTGTTTTTTATGACAGATCCAATAAATATGGCAACCACCATACGCATGCATTCGATTTCTATTTTTATGAAGATCCAAAAATTATGGCAGGTCGTGGTAGTTTCCATTGTATGCGGGCAAATTTTGGATGTCATTTTTATTCCACTGCATACGCGCAAAAACGGGATGACAAGAATCGTGCAAAGCATAAATTCTTATAGAAAGTTGCATAAATATCTACAAAGAGCATCATAATTGATGAAAAAGTCTTAATATGTTCCCCAACAACCCCACATGCATAAACAAGGATTGGAGGAGGTCGTTGTTGCCGCGCGCCTCACCTGGATCCGCTATCGTTCGCACGTCATGGGGCCGCACCCACCGCACCCGCCTGCGATGATGTTGTCGTCATGCGCGCCTCAGGGGCGCCACTACTATGCGGCCTTGGGGAGCTACCGTCGTCGCGCGCACCTCTGGGATTCACCGTTGTTTGTGTGTTTGGGGGCCACCTCCGCCGCTCCCGCCTTGGATGTCGTCGTCGTCGCTCCTTAGGTGGACGTCGTCGTTGCGCTCCCTTGGGGAATTTTCACCGCACTCATGCCTCAACGGGGGGAGGGGAATGGGGCGTCGTCGCTCGTGAATCGAGGTGGAGTGTCACCATCGTTAAAAAACTAAACCCTAGTGGCCTGGGGCTCCTTTTATAGACGCTTGGGACATGGTGCGGCTGAACCGGATGACAACTTTGGGCCAGAGCTTCCCCCTATCTATTGGAAGCCCAGAGCTCGTAATATACTATATATATACTAGGTGAATGCCCGTGTGTTGCAACGGAAACATGTAATAACACGATAACTTATGTATAAATGTGTGTTATAGCGTTATGAGAAAATGTTTTGTAATCCATTTGTGATCTTAGCCCTACATAAATTTTGTTATTTTAATCAATTGAAAGATTCATTACTTGAACGTATAAGGAACTGATAGAGATCGAATTTGTTTCAACGATTATGCTGAATTGAACCTTAATGCCATCATACCCAATTAAGATATAATTAACATCAAGGGGATTCCAATCAACACAATGAACATCTCCACTGTGAGATTTCTCAACCTGGAAATAAATAATAAATAACTTTTATCATCATAGTCCATACTGCATTTACAAACACCATATCTTAAAAAAAATCTAAAGGTACACCACATTAGGAAAGAAATATAATGTCACCCTGTTTGGAACAAGTAAAAAACTGAACAAAGTACTTTCGACCAATAAATCAGTTAGGATCAATTTCCCAACACATTATATCAGTTAAGTTAATGAAAATGAACGGTCATTCAAGAAATAAAATTAGAAACACAATTATCATGCAACAAGTAAAGTATCTCAGGCCAATTTGAAAAAATAAATAGCTCCATGTGATTGCAATGGTCTCATTAAATACCAACAACCCATCACCTCTTTGAGTGAAGTTATATTATTACAAAAGATGCTGCATTGCATTCATGGACTCAATTTTGGCCAAAAACATAGTTTATCCAATTAGATATAGAACAAGAGAACTGTCACCTTAACAGCTGGGGCAGTGCCAGTTCGAGCATCCCGCAGAATAAGATAAGCATCATCACCCACACTACAAAACTCCTGCACACTTTATCCCCAAATAAAAAACCAATATAGGGTATTAATATAAATAATAAATAATAAATAAAAATAAAAATAAGGCATAAAATGCATCAACCATCCGGATTGCAAGGTAAAGAGCATCATAAGGTCTGTGGGATCACGAGTGCACATGTTGCAGAGAACAATGCCTTGCGTTAACAATAGGTCAAACATTTGAACTGAATGTCCTTCATGAACAAACCTACTTTCTGGCTAAAATTACAACATGTCAAGCACTGGAAACATAATTGATCCAGATCATCCATATGCAAAACCAAATTGCACGCACTTCCATAGCCATGGGAGGGACATGGACCTCTGAGCTTTATGCTCACCTAGGTGCATAGCTTCATTTATACCTAATCCGACTTTCAGGGTATTATCACACCCGGTTTTTGAAGGTAAACCGAATGCGAACTATGTACGTGCCAGGATCAGTAATTCACGTACACAGCGATTACATAAATGACTCATCATAGCACAATGCTTCGAATTACAATAAAGAGTAAGTAATAATATTACAGATTAGAGCCATTTACATAATATAAATCAAAGTACACAGAATCGAAACGTAGCCAACGTAAACAACCCACCACAGGCATCTGACTGGGGAGGTCGCTAGCCTAATCCTCGAACTCGTCGAAGTCCTGGAACTCCCGGAGATCCGCCTCGACACCGTTCTCCTTCTTCTTTACCTGAGCATAGATTGCACCAAAGGCAACCTGGTGTTTTGTGAAAGCAAGGGTGAGTACACATCAACATACTCAGGAAATGTCCCGTTTGGCTGTAGTGGACTAGCTTTATGTGGAGTTAAGTCAAGCAGTTGCTTTTAGTTGGTCAGGTTATTATTACTAGTAGAAAGCCAGGTTTTAGCGTTAACCCAAGTTATTAACCCAAAGTACCCTTTCCAAACGGAAAGAATACCACTTACCATTACCATAGTCAAAACCATCATCCTCGTCACCACATGTAAACCAACCATCTCTGATCAAGTATCTCTAATCAATGGAGCTCCCTTGGCCGCTCATAACCGCGAGCACGGCTGATATATCAGTTTCATAACACTCTGCAGAGGTTGCACACTTTACCCACAAGCCGTGATTCCCTCTCTAGCCCGGGCTTGCAAGACCCTTATTCACTCCCGAGGTGAATGGCCAGGGATTCACTACGAAGCCTTTACAAAGATTCCCTGAGGTTGTAGCCGCCCGTTAGGTTTCCTAAATGCACCGCACTCCTCCCCAAGGGGCGAACCAACCTTGTCAGAGCGAGTCGCATACACCGAGTCCCATTAACGACACGACGGCGAAGCGAACTACACCCCAGTTCCTCTAATTATTCAGCTAAGGGCGTCCCATTCTACCCTCATGGTTGCACTGTTATCCCGGGCGGTCATCCAACGAACAGGTCCTTACGGAGACGCACTCGAGAAACCGCTCGAGCCCCCTAAAGTATCACAAGTCCAACATCATAATCATAGAGACAACATCGTATCATAAGTGTTCACATCATGTTCATTGATTAAAGTAAAGCAATAGCGCGAAGCTAACCATAATAACCCAAAAGGTAATCAAGGACAAGGTAAATACAAAGCTAGTCAATCTTTAGGTTGTTCATAGTATGCGGGACAGTGAATTATAAAGTAAATGGGACATAATGGGTCAGAGGACACTTGCTTTCACCAAACAGATGCTCAGAATCTTCAGCCTTGTAGAACTCGAAGAGCTGGGTCATTTGGTCACCGAAGGTTGACCGTCGATTCCTCGAAGCTCAGAAACGAACCGCGATCTAATCGCAACGCGACGCGAAGACGAACAGGCACAAGCAAACAAACATATACATATGCATAAGAACATTACACCATACAAGATAAAATGTTATAAAAGCGAGCAATATAAAATAGAGAGCGCCTCTACGGTTACGCGAGAAAAAGAACCACGATAGTCGAAGCTACGGTCGAGGGGTTAGCGCGTTTACGTTAAACAAGTACTAATTAGAACATACAATTCAACATAATTATATTAATTGATATTAATCAAATGTAAATTAATACTACTACTTAGTTTTGACTAACTTACTATTTTAATAGTTGACAGTTAAGCAAGTATCTTAATGAATATGAGCGATTCTAAGCGAGACGAATTAACGACGCACGACGTGCAAACACGATGTGCGCAATGCGCAGACACAAACGACTTAGCGCGCGGACAACGCGCGATACGCGCGAACGGCACGCGGCAAGGCGCGCGACACACGCGAACAGCACACGACAACGCGTGCGAACAACACGCGCGACACTCACGAACGACACGCGACGACGGGCGCGAAATAGCACCGCGGCACGCGCGGACCGACATGCGAAACTAATAAATAAACAACATGATTAAACTAAATAATTATTAATAAATAACATTTCAGTTAAGGTTAATCATATTGGTGACTAAGTATAAATGTGCAAATCGAATTCCTAAATTAGGTTTTTAAATTGAAACATCGTTCTAGTAGCCACTGGTTAAACAAACGTTTAACTAAATTAAATAAAATGTGCAAAAATTGTGATAAATATTTCTAAATTAAGATAATTTTAATACGAATCCAACGCAACTCGAATGGATCGAATCGGGTTTAAAACGCAAAAGTTATGAATGTTTTAAATCATAATGTAATTCGCGCGGACTAAATTTACGAGACTGTCATCGTCTTCTTCCCCTCATCTTCTTTCTCCCATCCATAGAAGAGAGAGGAGGGGAAGAGGAGGGGGCTGCGCAGGGGAGGACGAGACCGGCCTGGCCGGTGGCGGGCGCGGCCGCACCGGGCGCGCGGGGCACGGCCACAGCCGCCGGGGAGGGGCGCGCGGGCGCGGGAGCACGGGAACGCGGGCGCCACCGCCGGCCACCGCCGCCGCCGCCGGGGAGGGGGAAAGTGGCGCCGCCGGGGAGGGGAAACAGAGGGGGAGGGGTGCCGCCGCCGGGGAAGGTGAGGGGAGAGTGAGGGAGGCCCTGCGCGGACGGGAAAACGAAGAACACGAAGAAACCCTAGGTACAACAATGAAGGTTCTCACCGGGGAAGAAGACCCTCGCCGGAGCCGAGAGAAAATCCGTCGATTGCTGGAGATTCGGGGATCCAATCGACGAACCGAACGCGCTGCGACGAAGCCCTCGACGAGACGAACGCAGCGGTACCCTCAGATTCCGCAGACGATGCACAGATTAGGAGTAATTGCTCGCCGGAGTTGGAACCGCCCCGAACTTCGGCGAGCAATACCGGAGCTAGGGATTGGATTTGGAGAAAACGTTTCGTGTTCGGGAACTGGCTCGATGAGATGAAGCCAGACATGTATATATATCTAGGGTTTGGATGAGATGAAAATTCAGTTAAAATTCGGATTTTACTATTTTTAAAATTCGAAAAAAGCCTAGAAATCCATATTTTGTGCTCAAAATATTATAGATACTTTCAAAAAAATTTCAGAAACATTTCTATAAATGTTTTGGCACCTAATGAACTCAAAAAACATAATTAGAATTTCTAAAAACATTTTTAAGTTCCACAAATAAATAGATTTTGGTTTCAGGAAAATAGAAAAATATTCCGAAAAATATGAAAATTTACAGAGCGCTTCTATAAGATATGTTAACATGTTTCAAACATATTTTGCACTTAGAAACAACATGCAATGGCATGAATGCAACAACCAAAGTGCCTCTAGGGCTCATTCCACTAGGTTTACGCTAATATAAAACAAAATAATTCTCCATTTTTAGGGAAAAGAGAAAGGAAAGCGAAGAACTGAGGGAGTAACACCTGAATTTGGTGGATATTAGAAAAGAAATTTTATGCCCCCAAATTCAGGGTGTTACAAATCTAACCCCCTTAACAGAATCTCGTCCTCGAGATTCAAGAAGAGGCTAGCAAGAAAATGAGATTGGTTCATTAGTCTTTCATAGCTTTTTCTAACTCAACTTTGACTCCGCCGGCTTGACTTGTGGATTGGTTGCTTTGACCATCAGATGCTTGAGACCGATTGATGCAGTTATTGAGGATCTCTTGGACCTATGGGTTAGGACCCACACACGCTTTCGCTGCACCACTCTGATCTTGTTGGTTGATGTTGATCGCATTATCTTCATTGGGGTAGCGGCTAACCCCCTTAACAGGAGCGTTGATATGCACTTGGTGAAGATGCTGCCGACTCTGATCTTGACTGATTTGGAGGAGTTTGAGGTTGCCAAATGGACAGGTGCAAGAGGAAAGAATAGCGAAAAAAGGTAAGTATAGACGGATCAGAGAGAGCAGGGGGAGAACCCAACTACTTAACTCTATGGCACTCACCTAGTAAACAGATTCCATTGCGGACCAAGGGCCACAACACATCAACACTCATTTCAAAGAAGTAAATCAGTCATAACAGAAGGACAAACATCATGAGCACACAACTACAAACATCTCGTTGCTATACGTTCCTTTTAATTAAATGGTGGTCTTTCCTTAAAAAGGGAAACTACTCTAAGGCTAACAAAAGGCAAGGGGAATAATAAGACATGGAGGGTGGGGGCATGAGCATAATAAAGGATGGAGCTAAAGCAATGATTGTAACCGACAAGGGAGAGAATGCAACCAAGGTCAGGATAGGTAAAACACCATTCTCAAATCGAGATGGAAAAGATGATATTTCAAAAGGTAGGCATAAGATAACATCATGGAAAGATCTAGAGATTACAAAGGTTAGGGAGGTGAAAGGCAAAAACACACCAAAAGATAGAGTTAGGACAAGACTTGCAACACGACAGAGGAAAAAGGGAACGAACAAGAGCGGGATAGGCAAGACATCACTCTTGAAATGAAATGGGAGAGGAGGCTTTAAAATGCAGGTGCAAGATAAGCATCATGGTAAATATCAAGGGATGACAAGGGTTAAGGTGATAACAGACAAACACAACCAAGGATGTATTTTAGACAAAACTTGTGAGGCATCAAAGAAGGGGAAGCAATCAATGGTGAAGTAGGAGAGGCATTATTCTCAAACAGCGATGAAAAAGAGGAGGCTTTAAAGGGTAGGTTCAAGATAAGCATGTGGGCAAGGGCATAGGTATCACGAGGGTTTAAATGTAATAATGGACAAGGATGTAGAAGAGGAGGTAAATGGGTATAAGAACCAAGGATATAAATACCACAGAGGGTGGAGTTAAGACAGGACATGCAAGTGAAAAAAAGAGGGTACGTCCAAGGGCCATATAGGTAAACTGCCACTCTCAATTTGAGGTGGAAGAGCGGAGATTTTTTTTAGTATGAATAAAGATGAGTGAAAGTCGCCTAAAGGGGGGTGAATAGGGCGAATCTGAAATTTATAAACTTAAGCACAACTACAAGCCGGGTTAGCGCTAGAAATATGAACGAGTCCGAGAGAGAGGGTGAAAAACAAATCGCAAGCAAATAAAGAGCGAGACACAAGGATTTGTTTTACCGAGGTTCGGTTTTTGCAAACCTACTCCCGTTGAGGTGGTCACAAAGACCGGGTCTCTTTCAACCCTTTCCCTCTCTCAAACGGTCACTTAGACCGAGTGAGCTTCTCTTCTCAATCAAACGGGACACAAAGTCCCCACAAGGACCACCACACAATTGGTGTCTCTTGCCTCGGTTACAATTGAAAAAGAGGAGGCTTTAAAGGGTAGGTTCAAGATAAGCATGTGGGCAAGGGCATAGGTATCACGAGGGTTTAAATGTAATAATGGACAAGGATGTAGAAGAGGAGGTAAATGGGTATAAGAACCAAGGATATAAATACCACAGAGGGTGGAGTTAAGACAGGACGTGCAAGTGAAAAAAGAGGGTACGTCCAAGGGCCATATAGGTAAACTGCCACTCTCAATTTGAGGTGGAAGAGCGGAGATTTTTTTTATTATGAATAAAGATGAGTGAAAGTCGCCTAAAGGGGGGGTGAATAGGGCGAATCTGAAATTTATAAACTTAAGCACAACTACAAGCCGGGTTAGCGCTAGAAATATGAACGAGTCCGAGAGAGAGGGTGAAAAACAAATCGCAAGCAAATAAAGAGCGAGACACAAGGATTTGTTTTACCGAGGTTTGGTTTTTGCAAACCTACTCCCTGTTGAGGTGGTCACAAAGACCGGGTCTCTTTCAACCCTTTCCCTCTCTCAAACGGTCACTTAGACCGAGTGAGCTTCTCTTCTCAATCAAACGGGACACAAAGTCCCCACAAGGACCACCACACAATTGGTGTCTCTTGCCTCGGTTACAATTGAAAAAGAGGAGGCTTTAAAGGGTAGGTTCAAGATAAGCATGTGGGCAAGGGCATAGGTATCACGAGGGTTTAAATGTAATAATGGACAAGGATGTAGAAGAGGAGGTAAATGGGTATAAGAACCAAGGATATAAATACCACAGAGGGTGGAGTTAAGACAGGACGTGCAAGTGAAAAAAGAGGGTACGTCCAAGGGCCATATAGGTAAACTGCCACTCTCAATTTGAGGTGGAAGAGCGGAGATTTTTTTTATTATGAATAAAGATGAGTGAAAGTCGCCTAAAGGGGGGGTGAATAGGGCGAATCTGAAATTTATAAACTTAAGCACAACTACAAGCCGGGTTAGCGCTAGAAATATGAACGAGTCCGAGAGAGAGGGTGAAAAACAAATCGCAAGCAAATAAAGAGCGAGACACAAGGATTTGTTTTACCGAGGTTTGGTTTTTGCAAACCTACTCCCCGTTGAGGTGGTCACAAAGACCGGGTCTCTTTCAACCCTTTCCCTCTCTCAAACGGTCACTTAGACCGAGTGAGCTTCTCTTCTCAATCAAACGGGACACAAAGTCCCCACAAGGACCACCACACAATTGGTGTCTCTTGCCTCGGTTACAATTGAAAAAGAGGAGGCTTTAAAGGGTAGGTTCAAGATAAGCATGTGGGCAAGGGCATAGGTATCACGAGGGTTTAAATGTAATAATGGACAAGGATGTAGAAGAGGAGGTAAATGGGTATAAGAACCAAGGATATAAATACCACAGAGGGTGGAGTTAAGACAGGACGTGCAAGTGAAAAAAGAGGGTACGTCCAAGGGCCATATAGGTAAACTGCCACTCTCAATTTGAGGTGGAAGAGCGGAGATTTTTTTTAGTATGAATAAAGATTAGTGAAAGTCGCCTAAAGGGGGGTGAATAGGGCGAATCTGAAATTTATAAACTTAAGCACAACTACAAGCCGGGTTAGCGCTAGAAATATGAACGAGTCCGAGAGAGAGAGGGTGAAAAACAAATCGCAAGCAAATAAAGTGCGAGACACAAGGATTTGTTTTACCGAGGTTCGGTTTTTGCAAACCTACTCCCCGTTGAGGTGGTCACAATGACCGGGTCTCTTTCAACCCTTTCCCTCTCTCAAACGGTCACTTAGACCGAGTGAGCTTCTCTTCTCAATCAAACGGGACACAAAGTCCCCACAAGGACCACCACACAATTGGTGTCTCTTGCCTCGGTTACAATTGAGTTGATCACAAGAAAGAATGAGAAAAAGAAGCAATCCAAGCGCAAGAGCTCAAATGAACACAAGTCACTCTCTCACTAGTCACTATTTGATTGGGAATGATCTATGGACTTCGGAGAGATTTGATCTCTTTGGTGTGTCTTGTATTGAATGCTATAGCTCTGGTAAGGTGTGGAAAGTCAGAAAACTTGGATACCATGAATGGTGGGTGGTTGGGGGTATTTATAGCCCCAACCACCAAACTAGCCGTTTGGTGAAGGCTGCTGTCGCATGGCGCACCGGACAGTCTGGTGCGCCACCGGACATTGTCCGGTGCGCCTGCCACGTCACCAAGCCGTTGGATTCCGACCGTTGGAGCTTCTGTCTTCTGGGCCACCGGACAGTCCGGTGGTGCACCGGACAGGCACTGTTCACTGTCCAGTGCACCATCTGGCTCTGCTCTAACTCTGGCGCGCACTGTAGCGCATTTAATGCCTTCTGCAGACGACCGTTGGCGCGAAGTAGCCGTTGCTCCGCTGGCACACCGGACAGTCCGGTGCGCCACCAGACAGTCCGGTGAATTATAGCGGAGTGGCTCCCAGAATTCCCGAAGGTGAGCAGTTCGGAGTTGGAGTCCCTGGTGCACCGGACACTGTCTGGTGGCACGCCGGACAGTCCGGTGCGCCAGCCCAGGGGACACTTCGGCTGACTTTTGCTCTCTATATTTGAATCCTTTTTCGGTCTTTTTATTGGTTTGATGTGAACCTTTGGCGCCTGTGGAACTCATAATCTAGAGCAAACTAGTTAGTCCAATTATTTGTGTTGGGCAATTCAACCACCAAAACCAATTAGGAAAAGGTGTAAGCCTATTTCCCTTTCAATCTCCCCCTTTTTGGTGATTGATGCCAACACAAACCAAAGCAAATATAGAAGTGCATAATTGAACTAGTTTGCATAATGTAAGTGCAAAGGATACTAAGAATTGAACCAATAAATTCTCATAAGATGCGCATGGATTGATTTCTTTAGTTTTAACATTTTGGACCACGCTTGCACCACATGTTTTGTTTTTGCTAATTCTTTTGTAAATTCTTTTCAAAGTCCTTTTGCAAATAGTCAAAGGTAAATGAATAAGATTTTGAGAAGCATTTTCAAGATTTTAAATTTCTCCCCCTGTTTCAAATGCCTTTCCTTTGACTAAACAAAACTCCCCCTTAATCAAATCCTCCTCTTAGTGTTCAAGAGGGGTTTAGATATTAGTTTTGAAGAGGTTGTACCAATTTGAAATTTTTTCAAAAATAAGATACCGATTAAAAACATCACTAATTGAAAAATCTTTTCTTAACTCAAATTTTTGAAAATTGGTGGTGGTGCGGTCCTTTTGCTTTGGGCTAATACTTTATCCCCCTTTGGCATGAATCGCTAAAAACGGATACTTGAGTGAAATATAAGCCCTTTTTCTTTCTCTTCCTGTGGTAAATAACATATGAGTGAAGATTATACCAATGTTGGAGAGTTGTGTGGAACGACGGCGAAGGATGAGTATTTTGATGGAGTGGAGTGGAAGCCTTTGTCTTCGCCGAAGACTCCAATTCCCTTTCAATCTATGACTTGGTTTGAAATACACTTGAAAACACATTAGTCATAGCATATAAAATAGATATGATCAAAAGTATATTAATGAGCTATGTGTGCAAAATATCAAAAGAAATTCCGAGAATCAAGAATATTTAGCTCATGCCTAAGTTTGTTAAATGTTTGTTCATCTAGTGGCTTGGTAAAGATATCGGCTAATTGTTCTTTGGTGTTAATATATGCAATTTCGATATCCCCCTTTTGTTGGTGATCCCTTAGAAAGTGATACCGAATGGCTATGTGTTTAGTGCGGCTATGTTCAACGGGATTATCCGCCATGCGGATTGCACTCTCATTATCACATAGAAGAGGAACTTTGGTTAATTTGTAACCATAGTCCCTAAGAGTTTGCCTCATCCAAAGTAATTGCGCGCAACAATGGCCTGCGGCAATATACTCGGCTTCGGCGGTAGAAAGAGCTACGGAATTTTGCTTCTTTGAAGCCCATGACACCAGAGACCTTCCCAAGAACTGGCAAGTCCCCGATGTGCTCTTTTTATTAATTTTACACCCCGCCCAATCGGCATCCGAATAACCAATCAAATCAAATGTGGATCCCCTGGGGTACTAAAGGCCAAACTTAGGAGTATAAACTAAATATCTCAAGATCCATTTTACGGCCCTAAGGTGAGCTTCCTTAGGATCGGCTTGGAATCTTGCACACATGCATATGGAAAGCATAATGTCCGATCGAGATGCACATAAGTAAAGAACCTATCATCGACCGATATACCTTTTGATCTACCGATTTACCTCCCGTGTCGAGGTCGAGATGCCCATTGGTTCCCATGGGTGTCTTGATGGGCTTGGCATCCTTCATCCCAAACTTGTTGAGAATATCTTGTATATACTTTGTTTGGCTAATGAAGGTGCCTTCTTGGAGTTGCTTCACTTGAAATCCCAAGAAGTACTTCAACTCCCCCATCATAGACATCTCGAATTTCTATGTCATGATCCTACTAAATTCCTCACATGTAGATTCATTAGTAGACCCAAATATAATATCATCAACATAAATTTGGCATACAAACAAATCATTTGCAAGTTTTTAGTAAATAGAGTAGGATCGGCCTTTCCGACTTTGAAGCCATTAGTGATAAGAAAATCTCTTACGCATTCATACCATGCTCTTGGGGCTTGCTTGAGCCCATAAAGCGCCTTAGAGAGTCTATAAACGTGATTAGGGTACTCACTATCTTCAAAGTCGGGAGGTTGCTCAACATAGACCTCCTCCTTGATTTGTCCATTGAGGAAGGCACTTTTCACGTCCTGTCGGCGTTTTAGACCCGGGTGGTCCCTGGACCGACGAGTAAATTTGTCGTTGCGTGCCCCTGCTCAGATGGGTTGGCGCGAGATGGAACACAAGGGGAAAACGCGGCTCGTATTATCTCGCACCAGGGGGGTGTGCTCGTAGTAGGGGTTACAAGCGTTCGCGAGGGAGAGAGAGAGTGAGCCTGTTCGTTAGCTCGGTCCCCCGCACGACCCTCCTTCCGACCTCCCTTTTGCAGGATGGGCCTGGCCTCCCTTTTATAGATGCAAGGAGAGGGTTCAGGTGTACAATGGGGGTGTAGCTATGCGCTAACGTGTCTGGCAGAGAGGTGCATGAGCCCTATGTACATGCAAACATGGCTGTCGGAGAGGTGCTAGAGCCCTATGTATGCGATAACGTGGCCACCGGAGAAGTGCCTGAGCCCTGTAGAAGCGCAGCTGGCGGTGCTGCTGGGATCCTGCTGACGTCTCCTTGCTTCCGTAGGGGGCTGAGAACCACCGTTGTCACGGATGCACGCGGGGAGCCATCATTGCCTGTTACCGGGACGAGCCAGATGGGACGCCGGTCTTGTTCCCTTGTAGCCTGAGCTAGCTAGGGTTAGGGTAATGATGTATCCCCTATGGCGCGGTCGGTCCGAGCCCAAGGTCGGGCGAGGCGGAGACTTCTCCTGAGGTCGAGGCCGGTTTCGGGCGAGGACGTGATTCCTTCCGAGGCCGAGGCTGAGGCCGAGTCTTGGGATCGGGCGAGGCGGAGACCTCCTCCCAAGGCCGAGGCCCAAGGTCGGGCGAGGCGGAGCTTCCTGTTGCGCCCGAGGCTGAACTTGCTGTTGTCAGCCTTGCTGTAGAGCCCAAAATTTGTATCAAATAAAAATAAGGTTATAAATAAATATGTTTATAAGTGGGTATCTTGGGATTATGGAACCCTTGGGAGATAATTGGTTTTCTCTTCTTTGTGCATATTTGATTAATGGAATTATATGGGTTAACATAACAAATAAATAAATAAATAAAATGCCTCTCATGATAAAGTTATTGTATTGTTGCACTTTGTATTCAAATTTGTGAAACAAGCTTAAGCTAAGAAAACTAGAATTTGAAAATGGAAATATAAAATAAAAGAGAAAAGAGAAGGAAGAAATTACTATGTGAATAAAAATAATTATAATATATATATATATATTATTCTTGTACAGATTTGAGATTGTACATTTGACTCAAAGGTGAAGTTCATAACAGATTTCAAATTCAAATTAGAGATTCAAATGAAAAGAAAATAAATCAAAAAGGAAAAAGGAAAATAAAAGAAAAAAAAAGAATAAAACCCACCTGGGCTGGAATCCCCACAGTTCGGCCCAACTAACACCTGCACCGCGCCAGCCCACTCTACTCTCCTCTGGTTGAGACACTTCCAGGTGGGGCCCACTCGTCATAAGCCGCTCCCACTCACGCGTGCACCGAGAAACTGACCAATGGGCCACCCTCGTCAGCGCTCCCTCTATCGCGCTCGCTACTCCTCGCCGGTCACTGCTACGTGGGGCCCACCAAACAGGGTCATCGCCCACCTCGCGTAACAACCGGGGCGCATGCCGATCTTGCCGCCGCTCGAGGGGGGGGGGGTGAACTCCGTTTCCGTCTGACGCGCTCGGGGGTATAAGATGACTCGTCGGGGTCCCTGGAACCCAGCTCGACTCAAAGGCCCCTTTCCATCGGTGCTCGTCCGCATCGCCGCCACCGTATGAGGACTTCGGTTCGCCGCGACCGAAGAACCAGCCTGTGCTCGGTGCCAGACACATTCCCGCCGAGAGAGACCGAGGCGAGAAAGATAGAGAACGGCTGGTGCGGCGGAATCAATGCTCACCCGGGGTGGTGCTCGCGGCATGGCCACCATTGCCGCCGGGCGTAGAAATTGGACCTCGCTACTTCACAATAGCCGGTAAACCCTGCACTTTCGTGTTCGCCATGTCCCTAGCATCGTATTGCATCAACCAATTTCGTGTACCGGGCACTATGGCGACGAGTCGGTGTACACCGGCGGGATCGCCGCCGCGGTGGAGAGAGCTCCGTCGCGCAGCCGGCTGGTTTGAGAGGGGAGCGCGTCAACCGTTGGATCGGAAGTTGATGGATAGGATTAGATCTGCAGAAAACGTTTCGATCGGGTAGCGGTGGTCGTCTGATCGTGGATTGACGGCTGCGATGGGATTTGGATGCAGGCTCTAATCCGCATCGTCCGATCGAAATCCGATGGTGTACCCGTTCTAGGTAGCAAAGATCTAATCGGCACCGTATAGTTTTAATCCAACGGCCGAGATCGCACCGTACCCTTTCGGCTCGGCGATTTTTCTAAAGAGACCCCGGGTTCTCGCGGAATCAACCCGCCATCCTGAGTCACTATTCTCTGTGTCTCGGGAATCTTGCGCCGAGAACCCTGTGCTTTCCAGTAAATGAGGCCCAGTCCAGTGATCGTTTAAATTGAATAAATAAAATAGAAAATAGATTTTTAATATGAAAATAATTGCTAGAACTTAGATAATTCATAGAAAATTCATTTTAGCTCCAAATTGAACCATTCCAGTTTCTAAAATTTTGTAATAATATTCCTCATCATTTTGTGCCTCTGTTTTGGCATGAAAGGCTCATTTAAATTTATCTAACACTTAATCTTGTATTAAACACATAAAACATTAGAAAATCCATAACTTAAAATCTATAACTCCAAAATTAATGATTCCTGTTCCTAGAATCTTATTTTAATGTGTAGATTATTATTATGTATTTTGTTTACTTGTTTGGTGTGATGTTAATTTTGCCTATACACTACTTGTTTGTATTGCTACGACTAGCGTGAGGTCACGTGTCATCTGAAGATCATCCTGGTACCTGGAATCTCAAGTCCCAGGCAAGTTGTGCCCTTGATCACTTATTTTCACCTACTCATGTTCTAGTTTATCATAATGATCTGCATAGGTTAATTTTGATGGGACCCAATAGGTTACCCTAGTTTGTCTATCTTTATACCTTGTTTACCACTGAACTTTCTGGGTAGTACTTGCTAGTGCTATATGTGGTTTTGGGTATGAAGATTACACTATTCATGATTATACTCTTGTTATCAGTTGTTATTTATTGTTCATGATAAGATCATTATGTTAATTGGAACATGGAGAACCACCCGGGAAAACAGTGCTACCACAAGGGTGGAATGGGACGCCCTTGGCTGATTAATTAGGAAAGCTAGTGGAAGACTACCTTACCCGAAAGGGGCAAGGGCAGTAGGGGAGTGGTCAGTGTAGGGAGGCCCTCGGGAGGATTTTGCTGCGATGGCGGTCCTGCAAGGGATTCCTGCATTGGAACTTCCTATAAACTGTAGCGGGTTTTCTGAAGCTAGTGGAACTTTGTAAAGGCCTCGTAGTGTTACCCTGCCTCGCCTCCTCGGTAGAGGTGTATGGGATTGGCCGTCTCTTGGCAGATGGGTAACATGACTTGTGGGTAAAGATGCGCAACCTCTGCAGAGTGTAAAACGGGTATACTAGCCGTGCTCACGGTGAAGAGCAGCTCGGACACTCACATGATTAATATATGGAACTAAATTCAAATTGTCATATGCATTGCATCGCAGGTGATGTTGTTACTTTTGTTCTACTACTTAATTGGGTTGGTATTTACTTATACTTAGTAACTGCTAATAAAATTTTGACCAACTTTAAAAGCAATGCTCAGCTCTAACCATCTCCTTTGGTAAGCCTTACACTTCACGTGAGCTCCCACCTTTGGCGAGTTCATGCACATTATTCCCCACAACTTATTGAGCAATGAACGTATGTGAGCTCACTCTTGCTGTCTCACACACCCCACAGGTCAAGAACAGGTACCGCAGGATGAAGCGCTTGGAGGATGCTGTGACGAGTTCGCGAGAGGTCTAGGTCGTCGTCTCCCAGTCAACTTTGGGTTGCTGGACCGTTGTCTCCCTATAATGTAACTATTTATTTGTATAGAACTCCTGTTATATATAAAGATGTGACATTCGATCCTGTGCCACTATACATCATATGTGTGAGACTTGGTCCCAGCATACCTGGTGTTTATGTTCGCGCCCGGGTTTTGGACCCCTAAAATCCGGGTGTGACAGAAGTGGTATCAGAGGAATGTTGACTGTAGGACGAAACCTAGATAGAACTGGACAACCTTACCTCGTTACCTTTTCTACTTTGATTCTTTTCTAAACTTATCTTAATCTTTTCTTATCTAATTCCGCTTCACTCTGATTATTCTTACCTTTTCTCTCTAAAGACAAATGTGGATTTCACATTTTGAAATCTTGTGCCTAAAGTGACTTTTAAGGAATAGGAAACCTAATCTTAGGAGCAGAAACAAAACTATTTTATGAGTATCTATGTACTTGAATGTTTGTTCTTATGATACTTGTCTGATTTGGATCTTTGATTGAGTGTGATGGGTTGTGGGGTAATGTCCACAATTACATCTACATATATATAATGCTTATAAAACTAACTAGACAAACTAGATTATCCCTCATTAAAATATCTAGCCTAACAATATCTATCTCATCTTAAAAGATTCTATCCTACACTCATAGATCCATCTTATCTCAAAAAAAAAGATCCTGACTTATCCAAATTAAAATATATCTAGCCTAATAGATCCATCGTATCTTAAAAAAAAACATCTCTTATCTTAATAGATTCATCTTATCTTGAAGGATTCATCTTATCCTAACCACTTTACTTATCCCATCTTAATAGATCTAACTGACCTCAAAAGATTCTACCCTATCCTTATGGAGTCATCTTCCCTAATTAGCATATTTATCCCACTCTAGAATAACAACCATGGGCTGATCCAAAATTCATTTAGATCTTATCTAGTCTAAAATAGTCATATCAATATATACTAGATCTTATCTAGTTATACCAATCTGATCTAGATCCCACCTAATCTAACATGATCTAATCCAAATTGAGTTACTTAAATAAGTTAGATAATGTTGTCAACATAAATTAGGCCCTAATTCTATAAGCATATCTTACCCTGATAAATCTATCTAACTTAAACTAGTCTAATCTAGATCATACCTAATTTAATATGGTCTAATCTAGTGTGAGTTACTTAATGCTGGTACAAAGGATAAAGACCATACTCCTAAATCACTTAAAACTTATATCAACTTGGCCATACACAACAACTCGATCTATATAACAAGTTACATAACTTACCCAATCAATAGAGTCTTAATGGATTGCATAACCTATCAACCACCACCTGACATCAAACCAGATTTTGACCTATATCATGTAGTCTATCTTACCACATATATCTTAACCACATGTCCTTAACTCGGATGGCAACTCCAAGAAGAAAGGCCAAAGGAGACCAACCACGTCAAAGAAGAATAAGCACCAACTCAAGTCTTCAAGGATCAAGTGAGATCACCAGATGAGTCAAAAGCCACAATCTAGGATGGAATCTTTTCTTACCCTACACTTTCTTAACCAAACCTATATATATGCTCTAAAGACATCTTCTATCCTACATAATAAAGTGGATATACATGTATATACCCATGCTCTCCTAATCACTTACTAATGAAAAAAAAAGAGAGAGACCCTTAATTTTTGAATCAATTAGAAACTACAACCTCAATTACAAACCAATCTTGGTATAGTCCTTTTTCTTACAAATCTCGAGGACGAGATTTCTGTTAAGGGGGGTAGGATTTGTAGAGCCCAAAATTTGTATCAAATAAAAATAAGGTTATAAATAAATATGTTTATAAGTGGGTATCTTGGGATTATGGAACCCTTGGGAGATAATTGGTTTTCTCTTCTTTGTGCATATTTGATTAATGGAATTATATGGGTTAACATAACAAATAAATAAATAAATAAAATGCCTCTCATGATAAAGTTATTGTATTGTTGCACTTTGTATTCAAATTTGTGAAACAAGCTTAAGCTAAGAAAACTAGAATTTGAAAATGGAAATATAAAATAAAAGAGAAAAGAGAAGGAAGAAATTACTATGTGAATAAAAATAATTATAATATATATATATTATTCTTGTACAGATTTGAGATTGTACATTTGACTCAAAGGTGAAGTTCATAACAGATTTCAAATTCAAATTAGAGATTCAAATGAAAAGAAAATAAATCAAAAAGGAAAAAGGAAAATAAAAGAAAAAAAAGAATAAAACCCACCTGGGCTGGAATCCCCACAGTTCGGCCCAACTAACACCTGCACCGCGCCAGCCCACTCTACTCTCCTCTGGTTGAGACACTTCCAGGTGGGGCCCACTCGTCATAAGCCGCTCCCACTCACGCGTGCACCGAGAAACTGACCAATGGGCCACCCTCGTCAGCGCTCCCTCTATCGCGCTCGCTACTCCTCGCCGGTCACTGCTACGTGGGGCCCACCAAACAGGGTCATCGCCCACCTCGCGTAACAACCGGGGCGCATGCCGATCTTGCCGCCGCTCGAGGGGGGGGGGTGAACTCCGTTTCCGTCTGACGCGCTCGGGGGTATAAGATGACTCGTCGGGGTCCCTGGAACCCAGCTCGACTCAAAGGCCCCTTTCCATCGGTGCTCGTCCGCATCGCCGCCACCGTATGAGGACTTCGGTTCGCCGCGACCGAAGAACCAGCCTGTGCTCGGTGCCAGACACATTCCCGCCGAGAGAGACCGAGGCGAGAAAGATAGAGAACGGCTGGTGCGGCGGAATCAATGCTCACCCGGGGTGGTGCTCGCGGCATGGCCACCATTGCCGCCGGGCGTAGAAATTGGACCTCGCTACTTCACAATAGCCGGTAAATCCTGCACTTTCGTGTTCGCCATGTCCCTAGCATCGTATTGCATCAACCAATTTCGTGTACCGGGCACTATGGCGACGAGTCGGTGTACACCGGCGGGATCGCCGCCGCGGTGGAGAGAGCTCCGTCGCGCAGCCGGCTGGTTTGAGAGGGGAGCGCGTCAACCGTTGGATCGGAAGTTGATGGATAGGATTAGATCTGCAGAAAACGTTTCGATCGGGTAGCGGTGGTCGTCTGATCGTGGATTGACGGCTGCGATGGGATTTGGATGCCGGCTCTAATCCGCATCGTCCGATCGAAATCCGATGGTGTACCCGTTCTAGGTAGCAAAGATCTAATCGGCACCGTATAGTTTTAATCCAACGGCCGAGATCGCACCGTACCCTTTCGGCTCGGCGATTTTTCTAAAGAGACCCCGGGTTCTCGCGGAATCAACCCGCCATCCTGAGTCACTATTCTCTGTGTCTCGGGAATCTTGCGCCGAGAACCCTGTGCTTTCCAGTAAATGAGGCCCAGTCCAGTGATCGTTTAAATTGAATAAATAAAATAGAAAATAGATTTTTAATATGAAAATAATTGCTAGAACTTAGATAATTCATAGAAAATTCATTTTAGCTCCAAATTGAACCATTCCAGTTTCTAAAATTTTGTAATAATATTCCTCATCATTTTGTGCCTCTGTTTTGGCATGAAAGGCTCATTTAAATTTATCTAATACTTAATCTTGTATTAAACACATAAAACATTAGAAAATCCATAACTTAAAATCTATAACTCCAAAATTAATGATTCCTGTTCCTAGAATCTTATTTTAATGTGTAGATTATTATTATGTATTTTGTTTACTTGTTTGGTGTGATGTTAATTTTGCCTATACACTACTTGTTTGTATTGCTACGACTAGCGTGAGGTCACGTGTCATCTGAAGATCATCCTGGTACCTGGAATCTCAAGTCCCAGGCAAGTTGTGCCCTTGATCACTTATTTTCACCTACTCATGTTCTAGTTTATCATAATGATCTGCATAGGTTAATTTTGATGGGACCCAATAGGTTACCCTAGTTTGTCTATCTTTATACCTTGTTTACCACTGAACTTTCTGGGTAGTACTTGCTAGTGCTATATGTGGTTTTGGGTATGAAGATTACACTATTCATGATTATACTCTTGTTATCAGTTGTTATTTATTGTTCATGATAAGATCATTATGTTAATTGGAACATGGAGAACCACCCGGGAAAACAGTGCTACCACAAGGGTGGAATGGGACGCCCTTGGCTGATTAATTAGGAAAGCTAGTGGAAGACTACCTTACCCGAAAGGGGCAAGGGCAGTAGGGGAGTGGTCAGTGTAGGGAGGCCCTCGGGAGGATTTTGCTGCGATGGCGGTCCTGCAAGGGATTCGTGCATTGGAACTTCCTATAAACTGTAGCGGGTTTTCTGAAGCTAGTGGAACTTTGTAAAGGCCTCGTAGTGTTACCCTGCCTCGCCTCCTCGGTAGAGGTGTATGGGATTGGCCGTCTCTTGGCAGATGGGTAACATGACTTGTGGGTAAAGATGCGCAACCTCTGCAGAGTGTAAAACTGGTATACTAGCCATGCTCACGGTCAAGAGCAGCTCGGACACTCACATGATTAATATATGGAACTAAATTCAAATTGTCATATGCATTGCATCGCAGGTGATGTTGTTACTTTTGTTCTACTACTTAATTGGGTTGGTATTTACTTATACTTAGTAACTGCTAATAAAATTTTGACCAACTTTAAAAGCAATGCTCAGCTCTAACCATCTCCTTTGGTAAGCCTTACACTTCACGTGAGCTCCCACCTTTGGCGAGTTCATGCACATTATTCCCCACAACTTGTTGAGCAATGAACGTATGTGAGCTCACTCTTGCTGTCTCACACACCCCACAGGTCAAGAGCAGGTACCGCAGGATGAAGCGCTTGGAGGATGCTGTGACGAGTTCGCGAGAGGTCTAGGTCGTCGTCTCCCAGTCAACTTTGGGTTGCTGGACCGTTGTCTCCCTATAATGTAACTATTTATTTGTATAGAACTCCTGTTATATATAAAGATGTGACATTCGATCCTGTGCCACTATACATCATATGTGTGAGACTTGGTCCCAGCATACCTGGTGTTTATGTTCGCGCCCGGGTTTTGGACCCCTAAAATCCGGGTGTGACACTTGCCCGGGTGGCTAGCGCAGCAGTCGGAGCGGGGTGAGCGGCGCTGTTTTCCTATCAGATCGGTCAGTGGAAGGGCGAAGTGATTGCGGTCACTTCGAGCTTGCCGACTGAGGCGCACGTGTCAAGATAAGGTGTCAGGCGTTCCTCGCATTGAATGCGCCTGCGATACGGTCGGTTGGTGAGGCGATTTGGCCAAGGTTGCTTCTCGACAAAGCCTGCCCAAGCTAGGCCTCGGGCAAGCCGAGGGTGCGCCTGCTGCCTGAGGAGACCCTCGGGCGAGGCGTGAATTCGTCTGGGACTACAGTCCCGGTCTGAGGCCGGGCTCGGGCGAGATAGCGTCCCTTGGGTAGACGAAGCCTTGACCTGAACTGTGCCCATCAGTCTTTGCAGCTTGTGCCGATGATGGTTACCAGCCGTGTTTAGGAGTGTTGGGGGTACCCCTAATTACGGTACCCGACAGTAGCCCCCGAGCCTCAAAGGGAGTGTTGGTACTCGCTTGGAGGCTTTGCCGAACTTTTTTGCGAGGGGACCTTTGTTTCGGTGGGTGCGCGTGAGCGCACCCGCCGGGTGTAGCCCCCGAGGCCTCGGAGGAGTGGTTTGACTCCTCTGAGGTCTTAATGCTTTTCGTGATGCTTCGGCCGGCCTTGTTGTTCCCTCATGCGGCCTGGTCGTAGGCCGGGCTCGGGCGAGATCGCGTCCCTTGGGTAGACGAAGCCTTGACCTGAACCGTGCCCATCAGTCTTTGCAGCTTGTGCTGATGATGGTTACCAACCGTGTTTAGGAGTGTTGGGGGTACCCCTAATTATGGTACCCGACACGTCCATTTGGTAAAGCTTAAATCCATGGTAAGTAGCATAGGAAAGTAATATACGAATTGATTCAAGCCTAGCTATGGGTGCATAGGTTTCACCGAAATCCAAACCTTCGACTTGTGAATATCCCTTGGCCACAAGTCGGGCTTTGTTCCTTGTCACCACACCATGCTCATCTTGCTTGTTGCGGAAGACCCACTTGGTTCCTACAACATTTTGGTTAGGACGTGGAACTAAATGCCATACCTCATTCCTTGTGAAATTGTTGAGCTCCTCTTGCATCGCCACCACCCAATCCGAATCTTGAAGTGCTTCCTCTACCTTGTGTGGCTCAATAGAGGAAACAAAAGAGTAATGTTCACAAAAATGAGCAACACGAGATTGAGTAGTTACCCCCTTTTGAATATCGCCGAGGATGGTGTTCACAGGGTGATCTCGTTGGATTGCTTTGTGGACTCTTGGGTGTGGCAGTCTTGGAACTTGTTCATCTTCCTTATCTTGATCATGGGCATCTCCCCCTTGATCATTGCTCTCCTCTTGAGGCAACTCATCTTCTTGATCTTCTCCTTCATCATCTTGAGCCTCATCCTCATCTTGAGTTGGTGGAGATGCTTGCATGGAGGAAGATGGTTGATCTTGTGCATTTGGAGACTCTTAGGATTCCTTAGGACACACATCCCCAATGGACATGTTCCTTAGCGCGACGCACGGAACCTCTTCATCATCTAGCTCATCAAGATCAACTTGCTCTACTTGAGAGCCGTTAGTCTCATCAAACACAATGTCACAAGAAACTTGAACTAGTCCAGAGGACTTGTTAAAGACTCTATATGCCCTTGTGTTTGAGTCATAACCTAGTAAAAAGCCTTCTACAGCCTTAGGAGCAAATTTGGATTTTCTACCTCTTTTAACAAGAATAAAGCATTTGCTACCAAAGACTCTAAAATATGAAACATTGGGCTTTTTACCGGTTAGGAGTTCATACGATGTCTTCTTGAGGATTCGGTGTAGATACAACCGGTTGATGGCGTAGCAAGCGGTGTTGACCGCCTCGGCCCAAAACCGATCCGAAGTCTTGTACTCATCAAGCATGGTTCTTGACATGTCCAATAGAGTTCTATTCTTCCTCTCCACTACACCATTTTGTTGTGGAGTGTAGGGAGAAGAAAACTCATGCTTGATGCCCTCCTCCTCAAGGAAGCTTTCAATTTGTGAGTTCTTGAACTCCGTCCCGTTCTCGCTTCTTATCTTCTTGATCCTCAAACCGAACTCATTTTGAGCTCGTCTCAAGAATCCTTTCAAAGTCTCTTGGGTGTGAGATTTTTCCTGCAAAAAGAATACCCAAGTGAAGCAAGAATAGTCATCCACAATAACTAGACAATACTTATTCCCGCCGATGCTTATGTAAGCTATCGGGCCGAATAGGTCCATGTGTAGGAGCTCGAGTGGCCTGTCAGTTGTCATGATGTTCTTGTGTGGATGATGAACGCCAACTTGCTTCCCTGCCTGACATGCGCTACAAATCCTGTCTTTCACAAAATGAACATTTGTTAGTCCCAAAATGTGTTCTCCCTTTAGAAGCTTGTGAAGATTCTTCATTCCAACATGTGCTAGTCGGCGATGCCAGAGCCAGCCCATGTTAGTCTTGGCAATTAAGCAAGTGTCGAGTTCAGCTCTATCAAAATCTACTAAGTATAGCTGACCCTCTAACACTCCCTTAAATGCTACTGAATCATCACTTCTTCTAAAGACAGTAACACCTATATCCGTAAAAAGACAGTTGTAACCCATTTTGCATAATTGAGAAACGAAAAGCAATTTGTAATCTAAAGATTCTACAAGAAAAACATTGGAAATGGAATGGTCAGGTGATATAGCAATTTTACCCAATCCTTTGACCAAACCTTGATTTCCATCCCCGAATGTGATAGCTCTTTGGGGATCTTGGTTTTTCTCGTAGGAGGAGAACATCTTCTTCTCCCCTGTCATGTGGTTTGTGCACCCGCTATCGATGATCCAACTTGAGCCCCCGGATGCATAAACCTACAAAACAAATTTAGTTCTTGATTTTAGGTACCCAAACGGTTTTGGGTCCTTTGACATTAGATACAAGAACTTTGGGTACCCAAACACAAGTCTTTGACCCCTTGTGTTTGCCCCCAACATACTTGCCAACTACCTTGCTGGATTTGTTAGTTAAAACATAAGATGCATCAAAAGTCTTAAATGAAATGCTAGGTTCATTTGATGCACCAGGAGTTTTCTTCTTAGGCAATTTAGCATGGGTTGATTGCCTAGAACTAGATGTCTCACTCTTATACATAAAAGCATGGTTAGAGCCAGAGTGAGACTTCCTAGAGTGAATTCTCCTAATCTTGTGCTCGGGATAACCGGCAGGGTTCAAAATGTAACCCTCGTTATCCTGAGGCATGGGAGCCTTGCCCTTAACAAAGTTAGACAATCTTTTAGGAGGGGCATTAAGTTTGACATTGTCTCCCTTTTGGAAGCCAATGCCATCCTTGATGCCAGGGCGTCTCCCACTATAAAGCATGCTTCTAGCAAATTTAAACTTTTCATTTTCTAAGTCATGCTCATTAATTTTGGCATTAAGTTGAGCTATGTGATCATTTTGTTTCTTAATTAAAGCTAGGTGATCATGAATAGCATCAACATTAATGTCTCTACATCTAGTGCAAATGGAAACATGCTCAACGGTAGATGTAGAGGGTTTGCAAGATTTTAGTTCAACAATCTTAGCATGTAAAATGTCATTTTCACTTCTAAGATTGGAAATGGAAGCATTGCGAACATCTAAGTCTTTAGCCTTAGCAATCAATTTTTCATTTTCAATCTTAAGGCTATCAAGAGAGACATTCAATTCTTCAATCTTAGCAAGTAAACTAACATTATCACTTCTAAGATTGGAAATTGAATCATCACAAACATTTGAATCAACCTTAGCAATTAGTCTAGCATTCTCATTTCTAAGGTTGACAATAATATTATGGCACGTGCTTAGCTCACTAGATAATTTTTCACATTTTTCTACCTCTAGAGCATAAGCATTCTTAACCTTAACATGCTTCTTATTTTCCTTAATTAGGAAGTCCTCTTGGGAGTCCAAGAGTTCATCTTTCTCATGGATAGCACTAATTAGTAATTAATTCATTTAATTTTTCCTTTTGTTGCATGTTTAGGTTGGCAAAAAGGGTGAGCAAATTATCCTCCTCATCACTAGAATTATCTTCATCACTAGAGGATGCATATTTAGTGGAGGATCTAGATTTTACCTTCTTCCTTTTGCCGTCCTTTGCCATGAGGCACTTGTGGCCGACGTTGAGGAAGAGAAGTCCCTTGGTGACGGCGGTGTTGGCGGCGTCCTCGTCATCGGAGGAGTCGGTGGAGCTCTCGTCGGAGTTCCACTCGCGGCACACATGGGCATCGCCGCCCTTCTTCTTGTAGTATCTCTTCTTTTCTTTCCTCTTTCCCTTCTTGTCGTTGCCCCTGTCACTATCACTTGATAATGGACATTTTGCAATAAAATGACCGGGCTTACCACACTTGTAGCAAACTTTCTTGGAGCGGGGCTTGTAGTCCTTCCCCCTCCTTTGCTTGAGAATTTGGCGAAAGCTCTTGATGATGAGCGCCATTTCCTCGTTGTCGAGCTTGGAGGCGTCGATGGGGAGTCTACTTGATGTAGACTCTTCCTTCTTCTTCTCCGTCGCCTTGAATGCGACCGGTTGTGCTTCGGGCGTGGAGGAGGTATCTTGCTCGATGATTTTCTTTGAGCCTTTGATCATCAATTCAAAGCTCACAAATTTTCCTATTACTTCCTCGGGAGACATTAGTGTGTATCTAGGATCACCACGTATTAATTGAACTTGCATAGGGTTAAGAAAAACGAGTGATCTAAGAATAACCTTGACCATTTCATGGTCATCCCATTTGGTGCTCCTGAGGTTGCGCACTTAGTTCACCAAAGTCTTGAGCCAGTTGTACATCTCTTGTGGCTCCTCCCCTTGGAGAAGCCTGAAGCGACCGAGCTCCCCCTCGATCGTCTCCCGCTTGGTGATTTTTGTCACCTCGTCTCCTTCGTGCGCGGTCTTGAGTACATCCCAAATCTCCTTGGCGCTCTTCAATCCTTGCACCTTGTTATACTCCTCTCTACTTAGAGAGGTGAGGAGTATAGTGGTGGCTTGGGAGTTGAAGTGCACGATTTGGGCCACCTCGTCCTCATCATAATCTTCATCCCCTACGGATGGTACCTATACACCAAACTCAACAACATCCCATATGCTTATGTGGAGTGAGGTTAGGTGATATCTCATCATATCACTCCACCTAGAATAATCTTCACCGTCAAACGTCGATGGTTTGCCTAATGGGATGGAAAGTAATAGAGTATGCTTAGGAATGCGAGGATAGTGTAAGGGGATCTTACTATACTTCTTGCGCTCTTGGCGCTTAGAAGTGACAGACGCGGCATTGGATCCGGATGTAGAGGGCGAGGAAGAGTCGGTCTCGTAGTAGACCACTTTCTTCATTTTCTTCTTCTTCTCGCCACTCTTGTGCGATAAAATGCGTGAAGGAGATCCATCCTTCTTCTTGTTGGCGGACTCCCTTGATGGAGCCTTCCTGTGGCTTGTAGCGGTCTTCTCACCGCCGATCACCATCTTCTTGGCGTGATCTCCCGACATCACTTCGAGCGGTTAAGCTCTAATGAAGCACCGGGCTCTGATACCAATTGAAAGTCGCCTAGAGGGGGGGTGAATAGGGCGAATCTGAAATTTATAAACTTAAGCACAACTACAAGCCGGGTTAGCGCTAGAAATATGAACGAGTCCGAGAGAGAGGGTGAAAAACAAATCGCAAGAAAATAAAGAGTGAGACACAAGGATTTGTTTTACCGAGGTTCGGTTTTTGCAAACCTACTCCCCGTTGAGGTGGTCACAAAGACCAGGTCTCTTTCAACCCTTTCCCTCTCTCAAACGGTCACTTAGACCGAGTGAGCTTCTCTTCTCAATCAAATGGGACACAAAGTCCCCGCAAGGACCACCACACAATTGATGTCTCTTGCCTCGGTTACAATTGAGTTGATCACAAGAAAGAATGAGAAAAAGAAGAAATCCAAGCGCAAGAGCTCAAATGAACACAAGTCACTCTCTCACTAGTCACTATTTGATTGGGAATGATCTATGGACTTGGGAGAGGATTTGATCTCTTTGGTGTGTCTTGTATTGAATGCTATAGCTCTTGTAAGGTGTGGAAAGTCAGAAAACTTGGATACCATGAATGGTGGGTGGTTGGGGGTATTTATAGCCCCAACCACCAAACTAGTCGTTTGGTGAAGGCTGTTGTCGTATGGCGCACCGGACAGTCCGGTGCGCCTGCCACGTCACCAAGCCGTTGGATTCCGACCGTTGGAGCTTCTGTCTTCTGAGCCACAGGACAGTCCGGTGGTGCACCGGACAGGCACTGTTCACTGTCCGGTGCGCCATCTGGCTTTGCTCTGACTCTGGCGCGCACTGTAGCGCATTTAATGCCTTCTGCAGACGACCGTTGGCGCGAAGTAGCCGTTGCTCCGCTGGCACACCGAACAGTCCGGTGCGCCACCGGACACTGTCCCGTGCTACACCGGACAGTCCGGTGAATTATAGAGGAGTGGCTCCCAGAATTCCCGAATGTGAGCGGTTTGGAGTTGGAGTCCCTGGTGCACCGGACACTGTCCGGTGGCACGCCGGACAGTCCAGTGCGCCAGACCAGGGGACACTTCGGCTGAATTTTGCTCTCTATATTTGAATCATTTTTTGGTCTTTTTATTGGTTTGATGTGAACCTCTGGCGCCTGTGGAACTCATAATCTAGAGCAAACTAGTTAGTCCAATTATTTGTGTTGGGCAATTCAACCACCAAAACCAATTAGGAAAAGGTGTAAGCCTATTTCCCTTTCAATGAGTATCAAGGCAAGATCGATGGATGACAAGGCGATGGTAATAGAAAATCAAAACACAACAAAGGATGGAATTAAGACAACACTTGTAAGGCGAAAAGAAGTGAAGAGAAATCAAGGGAGAGGTAGGTAACTCGCAACTCTCAAACTGGGTTGAAAGAAAGGGGAGGATTTAAAGGATAAGTTTAAGGTAAGCATTTAGGTAGAAGACATAAATATCGCAAGGGCCAAAGGCGATAACAGAAAAGGGTGTAAGAGAAAAGATAAAGGCATAGAAGAGCAAGTGGTACAAATACAGTAACGAATGGAGTTAAGTCTAGGCCTACACACGGTAAAGAAGAGGATATAGTCAAGGGTGAGATAAGTAAAACATATCTCTCTAATTGAGATAGAAAAGAGGGGATTTCAACAAGCAGACCTAAGATAAGTATCAAGGCAAGATCTACAGATTACAAAGGTAAGGATGATATCAAACAAAAGCTCAACAAAGGATGAAGTTAAGGTAAGACAAGACTTGCAAAGCGACAAAGGGAAAGGAAACGAACAAGAGCAGGATAGGGAAAATAACACTCTCGGATTGAAATGGAATAAGTGAGGCTAAGAAATAGGTAAACATCATGGTAAATATGGAGAGAGGTCAAGGGTCACAGGTGATAATAGGCAAGGATATAAAGGAAGAGGTAAATGTGCATAAAAAAACCAGGAATCTAGGTACAATCAAGAATAGAAATAAGATAAGTCTTGCAAGAGGTAAAGTATAGGATATAACCACGGGTGAGATAAGTAAGAGACCACACTTGAACTAAGGTGGGAGATTGGAGGTTTTAGATAACGAACATAGCGTAATCACCAAGGTAAGATTGAGAGATGAGAAGGGTAAAGGCAATAAGAAGTAAAAGCACAACAAAGGATGAGGTTACAAACTCGCGAGCCAAAGAAGAGGGTACGACCAAGAGAAAGAAGGTATGAGACAGAAGAGGGGCGATTTTAAAGGGCAGGTATGAGACAAACATCAATGTAGGATATAGAGGTGTCAAGGGTGCATATGATAATAATTAAAAAGCATAACAAAGGATATAGTTAAGACAAGACTCGCGAAACGACAAAGTGGAGAAAACAATCAAGGGTAAGGTCGATAAGGTTCCAATAGAAGGGTTGAAGTAAAGATTCATTACCGAGTGGAGTTACAAGGAAACAACAAGATTACTACAGTTGTGCAAAATAAAATGATCACTCATGGATCACTAGGAAACAAGGGTGGTCAAGGGCATGTTAACTGAAATATTTCAAACAGATATTGGGACATAAAGGTAAGCGTATATAAAAATAAGAGTATGCAAGATTCCAATGGTACGAGCATACCAAGACCAAGAAAGTACAAATTGCCAAAAAGATAGCGACTTATCAATAGAATAGGAAAGGGTCTCAAAAGACAGTAAGATCATGGACATATAAACTGAATTGTTTAAATAGGTAGTAGAGGTACAAGGGTAAGTGCTTTAGATTAAGGGATAAGGGTATTAAAAATGCAAGGATACGAGCATGTCAATAACAAAATGGAATAGAGATGGTCAAATAGTAGCAATTTAATAATGGATGAGGAAAGAGTCCCAAAAGACTAAAGGCTATGGTCAGGGGGCATCTACAAAGATGTCGCAAGCACAAGATGAGATCAGATCTAATAGATTGAGAGAAGTATAGACCATACTAGAATAAAATACTTTTTGGCAAGGGGGCATATAGGAGCACAACATAGAATTAGTGGAGGTGACTAAAATTTTGAAGCAGAATCAAGGATGAAATGAAGTAATAATCAATAAGTCCTTAAAACAGCCAATGCTACTCTAGGTCAGCGGTCCTACAGTCAGCACGGGCTCTGATACCACTTATGTCACACCCGGTTTTTGAAGGTAAACCGAATGCGAACCATGTACGTGCCAGGATCAGTAATTCACGTACACAGCGATTACATAAATGACTCATCATATCCCAATGCTTCGAATTACAATAAAGAGTAAGTAATAATATTACAGACTAGAGCCATTTACATAATATAAATCAAAGTACACAGAATCGAAACGTAGCCAACGTAAACAACCCACCACAGGCAGCTGACTGGGGGAGGTCGCTAGCCTAATCCTCGAACTCGTCGAAGTCCTGGAACTCCCAGAGATCTGCCTCGACACCGTTCTCCTTCTTCTTTACCTGAGCATAGATTGCACCAAAGGCAACCTGGTGTTTTGTGAAAGCAATGGTGAGTACACATCAACGTACTCAGCAAATGTCCTGTTTGGCTGTAGTGGACTAGCTTTATGTGGAGTTAAGTCAAGCAGTTGCTTTTAGTAGGTCAGGTTATTATTACTAGTAGAAAGCCAGGTTTTGGCGTTAACCCAAGTTATTAACCCAAAGTACCCTTTCCAAACGGAAAGAATACCACTTACCATTACCATAGTCAAAACCATCATCCTCGTCACCACATGTAAACCAACCATCTCTGATCAAGTATCTCTAATCAATGGAGCTCCCTTGGCCGCTCATAACCGCGAGCACGACTGATATATCAGTTTCATAACACTCTGCAGAGGTTGCACACTTTACCCACAAGCCATGATTCCCTCTCTAGCCCGGGCTTGCAAGACCCTTATTCACTCCCGAGGTGAATGGCTAGGGATTCACTACGAAGCCTTTACAAAGATTCGTTGAGGCTGTAGCCGCCCGTTGGGTTTCCTAAATGCACCGCACTCCTCCCCAAGGGCGAACCAACCTTGGCAGAGCGAGTCGCATACACCGAACCCCATTAACGACACGACGGCGAAGCAAACTACACCTCAGTTCCTCTAATTATTCAGCTAAGGGCGTCCCATTCTACCCTCATGGTTGCACTGTTTTCCCGGGCGGTCATCCAACGAACAGGTCCTTACGGAGAGGCACTCGAGAAACCGCTCGAGCCCCCTAAAGTATCACAAGTCCAACATCATAATCATAGAGACAACATCGTATCATAAGTGTTCACATCATGTTCATTGATTAAAGTAAAGCATTATCACGAAGCTAACCATAATAACCCAAAAGGTAATCAAGGACAAGGTAAATACAAAGCTAGTCAATCCTTAGGTTGTTCATAGTATGCGGGACAGTGAATTATAAAGTAAATGGGACATAATGGGTCAGAGGACACTTGCCTTCACCAAACAGATGCTCAGAATCTTTAGCCTTGTAGAACTCGAAGAGCAGGGTCATTTGGTCGCTGAAGCTTGACCGTCGATTCCTCGAAGCTCAGAAACGAACCGCGATCTAATCGCAACGCGACACGAAGATGAACTGGCACAAGCAAACAAACATATACATATGCATAAGAACATTACACCATACAAGATAAAATGTTATAAAAGCGAGCAATATAAAATAGAGAGCGCCTCTACGGTTACGCGAGGAAAAGAACCACGATAGTCGAAGCTACGGTCGAGGGGTTAGCACGTTTACGTTAAACAAGTACTAATTAGAACATACAATTCAACATAATTATATTAATTGATATTAATCAAATGTAAATTAATACTACTACTTAGTTTTGACTAACTTACTATTTTACTAGCACAGGGCCCGTGCGTTGCGACGGCACATAATTGAGCAAGGTCAAGCCGATGAGAGCACATACACAACAAGCGACAGGTGATCGAGGGATCCACAAGACCGAGGGCATCACAGGGGGCCCTGCAACGGACGGGTCGACGACAAGGTGGGTGAAGTTGCAACTTTGTTTACACTTCAAAAAGAGTGACAACAAAGTCATTTAGTACTTTAATGTGGGCTTGTGATCATGGAATACATTCCTAGCATCCTTGTGATTATATATTCAATTAATTGATCTTAGGATAAACACAGTTGAAAAAAATGTGGTATATTGCAATTGCAAAACCTACGGGCGAGGAGCAGATACATGCGCTCTATCACGTACATATAAGAAATGTAGAATAAATTGAACCAAATGTAACATTTTATGCTGGCGCCACAAAAGATGAAATGAAAACAAAGTGGCCACATCATTTAGCGAAAGGACCAATGAACAATTTGACCCAAAGGAATACACTACAAAAGCTCTCACATGATTGAAGCCGGTAGTAGGATCACCATCCATATAGGTAAATTTGATTTAATGGCTACATTAATTCCTAGAGAAAAAATAATCAATCATGACATTTTTATCTGCAGCAAAACTTAGGGAAATTCAGCACAGAAGAAACAACCCCCACCCCAAACCCACACCACCATTTTAGCTCGGGACTTAGAGCCAACGGCGGTGGGCCAGCGGTGCTCCCATCACCGTGACCTTGTTCTCTTCTGTGTCCACCTCTATTGTCTCGACGCCTATATAGAGATGACGAAAGGTCGTTAAGAGCACGAGAAAACACATATAAGTGAGCTGAAGTGTTTTATTCTAATCAGTTATCAAAACATATAAATTACAGAAATGAATGGTCAAATTCAAAATTGCCCTACAGAAATCATTGAAGAGAGTAATAAAAATATAGGCATCGTGAACTTGTGACATTTATATTAAATGGGGTAGAAAAATGCAACCATGCAGAGAAAAAGTTCATTAACTCAGCATGCAGCAGATTTTATGCATTTTTGTGGAGAAACAAGGGCACTATTCTGACTATGGCATGTCAGGAATGGTTATGGCAGCTTATCAGTACATGCGTTAGAGTTAAGATTTTTTTTTCACATCACGCTAAACAACAGTGCAAGCCATATTCATTATTATTGCAAGCTATAAACTTGTAGCTGTCACAAAAATGCTTTACTTAGTTTCTACATAGACACACAGTTCTGCAAATAGGCATCTATATTATAGAATGTGAATACATAACCCTTGATGCACCAAAAATAATACCTTCACTTACCTTATAATTTGATGCTGCAACTGGCTCTGAGCATTCCGTAGAGCCTGCCTCCAAGCGCCAACATCATTCCTCTTGTTCATTGGAGGTGGCTCCAAACCATAGCGAGACATATCTAGCATAAAAGGAGGTTTGCCAGCCCTAACACGTCCATATTTTTTAGCAAGCATAGGATGATTCTGAAACAAAAAATGATAGCATACTTTACGTTAATTACACCACACATAGATATTCAAACAGTCAAAACTTGCGAACATCTTGATTCAGATCACGGTTCCGGTTTTGATGACACAATAGTTAAAAATCAAATATATCTAAGATATCTATCGACTATGGAATTGAAATACATGATAAAGAAGATAGTAGCTTCACAAGGTCCAAGTTTAATAACAGTGCTCACTAAACAGTACAGAATATTCTGTTAAAAACTTCCAAGTCATGTTTCAATATTGAATTTCAATTAAAAATGCATACTTCATAAATGGTCAATGCTTGATCCTCAGACCTCAGTGTCATGACCAGATGAGGTGTAACCTCAAATCCATCAGAAGTAAACATCAATCAATCCATCGAACTAATAAAAGCATAAGCAGGTCCTTTTCTGAGCATTTTTCCTTTATCTGAGCCTGAAGTAAACATCTAGAACAAAAATCCTTGATCTGTGCAGGATCTCCATCTAAAGTACTGTAACAAAAGACAAACTACAAGAGCATGATGCCCCAGCTTAACATGCACCGTTACAGGAACAAATCACAAAACAGTGCTAGATGTTATACTTATTATACAACCCAATTAAATGGTTCGCAGGTAAAATGTAAAGGGGTTGTCAACTAAAACTTCAATTTCATATGCATTAGTTAATTAGTTATAAAGTCTAAACAATGCAGAGATACCCCCTGGTATCTCGGTGTACGGCAGTGCTCGGAAGAGCCCCCTCTGCCACATGCAGTTGAAGGAGAGAGAATGGAATTCCCCTTTATAAGGGGGAGCTCTAATCTTCCCCATTCGTTAATCAGTGCTTTTAAAACTACAAAAACTGATGTCTAAAAGTCAAATAGCTTAGTTAAAATGTATAGGGGGAATGGTTGGAGAGAAAGTGAAATAGAGGGAAGAGGGAGGTATTTAAATATGAATAGAGAATATGAATAGGGGGATTTGAGAGGGGGAATGGTTGGATTCAGCCTTAGAGCTATCAGCTGTAGGGCAATTTTGAATTTGACCATTCATTTCTGTAATTTATATGTTTTGATAAGTGATAACTATGAAATGACAGCTATAATATTATAAATCTAACAGTACCTTAGGTCACAAGTACTAATTGTTGTCATTCTCAACTATTAAAATTAAACATAATTTTGCTACTCCTATTAGCATTTCTAGAATATTCATGCAACACCCTTTAGCATCTTCTACTCATCTATCGTGAATCATAGTGCTAATTTTTCATCAAGGACTTCTCAAGATGTCGTGGATGGGTTAAGCGATGAAAGTGATGGTGAAAGCTCAATAAAAAGAAGAGAACCCCAAGACGTGGGAGAAAGAAAACCACCACTGAAACATCGTATGGCGAAGGAGAAGAAAACCAAATCATCACTGAACAAGCGGTCGCTGAAGAGACTAAAGAAGTTAACATGAGAGGCCGCAAGAAGGGTAAATATGTACAAATTGGTTGCCACGTACGATGGAACGAACAGACCTCTGACACCTTCCTTTCACCACCACCTTGGCTGTTCTTTTGGAAGGAGTAATAGATTAGCCTGAATAAGAAATAACCTCTTGTAACCCAATCAGTAAAGGCATCCAAATAACACTCCCTCCATTCCAATACCAAAAAAATAGCAAAGGTGCCAAACTCTCACTTGGTCATCATCTAAGGTCTTCCACCTGAACTGCACTGACGATTCGAGACGGCTCCCTGTTCAGATCAATCAAAATTTCACTATAAATCTTTGACTCTACGAGTAATTAACCATGAAGATTATATAGAGGAGATTCCTCAAAAAAAGAACAAAGACACAGAAGTGAATAAGAAAAGGTTGAAACTAACCTTTCATTGTTGTTAAACCAAGAACAACCGGCAAAAGTACTCCTCTAACGCATGCTGCAGTTCTTGAACAGCTGATACGTCTACATAATCTTCCCATAGCAAAAGGTCACCGTTTACCATAACCAAGTCCAGTCTGTGAGCAGAAGAGCAGTAGTGGCCACAGATCAGTGACGAACGACATACAGATCTCTCATGTTAACTTCTTTAGTCTTTGGAGACTCATCAATTACAGGAACAAGCAGAATGACAAATTACACGAAAATGCTACACCTGAAATGCAGCAGCAGCATGATGAAAAAAGAATAATGAAGAAAACAAAACCTTCATGAAGCACCATGACCAGCACGCCATGCACCGCGTCCACTGTGCATAGAATCGAAATACAGGACATTCAAGAAATGGACTGTCATGGGAAAAAAATTTGACAGCAATGGAATATTTTACCGAACATATGGGTTTAGAAGGCCTCACTGGTAAGATAGCGCTATCAGCGATTAGTGACTGCCGCATTTCAGCAAAGCACAACAATTGAGACTCTTGAAGATTAGAAAAGCAGACAAATAATTTGCAACTCACCTGCTTATTTGAGTGGAAAAGAAATATTAGCGGGATGCATCATGAAAGGTCAATAACTTAACTGACATGGTATAAATAGAACCATCTGGGCACTTCTTTGATAAGAAGTCAAGTATCTTTCAGCTTGGTTAGCAGTTACACGATGGAAATCGACAGCATCATCAACAAGATTAGCTTTCTCCAGCCTCTGTCTAATGCCATGAACTATGAATACCAGATGACTAACTGGAACCTGTTGAGGAGCATTTGCAGATATGCGAATTCAGAAGGGGAAGATAAATGCTCACCCGAAGGGGATTGGTCCACAAGCTCAGAGCCCTTGAGCACGTACTCGTCGTCGGTCGCCGGGAGGACGAGGTCGTCCTCCGAAAGGTCGTGCCACATGAACCCGTTCTTGTAGCTCCTGAAACCACCGACTGATCGATCAACACCGGGGAAAAAAGAGATTGCCAAGAAAAAACAGGTCAGGAAAATGTCACGGACAAGGAGCAGTGTCACATTACCTCTTGTAGGACCACGAGTACATCGCTGCCATGCACTTGCCGCGCACCATGTTGAGGTGATTAATCACATCTGAAGCCCGCCCACCACCACCCCGAGAAAAAGAGCAGAAAATAAGCCATCGTCGATTGAACACCTCGCCCAGTAACAACTTAACAAAGAGGGGGAATTTCATGTAAGAAGAGGGAGAATCTTCATGGACTGGCTTCCACCAATTGGAAGTAACCAGTTAATAACAGTACCATAGTTTGTTTTTCTGGAGCTAATTCCCATCAGAGATGGGTTGATTTCTAAATAAAACCAAAATGGTCACAAGCATAATGATAACAATAAGAATGAAAAGGGTAAATTTGGTCTATAGGGAGAGATGATCATGAAACATACTTGTGGGAGGCAACGTGGAGCTCCTCGTTCTTGGACCCTTCGAGGTTCTCGGATTCGAGCTTCACCAGGAAGGAGCGCCAGTGGAGCCTCTCCTCCACAGGAAGCCCATGGAATCTGCGCAAGAGAGACGGTAGATCTCGTCAAGGGGGGTGAATCGAGATCAGATCTCAGCAGAGTGAGTGGAGGGGGTGGATTGAGCGGAGGCGGGGGCAGGCACGGGGGAGGCGGCGCCGCGGAGGCACGCTAGCTGTAGACGTGAGGGAGGGCGTTAACTTCGAGTCCCCTTGCCCAGTTTCAGGTTTGGAGGCTACAAGCAGCTTTGGGAGAACAATCTGAAATCACCAAGTGTACCAAACAGGAATATGATGACATTGTAAACCAGTTTAATTCTCAAAGTATTAACATTAGAATCAGGGTTACACTGCCTAAGGTACTTATCGTTGATAGATTGGACCTAAATGGTTCCTTTAATGTAAAGGGCATATGAAGTGAATATCCTTCAAATCTAAAAAATAAGAATGTAGTCACAGTAAAGGGGACTACATTTGAAGCCTTTCATATTCTTGTTTGGTCCTTTTTAGGCATTTTTCTAACCACCTCTGGTGGATTACATTTGGTGATTTCAGATTGTTTTATATACTTGAATGCATAAATTGAATTATTTGAAAGTTGAATGCCATGCCATGCAGTGAAATGGTGACGAGACAAGTAGAGAGTTTAGTGAGTGAGGAGACAACAACATCACCTTCCTGATGACCAGCAAATGCTAAAGCAACTGAGATCCTTCCGTCCTTGGACTCCATAATCTACACTAAATATGATATTGCTTTGGAAAATCTGAAATAACTGCATACTCATGTCAATTAAAAGAGTACATGCACATGTTATTCCAATAATTTTGGTAGATAACTATGAATTGTGTCGGACATCATGTTTGGTAGGAATGTCAGGTTCACTTATGTTGTTTCTATGCATTGAAACATCAAAAACCAAGAAGTCTTATCAATCAAGACAATATTTCTCTGTTTTACCGACAAATTTTGATATTACATTTTCTCTGATCAATTCCGATAATTTTTACTTCTACATATAATTGTGCTCCTTCAGTCTGTTCACCATTTGATGCAGCCAGGTAATCTGTAATTATGTATGTACAACAGCACAATATGAACATACTTAGTAAGTATGTAGAGAGAATTAGTTTTTTTGGCTTGTGGTACAAGAACAATGGAGATCTGTACTTCCCTTAGTTTCTTCCTCATAGACATTTTTCTTCTCTTTCTTACATGATACATAGTATAAACAGAAGATAAATGAAATTGGATATGCCAGATTTACAAACTTATTGAAATATGTCGACTTATGTTCATGGTTAGTATTATTATAAAGGTTTGGATATGTTTGAACAACTATCCCATATAAAAATGTTTACCTATGTGATATAAAGAAAATCGTATCAATGCACGGGCACCTAACTATATGAAACATACTTCAGCTTGCCTGTATTATTGGAGTTTCCAACTATGATCAATGGTCTGCATGCATATGCTTATTGAGTACGATGTCCACACCTGCAAGTGACTCCGCGTCTCCGCCAGTTCCAGAGCACCAACAATACCTACAGTGCTGTCAAGTTCGGCACCAAGAAGGTACTTGTTCCCTTTGCATGCAACTGCTTGTATTGCTTCTTGATTTGTAATCTATAATGGCTGATCTGAGAGTAGGGTACATTCATACTTCAAATTTCTTGATATGTCTCCTAGGCCTATTTGATTTGACAGCTTACATGCTAGGATGTATGGGCTGCATTAGGCCTATAACACCATAGCTAACAAATACACTGATACATAGAGCAGTCATAACGCAATTAAAGTCTAACACTCCGTTGCAGAGCACTTAGGGATAAACTGATTTAACTGGATAAGACTCTTAAAACATGTTTGTTCCATGTTTATCACATTAACCTTTGGGCATATTTGGATATGGAAGGTATATACTCTTTAGATTTTCTGAATTTTGGATAATAACTGGTAAAGCCCCCCTGTGAATAAATATCAAACTGTATCAAAATATCATCAGTACACTAATAAAGAAATTCTACAACTGTATCAAAAGAAAGATGCTCACTTCTGTCGCGAAGTCGCAAGGAACTGTCTCAAATCGAATTAGTGTATCTAGAGATACTACTAATTCATATAGACAAAAAAGTAATGGTGAGACTGGGAGCAGGAGCTAAGATCATACGAGTCCTTTGTTTATCCCCATTCTGATACATGTAGTTATTGGGCTGAATTTTGCCGATTTCAGATCACATAACAGAATTGTGTCAATTTGATATAGATTCCGTGTGACAACAGAGATAACTTAACACCCCTCGGTTCATGTAAAAAATGGCTATACTTTCAGAATGTGATGACTGATAACAGATTACTGAACATACTATATCAATATCAATAAAGAAACAAGAGCAAAGGACGTAACTATTTGAAAACGGGATCCTTGCGAAACTTACCTAGAAAAGAAAATACAGGCAATGATCATTAGATAGTGGTTGGGATGACTTAATTATTTGATGCAGATCAGTGTCCATGAGCTCATAAACCATGTAAACGTCCTTGAAGCTCCTTCTATGCGCAGCGTGCTGAGTCGAGTACAGCGGCGGATCGATCGGGCTGAGAACCGAACGCACGCAAAGCAGAGGAGCCAGGAAGGGGAACCCCAACATAGTTAAAATATAACTACAACTGATGGGTAGTGGTAAAAAATAAAAAGATGCTGCGAACTACCAAGTTCGTACCAATATTTGTGGCAGTATGTTTTCTTAACAAAGACTTATCTGGTAAGTGCTATAGTACATGGAAACTTTGCAACCTGACACTGAGTTTTGTCCATGACATCCCCATCAATATGTATGATCTTTTATTCCTGACTCCCAAGCCCATTATAGTTATTGGATATTAAATTTTAGGAATGGTACTTGTACTTCTGAAGCTGTAGGGGGTCCATGGTGCAATATCACACATGAAAAACAGTTGACTGGTAATGAAATTAGTAGTAAGAAGTAGATGGTGTCTAGAAACTACCTGTGGACTTTGAAGCAAACTGAAAGCATGGAGAATTTGAGTGTCTTGATTGGTACAAACCACGATTATACAATGTATATGTATGCTCATCCGGCGCAAAGAACGAAACCACAAGGAAACCAAACATGAAGGTAACCAACACAGGAACATTTCAGATGCATATGATGCACATACTGAATCATCGTCATCAATCTCAGATCTAACGCCCTCTAGTACATATTTTTCCTAAACAGAGAAGGGTGTGCATGCTGTGTTGCAGAAAGGGAAGATATGAGAGCATATTGGATATGATATGGATCATCGAGATTTAATATATGCAACATATTATGCACCTAAGACTCGTTTGCACCTGCTACGCTTTCAACCAACCTTCCTATAATTTAGCTAATATAACACAAACAAACACAGAGAATTCAAAAGCAAAGGAAAGGCAAGATACTGACATTAGCTGGGTTCATAGACGGTCCTTTGTACTCTGCGCCTGCGAGGATGACGGAGACGATGGAGGTTGAGAGCAGCAAGGCCTTGAGGATGACGTTGCTGGGGCCCTTTATGATGACCCAGAGCACGGTCAGGGTGATGACGAAGGTGAGCATCCCTTCGGCTAGAGCACCGGTGTGGGGATCCACCTTGAGTGAGGGGCCCGCGAGCGTGTTCTTATACTGCGCCTACGTCAGCTCCGAGATGGCCAGGGCACCACCCACAACGCCGACGGCCTAACAAAAATGTTGCCTCAGAATTCGATTGATTCCACTGAATACAGGAGGGGCAGAGGATGGGGGAAAGCCCATCGTCGTTACTTACCTGCACCGAGAAGTGGAGCGCAACAAAGAAGAGGGAGGGGCTATCGAGTCCGGCGACATAGGAGACGACAAAGTCGGTGGGGTTGAAGCTAGCGCCCCCGAGCACACCGCAGAGGAGGTCGAAGGTGAAGAGGAGCACCGAGAGGAGGGACGTGGTGACGAGAAGCGCATAGTGGCTAGCGCCCTCCTGCGCCCCCTGGTACGACGTGACGACTGCTGTGGAGACACCGACCGCGGAGGCTCACAACACCCATAAGAACATCACCATGGCGTCTGCGACCGCCGCGCAAAACGTCGCTCCCATCGCCATCCGCACCTGCGCTGGCGTCGGCCTTCTACCTGCCTCGTTTGGGGCTCGATCGGAAATAGAAGGCTAGATTGGGGTTTTGACAACAGCAATTCGAGCTCAACGATGCGGCGCTCCTAGTGGCCGCGCTCACGGAGGAGTTTGTTGATCTCGTCGTTGAGGTCGCGGAGGCGGTGCTCACCGAGACCCTCGTTCTGGATCTCGTCGACCTTGGCGCCGATCTCGCGGAGGATCTCGGAGCGCCAGCGCTCGGCGTCGGTGAGGTCGCGACACTCGGAGACGAGGTAGGGCCGGCGCTCTCGGGGCTTGCGTGGGGGGTTCGCGGGGAGGGCGCGGTGCATTTGCAGAGAGAAGGCGCGGCGGGCGCGGGGCACGCACAGAGGAGGCGTGCGGGGGGGGAGTCTACACTCGGATTTCGCTGCGGCGGCGGGCGTGCGTGGATGGGCATTGCGGTAGCGGAGGTCGGCGGGATGCGCGGTGAACAGGCGGGCGTGCGGGTGTGGCCGGTGCAGCAGCGGAGGTCGTGCGGCGAGATGCGCGGGGCGTGCGGTAGGGAGCGGGGGCAGTCTACACTCCCTCCTTAATAGTTAGTAGAGAATAGTTGACAGTTAAGCAAGTATCTTAATGAATATGAGCGATTCTAAGCGAGACGAATTAGCGACGTACGACGTGCAAACACGATGTGCGCAACGCGCGGACACAAACGACTTAGCGCACGGACAACGCGCGATACGCGTGAACGGCACGCGGCAAGGCACGCGACAAGGCACGCGACACACGCGAACGGCACACGGCAACGCGTGTGAACAACACGCGCGACACTCGCGAACGACACGCGACGACGTGCGTGAAATAGCACCGCGGCACGACATGCGAAACTAATAAATGAACAACATGATTAAACTAAATAATTATTAATAAATAACATTTCAGTTAAGGTTAATCATATTGGTGACTAATTATAAATGTGCAAATCGAATTCCTAAATTAGGTTTTTAAATTGAAACGTCGTTTTAGTAGCCACCGGTTAAACAAACGTTTAACTAAATAAAATAAAATATGCAAAAATTGGGATGAATATTTCTAAATTAAGATAATTTTAATACGAATCTAACGCAACTTGAATGGATCGAATCGGGTTTAAAACGTAAAAGTTATGAATGTTTTAAATCATATTGTAATTCGCGCACACTAAATTTACGAGACTGTCATCGTCTTCTTCCTCTCATTTTCTTCCTCCCATCCATGTAAGAGAGAGGAGGGGAACAGGAGGGGGTTGCGCAGGGGAGGATGAGACCGGGCCGGCCGGGGGCGGGCGCGGCCGCACCGGGCGCGCGGGGCACGGCCACAGCCGCCGGGGAGGGGCGCGCGGGCGCGGGAGCATGGGAACGCGGGCGCCACCGCCGGCCACCGCCGCCGCCGCCGGGGAGGGGGAAAGGGGCGCCGCCGGGGAGGGGAAACGGAGGGGGAGGGGTGCCGCCGCTGGGGAAGGTGAGGGGAGAGTGAGGGAGGCCCTGCGCGGACAGGAAAACGAAGAACACGAAGAAATCCTAGGTATAACAATGGAGGTTCTCACCGGGGAAGAAGACCCTCGCTGGAGCCGAGAGAAAATCCGTTGATTGCCGGAGATTCGGGGATCCAATCGACGAATCGAACGCGCTGCGACGAAGCCCTCGACGAGACGAACGCAGCGATACCCTCGGATTCCGCAGACGATGCACGGATTAGGAGTAATTGCTCGCCGAAGTTGGAACCGCCCCGAACTTCGGCGAGCAATACCAGGAGCTAGGGATTGGATTTGGAGAAAACGTTTCGTGTTCGGGAACTGGCTCGACAAGATGAAGCCGGACATATATATATATCTAGGGTTTGGATGAGATGAAAATTCAGTTAAAATTCGGATTTTACTATTTTTAAAATTCAAAAAAAGCCTAGAAATCCATATTTTGTGCTCAAAATATTATTGATACTTTCAAAAATTCCAGAAAAAATTCTATAAATGTTTTGGCACCTAATGAACTCAAAAAACATAATTAGAATTTCTAAAAACATTTTAAGTTCCACAAATAAATAGATTTTGGTTTCTGGAAAATAAAAAAATATTCCGAAAAATATGAAAATTTACCGAGCGCTTCTATAAGATATGTTAACATGTTTCAAACATATTTTGCACTTAGAAACACCATGCAATGGCATGAATGCAACAACCAAAGTGTCTCTAGGGCTCATTCCACTAGGTTTACGCTAATATAAAACAAAATAATTCTCCATTTTTAGGGAAAAGAGAAAGGAAAGCGAAGAACTGAGAGAGTAACACCTGATGAATTTGGTGGATATTAGAAAAGAAATTTTATGCCCCCAAATTCAGGGTGTTACAGGTATCCTGTTAAAAACTCTACTGTTTTGAAGGGAACAAATTGATCTGAGGAACTTCGGTGCCACCATTGCCATTTTGAATGGCTCTAGATTTCAACCGCAACTCAGGAGAAGCAGACAGAGCATTGACAGCCTCTTTAGGAGGTAAACATCTCTTCGAGAAGTACATGGCTATGCTTTTATTCTTCTTGGATTTCACTGGAAAACAAGTAATATGGTTGGTAAAAAATTCCAAGGGCAAATATGCATGGATCCTACTGAAACAAAAGCAAACTGATTAATACAAGTACCTAATGACGAATCAAATCCCAGCTTGCCAAGCACCTCTTTCTTTACGTGCAGTACATAACATGTTAAATCCATCTTGCCCTTGGAGGTGAAATAAACAAAATCATACTACTGACATAGAAACTATGAACAATCAACCACATGATTTTTCAATGTGAGAGCATGTTCACCTTCTAATGATTGTCAACAAAGTCAGATATCTCTCTCACTTTGCGATTCAGCTGAGTCTTTGAAACATTTGGAAACATAGCTGTTCGATATTTGTTGTCCCCTTGAGGTCTTCGGCAGTTAGTAATTCAACCTTTTCATGATTTAGGTTGGATATAATAAGAGGTTGGCTCTTCTGGAGAGCTTGCTCGATCAAAATGTTCAGGACTCTTTGTTGGCGCAGTAGAGACCTGAACTCTTTGTTGTTCACATCAGGGATGATGTGTTGAAAGACTCAACTTACATATATTTCATTTTATCATAAATCTAGACTTTAGGTGTTGAAGCACTCCTAGTTCATCTAACTATGCTAGCCTTGTCATATCCTCCACACCACCGCATGAATACTCTATATTCTTGGGGAAGGGGATTTCCTTTGAATTGGTCCATGTCACTTGTGTACATGTCAGCTTCCGATACAATCCCAACTATATACTAAATCCCAAAAAACACATAGTGATACAGGAATGAGCAAATATATAAAATAACACGCACCCAAGGTAAACGAATATGGACAGATATACTATCAATAAAAATCGAAGGCTCAAGCTTTTGGCTACTTACGTTTCATCACCGAATGTTCGTATACCATGTCCTTTGATGTTCTCTATGCGGCTAAATGCCTACTTCACCAAAACAATCTCCTCAGAAAACTCCTCTTCTGTTTTCTTGATTTTGAAGCTGCTTCAACATGGAATAAGTTCAAATTTGTCCATCACTCCATCTATCTATCAGAACTTACCGTACCAAAAAAATTATGCAGATTATAAAACACATTTACCGCTTTGTCTTCCAGCTTTTAACATGCAAAAGCTGGATTGTTCGAAGCACTGAAAATAGCTCCTCCGGGAAGCTATTCAAATAGAAAACGACAAGTCATTTTTAAGGAAGCAGATTAGGAGGTCAAACTACACATTAGTACATGGATAGATTGTCTATGTGTCAATGTGTGTAGATAATGCAGATAAATGGATGGGCACGAATATAGGATTGGTTAAGAAGTATAAGTTATATGTTTGCCTGTTTGATTCTTGAAGGAGTGACCATACCTCCACTCCAATTTTGTTAAGCGAAGAATCATCGGCAAAAGGTGACATAACAGTTACACCTGGTGGTAATCTTGTATCGAACATTCGTAGGGATAACTGAAACAATTCTTCTAGTTTGTTATCAGTTATGGCCCATGTTCGGATACCTAGCTCCCTGAAATATTTTTTAGTCCATAAGCAAAACAGGTAATACATCCAGATTTATTCAACAAAACTCATCACCCATCTTTTCATTTTGGACAGGAATCAGTATGTCATATCTTCATTAGTTTGGTAGCTCAGACTGCTTTGTTACAGAAACAACATAAAATATTTTTGTTCACTAATTAACATAGCATGCTGTTAGTGTTTTGCTAAATGCTAAAAAGTCGATCACCTACCTTTTAGCCATAATTCAGACAAAATGGCCATTTAAATGGGATAAATGGGCGATTAAATGGAAACGATGTGCCAGTGTAGTGTCTAAACGAGCTCAACAACAGTTTAGACCAACAATGCATAGTGTGCAATTGAGCATACCTGAAACTTTCCTCAGCCCTCGAGAAATCATCATCGGCCATTGCAACTACAAGATTTGCATAAGCCAGTCGTAAATCTTCTGGCATTGCAGCGGCCACCGCAGAACTTGTGGTGGGTCGATGCCTACCACCTTCTCGCTTGCCACCCTCAGCGGGCGCCACCGGCGGCTGTGGCTATAGACCGCGGCGGAGATGGAGTGTCGGCTTCAGCGGGGAGTGGGTGTCGCCGATGGTGGGGTTGTCTCTGCTCATCCGGTTGGTGGCAAGGTAGATATGAGGCCAGGGCGCGCAGTTGGAAGCTGGGGTGAGGTTAGTGGACGTTTGCGCTCATCCATAATCTGGGGCGTGCAGATCCGGGTGGGAGAGAGCGGGGCGCGCAGTTGGAATCTGGGGCGAGGTTAGCGGCGGCTTCCATGGACGTTGGGGCGCGCAGATCCGGGGCGGCTTCCCTGGACGGTGCGGACGCGGACGATTTTGGAGATTCTCCTTCCATGTGGCACAACGCCTTCCATGGAAGTCCAGGGTGGACGTGGCTAGGGCGTGATCCGGGGCGGCTTCCATGGTGGGCGCGGACAGCGAGAGAGTGGATTGATACCTAATGCTTTTATCTGATTGTATGATGGGGCCTTCAGTCATAGCGAAGGGAACAGTAGGCTCCAATGATAAAAAGCTTCGAGAGTCGTGGTTCAGTTATCTACTGTACATTCCTGTGTCGCAGCCTCAAGTTCGAAAATTGGCATATTCATGTGACACCTCTAAAATAGAAGAATAATACAAAGCATTATTTAGAACAAAAAGATGGATACATTTAACAGAAATGTATAGTAGTGGTTGTTGGAAAGCATGGTCATGTGATGACCAAGATGAAATCTAAACGATCGAACCAACCCAAAGAATCATAAAAAATTGCAAATATAATACAGCCCAAAACCGCAAGCACATCCAGTATAGCTTATCAAGAAATAGTTTCTGATTGAATCAAGTAATAAAAGCATAGTCAAAATCAGTAAAAGGAAGAAAACAGACTATGGGACGGTACCTTCGGGTGCAAGGAAACGATAGCAAATGAAAAAACAAGAATCGATGTGAAGACAATGTAAAACAGGTTGAGTCCACAGTCATGTTCAGATGGACCCGAGAAAGAGAATGTGGCATTGTAAAAGACAACTGAGACAACCAACATAGCCATGTGCCTACAGCGACAAAAGGGTATAAATAATAGAAAAAAATACACAAACAGAAGGCCAAGCAAATACGAGAATAACAGCAAGCAACCAACCAGAATTGCTCGTCCTTGGCGACCCAATTCTCATTCCATCCGTGCAAAAATTCAATAGCAGAACAACCTGTGTGGCCAACAATAGCAGAGTAGTAGCTCAATGTTCCATAAACTCAACAAATGGATCCTTTCTCTTCCCCACCCCAAAAACACAAGTTCTGAAATCTTAAAGTGCATCTTCCATTTCCACTAAAATAGGCCATGAGCATTAACAATTGGATTTATATATTGTAAAATCTAGAAATGTCTCTAGGTAGTGTATAAGACCCAGAACTAATTCATTGATTTTTGCACATCACTATATTATTCTATAATCTAATTTTTTACTCAGCTATATCCCCACTAGAAAAGAATTCAGCTCCAAAACTTCTATACCAAATATGTTGTTTGGATTAAAACTTCGTCTTTCCTGATAGCATACCGATTACATTTTGTTTTGCATAAAACTATTCTGATCTACTGGTATAAGAAAATCTGCGAGTATCTTGAGTCCATAGTCACGGTGAGTCCACATTTTGTTTTTGATATGCGTTGTCTATGCCTACCATTCTTTCATTTAGGGCCAAAGCAGCATGTGCATGAAATCTGAGAGCTAAACATTCGCTTGAATCCTACGCTCTAGATCTCAATCTGTGTATGCATTTGTTTCTGATTCGTGGCCGTGCATAGACATCAATGAAAATAAACATGGTTTTTTGACACAACAAATCGCAAAATATGTTCAGGTGAGCATAAACGAATTCACAAATAAACACTACTGGTTCAAGTAAATAAGTCCACGATTACCTGTTTGAGCGATAGACGACATATGTATGTAGAGTGGTAAGAGAGCCAAAAGTCAAGAATATACAGTTTTATGGACATCTAGACCAATGGATCCAGTACAGAAATGCCACCAACAACCGTTGTAATCTATCAATGACTTTTGCTTCTGGTTGTCACTCTCGAATGTTCTTCTTGGAGTATCAAAGAACAACCATTCTCTAAGAGATTCACCCTCCAGAAGAGTAAGATGGAGAAGTTCTAGAACAACAGCACAAAACAAAAGTTAGCAAAAAAAAAATGATACTATCAACATTAACCAGACATGCTAGTTCTAATATAACAATACTTACCATGTGCATTCCATGGTGATTTAGAAGTAGGAGCGCCTCAACACACAGGAATTCCGACATTCTTTCCTTGGACTTTCACAGTGAGAGCAGCAAACAATGGCCCGTCTTTCAAATCAATACCTCTTGGACACATTATGGGTCTTGTCCCAAGAAGACCATCATCATTCAAAGCCAAACCAGCATGGTAAGGGTTGCAGACTTGCAGTAATCTCTAGAGTCCTCTGTCACTCTAACTGGCCTACCACGGTCCTAAAGTGCACATTTTGGCCCCAAATACTGAGAGGGTGATGGCCATATTGTTGTAAGCAAGTCTGACATGTGAACAAAGACATCTAAAGTATTTTGCTCAGAGTTATCTGCATTAGCATATGAATGAGTAGGTGTCAGATCTAATGGCAAACCAAACTTTTATCCAATTGGCCAATCCCATGTGGGTTATCGAACTGATCTTCATTAGAATAAAAAATATTTATTTTGTAATCATCAACACAAAGAAAATCATCAACACTAAGTTCACATTCTATATAGTACATCTGCAAGCAAAGTAAGATTAGCTTATTAAAGATATCAATAGACATGGTAAACGAAACATGATACACTACATGCACCCAAAAATGGGATGGAATGAAATGGCCTATTGTCAGCTAACTCAATCCCTGCTAGTTATTGAACAAATCATTAGATGCAGTGAAGACTGGTGATGTAGATGCAGCTAAAACATATATTATTCTCCTTTTTACGAAAAACAAAATAAAAGGGAACAATAATACATTATTTAGTTGCTGCCAATGTGCGAGTGTAATAAATTCAGCATATATAGTAATATAAATGACCAAAAGATAAACAACAACAAACCGACATAACAAAACTTGTATCACCTTATGGAATAAAGATATCATCATCCACATGAGGACGTGAAATTAGCATGACAAAAGCATATTAACAGTAGCTGCTTGCAACGACGTGAGCTTCCGGAGGCTTCTGCTTGAAGATGTTCTTCGTGGCCCCTAAGGAAGCATCCGCGAGTAGGATTGGCATGTCTAATATATGCAACGTGCATACAAGCATGCATAAAATAATGTAAGGCACAAATATATAAAAGAATCTGCTAGCCCCTGTCAGTGGAGGTGTTATCGACGCAACCACATACCATGTTCACGATGTCTATAAATATTAAGGAATTTTTACCACCTTCTAAACAAGGATCACCTTCTAAATGGTAATAAGCAATAAGTTACTGGTAACAAAAATTGAACAACTCAGTCAGAATGGATTGTTGAAGATGTGTCATCTAATATTGTGTTTTATAGAAGAAAAAAAGACGGTACAAATATATTAGCATGCTGATTCTTGGTTCAGTCTGCTAATATATATGAGTTGCCATCACACACATTTTATTTTTATAAAAAAGATGTAACACACTGATTTTACCATCCTGATTCCTGAGTTCTATCATCTTCATATAACAACAGTCCGTTACACCATAGTATTCTAAAATTGTAAATACATAAAATGGCATAAACTTGGAACTATCTAGACATCTCAACCCAAACAACCAATTCAGGGACTTGGCTCTGCACATACAAAATGAGGACTGGTCGACGCAAGTATATACCCTAGACAAGGAAATGTGTTTCTAGCCCGATAACATCCAAAGCATCCATGGTGCTGGAGCAAATGACCCATTTGGTGGCACACATTTATTATACCCATCATGGTGCTCGACATCAATCCGATTCATGGGCCTCACGCATGCAATGCAAAAGCAAGAGCATGAATAGGATGACGATGATGATGATTAGTAATTACGTGGAGGCGGAGTGGATTCATGGACCTCGACGACCTTGACGTGCTTGGTCTCGATGGCGACGCGGAGTGGCTGCAGCAGCAGGCACCAGCTCGGCCTACGGCCCGTCGAGCACGCGCCCAACTGACCCAAGCGCCGTGATGACCGCGCCCTCTGCTGTAGCCCCCTTGAAGCTATCTGGAACGACATAGACCACACAAAGACCATCACAACTCCATCATCAGCCGCCACGAGATCCCAATGCGAGGGAGGAGAGGGTAGAAAGGGGCCGCAGACACCAAGATATGACTAAATGGATTGCTGCAGCGTGATGAACTTGCCGTGGTTGGCAGCGCGCTCCTTGGGCAGAGCCTCAAAGGCCTCTGCGTGATGAACCCACCCGTGCCGCCCACCATGAACGATGTTGGGGACTTGTTCTCAAATGCTATGAATTAAGAACAAGGCAACATAAAATGTTAAATATCAATGCCCTTCGTCCACTGAAGCATTATTTCCCCAAGGATTTAATGAACTTCGGACGAAGGCTACAAGAGTAAAATTACGAAGGTTTCACCTTCGTAATTAAGCTCACAAAGATAATACAAAATAATATAAAACATGAAACATTAAAGGTAAATATATCAAAAATAAAAGACATCATTCACATATTTTATTATATGAATTTAAGATGTTTGAACATAATGTTTAGGTACATTTATACCTTTGCCTTGACAAACAATAATTCCCGAGTGATGCGTTTGCGATTACAGGAATGCGTGAACAGTAAAGGAATATTGTTCACTATTTATAGGCACATGACACAGCCCGTGAGGAATTACAATCATGCCCCTCATAAAAGTTTACAACAATGACTCAGACCCTTATGGACTAAAAGGTCATTCTATCTTTAAGTCGGTTCGACCCTTCGTCTTCAATTATGCTGTAATACCGAAGCTTGATGGATGGTGCCTTCGGCATCATGTTCAAACAGCTTCAGTCGAAGCTGTTTCTTTCCGCAGGACCTTCGGCGACGAAGCATGGTCCCAACAGTAGCCCCTTCACGGTGCTAGATCGTTTTTCGTAACGAGCTTGATCCGTGAAAAAAGTCTCTTAGGCTTCAGGAAGCCGAAGGTCCGAAAAACACCTTCCCTGAGCTCGTTGTCGAGAAACGATACAGTTTTCGAGCGCAGAGCGGTCCCACCATGCAGGTTCACTATTTGGTTTTTTCGGCCCACCGTGCAGCGGGTGCGAGCAACTGTTTGCCTGGTGTAAAAGTCCTGACGATTCACCTTCTTACCTGCAGCACTATATAAACAGAGAGGTAGGTGTGAAGTTACCATAGCATTCATTGCTATTGCACTGTTTTGCTGCCAAAAATTTTAACCATAGCCAAAGCTTGACTTTCGCATTCAAACGAAGCTCCAGTTTGGTGCCTGCTTCGTCAGAAAAAGAGCTTCGGAAGAAAGGTTATTAATTTCCAAGAAATTTTCAAGAAATTCAAAATCAAATGGCCAGAGTGCGTTCTACTGCTAGAGTTGAGCGCGAAGGAGACGAAGCCGAAGCCGTGGAAACTGTTCCTATCTCCGAAGCAATGAAGCGATCTGGATTGGTGACGTCGGAAGACAACCCTGCTGCTGAAGCAGAACAAGCAGATATTGAAGAGACTGATTCTGAAGGTGACCACAGTATCGCAGTACCGAGCAAGCCTAGCCACCTGGACTTCGGAAAGTCAATCATCTCCAAGGCTGATTTTCCTAAGATGGTGAAGTCGGGCTACTTTAGCGAAGATGAGAAAAAGCTGATTCGCTTCGGTGGAGAAGAAACTACCCCGAAGCCACAGAAAGATGAAATAGTGATTTTCAAGAGTTTCCTCAAAGCTGGTTTGAGATTTCGTTTGAATAGGATGATTGCCGATGTGCTAAAAAAGTTTGGGATCTATTTTCATCAACTAACTCCTAATGCTATTATTAGGCTTAGTGTTTATATTTGGGCTCTCCGAAGCCAGGGGGTGGAACCGTTTGCTGAAGGTTTTTGCCGGGTGCACGAGCTACATTACCAAACCAAAGCCAGAAAGGATGGGTTACATGAAAATTTTGGTTGTTACAATTTTGCCTATCGGAAAACTACAAAATTTCCTGTGATCAGCTACCGAAGCAAGTGGCCGGCAGGCTAGAAATCGGAATGGTTCTACGTCAAAGATGACGATGACAAGGAGAAGCTGGTACAGAGTCCGCTTGAACTGATCTTCGTAGAAACCAGACCCCGATGCAGTATGACACCAGAAGGTCCAACCCAAACCGCGTTGGCTGAATTCAGGACTATTGCAGAGCATATTGGCACTAGAGATTTAGTGCAGGAATTTCTGGCTTTCAAAATATTTCCAACTATGAAGGAATGGGCTATGCCGAAGCTTAAAGGAGACAAGAAAGAGGGGGAGCTTGTCCGACTACCCTACCATTATAAATTCAAGAAATATTTTAAGGCACCCTACAAAGAATGGCTCGAAACAATCAAAATAATGAGTACTGAAATTCTTGGAAATTACTCTAAAAAAGAGGACCAATTGATGACAGCAGCCTTCGGCACCCGGCCGAAACGAAGGCTAAACAGAGTGCTTGATGCTATAGGCTTTGAATATCCTGATTATGGGCGATTGGGCGGAGATGCTGGAGGCCCGAAGAGAAAAAGAATTGCCAGCGCCGTTGACGAAGAAAGCACCAAAGTGGCCAAAAAGAAAAAGGAAATTTCTGAAAAGCTGAGCCCTGAGCCGAAGGTGGCTGCTTCAAGAAAAAGGAAAACTGCATCTCCAGAACCAAAAACATTGGTTCGAGAAGAGGAAACTCCTGCGACACCTTCTGCTGCCGAAGTAGAAGAGATTCTGAAGGTAATGACTGAACCCTTGCCTGTTAAGCTAAGTCCGCTAGCGCCGGAACTAACGAAGTTTTTTCAGAAGGACAAAGAAGCTTCGGCAGCAGAAAGTCCTGCATTGCCGAAAAAACGAAGAATTATCCAAATAGCAGATGTGATTCACCAGACGCCGCCACCGGCGACGGTGTCAAAAATTGTTTTTGCCGAGACCGCTGAAGCCGAAGGCACCACAGCCGAAGCTACCAGAGTGGAAACCACCGAAGCTGAAACCGGCGAAGCTGAAGCTACCGGGGCCGAAGCCGGGACCACGGAAGATTCGAATCTGGAAACTACTCTTGAGGTTATTGACAATATACTTCTGAAAATGGCTGAAGAAGAAGCTGCTGTGGCGGCGGTGAACACGGCAACTGAAAAGGGGAAAGAGCAGATCGACGACATTTTGGAAGAAGAAAATTTTAACTTTCAAGATTTGCTTGGACAAGAGCTAACAGGCGCCGAAAAAGAAGAGGTGAAAAAATATGCCATATCTTGCGGGTATAAGCCAGGGGCTACGCTATTTGGTGGGGTCAACGAAGGAAAGCTAAGATGCCTTCGGAACCGCACCGAGGCCAAAGTTGTTAGAACCCTCTCCAAAAGCATTGGCCTGCCGAAGCTAGAAGCGGACCTCTGCAGGTACCAGCGACACCATATCGCCGGAAGTTTGTTTTATGCTAATTTTAAGGTAACAAATATTATTACCATTTTATTATTATTATTAATTTTTTAGGTCGTTTTGTGACGAAGATTGTTTTGGCAGAGTATACTATTAAGTAAGGTTCTAAAAATGCAATAAGATCTCGAAGAGGAGAAGAACAAAGCTACCATCAAAGATTTGGAAGAAAAAGTTGAAAATTACGAAGCTATTCTAAAGAAGAAGGACTTCACCATTCAGGACCTTGAACTTATAGCTAAAGAACACGAAGGTGCCTTAGAAAAGAAAGACTTTGTTATTCAGTCAATGGAAGGCTCCTTGGCTGAGATCCAAGCCGAGAATGACAGTTTAAAGAATGAATTACTCAAACAGTCAGAAAAATCTGAGCAAGAAAAGAAGAAACTTGAAACAAGTCTCAAGACTGAGATGGAGAAAAATTCAAATTTGCAAAGATCATTGAAGGAACTTCAAGAGAGATGCTTAAATTTCGGCAGCTGATGCGTGCAGCGGCTGAAGGATGTGTTTCACTCTATCGGAGCCAGTTCTGAAAAATTTTCGCCTTCAACCGAAAACCTGCCCAGCACCTTGGAATATATTGAAGGCGAGGTTGATGCTCTTGATGAAGTTATTGGTGGGCATGCCGACTTCTGCGTCCCTGGTAGCTTCTCGGGGCACAGCTACCGCTTTTCTGAGGGCTGGCTGTACGCATGGAAAAATTGTGAATAGACCAAACTTCAGCTTATCAGCATCAGATCTGATAGATATCCCAAGCCTAGCCCGAAGCATCGGAAATAGATTTATGACCCAGATTTGGGTAAACGGCGGGCGAAAAATGGCGGGTGACGAAGCTCGAAGTCATCTTAAGCCGGTAAGAAACTTATATTTGTTACTTTTACCTTCTCCTTGAAATTTGCACCTTTCTTATTCTGCTCTTTAATATACGCAGGATGACGAAGCTGAAGCTTGATATTTGCTATAGTATACCTTCCTGCAAAAAATTCTGGAGAGGCCTTTGTAATATAATTATGGAAAAACTCATGTAAATTTGTACATACCTTGTAATATATTTTGTTTCCGTTATCTGTGTACAATCTGCTTTGCTGTGGACGAAACTTCTCTTTTGAGCCGAAGGCGAAAAACACCTTCCCTTCTTTTCGTACACAACGAAGCATAAAATTTTTTTTCCTTCTTTGAAGTTTTTCCTCATTGCCGAAGCACCTGTCTTTTTTGTGTGGTATGATGATTCTATATATGTCTAAATGAATGTTTATGAATGCAAATGACATGATGAAATGTATTGTGCAAATGAATATTGGGACATGTTCAAAAACCATAATCATAGTCCTTCATCCCCTTGGGAATGATTCAAATCTTTTTGTCGTTTACTTTTCGGCTCACCGTTTACTTTTCGGTGTATCCGCGTTGACTTTTCGCTGTAAGCCTCCCTTAGGAGCTTCTTCGCCTTTTACTTTCAGCGGAATCAGCGTTTATTTTTCGCTGTAAGCCTCCCTTAGGAGCTTCTTCGCCTTTTACTTTCGACGGAATCAACGTTTATTTTTCGCTGTAAGCTCTGCATTCCCTTAGGAACGACTTTTGAGCTTCTCCCTGTTTTCTTTTCTTTTTCCTTTGCATTTACATTTACATTTTTGGGGGATATCACTTTTATAGAATTGAAATAAGGAAAAGAAAAATTACATGTTGTGGCCCCATTAAAAACCTTTCTCCCCCTTTGGAAAGGAAAAGGGTGCCACAAAAAAGAATAGAAAAAATTACATCAAACTAAACATAATATCGCTGAAGCTCATCCGCATTCCATGATCTAGGAATGTCGTTGCCGTCCATATCCTTCAATCTGTAGGAACCGGGTCTTGACGAAGATACCACCAAAAAAGGTCCTTCCCACTTCAGCTGTAATTTGCCTACTGTCTCAGGGTTGGCTACTCTTCGAAGTACCAAGTGTCCTGGTTCAATGTTCTTCAGCTTAACCTTTCTGTCACGCCATTTTATTGTTTCGGCTTGATATTTGTTGATGTTTTCCACAGCTTGAAGCCTGATCCCTTCTATAGCATCTTTTTCCACAGAGTAATCAGCTTCGCCTTCTGTCGAAGCTACTGTTCTTATTGATCCTGCTTTGGCCTCTTCCGGGGTTATTGCTTCGTCACCAAACAATAGTTTGAATGGCGTAAAGCCTGTTGATCTTGACATTGTTGTATTATGGCTCCACACCACCTTGATTAACTCGTCTGGCCACTTTCCCCTGGGCTGATTGAAGATTGACTTCATTATTCCTGTCATTATGATCCCGTTAGCTCTTTCGACAAGTCCGTTTGACTCCGGATGTCGAACTGATGCAAAATAGATCTTCGTGCCAATTTGATCACAAAATTCTCTGAAAGCTTCAGAATCAAACTGTGTCCCATTATCCACAGTAATGGCCTTTGGCACTCCGAAGCGACAAACAATATTTTGCCAGAAAAACTTTTGAATAGTAACCGAAGTTATTGTGGCTAGAGGCTTTGCCTCAATCCACTTAGAAAAATATTTCACTGCCACTACAACATATCTCAAGTTTCCCTGTGCTGGTGGTAATGGACCTAGCAAATCAAGGCCCCACCTTTGCAACGGCCAAGTGGGTTGTATTAATTGAGTTAAAGACGAAGGTTGTTTTTGATCTCTTGCACATTTCTGACAACCTTCGCACTTTTGGACTAAATCCGCTGCATCCGAAGCTGCCTTTGGCCAATAAAATCCTTGACGAAAAACTTTTCCAAGCAAAGGCCTAGATCCAATGTGAGATCCACACAGGCCTGCGTGTATTTCCTTCATCAATTCTATGCCTTCGGATCTGGATAAACACTTTAGCAACGGGGAACAGACCCCACGATTGTATAATTCCCCTTCTATTATGACATATGGTCGAGATCTTGCTTCTATCCTCCTATTATAAGCTTCGTCGTCTGAAAAAAAATTACCCTGAAGGAAAGAGATGATTTCAGTTCTCCAGTCTTCACTATAGACAGGGGATATGTTGAGGACCGCTCTTTCAAGAAGCTCGACCGAAGGTGCTTTTTTTGTTTCGAAAAATACTTCCGAAGGTAAAGGCAGCCCCCATGCTGCTGACCTGGCCAATAGATCAGCATATTCATTTTCTTCACGAGGAATATTTTTAACAGAGAATCCTTCAAAAGAAGCCTCAATCCTTCGGACTGTATCTAGATATTTTTCAAGCTTCGGATCTCTTGCTTTATAGCTCTTGTCAATATAACCAGAAATAACTTGGGAATCAGTTTTAAGAATGGCCCTTCTGATTCCCATCGCCTTTAGCTTCCGAAGACCCAAGAGCAGAGCTTCGTACTCAGCAATATTGTTTGTACAACTGAAATCAAGTCTTGCCACATAACAAGTTTTAACTTTGGAAGGTGAAACCAACACAGCAGCTGCTCCTGCTCCGAAGGTTCCCCAAGACCCATCGCAAAACACTATCCATGCTTCGGCATCTTTATTCGTTTCTTCCTCCTGAGCCCCTGGCGTCCAGTCAGCAATGAAGTCTGCCAACGCTTGGGACTGAATCGAAGATCTATGGACATAATCAATACAAAATTCATTGAGCTCTGCAGCCCATTTTCCAATCCTTCCAGTAGCTTCTCGATTTCTCATAATATCCTTCAATGGTTGTGAAGAAGGAACAATTATGTTGTAAGCTTGAAAATAATGTCGAAGCTTCCTGGAGGCCATCAAAATAGCATACAGTACCTTCTCCAATTCTGTATAATTTTTCTTTGATAAACTAAGAACTTCGGATACAAAATATATTGGGGCCTGTTTCTTGACTTGGCCTTCAAGCTTCTCCTGGACAAGTGCTGCACTTACCGCTGAGTGCGAAGCTGCCACATATAATAACAAAGGAGCCCCTGGCGTTGGTGGAGTTAGTGTTGTTAGATCTATCAAATATTGCTTCAGTTCTTCGAAGGCTCTCTGCTGGACTGGTCCCCATTGAAAAACTTCGGCTGACTTCAGCACTTCGAAAAATGGTAAATTTCTCTCTGCTGATCTAGATATGAATCTGTTGAGAGATGCCAGTCTTCCTGTCAATCTTTGAGCCCCCTTCTTTGTACTTGGTGGTTCCATTCGAAGGATAGCTTCGATTTTGCTTGGATTAGCCTCAATTCCTTTTGTTGAAACTAGGCAACCAAGAAATTTCCCCTTCTTCACTCCGAAGACACATTTTTCTGGATTCAGCTTTAAACCAGCCTGTCTAAAATTAGCGAAGGTCTCCTACAGATCAGCAATGTGATTATCTTGCTTCGTGCTTTTTACAATGATATCATCAGCATAAGTTAACACATTCATGCCTATCTGAGAATAGAGAACCTTAGTTGTCATTCTGCTGAAGCTTCCTCCAGCATTCTTAAGCCCCTCAGGCATCCGAAGGTAACAATATGTACCACTAGGGGTTATGAAGCTGGTTTTCGGCTCATCCTCCTTCTTCATCCAAATTTGGTGATAGCCTGAATAACAATCCAGCAAACTCATAAGCTCTGATGAAGCTGCTGCATCAACTAGGGAATCTATCCTTGGCAATGGAAACTCGTCCTTCGGACATGCCTTATTGAGATCAGTAAAGTCGATACACATCCTCCATTTACCATTGGCCTTCTTTACCATAACAGTGTTAGCCAGCCATTCTGGGTATTTTACCTCTCTGATAACTCCGGCACTGAGGAGTCTTTTAACTTCATTCTGAGCACCTTCAGCCTTGTCATCAGACATCTTCCGAAGCCTCTGCTTTCTGGGTCTGAATGATGGATCAACATTAAGCGAGTGTTCAATAACATCCCTGTTAACTCCGCAAAGATCATTAGCTGACCAAGCAAAAACATCTTTGTTGTTGAATAAAAAACTTATCAAAGTTTTCTCCTGTTCTTCGGACAGTTGAGATCCCAACAGCACCTTCTGCTCTGCTATATCCTCACATAAGAGCATGGGCTTCGGCTGATCAGCCGAAGCAGCTTTTCTCTTCTGAACTTGTATTGCTCACAAGCTTCAGCTCCATCTATGTTATGGATTGCTTTTGAGTCTGTCCAATTTCCTTCGGCCCTTCTAGCAGCTTCCTGACTTCCATGAATAGCAATGGGTCCTTGGTCCGAAGGTATCTTCATGCAAAGATAGGCTGGATGAAGGATTGCTTCGAAGGCATTGAGAGTACCACGACCAATGATTGCATTGTAAGGGTATTCCATATCAACAATATCAAATACAACTTGTTCAGTCCTTGTGTTGTTAATGAATTCGAAGGTTACTGGCATTGTGATTTTTCCAAGTGCTACGATCTGCCTTCCTCCGAAGCCACAAAGGGGGTGTGTGGCATCATGGATTTTGTCTTCGGGCTCTTGCATCTATCTGAAGGCCTTAGCAAATATGATATCAGCTGCGCTGCCTGTATCAACCAAAACATTATGGACCAAAAATCCTTTGATCACGCAAGAGATAACCATAGCATCATTGTGTGGGTAATCCTTGAGTTGGAGATCCTCTTGAGAGAAGGTAATTGGAATGTGAGACCATCTTGACTTGATGAAGGGTCCTTGCACCCTGACATGTTGTACCCTTCTCTGTGCTTCCTTCTTCTGCTTCTTGTTGGCTGGCTCTGAGCATGAACCGCCTGTTATCGGGAGTACCAACTTCGGAGCCGAAGCAGCTCCAGCTTGATTGTTGAACGAAGCCATTAGCTCAAAAAGGTGGAAGTGAGTTCACCGGAGGTGGGCGCCAATGTTGGGGACTTGTTCTCAAATGCTATGAATTAAGAACAAGGCAACATAAAATGTTAAATATCAATGCCCTTCGTCCGTTGAAGCATTATTTCCCCAAGGATTTAATGAACTTCGGACGAAGGCTACAAGAGTAAAATTACGAAGGTTTCACCTTCGTAATTAAGCTCACAAAGATAATACAAAATAATATAAAACATGAAACATTAAAGGTAAATATATCAAAAATAAAAGACATCATTCACATATTTTATTATATGAATTTAAGATGTTTGAACATAATGTTTAGGTACATTTATACCTTTGCCTTGACAAACAATAATTCCCGAGTGATGCGTTTGCGATTACAGGAATGCGTGAACAGTAAAGGAATACTGTTCACTATTTATAGGCACAGGACACAGCCCGTGAGGAATTACAATCATGCCCCTCATAAAAGTTTACAACAATGACTCAGACCCTTATGGACTAAAAGGTCATTCTATCTTTAAGTCGGTTCGACCCTTCGCCTTCAATTATGCTATAATACCGAAGCTTGATGGATGGTGCCTTCGGCATCATGTTCAAACAGCTTCAGCCGAAGCTGTTTCTTTCCGCAGGACCTTCGGCGACGAAGCATGGTCCCAACAGAGGATATCAGCTCTAGCCGTGGAGACATGAGGAGGGGTTAGATCCGAGGAAGGGGCGGGCTTGGGATGGTGAGGGCACGAGATCTATGACGGGATGCGAGGGAGCCGCTGCGGGCATATGCGGCAAGGAGCCGTTGGGCGAGGATGGGCGGTCTGAGGGCATCGTGGAGGAGGCGTATATGTTTGGTGCCGCGGTACGCGAGCACCTCCGGAGCGACGTAGGACGGTGTGCCACAGAAGGTGTGGAGGAGGCCGTCGGGGTGGAACTGGTCGGCGACCGCCGAGAGGCCGAAGTCGGAGATCTTGAGGTCGCCGCACTCGTCGACGAGGAGATTCTCGGGCTTGAGATCATGGTGGAAGAGGCCATGGGCGTGGCAGAAGCCGACGGCGGAGATGAGCTGCTGGAAGTACCTGCGCGCGATGTCCTCCTTGAGGCGGCCCTTGGCGACCCGCGCGAAGAGCTCCCCGCCGTGGACGAACTCCATGGTGAAGTAGATCTTGGACTTGGTGGCCATGACCTCGAAGAGGCGGACGATGTTGGGGTGGCACACGCGGTGGAGGATGACGATCTCGTGCTTGATGTGTGGGACGAGGTCGTTGCGCAGGGCCTTCTCCTTGTCAAGCACCTTGATGGCGACGGTCTCGCCGGTGTCGTCGGTGTGGCGGGCGTGGTACCCCTTGGCGAAGGTGCCGTGGCCGAGCAGGCGGCCCAGCTCGTAGCGCCCTAGCAGGAGGCCTCCGCGCTTGGTGGGCCCTAAGGAGGAGGCCGGCCGCCGGGGCTGTGGCGACGCGTCCCACAACGGCGGTGGGGTGGCGGCCATCAGGTAGAGGAGGAGGTCAGGTCAGGCACGCGGAGAAACGGAGCGGAAGGCCGAATGGCCGATTAGGTGGTGGTGGTAGCGAGGGCACCGGGGCACGCGAGAGGAAGGTGATGGGTGGCCGGCCGACATTGGAGGGGGAGAAAGAGCGACGCGGTTGGATTGCGCGAGATGACGACCGCGACGGCGGGGGTAGGAGAGGGCGGGAGGCGCGGTCGGGGGGAGCGAGGCACGCGGGCTGACGGAGCGGGGCACGCGGGAGCGTGATTTGTGGGCTCGATCTCACCGATCTCGCGTCACGCAAGGAAAGGGGAGCCGATCTCGCGTCGCGCAGCCATGGATGGGAGCCGGCGCTGCGGGGGGAGCGGGACGCGGCTGGGGGAGCGAGGCAGAACGTGCACCAAAAAAAATGTGGACGCCTACACTATTGGCTTAAGTAGTAGTAGAGATTAGCTATAAAGTTCTTGTGGCGGAGGAATTGTATGTCACACTCATATTTCAAGTTTAAATCCATATGCATATCATATATGTGACAAGATCAGATTTCAGATATATGATGACTTCAGTGTATAGAAACAAGTGTCACAAACTTTATTACATAAATGAAATGTATTTACAAAATAAACTAAGCGATGACGACGTTCATCCATAGGCTAGTCGATTGGAGCAGCAATGGCCTAGAACTCTTCATACTAGTCTTTTTCTGGTTGTCCTTGTTATGAGCATCGAATTCAGCAAGAATGAGTACAATTATGGTTGGTACTTAGCAAGTGTGTAGAAAAAGTGTAGTGTAAGGCCTACCTAGAATAAGGCTGAGGTTGTCATATTTTGCTTTTATTTTATTTTTTGGTCAGAATTTTATTAGCAATTACTAATTATAAGTTTATACCATCCCGATTAAATAAAATATAATAAATAAAATACCAACAATAAACTACCCGCAAGTCCATTTAATTTAGTTTCATAGATTAATCATGTGAGGATCTGAGCCGTTCTTGACCGTGAGCACATCTAATATATCAATTTTACATTATGCAGATGTTGTACATCTTTACCCACAAAGTCGTGTTACCCATTTGCTAGGGGTCACGACTCCCATACACCTCTTTCAAGAAAGTGTGACAGGGTTCACTATGAGGTGTTTACAATGATCCACTAGTATGAGCTAAACCGCTAAGGTTTCAGGACAAGGCGGTAGAGATCTCCCTCTACTAATAAGCTACCATAGAGGAAATCAGTCTGAGAACCGATCTAAACTTGTGGAATGCTTCCCTTCTTGCCTCTTTCGAGAGTAAGGCTAACCCATAATTAGCTTTCCTAAATAATTAGTCAAGACCAGAGCTATAATAGTTCTTGTGGTTGTACTGTTTTCTCGGGTTGTCGCTCCATGTTCTAATTAAATATAGTGATCTTGTACCCAACATTACTGCGATAAGAAAACAACAATGCAACCAAAGTTAACTCGAAGGGATAGTTTGGAAACCTAAATTCTTTTCGGATCCTATCATTTCCCATGTAGCAATCCCAAGGAGGTGTTGAATAATTAGACAAATTCCAGATTAAATTCCGAATATAAATCACGACCAAATCAGAAGAACTGAAATAAAAAGCCAAATCAGATGATGCGTACTGATTAGACATACTGATAGATGGCGCACACCGGAATCAGTAGGGTCGACGATGTCGAAGCAGCGAAATCAGTAGGGTCGACGAGGCAGAAGATCACGAGCAGTCGCGCGAAGACGCTTCCCAAAAACCTTATTCGCCCTCTCCCGGTGCAGGATCTAGAAGACGAAGGGTTCCGGAGACCTGCTCTCCTGATCGCAGATGCACGTCTGCGGTCGGGACGAAGGGAACTAAAAGGCGGCTCAGCTACGAAGAGAGGCAAAAGCGAAACTGGGATGATTTGGAGGCTGGCTGCCGGGCTCCTTTTATAGGGCCGAGTCCGCGACCCCGATCTTATCTGCCCACAAAAATCTAGCGATCAGTTGAGATTTTATAGCGATCGGTTAGGATAAACGTAACAGCCAAGAAACCAAAAAATCAAACAGCAAAAGGTAGCCGCGCCCCCGCAAGGCGAGGGCCGGATTTTGGCGGACCATTCACGCGCATGTCATGCGCCCGCGCCCTTCGCCCCGCCCCGCCCCGATGAGTGAGTGTGGATTCCATATTTAAGCTTGCTCTACTCCACTAGAACTAGCAATATGGTGCTATTGGTTCCACCTATTCCCCTAGCCATACACTTATATGGGCTTTTGAGATTTTTCTGAGATTTATTTGAATTTCTTAACTGGGCCTAGCCAATAAATCCTAACAGGAGGTATATTTGAATAAGATATTTATTTATTTAGATATGTCTGGGAGCAAAGGGAACGAGGGACTAGACTAAAATTCTCTTAGGGCTAATTTGGCAGCCCAAAACCCAGCCGGTTTCCCGGCCTTTCTACGGGCTAATTTGGCAGCCCAAAACCCAGCCGGTTTCCCGGCCTTTCTACCTGAGAGAAAGTCCACATGGAGATTGTCCCTAGATTATCCATCTGGGTCCTTTGGCAACCCACTATCGTACAGAGATTCGTCCCATTTTCCGGTAGGAAACAACCCTGGCCTCTTAAGGCCAGACGATTCTCCCGACGATTCTCCCGACGATTCTCGTCTCTGTCAAGCCGCAGCTAGCGCCATCCCCATGCACGCCTCCTCTGACACCATCCTCGCGACCTCCATCTCTATGTGCCTCCTCTGATGCCGTCCCCGTGAGCTTCTTCGTCGTCGCTCCACACCGTCTTCTCCGACGCCACTCCCTTCCCCTCGTTCTGCGACGTCACTCCCTTCCCCTCGGCAAGGTCAGTTCCTGTAGGTCTTGATCCCGCTCTGCATCCCACCTTGCTGTGCCCCTTCCCACCTGTGTTCCTCTAGATCCCGCTCTCGATCCCTAGGTCACTCTAGATTAAGCTGTCTGTATGTTGCAAACGAGAGTCTTGCTAATTTCTCTCCCCCATACGACCCTTATTGACAACGCCTATATTTATCTCCATCTAACCAATTGCTTTGCAGATTCATCCATCGAAGTTAGGGGATGCTACACATATGTTATTTGTGCATCCTGTTCTTATGCTTTATTGGATTGTTGTATTGCTCATCTTTTGCAAAACCACGTTTATTGTTGGCAAGGTCTGAATTTGCTGGTTCATACATATAGTAACTTCTTTGGAATTGGACTAATCCAATCAAGTTTACGTAATTAGGTAATGTCTCAACTTGCTGGTTCATACAAACTGTTCTTTGGATTGTTTTTGGCAAGGTCTGAACTAGCCTAGAGCGATCCGCAATCCTTATAGGTTAACAGACTGGCCAATGTGACAAGAGCCATGATGTTTGTTTGATGAAATGATATGCTTGTAGTATCATTTTTTTTCAGTTACTACTAGTGCTTATAGTAACTTCTTTGGATCAACCAGCATGATGTTTAGGCACTGGATTGACGCTCGACGTTTCATTACCTTTCTTGAAAACGTAGCAGTTAATGTTAGCAGGATCCTAGATACTTAAAAAATATTATACTATCTCTTAAGCTTATATTGTTCATAAGTATCTGTTTTTTCTAATGAATAGATGTGCTCAGTTCACAGCAATACGATTGATCATGTACATAGTGCAGTATTTGTTTTTTCATAGTGTAGTATCGGTTTCCAAATGGCAGACATGGTATTTTCCTCCCAAGGATATATGTCTCCCCCGAAAAAACTGCGTCAAGTGAATCAAAGGTAGGAATTTTCCTCCAAAGGATATTTGACTATTGTTGCCAAACTAGTCCTACCTGAGAGAAAGTCCACATGGAGATTGTCCCTAGATTATCCATCTGGGTCCTTTGGCAACCCACTATCTTATAGAGATTCGTCCCATTTTCCGGTAGGAAACAACCCTGGCCTCTTAAGGCCAGACGATTCTCCCGACGATTCTCCCGACGATTCTCGTCTCTGTCAAGCCGCAGCTAGCGCCATCCCCATGCACGCCTCCTCTGACACCATCCTCGCGACCTCCATCTCTGCGCGCCTCCTCTGATGCCGTCCCCGTGAGCTTCTTCGTCGTCGCTCCACCGTCTTCTCCGACGCCACTCCATTCCCCTCGTTCTGCGACGTCACTCCCTTCCCCTCGGCAAGGTTAGTTCCTGTAGGTCTTGATCCCGCTCTGCATCCCGCCTTGCTGCGCCCCTTCCCACCTGTGTTCCTCTAGATCCCGCTCTCGATCCCTAGGTCACTCTAGATTAAGCTGTCTGTATGTTGCAAACGAGAGTCTTGCTAATTTCTCTCCCCCATACGACCCTTATTGACAACGCCTATATTTATCTCCATCTAACCAATTACTTTGCAGATTCATCCATCGAAGTTAGGGGATGCTACACATATGTTATTTGTGCATCCTGTTCTTATGCTTTATTGGATTGTTGTATTGCTCATCTTTTGCAAAACCACGTTTATTGTTGGCAAGGTCTGAATTTGCTGGTTCATACATATAGTAACTTCTTTGGAATTGGACTAATCCAATCAAGTTTATGTAATTAGGTAATGTCTCAACTTGCTGGTTCATACAAACTGTTCTTTGGATTGTTTTTGGCAAGGTCTGAACTAGCCTAGAGCGATCCGCAATCCTTATAGGTTAACAGACTGGCCAATGTGACAAGAGCCATGATGTTTGTTTGATGAAATGATATGCTTGTAGTATCATTTTTTTTCAGTTACTACTAGTGCTTATAGTAACTTCTTTGGATCAACCAGCATGATGTTTAGGCACTGGATTGACGCTCGACGTTTCATTACCTTTCTTGAAAACGTAGCAGTTAATGTTAGCAGGATCCTAGATACTTAAAAAATATTATACTATCTCTTAAGCTTATATTGTTCATAAGTATCTGTTTTTTCTAATGAATAGATGTGCTCAGTTCACAGCAATACGATTGATCATGTACATAGTGCAGTATTTGTTTTTTCATAGTGTAGTATCGGTTTCCAAATGGCAGACATGGTATTTTCCTCCCAAGGATATATGTCTCCCCCGGAAAAACTGCGTCAAGTGAATCAAAGGTAGGAATTTTCCTCCAAAGGATATTTGACTATTGTTGCCAAACTAGTCCTACCTGAGAGAAAGTCCACATGGAGATTGTCCCTAGATTATCCATCTGGGTCCTTTGGCAACCCACTATCGTACAGAGATTCGTCCCATTTTCCGGTAGGAAACAACCCTGGCCTCTTAAGGCCAGACGATTCTCCCGACGATTCTCCCGACGATTCTCGTCTCTGTCAAGCCGCAGCTAGCGCCATCCCCATGCACGCCTCCTCTGACACCATCCTCGCGACCTCCATCTCTGCGCGCCTCCTCTGATGCCGTCCCCGTGAGCTTCTTCGTCGTCGCTCCACCGTCTTCTCCGGCGCCACTCCATTCCCCTCGTTCTGTGACGTCACTCCCTTCCCCTCGGCAAGGTCAGTTCATGTAGGTCTTGATCCCGCTCTGCATCCCGCCTTGCTGCGCCCCTTCCCACCTGTGTTCCTCTAGATCCCGCTCTCGATCCCTAGGTCACTCTAGATTAAGCTGTCTGTATGTTGCAAACGAGAGTCTTGCTAATTTCTCTCCCCCATTCGACCCTTATTGACAACGCCTATATTTATCTCCATCTAACCAATTGCTTTGCAGATTCATCCATCGAAGTTAGGGGATGCTACACATATGTTATTTGTGCATCCTGTTCTTATGCTTTATTGGATTGTTGTATTGCTCATCTTTTGCAAAACCACGTTTATTGTTGGCAAGGTCTGAATTTGCTGGTTCATACATATAGTAACTTCTTTGGAATTGGACTAATCCAATCAAGTTTACGTAATTAGGTAATGTCTCAACTTGCTGGTTCATACAAACTGTTCTTTGGATTGTTTTTGGCAAGGTCTGAACTAGCCTAGAGCGATCCGCAATCCTTATAGGTTAACAGACTGGCCAATGTGACAAGAGCCATGATGTTTGTTTGATGAAATGATATGCTTGTAGTATCATTTTTTTTCAGTTACTACTAGTGCTTATAGTAACTTCTTTGGATCAACCAGCATGATGTTTAGGCACTGGATTGACGCTCGACGTTTCATTACCTTTCTTGAAAACGTAGCAGTTAATGTTAGCAGGATCCTAGATACTTAAAAAATATTATACTATCTCTTAAGCTTATATTGTTCATAAGTATCTGTTTTTTCTAATGAATAGATGTGCTCAGTTCACAGCAATACGATTGATCATGTACATAGTGCAGTATTTGTTTTTTCATAGTGTAGTATCGGTTTCCAAATGGCAGACATGGTATTTTCCTCCCAAGGATATATGTCTCCCCCGGAAAAACTGCGTCAAGTGAATCAAAGGTAGGAATTTTCCTCCAAAGGATATTTGACTATTGTTGCCAAACTAGTCCTACCTGAGAGAAAGTCCACATGGAGATTGTCCCTAGATTATCCATCTGGGTCCTTTGGCAACCCACTATCGTACAGAGATTCGTCCCATTTTTCGGTAGGAAACAACCCTGGCCTCTTAAGGCCAGACGATTCTCCCGACGATTCTCCCGACGATTCTCGTCTCTGTCAAGCCGCAGCTAGCGCCATCCCCATGCACGCCTCCTCTGACACCATCCTCGCGACCTCCATCTCTGCGCGCCTCCTCTGATGCCGTCCCCGTGAGCTTCTTCGTCGTCGCTCCACCGTCTTCTCCGACGCCACTCCATTCCCCTCGTTCTGTGACGTCACTCCCTTCCCCTCGGCAAGGTCAGTTCATGTAGGTCTTGATCCCGCTCTGCATCCCGCCTTGCTGCGCCCCTTCCCACGTGTGTTCCTCTAGATCCCGCTCTCGATCCCTAGGTCACTCTAGATTAAGCTGTCTGTATGTTGCAAACGAGAGTCTTGCTAATTTCTCTCCCCATACGACCCTTATTGACAACGCCTATATTTATCTCCATCTAACCAATTGCTTTGCAGATTCATCCATCGAAGTTAGGGGATGCTACACATATGTTATTTGTGCATCCTGTTCTTATGCTTTATTGGATTGTTGTATTGCTCATCTTTTGCAAAACCACGTTTATTGTTGGCAAGGTCTGAATTTGCTGGTTCATACATATAGTAACTTCTTTGGAATTGGACTAATCCAATCAAGTTTACGTAATTAGGTAATGTCTCAACTTGCTGGTTCATACAAACTGTTCTTTGGATTGTTTTTGGCAAGGTCTGAACTAGCCTAGAGCGATCTGCAATCCTTATAGGTTAATAGACTGGCCAATGTGACAAGAGCCATGATGTTTGTTTGATGAAATGATATGCTTGTAGTATCATTTTTTTCAGTTACTACTAGTGCTTATAGTAACTTCTTTGGATCAACCAGCATGATGTTTAGGCACTGGATTGACGCTCGACGTTTCATTACCTTTCTTGAAAACGTAGCAGTTAATGTTAGCAGGATCCTAGATACTTAAAAAATATTATACTATCTCTTAAGCTTATATTGTTCATAAGTATCTGTTTTTTCTAATGAATAGATGTGCTCAGTTCACAGCAATACGATTGATCATGTACATAGTGCAGTATTTGTTTTTTCATAGTGTAGTATCGGTTTCCAAATGGCAGACATGGTATTTTCCTCCCAAGGATATATGTCTCCCCCGGAAAAACTGCGTCATGTGAATCAAAGGTAGGAATTTTCCTCCAAAGGATATTTGACTATTGTTGCCAAACTAGTCCTTACTATCTCTAATCACACCACCATTCTCCGTGCTCTTAAACATGCCCTTATGGGAGATTTTATTTCCTCCCTGGGTTTGCCTCTTTTCTACCAAACTATAACCCGAGAAAGAAAGAAACCACGTGATCTCGTCTAGCTAGCTCTCTTTGTTACACGTAAAAATTAGAGAATGGCCCGTGCTTATATATCTAAAAAAATACAATAATGACCAGTGGTGACGTACAGAGGAGGAGACGATGCATAGATGACTAGTATTTTTGTGCGGAAAGTTTCTAGTTAGGCCTCGTTTGGCAAGTCTAGAATCTAATACACATGTGACCTAAACCACCCGTGGATAAGATGGATCCCGTCCAGCCACCCAATCCCCCTCCAACCGATCCCCACACACGTGTATTGATTTCCATACGAGTACAAGTGTAACATACTGACTGTTTGCCATAACTATAAAAAACATTATAATATGCTTTGCTAGCGTTATATACTAAATAAGTATTGTAATATTCATATTTGAAATTTAAAATAAAACAAAAAATACTAATATTCATATTGAAATTTAAAATAACACTGAAAAATTAGCACAAATACTGACCATGGCACATCGAATGTGCAAATTAACATAGCATTCAAAAGTGCTTTGAAAAAAACATTCATCGTTCTAGTCCTGATTTAATAACAAGAAGTATTACAATCAGAGGTGCTTATGGCAAATTAAATAAACATCCATCTTTGTAGTCTTGATTTAATGACAAAAAGGATCACATTCAGAGGTGCTTATAAAAAATGAAGATTTCACAAGTGCTATGACAGGTTCCAACTGAAAGTTCGCTTACTAGATTGCTTTCAAACAATTGCTAGTAATAATTTCAAGGTCTTCCAAATTCTTCGTTGCATTTTCTTTGATCCCTCAAGTTTCAAACAACATCATAAGCAGTATCTGCAGGAGATAAAGACCACAAAAGGGATTAGACAAGATAATATCAAAGTATGAACTATTTTCTGCTATCAATTAGAAGGCAACATTTGCTGCTATCAATTAAAAGAGATAATTAAACAACATCATAACCAGATGGTATGCTACCAGATTATAGTAGAGGCAGTATTTGCTGCTGTCAATTAGAAGACTAGTTAAACACTATTTTTTGCTGCTATCAGAGTAGTTGCTGCAAACACCCCAACTTTCAATATCCAAACAATATTTAGTAAACAGTATAAGAGGGATAACAAGAAGATCAGTACCATATATCATGTTCTAGCAATCTTCTTCCTCAACCATTTTATGCGTGTAGCATCTTTGGCAGTCATGAAAATGGCCCTGTTTTGGGCATCCTTAAACACATCATAAGCATCAACCTTCTCATCATCAGAAAGCTCTTCCATTCCATCCACAATAGCAATGCATGTTGTAATAGGGAAATCATCCTCATTTGCATTAGTTGTCGCCCTTTTCTCCACCTCATCTTGTTTTTCTTTCATCTCTAGAAACCTTTCCATCATCTCAACCACCTTCCCATCTTGTCCACGCTTGTCAATTCTTGTCCTTGAACTACCAGCACCAACATTTTTTGCCCTTTTGCTCACTGATGTAGGGGCTATTGGATCTAATACTCTGAGGTCATCATCTTCATTAGAAATGGCTTGTGTGATTGTAGCTTGAGAAGGATGTGCGAAAGCGGCTTGAGAAGGTTGTGCGAAAGCGGCTTGAGAAGGCTGTGCGAAAGCGGCTTGAGAAGGCTGTGCGAAAGCGGCTTGAGAAGGTTGTGTGTAAGCAATTCGAGAAGGTTGTGTGAAAGCGGGTTGAGAAGGTTGTGTGAAAGCGGGTTGAGAAGGTTGTGTGAAAGACGGTTGAGAAGGCTGTGTGAGCATAAAAGCAGCTTGAGAAGGATGTGTAGCAGCACCTTGACAAGGTTGTGTGACTGGAGGTCGAGAAGGCTCAATAGAAGTAAAATTCATGGTTCCCTCAGCAATATTCCCTAAACCAAGAAGCGTTGTAAGTCTTTAAGACTTCAATACTAGGATAAAAATTAGAGGCTCAATACTAAGATAAAGAAAAACATAGATAACATACCATCATGTAGCTCTCCTAAAGCCTCAAATAGTGGGAAAGATTTAGTCCGAAACTTCTTAAGTCTCTCGTTACTCTAAACAAAGCAAGAAAGTGGTTCACTTGAGTTAGTCAATTATAACAAAAATAATCAAAATAAAAATCCAGATTTCAACAGAATTAACTTACAATGGTGAGGTTATTCCAAATGGGTTCTTCTGCCTCTATTCTACACAACCGCTCATCCCATGATACCCCACTTTGTTGTCTTGCCTCTTTAAGAGCCTTGTAGTCTCTCTTTAACTCTTTCTCTTTATCTTGGATTTGGCATTTTGTAAATGTGACATAATGGAATTTCTCATGGAATAACTTGACAATTCTATTCCATGCTTCCGATGACCACCCATTTTGGCCCTTATAACAGTCATTGTTGTGGTCTTGAAGAATTTCAACTAAACCCTTTTCTAGTCCACTATTCCAGTTTGCTCTAAGACGACCAACTATGACAAGAAAATAAAGCAAGTGAGTAGGTGACAGTATAAAATAAGCAAGAATAGGTAACAAAATACCTTTTGGTGATGTTCTCTTCTTGCGCTTGTTAGTAGTAGATCTAGGGGATACTCTTTGCATAGCTGCAGCTTGGATCAGGTTCATCCTAGGAGATCATCTTCCAAACATTCTTGCTGCATATATAAACATCCAAACGATTGAGACTTACATATATAGAAATATATGAGTTTAAACATCCAAACAAGTGAGACTTACATATATCATGAACGATGTTAACTATAATCATTCCACATATTCAATGCAATCATATCTCTAACAGAGTTCCCATTATCCACTTGGCTATTAAGCGACACGACATCATTGCTATAGTAATTGTCTCCTCCAGGAAGATCAACAAAAGTTTCTGGCGATATGTTACTTGTTTGGCTATTCAACCAATCTTCATCCCCATTATGCATCCGTATAATATTATGGAACAACACTGCCGCAGCTGGTATTTTCACTTGGTTCCTAATTGGGTGGTGTGTTCCAACTTTTAGAATAGGGAAACGCTTCTTCAAAACTCCTATTGCTCTCTCTATGTGGTTCCGCAATAAAGCATGCCGGTGATTAAATAATTCCTTATAGTTTCTTGGTCGTTGGTGACCGTGGCCAAATTCTTTCAAGTGGTATCGAACACCACAGTACGGTGCAATGAATGATGGTGTGTTAGCATATCCCCCATCGACAAGATAATACTTTCCCTCAGGAACATGGAATCCTCCAAGTAGCGCAGACCTTAGAACCCTAGCATCTGTAGCTGATCCCTCCCAACCAGATGATATAAAAGTAAAGTTCAAGTCAAAATCACAAACCAACATTACATTTTGACTTAGTGTGCCTTTTCTATTCCTATAGGGAGCTTGCTTTTCTGCTGAAATGGTAATTGGAACATGTGTTCCATCAATAGCTCCAATGCAATTCTGGAAGTAAGGAAAGAACCGTTCATCCGTGCTAATCTTCCAATGAACTGAAATTCCAGTGGCAGGCTTCACAAATTTATACATGAGAGATGGGATTATATGGAAAAATGACTGGATGTGTCGATGGATAGTTTCACCACTATGTTTGAATTCATGTTGTAAATCCTCATAACTAGCATTATGGGACAACATGAAAAGGAACATTCCCAATTTTTCTTCCACAGTTACACCCCTTGTATCACGTAGGATGTGTTCTTCTCTAAGAAATGATGCTATATCTTTGAATATACTAGGCTCCATACGGAATGCGACAAGACAATTCTTCTCATGTCCTTCGAGAATCTCATTAAGTCTCTCCTTGCCAGATAGAATAGAAGCATGCCTTGCTCTTTTCTCTCTCCCTCTATTATTAATTAAATATATACAGGTCAAGTAAACACGCGCAGGAGTAGTGCAGGATTGGGACTGGGACTGGTATATGACCTAGTACACAAGCCAGCAGGACGACAAGTAAGCTGCTCATAGAATAACAGGTCAAGTAAGTCGCTCCCCCCTATAGTTAAAACCCGGCCCCGATCCAATCCTCTCCTATTATATATCTCTACGCTCCCTCCCTCGAGACCAAGCGACAGAGCAAGGAGCGGCTATGGCAGTTTGTCAGTGCAACGCGCAGAGGCAGCTGCTACATTATTACATCCATGGATCATCCAAACAAGACCCCCCACGGCAACGACGAGAAGAAGAAGGAGCAGGAGAAGCAGGTCGAGCAAAGCAAGACCGACATGACGCGCAAGAAGAAGCCGGAGCCCAAGCCGATCGAAGTCATCAAGGGAAAAACCCGCCAAGGCACGTCGAGGGGGTAGTAATCTCCTCAACCCTCATTCGTCTCGGTCTCGGCGATCAATGCATCCATTGTTCGATCGATATATATAGATCATATATAGGCCACGGTCGAGGTTATGCGTCCTGCTAGCTATATATACTCCGTGATTTTACGACGTTAGTGTCCTAGCAGCTATACCCTTGGTGGTTTGTATGTGTGTAACAGATCTTATTTTACTAGTACTAGTGGTTTGCATGTGTTACTATTACTGAATATTGTAATCATGTTACTGTTAATAATGGAGACTTTTTTTTCAGCCTCTATATTAATCCTCACAAGATGCACTAGAAAAATATAAATCTTAGAAATTCTTAACATCCAGTCGTTTATCAATAGCCTCAAACAATCATAGCCATCACTAGTAGAAAAGAGCTCAAAGCCTGCGGCACCCATAAATTATCACTAGCGGCTTCAGTTACCGCACGCCAGTAAAAAAAACCTGGTGGGCCCGGCTTGGGAACCGCTAGTGGAAACCTATTTCCACTAACGGTTATCTTAACACAATCGCGAGTGAAAATAGGATATTTCCACTGGCGGTTGGTGTAACAGAACCGCCAGTGAAAATCTAGTTTCCACTGGCGGTTCTGTTACACCAACCGCTAGTGGTTGTGTTAAGATAACCGCCAGTGGAAATAGTTTTCCACTGGCGGTTTTTCAAGCCAACCGCCAGTGAACTATGTGTTATAAATACCCCTCTTCCTCCCCCCGACAGGAGCTGTACGCTCGCAGCCAACTTCCATAGGAGGCGATTTTGGAGGTCCAGATTTCACAAAATACAAGGGGGGGAGGTTTTGGTCTTCATTTTTTGGAAGAAGGTGGATAAGAAAGGTTGGTTTATGTTTCTTTGTCAATTTTTGTTCATTCTTGCTCAATTTTAGCCACATTTTGGATCTAGGGTTTTACATGTGAGAGAGAAGAGTATAGCTAGATTATTTTCTCTATTTCTCAAATGAGGTTGCTTAAGATGGTTAGATTTTGTCTATTCCCTCTCCTTTTTCATGTTTAGTTCTCAAATCAGTTTATCCATGACACATATTTAGTTCCTTAATGAATGGTGAATGTGTTGTATGGAGAGGGAGGATATGATAGGTTTGGTAATTAAGATTGTTTTTATAATTGTTATGAAAGGTTGGTTTGATTATGTTTCAATTGCCAATTATTGTTCATTTTTGCTCAATTTTAACTACATTTTGAAACTAGGCTTTCACCATGTGTTAGAGATAGGTTTGGGTATTAAGAGTTTTTGTTTATTAGTTGCTAGGAAAGTTTGGCTTATGTTTCTGTTGGTGACTTGTTCTCAAATGCTAAGAGTTAAGAACAAGGCAACATAAAAAGTGTTAAGTGTTAAAGTCCTTCGTCCTTCGAAACATTATGCCCCTTCAGGAAATAATGAGTTTCGGACGAAGGTCATAAGAGACATACCTTCGTAAATATAACAAGTAATGACGAAGGATTCATATAAAGCATGAAATATAATATAGGCATCATCATAGAATCATTTCCATTTTATTAACATGGAAAAATAGAAATGATTTCAAATTACAAATGTACCTTCGGTCCTGAGAGAAGGTGAAAAGTACAAGCGTGACGCAAAAGCAAATGCCAAGTCAGCATGAACAGTACGGGAGTACTGTTCATCTATTTATAGACGCGGGACGCAGCCCACGTAAAATTACACTCATGTCCATTACATTTGCCAATGACTTATGGAAATCTGTCAAGGCCCAAGTAGTCTTTTTATCTTTAAGTCGGTTCCCCTCTCCGCTATCGCGACGAAGCTTCCCTGCGCACAGCTTCGGCTGTGCACCATCCTTCGCGGAGCTTGGTAATCATCCCGTCCTCCATTTTAATCCCCCTTCGTCTGGTTCAGGCTTCGTCCTGACCGTACTTCATGTTCATAACTCTGAGTCCGAAGATACCTGTTCACATAATCCACTTGGAAAACATTGTCAAATCATGTTTTTGAGGACCTTCGGAGGACGAAGGCCCCCAACAGTAGCCCCTCGCAATATTAATTTGTTAATGATAAATTCAGATTGCGATATGGACGAAGGCCTTGAGCCGAAGGTCCGAAAAAACACCTTCCCTTTGCTAGAATAGCAACATACACTGACAAGCGGGGTCTTTCAATTTCAACGCTCTGGGGGTATAAATAAGATCATACCGCAAACTTATTTGGTACGCACACTTGCCATTTGCTTCGGCCCACTAAATTTTTAGCTCTTGTGCACTAAGTTTTGCTGATCTTTTTGTTTTTGAAGCTTTGGCCTTGAAAACAGTTTTTTAGCGTTTTCGAAGATGTCTGAAGGTAAGAAGATCCCTGCTGAGACGAAGCTGAGTCTCGACGAAGAGAAGAACTTGGGGTTCCTTATAGCGATGGCGGAGACCAATACGGAGAAAATCACTAAGGAGATTCTTGAAGGTTTGTCCGAAGATACTGGTGACAGCGACAGTTATGATGTAGAAAGTGGTGGGGAAGAGTCCGAAGATCGACCATGGCGGCCAAGTCACACGGTTTTCGGGAAAACCACTATTAAGCAGAGTCATATTGATAATATGAGGGGGCGGTATTTTCGAGATATATCTATTGTGAGGGCTGATGCTGGAGAAAAGACCTCTCCCACCCCCGAAGAAGATGAAGTCGTAATCTTCCGAAGCTTTCTCAAGGCTGGGCTTCGATTCCCCCTAAGCAACTTTGTTGTTGAAGTACTGAAAACATTTCAAGTCTACCTTCATCAAATTACTCCCGAAGCTATCATAAGAATGGGGATGTTTGTCTGGGCTGCAAGAAGCCAAGGTTTAGAACCAAACGCTAAAAGCTTTTGCAACATTCATGAGTTGTTATATGAGACGAAGCCCTGGGGGAAAGAACAATATCACAACAACTTTGGGTGTTACAGCTTCGGTGCCCGCTCCGGGTCAAGCCGCCCTGTGCCAACTTTTCGGAAAAGGTGGCCCGGAGCCTGGATGACAGAGTGGTTCTATGTAAAGAATGACTTAGCAGCGCAAGAAGATGTCAAGAATATCATTATGCGCCCCATCTGGCAACGCTTCGGACTTCGAAGGCCGAAGGTTGAAATGGATGAAGCAGCCGAGGAATGCCAAAGAGCCTTCGGCGTAATCTGCTCTTTCATTGGGACAAGGGACTTGGTCCAAGAGCATATTGCCTTCAGGGTGTGGCCACTTGCAGGAAAGTGGGAAATGCCGAAGGAGACCATCAAAGAGTCCGACGAAGGCGGACTGGTCAGACTGAAATACACATTCAAATATGCGGATAAGTTTGTTGAACCTGATGATGACTGGTTGAAAAGCATTGAAACATTAAGTGACGAACTGCTTGGGGCATATTCGAAGGCCGAGAATACTGCGTTATCAGCAGCCTTCGGAGGCCGAAAGAAGAAAAGGCTCAACCGGGTATTTGACGCAGTCGGGTTTGTCTACCCTGACTATCACTATCCGGTGTTGGGTCGCAAAAGAAAAAATACTTCTCCTGCGACAGAAGCTACCACGAGTGCTACTAGTGAGCCAGCACCACAAAGGAAAAAGATGAAGGTGCTCACCCACCGAGCGCGTTTTATTGAGCCGGCCACAGTGCCAGAGTTTATTGGTGAAGTCTCTTTGGCCTCTGAAGCTACAGAACCAGCTCCAGTGCCGAAGATAGAAGAGAAAACTGAAGCGCCTTCGGCAGAAAAAGTAGAAAAACCGAAGATTGAAGGGCCAAAAGCATCGGAAATCTTAAGTCCTTCAGCAAATGTCGAAACAATAAAAAACCAAAAGGGCCCATTGGTGACCCCAAAAAGAAAAAGAATGGTGAACGTACTAGATGTCTTGGAGACAATTAAGTCTTCAAGCACAACTCCAAAGAAGATTGTTGAACTTGCTGAAGCGTCTACCGAAGCTTCGAAACAACAAGCTGAAACTTAAGCTGGGCCTTCAGAGCCCACCAAGGAACAATCCGAGAAAATATCAGAACCAGTTTTGGTTGAAGAAATTGACACTGCCGCCCCCGAAGCTCCTTCCAGCACATGCGATTACATCGTGCGACATGCTTCAGGGAAGAAATTATCTGAAGAAGAGACTTATGAAGCGAATCACTATGCTAGAGAGTTAAAGTATCCGAAGGGGGCAGTAGTGTTCAATGGGACAAATGAAAATGACTTCCTATACTGCCTCCCTGATAACAAAGAATTATCTGTCTGCCGGGAGATGGCTAGAAGTATGGGTTTCCCGAAGCTCGAAGCTGGATTATGTGCTATGACGAAGGAAGATCTCGCGGACAGTCTTGCGTACAATAGCTTAAAGGTATGGGAATTAGACGCTTGAAAAAAAATTTTATTGCGTAATTCATTCTTTTATTCTTATATGGATTCTTTTTCGTATAGGGTTTAATCCTAAGCAACGCATTAAGAGCACAAAAGAGTGCCGAAGATGAAAGCTACGAAATTGCGTTCAACAATTTACGTTCAGAAGTTATTAAACTGAGAAACGAAGCTCTAGAAAAAGATAAACTTCTGCTTACATTAGTAGACAAGATAAAAAAGGACGAAGCTGCTGCAAAGGTTGAGGCCGAAGCTCACAGGCGCGAAATTAAAGATCTTCAGAAGCAACTGGCCCGGGCGAAAGAAGAACGCATACTTGAGGAAACAAGACGGGAATGTAGCGACCAATGGGCTGATCATTTGGAAGCAACCGTGGAAGAGCTTCGGTCTTCTAAGAAAAAATGCTACGAAAAATCCATGGAATGCGTAAAGAAAATTAAAACCAGCTTTTCCAGCGTGGGCGCATTTTCCAGTGAAGAGAATTTCTCAAGAGGCAATCCCGAAGGTCCACTGGAATGGATTAGTCACGAAGCAGAGGCCTTCGAGGAAATCCTGAGTAGCCGCGGCGACATCTGCGCTTTTTCGGGCGCCAGAGGAGTTGCTACTGTCTTGGAGAAGAAAGGTTGCGGGCATGTAAAATCCTTAGCTCAGTCCGAAGCTGCCTTATCCTCCGAAGATATCAAAGACCCCTCGGCCGAAGCAAGCATGGTTGGTGGCAAATTCTTTACTGATGTCTGGGACAACGGCGGCCGAGAAATGGCGCAAGAAATCATTCAAAGGAGTGAAAAAGGCATCCATGATGCTAGGAAAGTGACAGAAGTTGCCAAAAAAAGTACAGAGCCCGAAGGGCAAATAGGTATTAATTAGCCGTTCTTATTGTGTTGTAATTTTTATTTCAAACTTTGTTCGCGGTTTGTAATAGTAATGGAGAAATATTCTCTTCCCTCAGAACCTGCTGGATCGCCTGGTGACCCTCACACAAAAGGGGATGACGAAATTAAACAAATGGCCGAAGCTATCATGGATAAAGTTGTTGAACAACTTCTAAATGAGGCTGCCGAAGTAGTATTAAGAGAAGACTAGGTGTTATTAGAAAAAACATTTGAAGTGTGATCTATGTAATATTTTGTACATTTGAATGTAATATACAAGTCTCTTTTCATTATTCACTTCTTTACGATGCATGAAATTCTACATACATACCATTTTTGAGCCTTCGGCGAAAAAACACCTTCCCTTCTTTTCATGCTTCGTGAAGAAGACATTCTCCGTTAAAACTATTCTGATGAATCACATCCACACTTCGTGAAAACATTCTCCGAAGCTGTACAATTTTGATATTACTCTGATGAAGCTCATCCATGCTTCGTAAAAACATTCTCCGAAGCTACATTCCGAAGATTATCATTGTATTCCCTCGTGACTTTACACAATTTGCACTTTGTCAAAGCATCCTTTCGAAGGTTGATACTGTGTCCCCTTCTTTTGCCATATGCAACATGATGTATGATGCTTATGCTATGCAAAATGATGTGATGATGTTATGTTATGCAAATGACGTTTGTTCCGAAGATACACACAAAATATCTTTGTAAGCTCTGCATTCCCTTAGGAACGTCTTTGGAGCTTCTTCGCCTTTTACTTAGGCGGTATCAGCGTTGACTTTTCGCTGTAAGCTCTGCATTCCCTTAGGAACGTCTTTGGAGCTTCTTCGCCTTTTACTTTAGGCGGTATCAGCGTTGACTTTTCGCTGTATGCTCTGCATTCCCTTAGGAACGTCTTTGGAGCAAAAAACTTACACTGCGCTCCCTTTGGAACGGCTTTTTGTAACTTCGGCAACTTACTCTGCGTTCCTTAGAACGACTTTTTGTTGCTTCGAAGGATTTTTAATAATTCGAAGGTCCTCCTTGTTACCGCAAATTTTTAAGCTTCAGCAACTTAAGCCTGTGGAGAAGATAGGTTTTCCTGATAACCAACCACGAAACTATTACATGAAAACTGAAATGTTCTTTATCACACAAAAAATAGAACTAAACGGAAAAGACTGCTATCAAAGTAGGATATTTATCAATAAATGTGCTTCGACTCTGGCACAGTACTATTGACTGTGCGAGCTTCAGATTGCTCTCTGAGATCCCTTTGGTGCGGAACATATTGGCTCCCTTCTGGATGTTGGCCTTGTTGCAGCGGAGGTGGGGGCGGGGGCTGTTGCCATGAAGCTTGAGGTTGACTCGCCGAAGCTACGGAGACTGCAGGGTGGTTGCCCACGTATTCCGGGATGTAAGGCTGATGGTACGAAGCAGTATGCATGACCTGCTTCGGCTGGCCCTGTTGCGCTGCAGCTTCTGCTAGCTCCTTTTGTTTCTGGATGGTAACATGGCACATCCTGGTGGTATGACCCTTGTTTTCACCACAAAATAAGCAAAATACCCTCCTTGGTTGATCTCCAAATCTTCCGCCGAAGCCCCTGGCGCCCCTGCCTCTTGGAGCTGGTGGCCGGAAGAAAGTTTGCTGTTGCCCCGAAGCCTGTGAAGAGCTCTGTGGTCTGTTCTGCTGACTCCCCTTATCATCATTTTGAGTGGAGTTGTGGATGGACCTGACATGCCTCGGATAAAATCTTCCTCCGAAGCCCCTGGTCATTTCAGAAAATCGGAAAGCCTCCTCCCTTCTTTGGCGAAAGTCATTGTCGGCACGAATGTACTCGTCCATCTTTTGGAGCAGCTTCTCCAGAGTTTGAGGAGGCTTCCTAGCAAAGTATTGAGCTGCAGGTCCAGGACGAAGCCCCTTGATCATGGCTTCGATGACAATTTCATTGGGCACCGTTGGTGCTTGCGCCCTCAAACGCAAGAACCTTCGGACATACGCCTGAAGGTATTCTTCATTGAAAGCTGGTTAACAACATATCCTTCAGCTTCTGCCATGAAGTGATCGTTCCTGGTCGAAGGGAGGAATACCAGGTCTGAGCAACACTCCTGACGGCCATAACGAAAGACTTTGCCATGACTGCAGCATTGCCACCATACGAAGACACTGTTGCTTCGTAGCTCATCAAAAACTGCTTCGGGTCTGAGTGGCCGTCGAACATGGGAAGCTGGGGTGGCTTATAGGACGGAGGCCAGGGTGTAGCCTGCAGCTCAGCGGACAGAGGAGAGGCATCATCGAAAACAAAATTTCCATGATGGAAATTGTCATACCAGTCATCTTCGTTGAAGAAGCCCTCCTGATGAAGGTCTTTTTGTTGAGGCCTTCGGTTCTGCTCATCGTGGGTAAGATGACGAACTTCTTCAGAAGCTTCGTCTATCTGCCTTTGCAGCTCGGCTAGCCTGGCCATCTTTTCCTTTTTCCTCTGCACCTGTTGATGAAGCATCTCCATATCCCTGATCTCTTGGTCTAGTTCATCCTCCTGAAGCGTCGGGCTGATGGCCTTCCTCTTCTGGCTTCGGGCCTCCCGAAGAGAGACGGTCTCCTGGTTGGGGTCCAGCGGTTGCAGTGCTGCAGCCCCAGTCGCTGAAGCTTTCTTCGGCGCCATAGCGAAGGTCTATAGCTTCCGAAGGTGTTCAAAAAACTCAAAGTGGAAGTGAGTTCACCGGAGGTGGGCGCCAATGTTGGTGACTTGTTCTCAAATGCTAAGAGTTAAGAACAAGGCAACATAAAAAGTGTTAAGTGTTAAAGTCCTTCGTCCTTCGAAACATTATGCCCCTTCGGGAAATAATGAGTTTCGGACGAAGGTCATAAGAGACATACCTTCGTAAATATAACAAGTAATGACGAAGGATTCATATAAAGCATGAAATATAATATAGGCATCATCATAGAATCATTTCCATTTTATTAACATGGAAAAATAGAAATGATTTCAAATTACAAATGTACCTTCGGTCCTGAGAGAAGGTGAAAAGTACAAGCGTGACGCAAAAGCAAATGCCAAGTCAGCGTGAACAGTACGGGAGTACTGTTCATCTATTTATAGACGCGGGACGCAGCCCACGTAAAATTACACTCATGTCCATTACATTTGCCAATGACTTATGGAAATCTGTCAAGGCCCAAGTAGTCTTTTTATCTTTAAGTCGGTTCCCCTCTCCGCTATCGCGACGAAGCTTCCCTGCGCACAGCTTCGGCTGTGCACCATCCTTCGTGGAGCTTGGTAATCATCCCGTCCTCCATTTTAATCCCCCTTCGTCTGGTTCAGGCTTCGTCCTGACCGTACTTCATGTTCATAACTCTGAGTCCGAAGATACCTGTTCACATAATCCACTTGGAAAACATTGTCAAATCATGTTTTTGAGGACCTTCGGAGGACGGAGGCCCCCAACAGTTTCTTTTCCAAATTTTGTTCATTTTTCCTCCATTTTAGCCACATTTTGGATCTAGGGTTTCACCATGTGTTAGAGATAAAGTAGTTAGGTTGTCTAATCCAACCGCCTATGACCTTTGTTGTATAAATACCCCTTCATCCTTCCCAATAAAAACTGTGTAGCTCGCGCGCAGCCCAACTTTCATTGGAAGGCCAGATTTCACAAAATACAAGGGGGAGGTTTTGATCTTTATTTTTTGGAAGAAGATCGCTAAGAAAGGTAGTTCATGTTTCTTTTGCCAATTTTCTTTATCCATGATATATTTAGTTGTTAGGAAATATTGGTATATGTTTCTCTTGCCAATTTGTGTTCTTGTGTGTTTTATGTTACTTTTTTACAGGTGATGATGGAGAGGATATCCTGGATGTATAACTTATCAAGGCTAGATCCATCATACATATCTGAGGTCCATAGGTTTATTGTTGTCGCTACGAACCATGCTTGGAGAATAAAGACAAAGCACATATATTGTCCATGCATGGACTGCAAAAATGCTGTTGTATTTGATGACATAGAACAAATCATATCTCATCTGGTATGCCGAGGATTTGTGAAGGATTACATAATTTGGACAAAGCATGGAGAGGGTAGCTCTTCGCCTTATACAGCTGGAAACCCTGCGAACATCGACGACAGCTTTCAGTTCGTTCACGAGACACAACAACCTCTTCCACAGAGCGAACATGTAGTGCCAAATGTTACTTATCATGGTTACGCTGGAGGAAATGAACGTGAAAGAACCCATGTTCTGCCAAATGTTATGGACGAGGAAGATGCAGAGTTGTTAGAGGCAATGTTGCGTCGTCATACAGATCCATCGATGTTCTTCATGAAAGGTATGGAGTCCCTGAAGAAGGCAGCAGAAGAGCCTTTGTACGACGAGTCTAAGGGTTGTACCAAAGAGTTCACGACGCTCCGGTCTATGTTAAAGCTGTTGATGTTAAAAGCTAGATATGGTCTGTCTGATGCTGGCTTCGATGTGTTCTTGAGTATTGTCGCAGACATGCTTCCAAAGGAGAACAAAGTGCCTGCTAACACATACTATGCAAAGAAACTAATCAGTCCACTCACTATGGGCGTGGAGAAGATCCACGCGTGTAGAAATCATTGTATCCTTTATCGAGGTGATGATTATAAAGACTTGGAGAGCTGGCCAAAGTGTGGTGTGGTGCAAGTAGGTACAAGACGAATAAAGACTATTGAGAGGAAGAGTGTGTTGCATCTGTGTCTAAAGGGAAGAAGTGAAAGAAAGCCAAAAAGAAGACTTCAAAATCTACGAGCAAAGAAAAAGAAGAAGTAGACTATTATGCGCTCAAAAAGATTCCTGCTTTGGTGATGTGGTACCTCCCCGTCGTCGATCGATTGAGGTGTTTGTTCGCTAACCCTGAGGATGCCAAACTTATGAGTTGGCATGCTTCTGATGAGCACAAAAACGATGGGAAGCTTCGACATCTAGCCGATGGGAAGCAGTGGCAAGATTTCAATGAGAACCACCGAGACTTTGCCGATGAACCAAGAAATGTTAGGTTCGCACTGAGTACTGATGGAATGAATCCATTTGCTGAAAGGAGCAGCAAGCATAGCACATGGCCAGTGATCCTCACCATATACAACCTTCCTCCATGGTTGATGCAGAAACGGAAGTACATTTTGCTAACCATCCTTATTTCTGGACCTACACAACCTGGAGTTGATATGGATGTATTTTAGAGCCCTTAATGGAGGATATGAAAATATTGTGGGTAACGGTTGTTCAAATGTTGGATGAGTATCGTAAAGATTCATTCACACTGAGAGCAATTATTTTTGTTACGATCAACGATTACCCTGCACTCTTCACATTATCAGTCCAGTTTAAGGGAAAGGTTGGCTGCACAGTATGCATTGATGGAACTGCTTACGTGTCCCTTACTGCATCTAAGAAGATAGTGTACATGAGGCACAGACACTTTTTATTGGAAGGACATAGGTACCGCATGCGAAAGATGGATAAGTACTTTGACAATAATGGTGAACTACATTCTACTGCTCCATCGGGTAACAATAGAGGTCATAGAGTTTTTGAAATAGTCAGGAATATCAAGTTTGTTTTCGGGAAGAAGACAAAAGACGGAAAACAAGGAAGGATGCCAAACCAGCTCCGGGGGCTATATTCAAGAAAAAGTCTATTTTCTTCGAGTACTTGCCTTACTGGAAAGAGTTAGATGTGCGGCATGCGATCGATGGTATGCACGTTCAGAAGAACGTGTTTGAAAGCATAATTAGCACTTTGCTAGACATAAAGGGCAAAACAAAAGAAGGGCTCAATTCACGCATGACTTGGTAAATTTAGGCATAAAAAGGAATTACATCCTGTTCTTCAAGAAAATGGGAAGTACCATCTCCTAGCAGCAAGCTACAATCTCAATGTAGATGAGAAACATGCGATGTGTGTTTGGCTTAAGAATTTGAAAGTTCCATCCGGATTCTGCTCTAGCATACGGAGTATTGTGTCAATGAAAGACCTGATAGTCACCAACTACAACTCACATGATTGTCATGTCATGCTGACTACATTCCTACCTATTGCCATCAGGGCTATAAATCCTTTGTTTTTAAAGATGGCAATCACACGGTTGTGCTACTTTTTCAACAGAATTTCACAAAAGGTAATTGACTGTGATGAGTTGGCATCTCTTCAGGAATTCGCAGTGGAGACAATATCACAGTTTGAGATGTGTTTCCCTCCATCGTTCTTTGATATTATGGTGCACCTTGTGGTGCACTTGGTGCCACAAATAGAGGCATTGGGTCCTATGTACTTGCATGAAATGTGGACGTACGAGCGTTTCATGTCAATACTGAATGGCTATGTATCAACCCGTGCTCGTCCCGAGGCATCCATGATAGAGGGGTACTGTACCGAAGAGGCCATTGAGTCCGAAGGTCCATTCTGCAATAGTATCCTAAAAGACCAGGTTGCAATAGGTTTGCCTCCGTCACTACACGAGGGTAGATTGTATGGAAGCGGGAGGATGGGACGGAAATCTTTCATCCCACCAGATTACAATACAGTACTTGAGGCACATCACAGCATCCTACATCAGATAGTGATAATAGAGCCATTTATCCAACAACACATCAATGAGCTTCACGAGCAAAATCCTGGGCATACGGCTGATTGGGTAATGAAGCAACATAAGCAGCGGTTCAACACATGGCTAATGGTGAAGGACATTCCACGTGGAGAAACAATAGAAGAACAAACCATCAAGGGGTTGGCATTTGGACCATCACGCCAGGCACAACATGGCAAACCTATGACATTAGTGGATTCACATTTTGTACCAAGTCCAAGGACAAAAAGAGCATGTCACAAAATAGTGGTGTTCGATGCGAGGCCATAGATGATGAAACTGGTGAGATTATTACATATTTTGGCTTTATTGAGGACATATGGGAACTAGACTATGGTACATTTCAGATCTCGGTTTTCACTATTCATGTGCATAGATGCATGTGCACTATTCATGTGCGAGGCCATAGATGGTACATTTTAGATCTCGGTTTTCACTATTCATGTGCGAGGCCATAGATGCATGTGCACTGTTCACCTATTTAAATTTATAGGGATTCGACGACATTCACCTTCAAAAAGAATTACATTAGTGCCCTTATTTGTTAAACACATGATCTATAGGATACACTGAGAGCATAATCATCTTCCCTTTGACAAGTCATGTCGTACATGTCTCTTCCATCCTCCGTCTCTTTAGCCTTTGGGATCACTATTCGGTGTTCCTCTTGAGCCATGATGACAAAGCTATCACTTCTTCCTTTCTCACGCCTAAGTCTAAAGACAAGGCTTACTTCGTCTCTTGTAAAACAAACCAAAAACAACTAGGATTCATTAGACTTGAGGACCTTCAACAAAGGCTTCTCACCAATAGATAAAATTACAATGAATTAACTTTTAATTTGTATCTCTAGGATGCTTAGGCAACCTGGGCATGTGATGATATTTTTGCTTGCTGAAATGCGAACAAGTGGGTTACTTGATGGGCATCAAAGGTTGGTGATTAATGGAAGATTTGTCCCCAAAAAATTTGAAGCGATTCTAAGGAGACACATCAGTAAGTTATCCAATTTTATTGTGTCCATGTTGTCTTCTTTTATTTGAGCCATACAATCATGTTTCAATGGAGACGATGTAGCTTACTACCTCCTCGCGCAGCGGCAACCTGTGACTCGATAGTCCATGAGTATTCCAAAGTAAACCAAATGTATAGAAGATAAAAACACACAGAGCGGCAGTCGGTGGTAGGAGGCAACCATGGGTTGGCCAGCAAGCAAAAGTGAGAAGACATAAAGCAGCATGATGGTGACGAGAAGGAAAAGTAGGAGCGTCGTCGCCGGTAGTGTAGCATGGCGCAAGCCCTAGTAATTGCCGCCCGCCGTGACTAGACCATGTCTTGCAACCACATAGCATGCCTAAGTGAAGTTGTGAGTGGGCGCTATGACGACTACGCTAGTGAGGTGGTCCTATAGGAAGTGGCGGTGCCGACTATGTGTATTTCCTCACCTCGTCGCTCACCTGCAAGTAGGTACATACACCGTGGACCTTCTTGTAGTAGCAAATCGGTTCCAAATGATGCGGTTTAAAACTAACGGAGAACAACATTATAATTAAAGCTCATTATTCAATGCGTGCACATGTCTTGAACATATGCATTTTCCAGAATTGCTAACAGAGATTAGTGTTCAGTTACTAACCTAATTCCCAATGGATCTTGCATGTCGACCCATCGCGCTAACGAATACAACTTCAATTTCCATCAATTGCGACTCCGCGGACAATAGATATGGCTAATAAACAGAAACACCCTCCACTCCATTTTATTGGTTGTCCATTGATTTCTTTGCATATTTCCTTATTTCTTTGTTGTATTCTCATATATACTTCATGGTTATCATATCTGTTCATATCCTATTAAGGTTATATGCATGGATACATATAAGGTTTAAAGACTTGCGCGGGGCGCGAGCAATTTACTAGTATATACAAGTAAACACACGCAGGAGTGTAGGACTGAGACTAGTATGACTATGACCTAGTATGTTTCCACATATATGAAAACATGTAACTTATATGCAATACATGTTCACTACTGGACCCCCTTCTTTCTCGATTGTCCTAGGCACTCAATAAAGGGCATTTTGCACTCGACAAAGGATTTTTCGAGTGTTGCCCTCCGCAAAGAGCGCTCAGTAAAAACATTAGCGGTAAAGGCCTCTTTATCGAGTACTATTTGTTGGATACTCGGCAAATATTTTGGCGAGTGTTGGTCCAACGCTTGGCAAAAAAGTCATCGTGACGGCGGTCGCCATGGTGACAACGGCTTTTAGCGAGTGCCTTGGCCCTGACACTCAACAAAGGTGGTAAGTTGGTCGAGTGCTATGGCCTTGACACTTAGCAATCTTACCACCTTTGACGAGTTCCATGGCCACGACACTCAAAGAATGTTCCTAGGTGGTTAGGCAAAAGCCACTTTGCCCGAGTGTTATGGCCATAGCACTCGGCAAAGGCACTCATTACCCAGTGCAACACTAGGCAAAGTGACAAGAAACAACATTTTTTGTCTTTTACATTCCATCCAAACAAACATAAGATATATATCACCAACATCACATATGTATCATCAACATCACATATATATCACCAACGCCACATATATATCACCAACACCACATATATCTCACAAACATCAAATATATATCCAATAATACAGGTGTTGGCCAATTAAGTTCACATGTATCACAAATAAGTTCACAAACATCACAATATATGACAAACATGTCTCACAAATTAGTTCACAAGTAGCATCACCAAGCTAGCCAATTAGACTAATTTAGTGAAGGATTTGGTGAGACATGAGGATCATTAATTCGAGCCACTTGTTCTTCTGAGTTTCCTTAGAAACGCATGAGGTTCAATTCATTTTTGCTAGCATTGTAATGTGGGGTGGATTATCCACACTAGGGACCTTGTCACCATAGTATGTTGTTGTGAAGTTCGACACCTCCTCTAGAATGTATATCTCTACAATCAAAGCCTCGATTTCGCATTTATTTCTACATTTCTTTCGAATAACCTTTATAAATCTCTCGATTGAATAGCATTAATGGCCCTACATGCCCCCATTCGCACCTCATACGGGAGATGCAAAATCAAATGTTGCATCAGATTGAAGAAACTGGATGGAAAGATCTTCTCCAACTTATAGAGAAACACCGGTGCAATTCTTTCCATGTCTACAATCACGGACTGAGATAACTTCTTGGCACAAAGTTGTTGGAAGAAATAGGTCAACTCTACTAGCACTAGCCATACATGCTCAGGAACATAGCCTCGAACCATCACCAAAAGAAGTCGCTCAATCCATATGTGGTAGTCTCATTACTCTTCATCCCTAAGACTCGCAGAGTAGATAAGTTCACCCCTCCTTAGATTGGCTGCATGCCCATTCGGGTATATTACCGTCTGGATCCATTCTAGTACTTCCCTCCTTTGGGGTCTGCTCAAGACAAAATCGACCTTAGGCCTCCTCCATGTCTTTCCGCGACTAGGAGGATTCATCTCTAGGTTTGGTCTACCGCATAACGTTACCAGATCCACTCTAGCCTTAACGTTGTCCTTTGACTTATCAGGAATGTCCATGATTGTTGCCCAAAGTTCCTTGGCAACATTCTTTTTAGTGTGCATTACATCAATGTTGGGTGGAAGGAGAAGGTCATCAAAATAGAGGAGCTAAGTCAAGCCCAACTTATGAATCCACATATGTTGCTCCCATATCCCGCAAAAACAAATTTTGTTTTAACCACGAGACCATCTATCTGTTGACAAATCGTGACACCGGTCATTATCATAGGTGCAAGGTCTATCGCTACGACACCTTTCGTAAAGATCTTGATGTCTCGTCTTAATACATGGTCAAGAGGGAGGATTGTTGATATTTGTCGAATGATGAATACTTGCCACCCTTCTACAACCAAATGAACCTCAGACCTTCCTTGCATACTGGGCATGAGAACTTCCCGTGAACACACCAGGCGTAGAATATCACATATGCTAGGAAGTCATGCAGTAAGTAGTGGTACCAAACATGCATTTTGAAGTTTTTCTTTGTAGCACGGTCGTATGTCCATAACCCTTCCTCCCAAGCATGGACCAATTCATCAATCATAGGCTCCATGAACACACCCATATTATTCCCTAAGTGTCTAGGAATTATCAATGACAAGAATATATTTTGTCGTTGAAAGCATACACCGGGGAGGGGGAGAGATTGAGGGGGATAACAAATATGGGCCAACATGTGTATGGGGGCAGCCATCATTCCATACGGATTGAACCCATCTATTGCTAGCGCAACACGTACATCACGAGATTCTTTTGCTTTGTTCTGATGAATGCCATCAAAATGGGTCCATGCTTCAACACAGATGCATATACCATCTTATTAGGATTGTATCGTTTGCCATTTTTGTGACATGTCATTTGTTACGTGGATTCCATGAGCATGTATAGCCAGTGTATCCTTGGTATGAATGGAATATGTTGTAGGATTGTTAAGGGGAAGTCATGGTGCCTCTTCTGGCCATCACAAGAGTCTACCTCCATGAACCTAGAGTGTTTACACTCTAGACAATACTTTGTTTCTACATATTATTTCCTAAATAGGACCCACTCTTCAGAGAAGCATGTATCTGCTCATACGACATCTTGAGTTCGTGAAGGAGTTTCTGTGCCTCGTACATGCTCTTAAGTAGAATGTGACCCTCCAGAAGCAGGTTACTAATAACTGTCAACATACCAACAAAGGTGTCTCGACTCTATCTATACTGTGACTTTAACGCCATTATCCATCCAATGACATCCAATTGAGAAACATTTGTTTTGTCATGAAGGGGTTTACATGCCTTGGCAAACATGTCGTAAAACGCTTTTGCTGTTGCTTTGGGCTCCTCCTCCGAACGTCCTTCAGCGAACTATGCCTTATGATAGTCATTTAACATATCTGCTACCCCAACAGCAGCATCATAATCCTCGATGCATGGTCTCACCACCTCATCTCTTATACGATCGGCTTTACCTTGGTAGATCGACCTACCGGGTATAGTCTGTTGTAGATCCATTCCTCCAAAGATGTTCCCCCATGACTATCTTTGTTTGTCTTTTCTTGTTTGCACATTTGTTGTAGGGAAAACAAATTTTACTTGCTCATTTAGTAGCCTCGCCAAATGCTTGTTCCAAGAAAGCATCGGTCTTGTCGATCCATTCATTGGTGACCAGACCCTGACTTGAGCAGCCCATGTACATCCACTCATAGTCCTCCATCTTCTAATATCTGTCGAAGAGAGAATTCTCCGGCCGGGTGGCAGAACACACCCGCCCTAAATCCTAAGATGAGGAGGGGCCTAAGCGTTTTGCCTGCTAGCTAGATGGACGATGAACACAAGAACACACAAGGGTTTAGAGTGGTTCGGGCCACCGGAGCGTAATACCCTACTCCACTGTGTGATGTATTGAGCTTGAGAGCTTGTATGAACTTGTGAGTCTGGGTGTCTGCGTGAGCCTAAGTTGGGTCTGCCTTGTAACGCCGTGTGCCCTCCCTTTTATAGCCAAAGGGGGGCATGTACAAGGGTGCTAAGACCCGACATGTGGGCCCAGGGGCAAAATGGAGGGAATACACATAGATGTATCTAATGCTAATGTCACCCAGATGATCTCCGAGCGCCATGATGTCCGTAGTGCATATTGTATTGATATCCTGCGCTGCTTCCTCGGTAACGCGCGAGTGATGATGAGCATAGCGTATGCTGTAGCATGGGTGTACTGCCTACCACCGGAATGGACAGGCACGCCGCCTGCAGGATGGCCTGGTCGCCTCCCGTCAGCAGAGTGGATAGGGCTCATTTAATGCTAAGCGGCACATCGCCTGCCAGTGGAGTAGACATGGCTCATTTAATGCTGAAGCAGCACATCACCTGCCAGTGGAATGGACAGGCGGCGCGCCTTATCCATATTAAATGTAGAGGTCGCGCGGCCTAGAGGCCTTATGTCAGGCTCGTATGAAGGCTTACGTCACGGGCAGTAGGCAACGTGGCAGCATCGGGTCTCCGCCTGAGCGGGGAGTGGGAGCGCACGCGGTATGGTCCGGACACGTGTCAGCACCGGACCCCCGCCTGGCCTTGATTAAGGCCTAGGTATTTCTTGTCTCGGAATCCCGGGACCCCGCTGTGGGTGGCCCGGATCCCACTCGGAGAGGTCCGGGACCTGTCCCGGGGGTACGGTTTGTACCTGCGGAGGTCATGGACCCTGCCCCGTGGTCCAGTCCGTGTATGCAGGGGTCCGGCACCTTCCCATGGGTGTCCGGACCCACCGTTGATATCTTGGGGGATAATGTCTTCTCCGGCCATGTGGCGGCCCTAGAGCCGTCCACGTGGTGGGGTCGGGTGCTGTTCACCATGCGACTAGAGATAGCCACACGGGCACCGCGTCTTCATACTGTAGCAAGGGGTACCCCTATTTCAGGGTACCGACAGTGGTCCACGGGCCCACCTTAGGGGAAGATACGAGCCTGCAGGTGGGGCCAAAGCTTGGTTGGCGATTGGCGCGCCGCTTTTGTGCGCTTGCTGACGTAATCCCTGCCAGTCCGCCTTCGGTTACACCAACTACCATGTCTGTCCCGCGGCTGACTGACCCGCGGCCCCCACACATGATGGTTTCGCCGGGCCACGCGCAAGATGCCTTGATACCGCTCATACTTTTGAAATTTTTCCTTCTCTGTCTTCTGCGACGGCCCCGAGGAGGCGGAATACTGACGCGAGCGGCGGTTCGCTTTTTTCTGTACTCAGAAACCGATGCCCAAGGAGCATGACTCGTGGGCCCGGGCCCCCGTGTTAGAGACTGGGCCGTCGCTTCCGGCAGAGATGGAGAGGCGCACTACTACGGGCGGCGGTTCGCCTCTCGTGTGGCGGTTCGCCTTCTCAGCACTCAGAGACCCGCACACCAGCTGTATGACTTGTTGGCCCGAGCCCCCGTGTCAGAGGTTGGGTTGCCTTGGTGTGCGTTGGGCGAGAAGATGGCGAACGGGAGAGTCTCCCTTGAAAAGGGATTCACCCTGCGTGTAGCAGTTATGCTTTCGCATTCTCTCCTCTCGCTGCGCCCTTTTGCCTTCGAGCTTTCCGCGCCCCTTTGCATTCGCGCACTCCTGCTCCATACCTGCGCCATCGTCGACGCCATGAATTCACTTGGCCAACCTGACCGCTTCCAGACCGAGGCGACGCTCGATGTGGTGCGCCACCTGCTTGGATGGAGTGCGCCAGCGCTCGCCGAGAGGATCTGTGCTTGCGCTGTCCCCCTCGGTGACCTCGCCGCCGGGGAGTTCGTTTTGTTCACCTCCTACATCTCCTGCGGGTTTGCGCTGTTAATCTCACCTTTCTTCCTGATGTTGTTGGAGGAGTTCGGCCTCCAGCTTTAGCACCTCACCCCCCACTCCATCCTCCAGTCGGCCATCTTCGCCCACCTGTGCGAGATGTTCGTGGGGGTGGCGCCCTGCACCTCCCTCTTTCGCCATTTCTTTGTGCTGGTGAAGTTGGGGAAGGCGAAGGACCACCTCAGCGCCTACTACTTTCAGACAAGGCCGGATTCGGCCAGCGCCTACATCCCCTCCCTTGGCGGCGCAAGGTGGGAGAACTGGCGCGGCGACTGGGTGATTGCTAGCGCGGACACCAATGACCGCCTCATCCTGCCGAGCGACGGGCCAAGACTCAACCAGAAGCAGTGGAGGACCAAGCCATCCCTGGCGCCAGAGCTCCAGCTCGTATTGGACAGGATCAAGAGCTTGGCGGCGGGTGGCCTGATGTCGATGCACGTGGTCGGTGACTTCCTGAAGCGCTGGATCGCGTCGCTTTAGCAGAGGGCGCTTCTATGTTGCTGGTTCACTGGCTCAAACGACATCTGTCAGATCCAGCGCGGGCCGGGGACCGACCTATCCTGGGAGGAACTGGAGGTTCTGGTGAAGGGGATTACCGGTGATTCCTTCGTCCCTGAGTCTCTAATCCTCCCCGAGGGCATCCCTGCGCTTTGCGACGACGCAGGGTTGAGGTCAGTGAATTTGGCCATGCTGCCGACCGTCGACGAGCGCGGCATCGCGGTTCGCCAGACTGGCGGCCGGGACCCCCATCGTGGGATCCAGATCTCTGATGCACTAGTTGGAGGCCCTCATACAGCGTGGCCCCCAGCGCCCCCACCACGGCCCCACCCCTTGGACAAGGGTAAAGGGGCTGCGAGTAGCTCCTCTACCCCAGGTGGCGCTGGGATGTTGGAGGAGGAGAGGAGACGTCGGTTGCGTCGCGCCGACGGATCGTTTGTTTCGGACCTCCCCCCCGTTGAGGCCGAGGAGGCCGACTCCTAAAAGCGTCAGAGGACTACTGGCGGGGCCGAGGAGTCCGGCTCCCAGGCCTAGGGCGCGCAGAGGTGCACCAGTCCTCTGCAACCACAACCATTAGGTCAGCCACCACCACCGTCGGGCTCGCCGCCGCCAACAACACCTGGGGATGGTCTCCCCCAGGGGTACCAGCAGCATTAGCAGCAAAAACAGTAGCAGCAGCAGCAGAAACAGCGGTCGCCCCGCTTCCAGGGTCGCTGGAAGGTCCAGGGCCCCAAGTGAGTGGAGCCCCTTTCTTTTTTGATTAGTCTATTTAACATGCCGATAGGTCTTAACCCATCCCTTGCTTGTCAGGGCTTCCTCCCCCTCTGCTCCCAAGGTCGTGCCTCCACCGCCCCCGGCTGCTACCGCCGAGACAGCGTCGTCGGCCCCCTAGGCTCCAGCTGTGGGTCTGGCTGCAGCGGCACCAACACCAAGTGGTACCGCATCGGTGGAGGGGGTCCCTACTGCCCCGACGGCTGCCACAGCCTCAACGACGGTGATGCCATCGAGTACACCGTCGGCAGCGGTAGAGGAAGCCGCAGCTGCGCCCGCCACCGCTATCGAGGTCGACGTGGGGGGCACGTCCAGCTCCAACTCGCCGCCCACTCCGGAGGAGACGGAGGTGATTTTTGGGCGGCGGCTTCGGTCCGGTGCTGAGCCAGAAGCAGCGCCAGTTCCTCTCCCCCGAGTGCTGTCCCGCGCCCACCAGGCCCTCCAAGAGACTGAGGCGGCAATCCTGCGGGAGTGGGAGGCGCTTGAGGCTGAACACCAGTGCCTCAGCGACTGGCGTACCCAGCTGGAGGAGCGCACCAAGGCAGCGTCCAGCCAGTTCGCCTTCGAGCGGTCCGAGCTTGAGCGGGACCGCAAGGACTACAGGAAGGACCTCCAGAAGGTGTTTGCCCGGGAGTTGGAGGTGACCCGGAAGGAGAAGAGGTTGTCCAAGAAGGAGGTGCACTTGGACCAGAGGGTGGAGGTCACCATGGAGCTCCAGGCGAAGCTGAATGCCTACAACAAGATGCTGGAGGAGCAGCGGGACCAGCAGGCTACGGCTGTGGAGAACCTGCGGAGGGTGCAACCGGGGCTTGATGACATGGCCAGCAGCCTTGCCCTGGTCGAAGAGAACCTCAGGGATAAGGATGCTTCCCTAGATAAGCGGGCGGCAGATCTCGCCTAGCGGGAGAAGGACCTCGCCTTCAGGGAGGAAATGTTTGAGAGGCGGGATAAGTTGCTGGCTGATCATGAGCTCGAGGCGGAGGAGAAGGAGCGGGCGCTGGAGGAGAAGGAGCGGACGCTAGGGGAGCAGGTCTGCCAGTTTGAGGTGGCGCGGGCGGCACAGACAGCCCCGGGCCCTCAGGCAGTGGAGGCGATGAGGAAGACACTTGAGGATCTCCAAGCGGAGCAGCGCGCCGGGGTCCAACGCATCGCCGCATGGGCCGGCGAGGCGAGCACGACACTGGTGCCTCTAGAAGTGAGTCCCATCCCAGTGTCGCAGCCGCCGACGTCCATCTCCGACGCGCTCCCGGTGCTGGACTCCGCCGCCGACCGCCTCCGATGTCTGGACCAGATCCTGGGTGCCCGCCTGGAGGCCGAGGGCGGCAGACTCAGCCAGGCGATAGTTGAGTACATTCTGACGTGCTTCCGGAGCCACGACCCGGCCATATCCTTGGAGCCGGTGATCGCTGGTCCGGTGGCCGAGACTGAAGACGCTGCCCTAGAGGGCATTAAAGACGTCGTGGAGCTGGTGGCCGAGCGCTTCCAGCGGGATCCTGCTGATGACGAGTAGCCGAATCTATAGAGAGAAGGCAAAGGTCCCGCTAGGAAGCGGTTTGTAATATTTTTTGGTCTTGTAAGATACTTTTGGGAAGTATTAATCCTAACAGTGATAGAACTTATCTGTATGCTATCTGTCTTTGCTGTGTGCATTGTTACCTACCTCTCCCTGATACTTGGCCCCCCTGGGATGTAGGCTCGACGTGTCGAGGCTGGATGCCAGTATACTCTAGGAAAGAACTGGCCCAGGATGTAGTCTCGACTAGGACCTGGACCTGCACACAACCTTGGCTAGGAAGCTTTAGTAGTGCACCCATAGGACCCATTAACTGGTATTTGTCATCCTTTGATTCACGCAACAGGACCTGCAGGGCTTAGGCCGGGAAGCCAATCCATGTGTCCAGGTCCCCTAGGTTACAATTCTGAAAACTAGGGCACCCGTCGCAGAGTGGTGGAGCGTGTAGGCTTATGGTACAGAACCAGGCTAAGCGGCTACACGGCTTCGAACCACCCTAGGGGACGTGTGTCCATTTTCTAGAACTGGTCCCCAGGCTGCTGGACCCCCTTATCGAGGGATCCCAAAACTGCTCGCCTGGCTACTCAATTGGATGCCCATATACCAGCAAGGGTGGGAACTGTATGGGTGGTTCAGATAAAAAATTATGTTCATAAGTTGAAGCAAAATAAGACCACCACAAAAACAAATCTGGGGGCGAATCCTTTCCTTATAACTTGGTATTCATGAGTGTAGGCCAACAGACCGGGTTTATGAGGGCAGACCTCACCGTGTTGGCGTACATATATGCGCAACATAGTTACAAAGGAAAAAAAGCTGAATCCCTAGGCTCGTTTTTATGGGAAAAACTTACGGAGATGCTCTATGTTCCAGGGATTGGGAAGAGGCTCTCCTTCAGTTGTAGCAAGGCAGACACACCCGGGTCGGCATATTTCCGTCACCTTGAAGGGTCCTTCCTAGCTGGGGGAGAGTTTGTGGAGCCCTTCTTGGTTCAGTACTCGCCTTAGGACCAGGTCCCTAACCCCGAGCTTCCTACTATGCACGAACCGTTGGTGGTAGCGCCTGAGCGCTTGGTTGTACCACACATTTTGGATCGCCGCTTGCCATCTGCGCTCATCGATGAAGTCCACGTCCTCACGCCGTAGTTGTTCCTATATAGACTCATCGAATGCCTGGACCCGTGGGGAGCCCATAATGATTTCCGGGGGAAGGCAGGCTTCGACCCCGTAGACCAGGAAGAACGGGGTCTCCCCGGTAACTCGGCTGGGTGTGGTTCGGTTCCCCCACAGCACGGACGAAAGCTCGTTGTCCCAATTTGCACCATGCTTTTTCAAGTAGTCGTAGGTGCGTGTCTTGAGTCCCCTGAGGATCTCTGCGTTTGCCATCTCCACTTGGCCATTGCTCCTTGGGTGAGCTACAGATGCAAAGCAGAGCTGGGTGCCGATGTCCTCGCAATACTCCTGGAAGATCCGACTTGTAAACTGGGTCCCGTTGTCCGTAATGATACGGCTTGGGACCCCAAATCTACAGACGATCGACTTGAGGAAAGCGACAGCAGCACCCTGGGTGATATTGACCACAGGGGTGGCCTCCAGCCACTTTGTGAACTTGTCGATGGAGATGAAGAGGAACCGGTACCCACCGACGGCCCTGGGGAATGGTCCCAGGATATCCACCCCCCATACGGCGAATGGCCAGGAGGGTGGAATCATCTGCAGAGCCTGAGCTGGTGTGTGTATCTGCTTTGCGTGGAATTAGCACGCCTTGGAGGACTTTACCATCTCAGCTGCATCCTGGTGAGCGGTTGGCCAGTAAAAGCCATGCCGGAAGGCTTTACCGACCAGTGTGCGGGATGATGAATGACTTCCGCACTCTCCTCCATGGATCTCCGTGAGCAACTCACGGCCCTCCTCCTGGGTAATGCACCGCATGAGAATGCCATTGACGCCACAGCGGTAGAGATCCCCTTCCACCACCGCGTAGCATTTAGCCAACCGTACTATGCGTTCTGTGGACACATGGTCTTCAGGAAGGATATTTTCCTTCAGGTAGTCCTAAATCTCGGAGATCCATGCATCGAGACCACTCACAGATATTGACTGTGGCGCTAAGGGACTGGCAGGATGTCCTATAGCACACACGGCCTTTGGTTGGTTATGTATATGGGACGCCACTGGGGCCGCTAGCTTCGAGGTGCTAGTCTCGCCCCCTTCGCTCAGCTCGGCCGGTTGGGCGGTGGGTCTTAGCAGCCGTCTTTCGAAGACGCCTTCAAGCACAGGTGCCCAAGTTGATGCCCTCACGGAGAGGTCATCTGCCGCCGAGTTGTCAGCCCGAGGAACGTGTTGCAGTTCCAGGGCAGTGAAGTCCTTTTCCAGCTTCCTCACGTGAAGTAGGTACGCTGCGAGCCTGGGCTCGTTGCAGCTACACTCCCCGCGGACTTGTTTGATGATCAGCTGGGAGTCCCCCTTCACTAGGAGCTGGCGGATCCCTAGGGATAGGGCCACTGACAAGCCGAAGATCAGTGCTTCGTACTCCGCCATGTTGTTGGTGGCCTTGAAGTCAAGTTGCACCATGTACTTCACTTGATCTCCGCTTGGGTCGATGAGGACCACTCCAGCTCCGCCAACTTGTTGATGGGTGGATCCATCGAAGAAGAGTGTCCAGTGGGGCTCGGTGAATACTGGACCCCTGGGCTCCGCAGGTGTGGGGTCCGAGTCAGGGTTCGGGCCCCTAGGAGCGCTCGGGGGAGGCGTCCACTCCAGGATGAAGTCAGCCAGGACCTGACTCTTGATGGTGTGGCGAGGCTGGAAGTCCAGTTGGAACTCAGCGAGCTCCGCTGCCCATTTGGCGATGTTTCCTATGGCGTTAGAGTTGTGGAGGATGGCCCTTAATGGGAAGGAGGTCACCACCGCGACCCTGTGTGCCTGGAAATAGTGGCGCAGCTTCCTGGACGCAACAAGCACAACATAGAGAAGCTTATGCGTCTCAAGGTACCTGGTCTTTGCCTCGTGGAGGACCTCGCTGACGTAGTAGACCGGCTTCTGAATGGTCTGGACCCCTGTAGCCGGTCCCGAGCCCTCAGGTTCCTAGTTTTCTTGTGCCGTCCTCTCAACGACTAGCACCATGCTCACCGCTTCTACAGCCGCCGCGATGTATAAATACAGCGGCTCCCTTAGCTCTGGGGCTACCAGTATTGGTAGGGACACCATGTGCTGCTTCAACTCTTGGAAGTCTTGTTCTGCCTCTTCGGTCCAAGAGAATGGACCGGACTTCCGCAACAGCTTGAAGAAGGGGAGCGCCCTCTCAGCCAGCCTCGAAATGAAGCGGCTAAGGGCGGCTAATGACCCTGCAAGCTTCTGGATGTCCTTGATACGGGCCGGGGGCCGCATTGCTTTAATCACCTTGAATTTCTCCGGGTTTGCCTCAATGCCCCGGTACGAAACCAGGAACCCCAGCAACTTCCCTGCGGAGACACCAAAGATGCACTTGTCTGGGTTCAGCTTTGTGCGGGTTGCCCGCAGCCTGTCGAAAACCAGGGTCAAGTCTTCCACTAGGGTCGACCCTCTCTTGGTCTTGGCTACGTTGTCATCGACGTATACTTCCACCTTGTCCCTGATCAGGTCCCCGAAAGTCTTACTCATCGCCCGCACAAATGTTGGCAAGGCATTTTTCAGACCGTAGGGCATCACGACATAGCAGTAAAGCCCATCCATTGTTACAAAAGCGGTGTGCTTCCTATCTTCCCTAGACATATGGATTTGATGGAAACCAGAGTAAGCATCTAAGAATAACAAAAGGTCGCACTCGGAGGTGGAATCCACGATTTGATCTATTCGCGGAAGTGGATACGGGTCTTTGGGACAAGCCTTGTTAAGGCTGGTGTAGTCGATGCACATCCGAAGTTTCCCATTCGCCTTGGGGATGATGACTGGGTTGGCCAGCCACACTGGGTGATGGACCTCTTTGATAAAGCCGGCGTCTAGCAGCTTCCGGACCTCCTTTCGGATGAAGTCCTGCCGCTCGACGGACTGTCTGTGAGGCTTCTGACTCACCGGCCTGGCGTCAGGGTTGATCTTCAGATGGTGCTCGATCACCTCCTTGGGGATCCCAGGCATCTGCGACGGCTCCCATGCGAACACGTCGGCATTTGCCTGGAGGAAGGCAACGAGCGTGAGTTCCTATTTTTCCTCCAGGTCACCCGCAATGCGAGTGGTCTGGGAGGAACCCGCGCTGAGCTGGACGGCTTTGACGGGTACGTCGTCCGCTCTGGATGGCCGCACCTTCGGCACCTTAGTAGGCGCCTTGGTACCAGTGGTCGAGGGGTTCCTCCCTCCCTCGTCTGGGTGAGCAGCTTCTGCCGCTAGGGCGTGCAGCTTTTCCACGGCCGCAAGCGCAACGGCACGGTCGCCCTGCACGATGAGGACCCCGGTCGAGGACGGCATCTTGAGGACCAAATACCCATAATGGGCAATGGCCATGAACCGGTATAGGGCCGGCCTGCCGACGATGGCGTTGAAGGGGAGGTTAACCTCCGCGACGTCGAACACGACGTTCTCCGTGCGGAAGTTCTCCTCGGTCCCAAATGTAACCGGGAGTGCGATGCTCCCAAGGGGATATATTGGTTGTTGGCCCACTCCGGAGAATGGGCGAGAGGGTCCCAGCCGGGACCCTGGGATCTTCAGCTGCTTGAATGCAGCATGACTGATGACGTTGAGGCCGGCCCCTCCGTCAATCAGAACATGGTGCAGCCGCATGTTGGCGATGACAGGAGCGGTGATGAGCGGTAGTACACCGGCCCCTGCCATGTTTTTGGGGCAGTCGGATGCCCCGAAGGAGATAGTGGTGCTCCTCCACCGTTGATGTGGAGCAGCCTTCGGGACCCCTGGGACCGCCGAAAGGACCTCTCGACGCAGGGACTTGACGTTACTATGGGAGGTGAGCTCCCAGCTCCCGCCGTACATCACGTACAACTTCTTATGGCGGTCATCGTCGTCACCAGAGTTGGAGTCCCTAGTGAAGACGTCCTTGAGGTCCCCCTCGGGTGACTGATACCCGAGCTCTCGTTCCCCCATGGCTACCTCGCCGTCATCGACCCTCTCCTTGCCAGGCCGGCGACGGGGTGGGGAGTCATCCTTGGAGGACTGCTCGTGCCGCTCGCTGACGCACTTCACAAGCTTGATTATCTCACGGCACTCCGAGGCGTTGTGGTGACTGTTGGGATGCACAGGGCATGTGCCGCTGTTTCCACCCTGCGGCCGGGGGCGCTTATTGTGCTCGCTCCGGCCCCCAGCCACCGCTGCGACGATCGGAGCGGCAATCTGCGGCTTCTCGTGGTCGCGGTTCTTCTTCTTCTTCTTCTTTTTACCGTCTTGGGAGACAGCACCCGAGCCACCCGTCTAGGTGACCCTGGTCTGTGGCGCCGAGTGTCATGCCCGGCCCTCGGCAACCCTGGTACACTTGTCGGCCAAAGCGAAGAGTGTGGTGACAGTTTCCATGTCGTGCGTGGCTAACTTCTCCAACATCTTTTCATCTCGCACTCCCTGGTGGAAAGCGGTGATGATGGAAGCATCTGAAATACAAGGAATAGTGCCTCGTACCTTGGTGAAGCGGGAGATAAATGCCCGGAGAGTTTCTCCAGGCTCCTGCCTTACTGCGTGGAGATGGGCTTCCACGCCATGCTGCTGATAAGCGCTGGCGAAGTTTGCTACGAACCTCGCGTAGAGCTCTTCCTAGGAGTAGATTGATCCTAGGGCAAGGTTCATGAGCCAAGTCCGGGTTAGCCCAGACAAGGCAACATGGAAGTATGTCGCCATTACGGTGGTGTCTCCACCGGCTACCGTAATCGCGGTGACGTAAACCTGCAAGAATTCCGACGGATTTGTCGTATCGTCGTACTTCTCCGGCAGGTGTGGCCAGAACTTGGATGGCCAGGTTGTCGCGCAGAGATGAACCGCTAGTGCGACGCAGCCCACACCGGCCAACGGGACACCCGCTTGGATCCGGGCGCCTATTGGAGTCTGCGGTGCTACCGCAGCAAAGTCGCAGTCGAGGTTGTGACCCTCGACGTTCTGTCGCCGCTCACGCGCCCTATCCAGAGAGATGCGGGCATCCTCGCCTGCACGCCTGCGGTTGAGTTTCGCCCGTAGGTCATTAGACCTCTCCATAGAGACTGGGGCGTCCTCGCCCGCTCGCCGGTGGTTGAGCTCCGCCCGCAGGTCCTCAGTCGGCGCGGCCCTCACCGAAGGAGAGCACACTGATGATGACGCCTCATGTTGGTGTCGGGATGACCGAGGCCTCGGCCTGGTTGAGCCAGAGTGCGCCATGCTGAGCAGGCGGTCGACGTTGTCGTGCCACTGCTTCATGGCCCTCGGGGAGGTCGTGGAGCTAGGAGGGTGGTGCAGCAACTCTCTAGCCGCTGACAGCGCCCCAGGCGCAGCCCTAGACGTCCTGGACGTTTGTGCGGGAGTGTGCTGCCGCGCAGAGTGCACAGCAGCGCCGCACCAGGCGCCAGGAGGTTGGTGGCCCGCGCTGTGGAAGAGGCAACCGCCTCTTCCACCATGAAGTCCTCGGGCAAGAAATCATGGTGCTCGACGATGTGGACCATGGCGTCGAGAAGAAGAACAAGCAAAAACCTAAAGCCTAGCCCCCTACCCGCCCTAAATCCTAAGATGAGGAGGGGCCTTAGCGTTTTGCCTGCTAGCTAGATGGACGATGAACACAATAACACACAAGGGTTTAGAGTGGTTCGGGCCGCTGGAGCGTAATACCCTACTCTACTGTGTGATGTATTGAGCTTGAGAGCTTGTATGAACTTGTGAGTCTGGGTGTCTGCGTGAGCCTAAGTTGGGTCTGCCTTGTAACGTCGTGTGCCCTCCCTTTTATAGCCAAAGGGGGCACATACAAGGGTGCTGAGCCCCGACATGTGGGCCCAGGGACAAAATGGAGGGAATACACATAGACGTATCCAATGCCAGTGTTGCCCAGAAGATCTCCGAGCACCATGATGTCCGTAGTGCATATTGTAATGATATCTTGCGCTGCTTCCTCGGTAACGCACGAGTGATGATGAGCATAGCGTATGCTGCAGCGCGGGCGTACTGCCTGCCACCGGAATGGACAGGCACGCCGCCTGCATGATGGTCTGGTCGCCGCCCGTCAGTAGAGTGGACATGACTCATTTAATGCTGAGGTGGCACATCGCCTGCCTGTAACACCTCGAAATCTCATTTTGAGAATTCGGTAAAATTGTCCAAAGATTTTGAGTTAAAATATTTTTTAAAGAAACTTTTGAAGTCATATCCCTTAAAATAAATATCCTTCCTAATAAATAGTTACTTAAAACGGACCCACATGAAATTAGTCATCCCACTATAAGGTTAAAAGTACTCTCTAAAAGGTTTACGCTAAAAACATACCTTGGCATAGTTATACATTAAAAAAAATATTCTCCCAAACTAAATATTGCTTTATTTGTTTTACCATTATATCTGGGGACATATATTTTAAAGGATAAATTAATATATGAAAAAAAATATGAGTTACTATTTATTATTTGATTTGGGACATGTCATCAAAGGAAATATATGTGTGTTGCATTTGCCCAAACAAATGAATAACTAATATAAATGGAATAAATAACTTCAAGCCATGCTAGAATTTATTGACTATGCATTGTAATTAAATTGAGAGTTCAAACTGTATTTGAATTTGAATTGAATTTGCAAACAAAATGGAAAGCAGAAAATAAAAAGATAAAAGGAAAACATCGTTTGGGCCCAAATCCCGGTTGGCCTGCTCATCCTCACCCTTGCCTTGGCCCAATATCGTATTTCCACTGCGCGGCCCATTCTCCCTTCTTTCTCCCGTGCCACGCACTGGCATCTGGGCCCCACCTGCACTTGTGGTCGACAAGTGGACCCAGGTCTGTCAGCCGAGTTGCGTGTTTCCTCTTCACTGGTGGCTGGTGGACCCCGCATCGTCAGGTGCTTCGTCTTTACCGGATCTGCTCCATCGCGTTCGTCGCCGCGCGCAACCAAATCGGTGCTCCGGTCTCTACTGGATTCCTGGAAATCCGGGAGGTTCCCCTTGATCCGAAGCCTGCGCAGGGACCCCGGCGGCTTAATCTCCTGCGCTCTCCTTATCTCTACAGGTCCAGTGCCTGCACGATTATGCATGGCCAGGAATCTCGCGACCAGACGTCTAGGCTCTACCCAGATCCTTTGCAACCGACCTTCTCAGCGCGGGGATCGGTCATAGTGACTCCGCCCTCAACTATAAATAGGACCGTGACTTATTACGCCGTTGCAGCCGCGCCATGGTGGGGGTGCTTGCATGCCCCGTGGTGGACTCCGCACCGCCACTGGATCCATCCGACTGGCGTGCGCCAACGGAGGTGAGAGAGAGACGTAGAGTGCCACATGACCGTGAGGATCTTCTTCGTATGCTGACGGCTCGGATTCTGCTGGCGTCAACCACCGCCGCATTGAACTCCGGCATCACGGACCCCAACTCGATCCGTCCCGTCGTCGACCGTGCGGCCTCCGTGCTCGAATCCACCTTCTTCGTCACGCTCAGCCGCACCCGTGGCGCGCTTCGTTTCGCCATCCTGGATACACCTGGTGCAGGCCTGGGTGTGATATCCTGACCCCTGGGATGGGATGTCCTGGCCCAAGGCTTAATAGAATTAATAGAGTAATCATATCAACAAGGTGCATCTTCTTTTTCGGAAGCCTATCTCGAAAGAACCTCCAAGTTAAGCGTGCTTGGCTTGGAGCAATTTGGGATGGGTGACCGACTGGGAAGTTTTCTCGGGTGCGCATGAGTGAGGACAAAGTGCGCACAAAAGACTCGTGTTGGTCTGTGGGGACGATATATGATCCTAGAGAGCTGCCAGGAGTGAGTACCGCCGGTCCAGGGATTGGACGGGGTGTTACAAATGGTATCAGAGCCGACCCTCGAGGTTTCACGGGCGTGTGTGGGCTAGGGGGTTCGGGTATATGGCGCATGGCGCATGTGGGCCCGGAGTGGTCACATGGCATGGCATATGACGACACTAGACACACAGACGTGGCTAAGAGGGGAGGTTCCTGGATTGGGGTTGACCGACGAGGACGTTGGTCTTCTAAGGGGGGTGGATTGTGATATCCTGACCCCTGGGATGGGATGTCCTGGCCCAAGGCTTAATAGAATTAATAGAGTAATCATATCAACAAGGTGCATCTTCTTTTTCGGAAGCCTATCTCGAAAGAACCTCCAAGTTAAGCGTGCTTGGCTTGGAGCAATTTGGGATGGGTGACCGACCGGGAAGTTTTCTCGGGTGCGCATGAGTGAGGACAAAGTGCGCACAAAAGACTCGTGTTGGTCTGTGGGGACGATATATGATCCTAGAGAGCTGCCAGGAGTGAGTACCGAAGGTTCCCCAAGACCCGTCGCAAAACACTGTCCATGCTTCGGCATCTTTATTCGTTTCTTCCTCCTGAGCCCCTGGTGTTACTCTAACTAAAACTTGAGCATGGCATCATGAGCATGAGCATTGCATATGTTTGATACACCTAGAGTGCATTCACTAGGCAAAAATTTCAAACAAGTTGTATTGTTTTACTGTTTTACAAATGGGACCCTGGTTTAAGGACTTAACCCTAAATAGTGGTTAAAGGGGTAAGACTTAACCAAAGTTGAGAAAACCTAAAGGCTTTAGGGTAAAAGGCATAAAGTGACCCCAACAATAAAGTTGAATCACATTTATACCCCTGAGATATTAAAAACCCTAATCAAAACCCTGAGAAACCCTAAAACCAAACCCTAGGGACCTAAGTGCAAAATTAGTCCACTTTTGGGCTAAAGTGCAAAAACCAAGCCAAATAGGTTTCTTAAGTCCTTTGGTTCACAAATATGTGATTTTGCAAGCAAAACCCTAAGTTTTGGACTAAAGTGCAAAATGGACCTCCATTGAGTTCTAAACTAAGTCTGAAAGTTAGTAAATGGGCTCAACTTTGGAGCCTTGTATCTTTCATAATATAGAGTTTTTACCCTAGGTCACCACATCAAAGTTGAAGATCTATTATAGGAGAACAACTTTGCTTAAGGTTGTAAGCATAGTTGTTAAGAGTATTGGAGAGATAATGAAGCTCAAAGTCGGGCTGTCAGTCGATCTCTGAACTGAATATTCAAGAGCAGTGTAATGGGATTAACTTTGAACTCGATTTTGAAGGATCTTCGGTAACTATTTGATGGCAAGTCTTGTAGCAAAGTTGATCATGGATGATAGGTGTATAAGTTTGATGCAGATAGTTGGCGTTGTCACCACGTAAAAATTTGAGAAAATCAGTCTCAAACATGGACTGTCAGTCACCCTGCATTGATGCTCTGATGGTACAGTGCTCGAATACACTGAAGAAGATCCGTTCGTCCTCACCGCCGATAGCCGACGCCGTCGATCGTCGTCGTTGTGATTCGTGCTCGGCGGTCATCAGATAAGCCCGTCGCAGTAAAGATCCTCGGCACCGGTGAGCTGGCCACCACTCCGACGACGTTCTCCCCCCCTGGCTCACCGCCCGCAGTAAAGCGCTCGCCGTCGACCGCCGCTTCCCGGCCTTATGCCGCGTGTCCAAGCCTTTCACCGTGTCGCCGTGACCTTCTCTAACCCCTCCGTGGCTCACCGGACTTACCGCCACGTCGCGGCCACGTAACCGCAAAGCTAGCACGTCTTCCCCGTCTCCGGCCGCCAACGCTTCGTGATCAAATTAAGCGCCACCGCTTCGGGGTTCTATAAATTGCCCCCGCCGTGAGCTTCGCCATATCTTTACGCATCCAGCCACCGTCAATCGGCCCCGATCATCCACCCGAGCGCTCGAATTTCTAATTGCCCCCAAATCGGTTCTCCGCCACTGTAAAACGAGCTCACCGCGGCCAGCCTTCTCCAGGTCCGCTCATCCTCTTCTCATCCCTGTTCTAGCATCCTTGCATGTTGGTGATGCTCCCCGACCAATTTAATTGAACTAAACCGCCTAGGATCGCCGAGAACACGATCCCCAAGCCGCCGTGCTCTCGGTCACCGTGGCCGGAGCTCCGTGAGCCACCAACGGTGCAATTAGGTTAGGGGAAATAGTTAGGCTAGCTCCAATTCCGTGTATGCCGCTCGGAGAGCTCAGCCGCTGCCTCAATCGGCCGGTCTGCTGCTCGCCGGAGCGCGGCCGAGCTTGAACGCCGTCGGGGACCGCAAGTTGTGAATTGGCAGAACCCCGAGGGCTTTTTCGTAACCGGTCAGCGACTCAGAACAACAGTGAATGGCCCTGTTTCGGTTTAGCTGTTAAGCCAAGGTCCTCGGTGCAAAACTACCGCGGGCGCGCGCGCGTGGGCAGGTTTCTGCTGATAGTGGGCCGACCTGGGCTGGTTTCGGCCCAGTGCTGTTCACTATTTGTCTTTTTCTTTTATTCCCAGGGCCAAAACAATTGTAGAAAATGATAGAAAAATCCTAAAATTATGAGACCAATTTTCCTAGGTTTGTTATTTTCCATAGAATTTATTAAAAATAGTTTCATGATTTTTAGATCAAATAGGGAATTTTAGGGTATTTAAAATAGCCTAAACTATTGATTCTGGATTTTTAGAGAATAAATAATAAGTCCAAAATTTCCCAAACTTTTTATGTGAGCTTTTCACATTATTTAGAAGCCATGGGTAGAGTTTGGTTTGATTTGGACCTTGTTTGATCACTAAACCCAAAACCACCCCCCCCCTGCTCCATGAACTCCTTTACTGACTCCGGAAACCCTAAGTTCCCGGAACTCCGTGAAGGAAAGTTGTACTCAAGATATAAATAACAAGTTTATGCTATCTTTGCATCCTCATGAGCATTCCATGACATCCATCCTTATGTATGTATATGGTTATATTAGAGCAAGAAGAAGAAGAAGAAGTTGTTGAAGAAGGGATACCACCCACCTCTGATCCTCAGGCCGACAACTGCTTTTATTTTGATATCTGTGGATCTGAGCAAGACACCTCTGATAACAAAGGCAAGCCCCGGTGCATTTGCCACCTCCCTTGATGTTTTTAAAATCTTTCTCACTTGCTTGATGCATTAGGTGATAGGAGTTGATTGATTAAACAATTCCTGCATTACTTTCCTTGATTTTGATCACCCTCCTTGAAATCCTGTTTTACAAAAGGTTTTACTTTGCTTAGTATTGCTTTAGAAAAACAAAAGGATTTGTTTTACAAAAGATGTTTGGCAAAGTGGGAGGGATGTTTTTGAAAATAAAACTTGATGGTGGATCCATCACGGCCGTGATGGGTTCAACATCGGAAAAGATGTACCTCTGCCAGGTACCAAACTTTGGGTTTGACATGATTAAGCTGAGACCGGGCGGGTGACTTGCACGAGAAGAGAGTCTCGGTGTAGTGTCTCCGTCTGAGTCGATTAAGGACCTTGTCGATGTAGGCCTGCTGACCGAGGACCCTTTAACTGGTCACATGCCTCATCATGGGTAAGCCTTGCCTCGGGTAGACTAAGGCCGGAATAAGATAACACGAAATGGGAGTGGAGCGGTGGCGAGAGTAGCGTGTACCCTCCGTGGCAAGAGGCTGGACGGTGGTGTATCTGTGCTCTCGGTTTGCGTGAACCTGATCCGGTCTTAAGAACCCCGGTGGCGGGTTGACATATGCAAGGGTTAAGTGCTACATATGTCGTGTGATTGGAGATCCTCAGCTGAGTATAATCGATTCGGATCGCCGTACCTCCGCGGTTATGGAGACTTGGCCACTGACTTACACGTAGCATTCCACTAAAGATGATGGGTTTTTGATTAAGAAATTGGCTAGTGCAGGACCAGTGATTGAACTAGGGTAGAAAGAACTCTAGTGCAGGTAATTCTACCTAACTTGACAAATAAAATTGGATTTTTAAGGATCCACTTTAGTAAGCATTTCTGCAAAACAGAGTCTTTGACTATTGAGAAGCCTTACCTTGACTCCCATATATCCAGCATACCCTTGAGAGTCTTTTCTTTAGTCGGGTAAGACTTGCTGAGTAATTCCATACTCAGGGTTTATCCCTTTGTTGTTTTTAGGTGGGGAAGTAGCAGACTTCTGCTGCTTCTGTGCTAAGGTGGTTCCCAACAAAGAGAAACAGGAATGAAGTGCGGGAGGACTCAGTCCTCCACTTTAGATCTTTTATGTTTAGTCCTTCGGGAGAGGTTTGTGTCTCCCTGGTTTGTATAATTAATACTTTTATGCACTCGTTTTTAGAACTGGTCTGTAATAACTTAACTTGAGCTTACTTTGGAAATAAATGTAAGATTATGTAATCGCTTCCGCATTTCTTTATCTCCGATGATCTGTAATGTCTGCAAGACGGGTGAAACGTTCCTGGTGAGGTAAGGAAAGATACCGAACTTGTCAAGTAACTTAGGAACATCTACAGGGTGTCTGATGTCTGTTAGACAAGGACAACTGTAGGTGGGCCTGATTACTTGGAAGGTTCCGTCACAGCTGGTATCGGAGCGTAGCCCTTCTTTGCAGATATTCCAGGGCATCTTCAAAAGATTTTCAAAAGTCTTACCTAAAGATTCTTTTCTCTTCTTACCTGAGTACTCTGAAGAGTTTATCTTAAAGACCAGTTAGGAAGAGTGCAACGTATAGAAGGTTGAATCAACTAAGGTTGATTCTGTACTTACTCATGCATCATGCTAAGAATTATACTAATAAATTTCCCCTTTAGAAAATGCCGCCGCGCACAAGAAAGACCGCGCGTAAGTCGACTGGACCGTTTGGAGTGCCTCGACATCAGCTTGCTCCGCGAGATGAAGATAGTAGTAGCGGGAGCAATGATCCTATAGGGGATCTAGAAGCAGAAGTAAGCAGGCTCCAACTGGAACTCCGCCGCAGGACAGCTATATGGATTGGAGATGGTGACCGTATAAATGAGTTACGAGCAGACGTTCGCCATCTACAAGACCAGCTGGCCGATCGGGATTTGGCACTCGATTGGGCTGTTCAATCTCGTTCACTGGCATGGGCCAAGGAGGCAAGGGCTCAGGCCCGAGTTAGAGAACTCAGCTCGGCTGTGGACGACTTACAGGTGTACTGCAATACACTCCATGAAGAAGTCCATGTGCTCTATTCGCAGCTACACCCTAGTGAGCCTATACCCCCTTCTGAGGCAGAAGCCGGACCTTCTCACGCTGCGGGACGCGCGTCGGGTGGGGAGCTAGATCTTTTTGAGCCCCCTCCTTCTTTGAGGTTGGTGGACGTCTGGACTCCTACCCCCGACAATGAAGCCGCCAAAAGCGATGGGAAGCAGGACTAGTAGTGTAGTAAGAGTAGAGTAGTGTATTATAGGGTGTATTGTTATATTAGAGTAATGTATTGTAGGATGTACTATTGTATAATAGGGTAAACTTTGTAAAATGGGTTATGTATCCTGTTGTATAATATCGAGTCTGTACCATTACTTTTTACAGTAATGTAAAACGGAGGGCTTTCTTTGGCACATTATGTTTATTCAAATGTTTTTGCCTCAGATGCCGACCCGTACTCGAGGACAGGATGCAGCTGGAACATCCGGGGGTGGGGATGCTACCCCGAATCCACCTCCCGTTCCACCCACTCTTGCCGAGGCAATCGCCGCCTTGGTAAATGCTACAGCCGATAACACCCGCTTCCTGAGGGAGATGGCGGGTCAGCAACAGCTTCAACAACAAGCAGGACGAGGGTTCCAGCAGGGTCCCCGTGAGACCACATATCTGGATTTCTCGGAGACTCGTCCGCCTCTCTTTATTAAAGCAGAAGATCCGCTGGAGGCCGACGAATGGATACGGGTCATAGAACAGAAATTTGGCCTTCTTCGCTGCTCAGAAACCCAGAAGCCACTGTTTGCAGCTCAGCAACTTCGAGGCCCCGCCAGTACTTGGTGGGGGAACTTTGTGGCCATCCAGCCGGATAATCACCAAATTACCTGGAACGAGTTCAAAGCAGCATTCCGCGAGCATTACATCCCTGAGGGAGTGTTGCACATGAAGCAAGAAGAGTTTATGAAGTTGAAACAAGGGGGAGATACTGTGAACCAGTATCTCAACAAATTCAATCACCTGTCCCAGTACGCAATTGATCAGGTGAACACAGATTTGAAAAAGAAGAATTGTTTTATGAGGGGTCTGAACGACAGGATGCAGCGGAAGATGGCTGCATGTATTGATCTTACTTATGGCAAGGCTGTCAGCACAGCCTTATCTGTGGAGGCCAAATATGCAAATTCTGGGAAAAGCAAGGGATTCAGTGGTGATCGGCCTACTCAGGGCCCGGTTAAGAGGCAACGGTTTATTCTCCGGCCCTCTAACCAGAATCGTTCCAGTGCACCACCTTTCCCTTTCAAGCAGCCTATAATTATTCGTCCTAACAAAGCTCCCACTGTCCAAAGTCAGCCGGGTGCCCCAGGCACTCGATTCCCTGCACTGCCAAGTTCTTCCACTGGATGCTTTAACTGTGGCAAATCTGGGCACTTCATTAAAGATTGTCCCTATCCTCGGCAAAATCAGGCCAATAATCAGCAAGGATCGGGAACTTCAGCTCCAGGCAAGGGAACTACTTCGGGCAGAAATACCAAAAAGACAGGGCGAGTATATTATACGCAAGTGGCTACCACACCGGAAGGCGAGCCGGTGATGATGGGTATGTTCCCTGTGGCCAACCACCCTGCACTAATTCTTTTTGATTCTGGTGCTTCACATACCTTCATTAGCAAGACATTTGTGGAGCAACATCGCATTACATGTCATGAATCTAAAGAGGGTTTTAAAATTCATTCACCTGGGGGATACATTTTTACTAAAGAAGTGGCCTATGGAGTGCCAGTAACTATGGCCGAACGGAACTTTCCTGCCAACATGATTGTTCTAAAAGGCCAAGATATAGATGTAATTTTGGGGATGAATTGGTTAACTCAACACAAGGTAGTACTCAACACTGAACTCAGAACCGTCAGGTTGAGTTATAATCAAGAAGAAATTCTCTTGTCTCTCCCCAAGACCAATCCAGTCAAAGCTTCTGGTAGAATCTTTGAAGCCATTGTACCGGAGATCAAGAATATTCCGGTAGTTTGTGAGTTTCCAGATGTGTTTCCGGAAGATTTGCCTGGACTGCCCCCTGAAAGAGATGTGGAATTTGTGATTGAGCTAAAGCCCGGTACGGCTCCCATTTCCCGAAGGTCGTACCGTATGCCCCCTAATGAATTGGCGGAATTGAAGATTCAATTACAAGACCTGCTGAATAAGGGATTTATCCGGCCAAGCTCGTCCCCTTGGGGTTGTCCCGCCATCTTTGTGAAGAAGAAGGATCAAACCTTGCGTATGTGCGTGGACTATCGGCCCCTGAATGAGGTCACTATCAAGAATAAGTACCCTCTTCCAAGGATTGACATTTTATTTGATCAACTGACTGGGGCAAGGGTATTTTCTAAAATTGATCTCAGGTCGGGCTATCATCAGATCCGTATTCGGCCCGAGGATATACCGAAGACCGCATTCACTACGCGGTATGGGTTGTTTGAATATCTAGTAATGTCTTTCGGGCTCACTAATGCTCCTGCCCACTTCACCTATTTGATGAACTCAGTGTTCATGCCTGAGTTAGACAAGTTCGTGGTGGTCTTCATTGATGATATTTTGATATACTCTAAAAATGAAGAGGAGCATGCTCAGCACCTGCGGATTGTATTGACGCGCCTAAGGGAACATCAACTATATGCCAAGTTCAGCAAGTGCGCGTTCTGGCTGGAAGAAATTCAATTTTTGGGGCACGTATTATCATCCAAGGGAATTGCGGTAGATCCTAGCAAAGTCAAGGATATTCTGGAGTGGCAACCTCCAACGACTGTTCACCAAGTCCGGAGTTTTCTTGGACTAGCAGGATACTATCGCAGATTTATACCTGATTTTTCTAAGCTTGTGAAACCAATCACAAGTTTATTGAAGAACGATACTAAATTCAATTGGTCTTCTGAATGTAATGAGGCATTTGAGCAACTGAAGACACTATTGACCACTGCTCCGGTATTGGCTCAACCGGACATCACTAAACCTTTTGATGTATATTGTGATGCGTCAGGCAGTGGACTCGGCTGTGTACTAATGCAAGAGGGCCGAGTGATTGCATATGCTTCAAGGCAGTTACGCCGACATGAGGAGCACTATCCAACTCATGATCTAGAGTTAGCTGCAGTGGTTCATGCCCTGAAAATATGGCGTCATTATCTGCTGGGAAATATCTGCCACATATACACCGATCATAAGAGTTTGAAGTATATATTTACCCAGTCAGAATTAAATATGAGGCAAAGACGATGGCTCGAGCTCATTAAAGATTATGAACTGGAGATCCATTATCACCCAGGCAAGGCCAATGTGGTGGCAGACGCATTGAGTCGTAAGACTTCCTGCCACTGTCTTATGGTTAAAACCTCCGAGAGCACTTTGTGTCAAGAAATGGAAAGGTTAAACCTGGGAATGATCCAACAAGGGACTCTAAATCAGCTAAAGCTTGAGTCAACCATCTTGCAAAGGATAATTGATGATCAAAAGGATAATCTGGGCATGAAGCACATACGAGAAAAGATCAGGGCTGGAACAGCCCAATGTTTCAAGGAAGATGATCAAGGGGTGTTATGGTTCAATAACCGCATAGTAGTGCCGAAGAACGAGGAACTCCGCCAGCAAATTTTAGATGAAGCGCATCTTAGTCGCTATTCCATTCATCCGGGGAGCACTAAGATGTACCAAGATTTAAAGCAACATTACTGGTGGACGAAGATGAAGATTGAAATTGCACGCTATGTGGCTAAGTGCGACACTTGCAGACGTGTCAAAGCCATACACCTGAAAACTGCTGGTCCGTTGCAATCTTTGCCAACCCCAACATGGAAATGGGAAGACATAAGCATGGACTTCATTGTGGGATTGCCCAGGACTGCAAAAGGGTACGACTCTATCTGGGTGATTGTTGATCGACTTACAAAGGTTGCTCATTTTCTGCCAGTCAAGACAAATTCCCCGGTTACTGTCTACGCCCAATTGTATATTGCTCGTATTCTTAGTCTGCATGGTGTTCCAAAGACCATAGTGTCGGATCGTGGATCTCAATTTGTAGCCAAGTTTTGGGAAGCACTTCACCAATCTTTGGGTACTAAGTTACTCCACAGTTCGGCCTACCATCCCCAAACCAGTGGACAGACTGAGAGAGTGAACCAAATACTTGAAGATATGTTACGGGCATGTGTCCTGGATTTCTCAACAAAGTGGGATGAATGCTTACCTTTGGCGGAGTTTTCATATAATAACAGTTATCAAGAAAGCATCAAGATGGCACCTTTTGAAGCTCTGTATGGGCGACGGTGTCGAACTCCGCTAAATTGGTCTGAACCTGGTGAAAGGTATTTCTTTAGGCCTGATATGGTAAAAGAAACAGAAGAAAAGGTTCAGAAAATAGTTCATAATATGAAGAAGGCACAAGCTCGTCAGAAGAGTTATGCAGACAAACGGCGAAGGCCCTTGTATTTCCTGGAAGGAGACTATGTTTATCTGAAGGTCTCACCAATGAAAGGCGTATCACGTTTTGGGATTAAAGGAAAACTTGCACCCAGGTACATTGGTCCATTCCTGGTACTTGAGCAATGTGGACCAGTGGCATACCGACTTCAGCTCCCCGAAACATTGTCTGCCGTGCATAATGTGTTCCACGTGTCACAATTGAAGAAGTGTCTTCGGGTTCCCGATCGAACCGTTGAAGTGACTGATGTTGTCCTGGAACCAGATTTGACATACTCGGAACATCCCATTCGAGTTCTGGATCAAAAGGACAGGGTTACCCGGAGAAAGACTCTCAAGTTTTATAAGATACAGTGGAACCAGCATTCGGAAGATGAGGCTACATGGGAAACCCAAGATTTCTTAGATAAGAATTTCCCAGGCTTTCTAGCCTCTTGTAAGTTGTAAAGTTTGTATAGTTGTGTAATAAAGGAATGAACCCCCACACCACCCCTGCCTTGTACCAAAAATAAGGAAATAAAAACATGACACATTTCCTTTTCCATTCCTCACCCTAGGATTTTAAATCTCGGGACGAGATTCTTTTATGGGGGGAAGGATGTAACACCCCTGGTGTTACTCTAACTAAAACTTGAGCATGGCATCATGAGCATGAGCATTGCATATGTTTGATACACCTAGAGTGCATTCACTAGGCAAAAATTTCAAACAAGTTGTATTGTTTTACTGTTTTACAAATGGGACCCTGGTTTAAGGACTTAACCCTAAATAGTGGTTAAAGGGGTAAGACTTAACCAAAGTTGAGAAAACCTAAAGGCTTTAGGGTAAAAGGCATAAAGTGACCCCAACAATAAAGTTGAATCACATTTATACCCCTGAGATATTAAAAACCCTAATCAAAACCCTGAGAAACCCTAAAACCAAACCCTAGGGACCTAAGTGCAAAATTAGTCCACTTTTGGGCTAAAGTGCAAAAACCAAGCCAAATAGGTTTCTTAAGTCCTTTGGTTCACAAATATGTGATTTTGCAAGCAAAACCCTAAGTTTTGGACTAAAGTGCAAAATGGACCTCCATTGAGTTCTAAACTAAGTCTGAAAGTTAGTAAATGGGCTCAACTTTGGAGCCTTGTATCTTTCATAATATAGAGTTTTTACCCTAGGTCACCACATCAAAGTTGAAGATCTATTATAGGAGAACAACTTTGCTTAAGGTTGTAAGCATAGTTGTTAAGAGTATTGGAGAGATAATGAAGCTCAAAGTCGGGCTGTCAGTCGATCTCTGAACTGAATATTCAAGAGCAGTGTAATGGGATTAACTTTGAACTCGATTTTGAAGGATCTTCGGTAACTATTTGATGGCAAGTCTTGTAGCAAAGTTGATCATGGATGATAGGTGTATAAGTTTGATGCAGATAGTTGGCGTTGTCACCACGTAAAAATTTGAGAAAATCAGTCTCAAACATGGACTGTCAGTCACCCTGCATTGATGCTCTGATGGTACAGTGCTCGAATACACTGAAGAAGATCCGTTCGTCCTCACCGCCGATAGCCGACGCCGTCGATCGTCGTCGTTGTGATTCGTGCTCGGCGGTCATCAGATAAGCCCGTCGCAGTAAAGATCCTCGGCACCGGTGAGCTGGCCACCACTCCGACGACGTTCTCCCCCCCTGGCTCACCGCCCGCAGTAAAGCGCTCGCCGTCGACCGCCGCTTCCCGGCCTTATGCCGCGTGTCCAAGCCTTTCACCGTGTCGCCGTGACCTTCTCTAACCCCTCCGTGGCTCACCGGACTTACCGCCACGTCGCGGCCACGTAACCGCAAAGCTAGCACGTCTTCCCCGTCTCCGGCCGCCAACGCTTCGTGATCAAATTAAGCGCCACCGCTTCGGGGTTCTATAAATTGCCCCCGCCGTGAGCTTCGCCATATCTTTACGCATCCAGCCACCGTCAATCGGCCCCGATCATCCACCCGAGCGCTCGAATTTCTAATTGCCCCCAAATCGGTTCTCCGCCACTGTAAAACGAGCTCACCGCGGCCAGCCTTCTCCAGGTCCGCTCATCCTCTTCTCATCCCTGTTCTAGCATCCTTGCATGTTGGTGATGCTCCCCGACCAATTTAATTGAACTAAACCGCCTAGGATCGCCGAGAACACGATCCCCAAGCCGCCGTGCTCTCGGTCACCGTGGCCGGAGCTCCGTGAGCCACCAACGGTGCAATTAGGTTAGGGGAAATAGTTAGGCTAGCTCCAATTCCGTGTATGCCGCTCGGAGAGCTCAGCCGCTGCCTCAATCGGCCGGTCTGCTGCTCGCCGGAGCGCGGCCGAGCTTGAACGCCGTCGGGGACCGCAAGTTGTGAATTGGCAGAACCCCGAGGGCTTTTTCGTAACCGGTCAGCGACTCAGAACAACAGTGAATGGCCCTGTTTCGGTTTAGCTGTTAAGCCAAGGTCCTCGGTGCAAAACTACCGCGGGCGCGCGCGCGTGGGCAGGTTTCTGCTGATAGTGGGCCGACCTGGGCTGGTTTCGACCCAGTGCTGTTCACTATTTGTCTTTTTCTTTTATTCCCAGGGCCAAAACAATTGTAGAAAATGATAGAAAAATCCTAAAATTATGAGACCAATTTTCCTAGGTTTGTTATTTTCCATAGAATTTATTAAAAATAGTTTCATGATTTTTAGATCAAATAGGGAATTTTAGGGTATTTAAAATAGCCTAAACTATTGATTCTGGATTTTTAGAGAATAAATAATAAGTCCAAAATTTCCCAAACTTTTTATGTGAGCTTTTCACATTATTTAGAAGCCATGGGTAGAGTTTGGTTTGATTTGGACCTTGTTTGATCACTAAACCCAAAACCACCCCCCCCCTGCTCCATGAACTCCTTTACTGACTCCGGAAACCCTAAGTTCCCGGAACTCCGTGAAGGAAAGTTGTACTCAAGATATAAATAACAAGTTTATGCTATCTTTGCATCCTCATGAGCATTCCATGACATCCATCCTTATGTATGTATATGGTTATATTAGAGCAAGAAGAAGAAGAAGAAGTTGTTGAAGAAGGGATACCACCCACCTTTGATCCTCAGGCCGACAACTGCTTTTATTTTGATATCTGTGGATCTGAGCAAGACACCTCTGATAACAAAGGCAAGCCCCGGTGCATTTGCCACCTCCCTTGATGTTTTTAAAATCTTTCTCACTTGCTTGATGCATTAGGTGATAGGAGTTGATTGATTAAACAATTCCTGCATTACTTTCCTTGATTTTGATCACCCTCCTTGAAATCCTGTTTTACAAAAGGTTTTACTTTGCTTAGTATTGCTTTAGAAAAACAAAAGGATTTGTTTTACAAAAGATGTTTGGCAAAGTGGGAGGGATGTTTTTGAAAATAAAACTTGATGGTGGATCCATCACGGCCGTGATGGGTTCAACATCGGAAAAGATGTACCTCTGCCAGGTACCAAACTTTGGGTTTGACATGATTAAGCTGAGACCGGGCGGGTGACTTGCACGAGAAGAGAGTCTCGGTGTAGTGTCTCCGTCTGAGTCGATTAAGGACCTTGTCGATGTAGGCCTGCTGACCGAGGACCCTTTAACTGGTCACATGCCTCATCATGGGTAAGCCTTGCCTCGGGTAGACTAAGGCCGGAATAAGATAACACGAAATGGGAGTGGAGCGGTGGCGAGAGTAGCGTGTACCCTCCGTGGCAAGAGGCTGGACGGTGGTGTATCTGTGCTCTCGGTTTGCGTGAACCTGATCCGGTCTTAAGAACCCCGGTGGCGGGTTGACATATGCAAGGGTTAAGTGCTACATATGTCGTGTGATTGGAGATCCTCAGCTGAGTATAATCGATTCGGATCGCCGTACCTCCGCGGTTATGGAGACTTGGCCACTGACTTACACGTAGCATTCCACTAAAGATGATGGGTTTTTGATTAAGAAATTGGCTAGTGCAGGACCAGTGATTGAACTAGGGTAGAAAGAACTCTAGTGTAGGTAATTCTACCTAACTTGACAAATAAAATTGGATTTTTAAGGATCCACTTTAGTAAGCATTTCTGCAAAACAGAGTCTTTGACTATTGAGAAGCCTTACCTTGACTCCCATATATCCAGCATACCCTTGAGAGTCTTTTCTTTAGTCGGGTAAGACTTGCTGAGTAATTCCATACTCAGGGTTTATCCCTTTGTTGTTTTTAGGTGGGGAAGTAGCAGACTTCTGCTGCTTCTGTGCTAAGGTGGTTCCCAACAAAGAGAAACAGGAATGAAGTGCGGGAGGACTCAGTCCTCCACTTTAGATCTTTTATGTTTAGTCCTTCGGGAGAGGTTTGTGTCTCCCTGGTTTGTATAATTAATACTTTTATGCACTCGTTTTTAGAACTGGTCTGTAATAACTTAACTTGAGCTTACTTTGGAAATAAATGTAAGATTATGTAATCGCTTCCGCATTTCTTTATCTCCGATGATCTGTAATGTCTGCAAGACGGGTGAAACGTTCCTGGTGAGGTAAGGAAAGATACCGAACTTGTCAAGTAACTTAGGAACATCTACAGGGTGTCTGATGTCTGTTAGACAAGGACAACTGTAGGTGGGCCTGATTACTTGGAAGGTTCCGTCACACTGGGTGTTGCGACTTGCCGCCGGGGGAAACTTTTCCGTGGAGCGTGATCAGGTGGGGATCGCCGGGCGGACCGGTCCTCTGGTCGGCAGACACTGCCGTAGGCGGGAGCGACCGCGGCTCCGTCTACCTCGTGTGAAGAGGACAAAGGAGAACCGCTGGATCCGTGATGAAGGATTGAGGTAAGAGGGGTTGTATCGGCCGTAGATTGAAAATCCAAAGGCTAGAACGGTTTAATGGAAGGGAGAGATTTTGGACCGTGAATCTTGGATCCTGTGGTGCCTGTCGTGTATCGCTTCACGATCTATTCTGAGCCTTTGGATCGGGATCGGATGGCTGGCGATCGAAGATACCCCTTCGTCGTGGCCTAATTGCTAAAGAGCCCTCTGGTTTTTGAAAAATAAACCTGCCGTCCACCGCGGGTTAAAGCTGTGTCTGGAAAAATTTATATCTTAGCCCCTAACCTTTCTGAATTTGACGCCCGGTCCAGTGAACCAAGAAAATAGTAAAAATAATATAGTAAATACTTTTAGTACATAAATAAACCTAGAAACTCAATAAATTCATAGAAAATTCATTTTAAATTCTTTTTGGTCCATTCTTGTGGCATTAATTTTGTATTAATATATTCTACCAACCAGTAACACTGTTTAACCATGAAACTTGAATTAAAGTTATTCATTTGGATTAATCTATTCTAAGCACTAAATAATTTTGGAAAATCATAACTCGGTAACCGTAGCTCCGAATTTAGCGGTTCTCGATCCCACGATCTCGTAGCTTCGTGTAGAATATTATTATGCAGTTGTTCTTATGTTTTATGTAATGTTAATTTTATCCATACCATGTTTGTATGTATTGCTACGTTTAGCAGTGAGGACACGAGTCACCTGAAGATCATCCTGGTACCTGGAATCTCAAGTCCCAGGCAAGTTGTGCCCTTGATCACTTCTTTTTACCCACTCATGTTCTAATTAATCATAATGATCTGCATAGGTTAATTTTGATGGGACCCAATAGGATACCCTAGTTTTTCTATCTTTATACCTTGTTTACCACTGAACTTTCTGGGTAGTACTTGCTAGTGCTATATGTGGTTTTGGGTATGGAGATACATTATTCATGATTACACTTTTGTTATCAGTTGTTATTTACTGTTCATGATAAGATCATTATGTTAATTGGAACATGGAGAACCACCCGGGAAAACAGTGCTACCACAAGGGTTTATGGACGCCCTTGGCTGATTAATTAGGAAAGCTAGTGGATGACTACCTTACCCAAAAGGGGCAAGGGCAGTAGGGGAGTGGTCAGTGTAGGGAGGTCCTTGGTTGATTTTGCTGCGATGGCGGTCAGGCAAGAACCCTGCATTGGAGCTTCCTATAAACTGTAGCGGGTTTTCTGAAGCTAGTGGAACTTTGTAAAGGCCTCGTAGTGTTACCCTGCCTCGCCTCCTCGGTAGAGGTGTATGGGAAGTCGCGATCCCTTGGCAGATGTGTAACATGACTTGTGGGTAAAGATGTGCAACCTCTGCAGAGTGTAAAACTGGTATACTAGCCGTGCTCACGGTCATGAGCAGCTCGGACCCTCACATGATTAATTTATGGAACTTAAATTCAATTTATCATATGCATTGCATCGCAGGTGATGTTGTTACTTTTGTTCTACCACTTAATTGGGTTGGTATTTACTTATACTTAGTAGTTGCTAATAAAATTTTGACCAACTTTAAAAGCAATGCTCAGCTCTAACCATCCTCTTTGGTAAGCCTTACACTTCACGTGAGCTCCCACCTTTGGCGAGTTCATGCACATTATTCCCCACAACTTGTTGAGCGATGAACGTATGTGAGCTCACTCTTGCTGTCTCACACCCCCCTTAGGTCAAGAACAGGTACCACAGGATGAGGCGCTTGGAGGATGCTGTGACGAGCTCGTGAGAGGTCTAGGTCGTCGTCTCCCAGTCAACTTTGGGTTGCTGGACCGTTGTCTCCTTATAATGTATTTATTTATTTATTTTGTACAGAACTCCTATTATATAGTAAAGATGTGACATTCGATCCTGTGCCATGATTCATCATATGTGTGAGACTTGGTCCTAGCACACCTGGTGATTATGTTCGTGCCCGGGCTGTGGACCCCTAAAACCCGGGTGTGACAGAAGTGGTATCAGAGGAATGTTGACTGTAGGACGAAACCTAGATAGAACTGGACAACCAATACTTACTTACCTCTGCTACTCTGATTCTTTTCTAAACTTATCTTAATCTTTTCTCATCTAATTCCGCTTACTCTGATTATTCCTATCTTTTCTTTCTAAAGACAAATGTGGATTTCACACTTTGAAATCATGTACCTAAAGTGACCTTTAGGAATAGGAGACCTACTCTTAGGAGAAAAAAATCAAAACTATTTTTATAAATATTTGTATACTTGAGTGTTTGTTCTTATGATACTTGTATGATTTGGATCTTTGATTGAATGTGATGGGTTGTGGAGTAATGTCCACAATTACATCTGCATATACACATAGGTATAAAAATATATATATATATATATTTATAAAATAACTAGACAACCTAGATTATCCCCATTAGAATACATCTAGCTTCAGAGATTTATCTTATCCTAAAAGATCCCATTCTAACCAATTTATCTTATCTTAAAAGACTCTCTCTAATCCTATTAGATTCATCTTATCATGAAAGATTCATTTTATCCTAAACACTATATTTATCTGATCCTAAAGTAACCACCAGGACCTAATCCAAAATAACGAGATATTAACTAGTTTAATCTAGTCGTACCAACCTAATCTAGATTCTATCTAATCTATTATGATCTAATCTAGAGTAAGTTACTTAATGCTAGTACAAAGGATAAAGTCAAACTCCAAATCCACTTAAACTTAAACTAGTGACCTAGATCAACTCGGCCACACCCAACAACTTGACCTACATAACAGATGTATCTTAGCCTCTTGTCCCAAACCCGGATGGAGACACCAAAGACCAAGACTGGAGAAGAAAAGGATCAACGGCATCAAGAAAGGATAAGCACCAACTCAAGTCTTCAAAGATCAAGTTGAATCGCCAGCGGAATCAAGATCCACAATCTAGGACGGAGCCTTTCCCTCACCCTACTCTTTCTTACCAACACCTACTCATACTTCTAGGAAATCTTTTATCCTACATAATATGGTGGCCATACATATGCCTTCCTAATCTCCTGATAATTTGATATAGACTATAAAAAATCTGTTCGTACTAGAACTAATTAGAAAATGAAATCTAGACTACAAGATAGACTTGTATCCCTTTTCTTACAAATCTCGGGCACGAGATTTTTGTTAAGGGGGGTAGGATTTGTAACACCTCAAAATCTCATTTTGAGAATTCGGTAAAATTGTCCAAAGATTTTGAGTTAGAATATTTTTTAAAGAAACTTTTGAAGTCATATCCCTTAAAATAAATATCCTTCCTAATAAATAGTTACTTAAAATGGACCCACATGAAATTAGTCATCCCACTATAAGGTTAAAAGTACTCTCTAAAAGGTTTACGCTAAAAACATATCTTGGCATAGTTATACATTAAAAAAATATTCTCCCAAACTAAATATTGCTTTATTTGTTTTACCATTATATCTGGGGACATATATTTTAAAGGATAAATTAATATATGAAAAAAAATATGAGTTACTATTTATTATTTGATTTGGGACATGTCATCAAAGGAAATATATGTGTGTTGCATTTGCCCAAACAAATGAATAACTAATATAAATGGAATAAATAACTTCAAGCCATGCTAGAATTTATTGACTATGCATTGTAATTAAATTGAGAGTTCAAACTGTATTTGAATTTGAATTGAATTTGCAAACAAAATGGAAAGCAGAAAATAAAAAGATAAAAGGAAAACATCGTTTGGGCCCAAATCCCGGTTGGCCTGCTCATCCTCACCCTTGCCTTGGCCCAATACCGTATTTCCACTACGCGGCCCATTCTCCCTTCTTTCTCCCGTGCCACGCACTGGCATCTGGGCCCCACCTGCACTTGTGGTCGACAAGTGGACCCAGGTCTGTCAGCCGAGTTGCGCGTTTCCTCTTCACTGGTGGCTGGTGGACCCCGCATCGTCAGGTGCTTCGTCTTTACCGGATCTGCTCCATCGCGTTCGTTGCCACGCGCAACCAAATCGGCGCTCCGGTCTCTACTGGATTCCTGGAAATCCGGGCGGTTCCCCTTGATCCGAAGCCTGCGCAGGGACCCCGGCGGCTTAATCTCCTGCGCTCTCCTTATCTCTACAGGTCCAGTGCCTGCATGATTATGCATGGCCAGGAATCTCGCGACCAGACGTCTAGGCTCTGCCCAGATCCTTCACAACCGACCTTCTAAGCGCGGGGATCGGTCATAGTGACTCCGCCCTCAACTATAAATAGGACCGTGACTTATTACACCGTTGCAGCCGCGCCATGGCGGGGGTGCTTGCATGCCCCGTGGTGGACTCCGCGCCGCCACTGGATCCATCCGACTGGCGTGCGCCAACGGAGGTGAGAGAGAGACGTAGAGCGCCACGTGACCGTGAGGATCTTCTTCGTATGCTGACGGCTCGGATTCTGCTGGCGTCAACCACCGCCGCATTGAACTCCGGCATCACGGACCCCAACTCGATCCGTCCCGTCGTCGACCGTGCGGCCTCCGCGCTCGAATCCACCTTCTTCGTCGCGCTCAGCCGCACCCGTGGCGCGCTTCGTTTCGCCATCCTGGATACACCTGGTGCAGGCCTGGGTGTTGCGACTTGCCGCCGGGGGAAACTTTTCCGTGGAGCGCGATCAGGTGGGGATCGCCGGGCGGACCGGTCCTCTGGTCGGCGGACACTGCCGCAGGCGGGAGCGACCGCGGCTCCGTCTACCTCGCGTGAAGAGGACAAAGGAGAACCGATGGATCCGTGATGAAGGATTGAGGTAAGAGGGGTTGTATCGGCCGTAGATTGAAAATCCAAAGGCTAGAACGGTTTAATGGAAGGGAGAGATTTTGGACCGTGGATCTTGGATCCTGTGGTGCCTGCTGTGTATCGCTTCACGATCTATTCTGAGCCTTTGGATCGGGATCGGATGGCTGGCGATCGAAGATACCCCTTCGTCGTGGCCTAATTGCTAAAGAGCCCTCTGGTTTTTGAAAAATAAACCTGCCGTCCACCGCGGGTTAAAGTTGTGTCTGGAAAAATTTATATCTTAGCCCCTAACCTTTCTGAATTTGACGCCCGGTCCAGTGAACCAAGAAAATAGTAAAAATAATATAGTAAATACTTTTAGTACATAAATAAACCTAGAAACTCAATAAATTCATAGAAAATTCATTTTAAATTCTTTTTGGTCCATTCTTGTGGCATTAATTTTGTATTAATATATTCTACCAACCAGTAACATTGTTTAACCATGAAACTTGAATTAAAATTATTCATTTGGATTAATCTATTCTAAGCACTAAATAATTTTGGAAAATCATAACTCGGTAACCGTAGCTCCGAATTTAGCGGTTCTCGATCCCACGATCTCGTAGCTTCGTGTAGAATATTATTATGCAGTTGTTCTTATGTTTTATGTAATGTTAATTTTATCCATACCATGTTTGTATGTATTGCTACGTTTAGCAGTGAGGACACGAGTCACCTGAAGATCATCCTGGTACCTGGAATCTCAAGTCCCAGGCAAGTTGTGCCCTTGATCACTTCTTTTTACCCACTCATGTTCTAATTAATCATAATGATCTGCATAGGTTAATTTTGATGGGACCCAATAGGATACCCTAGTTTGTCTATCTTTATACCTTGTTTACCACTGAACTTTCTGGGTAGTACTTGCTAGTGCTATATGTGGTTTTGGGTATGGAGATACATTATTCATGATTACACTTTTGTTATCAGTTGTTATTTACTGTTCATGATAAGATCATTATGTTAATTGGAACATGGAGAACCACCCGGGAAAACAGTGCTACCACAAGGGTTTATGGACGCCCTTGGCTGATTAATTAGGAAAGCTAGTGGATGACTACCTTACCCGAAAGGGGCAAGGGCAGTAGGGGAGTGGTCAATGTAGGGAGGTCCTTGGTTGATTTTGCTGCGATGGCGGTCAGGCAAGAACCCTGCATTGGAGCTTCCTATAAACTGTAGCAGGTTTTCTGAAGCTAGTGGAACTTTGTAAAGGCCTCGTAGTGTTACCCTGCCTCGCCTCCTCGGTAGAGGTGTATGGGAAGTCGCGATGCCTTGGCAGATGGGTAACATGACTTATGGGTAAAGATGTGCAACCTCTGCAGAGTGTAAAACTGGTATACTAGCCGTGCTCACGGTCATGAGCAGCTCGGACCCTCACATGATTAATTTATGGAACTTAAATTCAATTTATCATATGCATTGCATCGCAGGTGATGTTGTTACTTTTGTTCTACCACTTAATTGGGTTGGTATTTACTTATACTTAGTAATTGCTAATAAAATTTTGACCAACTTTAAAAGCAATGCTTAGCTCTAACCATCCTCTTTGGTAAGCCTTACACTTCACGTGAGCTCCCACCTTTGGCGAGTTCATGCACATTATTCCCCACAACTTGTTGAGCGATGAACGTATGTGAGCTCACTCTTGCTGTCTCACAACCCCCTTAGGTCAAGAACAGGTACCACAGGATGAGGCGCTTGGAGGATGCTGTGACGAGCTCGTGAGAGGTCTAGGTCGTCGTCTCCCAGTCAACTTTGGGTTGCTGGACCGTTGTCTCCTTATAATGTAATTATTTATTTATTTTGTACATCACTCCTATTATATAGTAAAGATGTGACATTCGATCCTGTGCCATGATTCATCATATGTGTGAGACTTGGTCCTAGCACACCTGGTGATTATGTTCGCGCCCGGGCTGTGGACCCCTAAAACCCGGGTGTGACACTGCCAGTGGAGTAGACAGGGCTCATTTAATGCTGAGGCGGCACATCGCCTGCCAGTGGAATGGACAGGCGGCGCGCCTTATCCGCATTAAATGCAGAGGCCGCGCGGCCCAGAGGCCTTACGTCAGGCTCGTATGAAGGCTTACGTCACGGGCAGTAGGCCACGTGGCAGCATCGGGTCTCCACCTGAGCGGGGAGTGGGAGCGCACGCGGTATGGTCCGGACACGTGTCAGCACCGGACCCCGCCTGGCCTTGATTAAGGCCTGGGTATTTCTTGTCTCGGAATCCCGGGACCCCGCTGTGGGTGGCCCGGATCCCACTAAGAGAGGTCCGGGACCCGTCCCGGGGGTCCAGTTTGTACCTGCGGAGGTCCTGGACCCTGCCCTATGGTCCGGTCCGTGTATGCAAGGGTCCGGCACCTTCCCATGGGGGTCCGGACCCACCATTGATATCTTGGGGGATAATGTCTTCTTCGGCCACATGGCGGCCCTGGAGCCGTCCACGCGGTGGGGTCGGGTGCTGTTCACCACGCGACTAGAGATAGCCGCACGGGCACCGCGTCTTCATACTGTAGCAAGGGGTACCCCTGTTTCAGGGTACCGACAATATCAATATAAACATCAATTGCATCTACATGACGTTGTTACTATCTGATAGGTGAGGATAGATCCTAATCCTACTCGAGGACCCGTAGATGAGTTTAGTTTCCATGCTCTACTCCTATCCAAGACATATTTTCGACACCACCTCGTTGTTCTCCAAATACACGTCCTAGCAGGGAGATTGTGTATCTGGTGAACAACAGGGAGATGACTCTGTGTCGAATCGGAGCATACCATGGAAACTAACCCCATCTACACATCCGTGGGTTGTCCAAAAAAACATGGACAATTCAAAATAGATATGATTATAGATATACAAAGATCTGCATATTTCCAATCATATCTCTTTTGAATGGGAGACATCTAACTAGGTTATGTGATTTACGACCATGATAAAAAAGAGGGGTTATACTTATGGTGGCTGTGGAGTCAGTCATGGAGGGTTGGTTTAGTGATGAGGCGACGCGGTGCAAGCAGACCTGTAGCGGATAGGAAGACGATTGGGATCATCGAGGTACTCCATCTTGGCTCCGACTGACTCTTCTCTGCAAAAAAAATATAAGAATGTTAATACAAAATTTTGATAACACCTCCCATGTACGTTGAGGTTTCCAAAACCTGCAAGAAAACTAACACACGATGGCTAACATGCACATATATATCAACGACATGATGGCTGACAACCACTTATATATATTTTCAATCCATGCAGTCCTAGCAAACCAAAACAATTAATAGCATGCATGGATCTTGTATACAATAACAAGTATGTGTGTTTCATTTGTGTTGATCGATCAAGCTGCATACTAGCTCCACATGAGTAATCATAACATCCATCATCCCAACTTCCGAAGTCCTTATGGCTATCACACCTAATCAAGTTCTTGGTGATAGATCACATTAAACTATATAGGTCCTTAATGGAGAGAATTTAACCTATGTTAAGCACCCTAACATTCAATCCTACTTGTCACTCGAACAAACATTTATACAAAAACATTTAAAAACATTGACATAAACAAGTCACTCACCTCTCTGTTAGTGCAGGGCACAACCGAGAGTGGGGAGGTGTGAGTGGGGATGGGGAGCCACCGGCGACTAGCAGCAAGGCGCGTGCGATAGTGGCGGCGATGGGCGGCGCGCGATTGGTGTCCATGTCTATGTGGCGTGTGTGCGCCTATTCACTAACCAGTATAACCCTCCTTTGCTTAGTGCCCAAGATCTGACACTTGGAAAGTTTTTTTTAAAAAAATGTTTGTCGAGTGCCCCATGATTCGGCACTTGACAAAGATTTTTTATTTTTAAAATTCTTTGTTGAACGCCTATTGATATGACACTTGGAAAAGGTCTCGTTAAATAAAACAACATTTTTTATTCTTTTCTGAGTGTCCTATTTATCACAACCTCTACATATGGTTTTGTGACATCTCGACAAGCTTCATAATTTTCTAACTTCGTTTGCTTTTTATACATTTTAAAAACAGCTGGACTACAAGTTCGTGGTCATGTTTCATGAACAAGATGTCCAAAATTTCTAGTAGGTTCCTAGATACGGCCTCAACTTATACTTAATAACATGAATATCATTTTCCCATTATTAGAATGACCTGAAGTTCAAATTTGAAATAACTGAAAAAATGGAATTAAATGATATAAATTTACTAAATATAGCAAACACTTCGATATATGTTGTAAAATTAAAAATGTAGTTCAGGGTACTGTAGAAATAAAGCATAAAAAGTTTGGGAGTAAAAAAAAACTTTACCGAGTGTTCAAGAAAGACACTCGACCAAGTGCTCTTATAGGACACTCGACTAAATGAACAGTAGCTTACGACATTTATCTACCGTTGACTCTTTGTCGAGCATCGTTCTTTGCCGAGGGTTGGACACTCGATAAAAGCCATTTTGTCGAGTGTCTTTCTTTGTCAAGGACGCGACACTCGGCATTAATGTCCATTTGCCGAGAGCTTTTTTGCCAAGTGCAGCTCTCAACGAAATATCTCTTTGCTGAGAACGGGTAGTTTTGGGGCAAAATTATATGCACGCAAAGAACATATTTTTGGGTAATGTGGTTACGTTGTGGCGTCGTTGTAGCAGGAAATTATGGAGAACTGCACTTCGGCCGGTATAGACGTATATACTGTCATTAATGGAACCGCTAAGCAAGTTCGCATACCCAACAATACAAGTTACCGAAATTACGAAGTAGTATCACAATTTAATACATGAAAGAAAGAAGTCGCACCCCCTCGGCTAGCCAACTTTTAAGCGCGGCAGGAACTATTATTACAGCTGCAAAAATAAAATAGACTTAAACTAAACAGCCACAGCCACAGTCAAATAAGAAGCGGCCCCGACCCCGATGCGATCCTCGCCTCCTATAAACTGTCTGCAGCAACGTCCTCTATATACATCATCTATATCCGTCCTTTACAGTCTTCTCTAAAAGATTTTATCTCCTATATCTACTTTCTCTCCAACAACGTCCTCTAAATCACGTCCTCTATACGTTACCTATATTAAAGACATTTTTAATTTTTTAATTTTTGTACATACGTATTTGTCATACTCTCAAATGTATTGTACATATTTTAGTTTTATTAAATCGGTTGTTTAAAGTATTCAAATAGATAGAAAACCGTTTAGAGAAACTTTACATATAGAGTATCCAGCAGCGTTCTCTAAATTTAGAAGACCGTTTAGAGGACGTTGCTGGAGGACCCTTTAGGCTGTCTCCAGCAACGTCCCCTAAATTTTATCCCCTAAAGGAATATTATTTGTCCTTTACAACACTCTCTAAAAGATTATGTATTCTATATCTTCTTCATCTTCAGCAATATCCTCTAAATTCCATCCTCTATATCAACAGTGTACTAGATTTGACATTCTATATTATTTTTTACTACTCGTCACCACGTGAGCGTACCGCCCAAAAAAGGATCTGACACATGTACAGTGTATAGAGCACCCTCTAGAGATAGAGGACGCATGTCATCCTCTAAATTTTAGAGGACCTTTTAGAGTCTCTTGTTGGAGGGATAAAGGACCTGACCATCCCCTATATTTAGGGTACAGGACCCTTTACAGGTTGCTGCTGGAGTCAGTCTTAGAGCTCCTTGTTGGAGCTAGTATCTCTACGCTCCTTCCCCTTGAGACCAAACGACGGAGAGAGGAGCGATCACGCCACCTTAACAAAGATAAGCTTCCCATCATCCAGAGGAGCTTGAGGGTGCAGGGGCGGCTGCCACCTTACATCCATGGGTGGGTTATGCAACAAAGCGGCAGCGCAGGTCGAGAAGAACCAGCAGGTCGAGAACAAGCCGGACGCAGCGTTGCAGGCCGAGAAGGTCAACACCATTATTCGCCGCGGCACAAAAGATTAATATCTCCTCAATCCTCATTCGTCTCGGCGATTGATGCATCCATTGTTCCATCGATATCGATCATATAAGATACGGTCGACTTTATACGCGCCCTATAGCTATAATCGGTGGTTTGTATGCGTGAAACATATCTTATTTTACGACATTAGTGTCCTAGCTATACTTGGTGGTTTGTATTGTATACATGCAGCATATCTTATTCGGTCTTATTTTACTAGTACTTGTGGTTATTGTATGTGTAGAGCATATATGTTACTATTACTAAATATTGTAATAATGTTACTGTGAGTAACTGGAGACTTTTTCTTCTGAGCCACTATATTAATCCTCACAGAATGCACTAGAAAAACATAAATCCTAGAAATCCTAGCTATTACTCGGTGGTTTGTCTTTTTTAATCTGTCTTCTACTAATTCCCAAATTTTATATATATTTTAAAAAATTGATAACTATATATTATATTTGCTCTAGTTTTCCTTTAACTTTAGGAGTAACAACTTAATTACTAAAAACAAAAACCTACATAAAAAGAGCTTAATATTTTTGTCCATGATTTATTTCTTATCTTCTAAGATTAAATATTTTACTAGAGTTAAATAATATTATTACTAAAATACTGAAATTTTTATTGATTTTATTAAGCAAGTTAACTATAGGAATGAGTTCATTCTACCAAATCTGTTTTAGCAGTGGTGTGCAGCCACGGGTGGTGGACCAATATTTTGCAGGAGATATAGAGGGTGTTTGGTTTGAATAATCAATCCATTCTACAAGAGGTGGTGCATTATGAGTTCATTCCACAAATTTGGTAGAATGAACTCATTCCTCGTATTACTACTAATTATTAGCCTATAAAAAATGAATAGTGTTGAATTAACTCATTACATTTTATAAACCAAACAAAAAAGTGAGAAGTGAGAAGATGATGGACTGCCTTATTCCCCATCAAACCAAACACGCTAATAATTAATTTGTGTTGGTAAATATAGGATGGCCTACATATGTTTATGAATATAAAGAGATATTTAGAATTATACGTTTCTACATTTGTGGGTTGAGAGATCTATGTGGTCTTTCTCTCTCCACACACACAATAGACGTGTTTCAATCCAGTTGATTACCATAAATACCGAGCCAACGTGAGAGACGCGGATATCTCTAGGACGTGGTATTCATGATCGTAAAATCATTAAATTTGAGCGTAAATAGAATCCAATATAACGTAAATGTTGTTACGATGATCCTCGATATGTCACATAAGACCCTATCGCGTAACAGACGTGCTCGAATCTAGATGGTTATCGTAAATACCAAGCCAACACGAGAGACGTAGATATACTGTGACGTCATATCCATGATACTAAAATCTTCAAGTTTGAGCGTAAAAAGTATCAGATATGGCATAAATATTGTCACAATGGTCAGCGTGTTGTCACATATGACCCCTCTATAACAGACGTGCGTGAATCTAGGTGGTTACCGTAAATTCCAAGCCAACGTGAGAGACATGGATATTTCTGGGACATGGTATTCACGATAGTAAAAATCCTCAAGTTTGAGCATAAATAGTGACAAATATAGCGTAAATGTTGTTTCGATGATCAGCACGATATCACGTAGGAACCCACATAATTCTTTCACTGACGTTTGATAACGGAAACCGCCAGTGAAAAGTTGAACGTGCCGCAGGCTTTGAGCTTATTTGTACTAGTGCTTGAGACCAAACGACGGAGAGAGGAGCGATCACGCCACCTTAACAAACATAAGCTTCCCATCATCCAGAGGAGCTTGAGGGTGCAGGGGCGGCTGCCACCTTACATCCATGGGTGGGTTATGCAACAAAGCGGCAGCGCAGGTCGAGAAGAACCAGCAGGTCGAGAACAAGCCGGACGCAGCGTTGCAGGCCGAGAAGGTCAACACCATTATTCGCCGCGGCACAAAAGATTAATATCTCCTCAATCCTCATTTGTCTCGGCGATTGATGCATCCATTGTTCCATCGATATCGATCATATAAGATACGGTCGACTTTATACGCGCCCTATAGCTATAATCGGTGGTTTGTATGCGTGAAACATATCTTATTTTACGACATTAGTGTCCTAGCTATACTTGGTGGTTTGTATTGTATACATGCAGCATATCTTATTCGGTCTTATTTTACTAGTACTTGTGGTTATTGTTTGTGTAGAGCATATATGTTACTATTACTAAATATTGTAATAATGTTACTGTTAGTAACTGGAGACTTTTTCTGAGCCACTATATTAATCCTCACAGAATGCACTAGAAAAACATAAATCCTAGAAATCCTAGCTATTACTCGGTGGTTTGTCTTTTTTAATCTGTCTTCTACTAATTCCCAAATTTTATATATATTTTAAAAAATTGATAACTATATATTATATTTGCCCTAGTTTTCCTTTAACTTTAGGAGTAACAACTTAATTACTAAAAACAAAAACCTACATAAAAAGAGCTTAATATTTTTGTCCATGATTTATTTCTTATCTTCTAAGATTAAATATTTTACTAGAGTTAAATAATATTATTACTAAAATACTGAAATTTTTATTGATTTTATTAAGCAAGTTAACTATAGGAATGAGTTCATTCTACCAAATCTGTTTTAGCAGTGGTGTGCAGCCACGGGTGGTGGACCAATATTTTGCAGGAGATATAGAGGGTGTTTGGTTTGAATAATCAATCCATTCTACAAGAGGTGGTGCATTATGAGTTCATTCCACAAATTTGGTAGAATGAACTCATTCCTCGTATTACTACTAATTATTAGCCTATAAAAAATGAATAGTGTTGAATTAACTCATTACATTTTATAAACCAAACAAAAAAGTGAGAAGTGAGAAGATGATGGACTGCCTTATTCCCCATCAAACCAAACACGCTAATAATTAATTTGTGTTGGTAAATATAGGATGGCCTACATATGTTTATGAATATAAAGAGATATTTAGAATTATACGTTTCTACATTTGTGGGTTGAGAGATCTATGTGGTCTTTCTCTCTCCACACACACAATAGACGTGTTTCAATCCAGTTGATTACCATAAATACCGAGCCAACGTGAGAGACGCGGATATCTCTAGGACGTGGTATTCATGATCGTAAAATCATTAAATTTGAGCGTAAATAGAATCCAATATAACATAAATGTTGTTACGATGATCCTCGATATGTCACATAAGACCCTATCGCGTAACAGACGTGCTCGAATCTAGATGGTTATCGTAAATACCAAGCCAACACGAGAGACGTAGATATACTGTGACGTCATATTCATGATACTAAAATCTTCAAGTTTGAGCGTAAAAAGTATCAGATATGGCATAAATATTGTCACAATGGTCAGCGTGTTGTCACATATGACCCCTCTATAACAGACGTGCGTGAATCTAGGTGGTTACCGTAAATTCCAAGCCAACGTGAGAGACATGGATATTTCTGGGACATGGTATTCACGATAGTAAAAATCCTCAAGTTTGAGCATAAATAGTGACAAATATAGCGTAAATGTTGTTTCGATGATCAGCACGATATCACGTAGGAACCCACATAATTCTTTCACTGACGTTTGATAACGGAAACCGCCAGTGAAAAGTTGAACGTGCCGCAGGCTTTGAGCTTATTTGTACTAGTGCTTGAGACCAAACGACGGAGAGAGGAGCGATCACGCCACCTTAACAAAGGTAAGCTTCCCATCATCCAGAGGAGCTTGAGGGTGCAGGGGCGGCTGCCACCTTACATCCATGGGTGGGTTATGCAACAAAGCGGCAGCGCAGGTCGAGAAGAACCAGCAGGTCGAGAACAAGCCGGACGCAGCGTTGCAGGCCGAGAAGGTCAACACCATTATTCGCCGCGGCACAAAAGATTAATATCTCCTCAATCCTCATTCGTCTCGGCGATTGATGCATCCATTGTTCCATCGATATCGATCATATAAGATACGGTCGACTTTATACGCGCCCTATAGCTATAATCGGTGGTTTGTATGCGTGAAACATATCTTATTTTACGACATTAGTGTCCTAGCTATACTTGGTGGTTTGTATTGTATACATGCAGCATATCTTATTCGGTCTTATTTTACTAGTACTTGTGGTTATTGTATGTGTAGAGCATATATGTTACTATTACTAAATATTGTAATAATGTTACTGTTAGTAACTGGAGACTTTTTCTGAGCCACTATATTAATCCTCACAGAATGCACTAGAAAAACATAAATCCTAGAAATCCTAGCTATTACTCGGTGGTTTGTCTTTTTTAATCTGTCTTCTACTAATTCCCAAATTTTATATATATTTTAAAAAATTGATAACTATATATTATATTTGCCCTAGTTTTCCTTTAACTTTAGGAGTAACAACTTAATTACTAAAAACAAAAACCTACATAAAAAGAGCTTAATATTTTTGTCCATGATTTATTTCTTATCTTCTAAGATTAAATATTTTACTAGAGTTAAATAATATTATTACTAAAATACTGAAATTTTTATTGATTTTATTAAGCAAGTTAACTATAGGAATGAGTTCATTCTACCAAATCTGTTTTAGCAGTGGTGTGCAGCCACGGGTGGTGGACCAATATTTTGCACGAGATATAGAGGGTGTTTGGTTTGAATAATCAATCCATTCTACAAGAGGTGGTGCATTATGAGTTCATTCCACAAATTTGGTAGAATGAACTCATTCCTCGTATTACTACTAATTATTAGCCTATAAAAAATGAATAGTGTTGAATTAACTCATTACATTTTATAAACCAAACAAAAAAGTGAGAAGTGAGAAGATGATGGACTGCCTTATTCCCCATCAAACCAAACACGCTAATAATTAATTTGTGTTGGTAAATATAGGATGGCCTACATATGTTTATGAATATAAAGAGATATTTAGAATTATACGTTTCTACATTTGTGGGTTGAGAGATCTATGTGGTCTTTCTCTCTCCACACACACAATAGACGTGTTTGAATCCAGTTGATAACCATAAATACCGAGCCAACGTGAGAGACGCGGATATCTTTAAGACGTGGTATTCATGATCGTAAAATCATTAAATTTGAGCGTAAATAGAATCCAATATAACGTAAATGTTGTTACGATGATCCTCGATATGTCACATAAGACCCTATCGCGTAACAGACGTGCTCAAATCTAGATGGTTATCGTAAATACCAAGCCAACATGAGAGACGTAGATATACTGTGACGTCATATCCATGATACTAAAATCTTCAAGTTTGAGCGTAAAAAGTATCAGATATGGCATAAATATTGTCACAATGGTCAGCGTGTTGTCACATATGACCCCTCTATAACAGACGTGCGTGAATCTAGGTGGTTACCATAAATTCCAAGCCAACGTGAGAGACATGGATATTTCTGGGACATGGTATTCACGATAGTAAAAATCCTCAAGTTTGAGCATAAATAGTGACAAATATAGCGTAAATGTTGTTTCGATGATCAGCACGATATCACGTAGGAACCCACATAATTCTTTCACTGACGTTTGATAACGGAAACCGCTAGTGAAAAGTTGAACGTGCCGCAGGCTTTGAGCTTATTTGTACTAGTGCTTGAGACCAAACGACGGAGAGAGGAGCGATCACGCCACCTTAACAAAGATAAGCTTCCCATCATCCAGAGGAGCTTGAGGGTGCAGGGGCGGCTGCCACCTTACATCCATGGGTGGGTTATGCAACAAAGCGGCAGCGCAGGTCGAGAAGAACAAGCAGGTCGAGAACAAGCCGGACGCAGCGTTGCAGGCCGAGAAGGTCAACACCATTATTCGCCGCGGCACAAAAGATTAATATCTCCTCAATCCTCATTCGTCTCGGCGATTGATGCATCCATTGTTCCATCGATATCGATCATATAAGATACGGTTGACTTTATACGTGCCCTATAGCTATAATCGGTGGTTTGTATGCGTGAAACATATCTTATTTTACGACATTAGTGTCCTAGCTATACTTGGTGGTTTGTATTGTATACATGCAGCATATCTTATTCGGTCTTATTTTACTAGTACTTGTGGTTATTGTATGTGTAGAGCATATATGTTACTATTACTAAATATTGTAATAATGTTACTGTTAGTAACTGGAGACTTTTTCTGAGCCACTATATTAATCCTCACAGAATGCACTAGAAAAACATAAATCCTAGAAATCCTAGCTATTACTCGGTGGTTTGTCTTTTTTAATCTGTCTTCTACTAATTCCCAAATTTTATATATATTTTAAAAAATTGATAACTATATATTATATTTGCCCTAGTTTTCCTTTAACTTTAGGAGTAACAACTTAATTACTAAAAACAAAAACCTACATAAAAAGAGCTTAATATTTTTGTCCATGATTTATTTCTTATCTTCTAAGATTAAATATTTTACTAGAGTTAAATAATATTATTACTAAAATACTGAAATTTTTATTGATTTTATTAAGCAAGTTAACTATAGGAATGAGTTCATTCTACCAAATCTGTTTTAGCAGTGGTGTGCAGCCACGGGTGGTGGACCAATATTTTGCAGGAGATATAGAGGGTGTTTGGTTTGAATAATCAATCCATTCTACAAGAGGTGGTGCATTATGAGTTCATTCCACAAATTTGGTAGAATGAACTCATTCCTCGTATTACTACTAATTATTAGCCTATAAAAAATGAATAGTGTTGAATTAACTCATTAGATTTTATAAACCAAACAAAAAAGTGAGAAGTGAGAAGATGATGGACTGCCTTATTCCCCATCAAACCAAACACGCTAATAATTAATTTGTGTTGGTAAATATAGGATGGCCTACATATGTTTATGAATATAAAGAGATATTTAGAATTATACGTTTCTACATTTGTGGGTTGAGAGATCTATGTGGTCTTTCTCTCTCCACACACACAATAGACGTGTTTGAATCCAGTTGATTACCATAAATACCGAGCCAACGTGAGAGACGCGGATATCTCTAGGACGTGGTATTCATGATCGTAAAATCATTAAATTTGAGCGTAAATAGAATCCAATATAACGTAAATGTTGTTACGATGATCCTCGATATGTCACATAAGACCCTATCACGTAACAGACGTGCTCGAATCTAGATGGTTATCGTAAATACCAAGCCAACACGAGAGACGTAGATATACTGTGACGTCATATTCATGATACTAAAATCTTCAAGTTTGAGCGTAAAAAGTATCAGATATGGCATAAATATTGTCACAATGGTCAGCGTGTTGTCACATATGACCCCTCTATAACAGACGTGCGTGAATCTAGGTGGTTACCGTAAATTCCAAGCCAACGTGAGAGACATGGATATTTCTGGGACATGGTATTCACGATAGTAAAAATCCTCAAGTTTGAGCATAAATAGTGACAAATATAGCGTAAATGTTGTTTCGATGATCAGCACGATATCACGTAGGAACCCACATAATTCTTTCACTGACGTTTGATAACGGAAACCGCCAGTGAAAAGTTGAACGTGCCGCAGGCTTTGAGCTTATTTGTACTAGTGCTTGAGACCAAACGACGGAGAGAGGAGCGATCACGCCACCTTAACAAAGATAAGCTTCCCATCATCCAGAGGAGCTTGAGGGTGCAGGGGCGGCTGCCACCTTACATCCATGGGTGGGTTATGCAACAAAGCGGCAGCGGAGGTCGAGAAGAACCAGCAGGTCGAGAACAAGCCGGACGCAGCGTTGCAGGCCGAGAAGGTCAACACCATTATTCGCCGCGGCACAAAAGATTAATATCTCCTCAATCCTCATTCGTCTCGGCGATTGATGCATCCATTGTTCCATCGATATCGATCATATAAGATACGGTCGACTTTATACGCGCCCTATAGCTATAATCGGTGGTTTGTATGCGTGAAACATATCTTATTTTACGACATTAGTGTCCTAGCTATACTTGGTGGTTTGTATTGTATACATGCAGCATATCTTATTCGGTCTTATTTTACTAGTACTTGTGGTTATTGTATGTGTAGAGCATATATGTTACTATTACTAAATATTGTAATAATGTTACTGTTAGTAACTGGAGACTTTTTCTGAGCCACTATATTAATCCTCACAGAATGCACTAGAAAAACATAAATCCTAGAAATCCTAGCTATTACTCGGTGGTTTGTCTTTTTTAATCTGTCTTCTACTAATTCCCAAATTTTATATATATTTTAAAAAATTGATAACTATATATTATATTTGCCCTAGTTTTCCTTTAACTTTAGGAGTAACAACTTAATTACTAAAAACAAAAACCTACATAAAAAGAGCTTAATATTTTTGTCCATGATTTATTTCTTATCTTCTAAGATTAAATATTTTACTAGAGTTAAATAATATTATTACTAAAATACTGAAATTTTTATTGATTTTATTAAGCAAGTTAACTATAGGAATGAGTTCATTCTACCAAATCTGTTTTAGCAGTGGTGTGCAGCCACGGGTGGTGGACCAATATTTTGCAGGAGATATAGAGGGTGTTTGGTTTCAATAATCAATCCATTCTACAAGAGGTGGTGCATTATGAGTTCATTCCACAAATTTGGTAGAATGAACTCATTCCTCGTATTACTACTAATTATTAGCCTATAAAAAATGAATAGTGTTGAATTAACTCATTACATTTTATAAACCAAACAAAAAAGTGAGAAGTGAGAAGATGATGGACTGCCTTATTCCCCATCAAACCAAACACGCTAATAATTAATTTGTGTTGGTAAATATAGGATGGCCTACATATGTTTATGAATATAAAGAGATATTTAGAATTATACGTTTCTACATTTGTGGGTTGAGAGATCTATGTGGTCTTTCTCTCTCCACACACACAATAGACGTGTTTGAATCCAGTTGAGTACCATAAATACCGAGCCAACGTGAGAGACGCGGATATCTCTAGGACGTGGTATTCATGATCGTAAAATCATTAAATTTGAGCGTAAATAGAATCCAATATAACGTAAATGTTGTTACGATGATCCTCGATATGTCACATAAGACCCTATCGCGTAACAGACGTGCTCGAATCTAGATGGTTATCGTAAATACCAACCAACACGAGAGACGTAGATATACTGTGACGTCATATTCATGATACTAAAATCTTCAAGTTTGAGCGTAAAAAGTATCAGATATGGCATAAATATTGTCACAATGGTCAGCGTGTTGTCACATATGACCCCTCTATAACAGACGTGCGTGAATTTAGGTGGTTACCGTAAATTCCAAGCCAACGTGAGAGACATGGATATTTCTGGGACATGGTATTCACGATAGTAAAAATCCTCAAGTTTGAGCATAAATAGTGACAAATATAGCGTAAATGTTGTTTCGATGATCAGCACGATATCACGTAGGAACCCACATAATTCTTTCACTGACGTTTGATGACGGAAACCGCCAGTGAAAAGTTGAACGTGCCGCAGGCTTTGAGCTTATTTGTACTAGTGCTTGAGACCAAACGACGGAGAGAGGAGCGATCACGCCACCTTAACAAAGATAAGCTTCCCATCATCCAGAGGAGCTTGAGGGTGCAGGGGCGGCTGCCACCTTACATCCATGGGTGGGTTATGCAACAAAGCGGCAGCGCAGGTCGAGAAGAACCAGCAGGTCGAGAACAAGCCGGACGCAGCATTGCAGGCCGAGAAGGTCAACACCATTATTCGCCGCGGCACAAAAGATTAATATCTCCTCAATCCTCATTCGTCTCGGCGATTGATGCATCCATTGTTCCATCGATATCGATCATATAAGATACGGTCGACTTTATACGCGCCCTATAGCTATAATCGGTGGTTTGTATGCGTGAAACATATCTTATTTTACGACATTAGTGTCCTAGCTATACTTGGTGGTTTGTATTGTATACATGCAGCATATCTTATTCGGTCTTATTTTACTAGTACTTGTGGTTATTGTATGTGTAGAGCATATATGTTACTATTACTAAATATTGTAATAATGTTACTGTTAGTAACTGGAGACTTTTTCTGAGCCACTATATTAATCCTCACAGAATGCACTAGAAAAACATAAATCCTAGAAATCCTAGCTATTACTCGGTGGTTTGTCTTTTTTAATCTGTCTTCTACTAATTCCCAAATTTTATATATATTTTAAAAAATTGATAACTATATATTATATTTGCCCTAGTTTTCCTTTAACTTTAGGAGTAACAACTTAATTACTAAAAACAAAAACCTACATAAAAAGAGCTTAATATTTTTGTCCATGATTTATTTCTTATCTTCTAAGATTAAATATTTTACTAGAGTTAAATAATATTATTACTAAAATACTGAAATTTTTATTGATTTTATTAAGCAAGTTAACTATAGGAATGAGTTCATTCTACCAAATCTATTTTAGCAGTGGTGTGCAGCCACGGGTGGTGGACCAATATTTTGCAGGAGATATAGAGGGTGTTTGGTTTGAATAATCAATCCATTCTACAAGAGGTGGTGCATTATGGGTTCATTCCACAAATTTGGTAGAATGAACTCATTCCTCGTATTACTACTAATTATTAGCTATAAAAAATGAATAGTGTTGAATTAACTCATTACATTTTATAAACCAAACAAAAAAGTGAGAAGTGAGAAGATGATGGACTGCCTTATTCCCCATCAAACCTGGTATATATAGGATGGCCTACATATGTTTATGAATATAAAGAGATATTTAGAATTATACGTTTCTACATTTGTGGGTTGAGAGATCTATGTGGTCTTTCTCTCTCCACACACACAATAGACGTGTTTCAATCCAGTTGATTACCATAAATACCGAGCCAACGTGAGAGACGCGGATATCTCTAGGACGTGGTATTCATGATCGTAAAATCATTAAATTTGAGAGTAAATAGAATCCAATATAACGTAAATGTTGTTACGATGATCCTCGATATGTCACATAAGACCCTATCGCGTAACAGACGTGCTCGAATCTAGATGGTTATCGTAAATACCAAGCCAACACGAGAGACGTAGATATACTGTGACGTCATATTCATGATACTAAAATCTTCAAGTTTGAGCATAAAAAGTATCAGATATGGCATAAATATTGTCACAATGGTCAGCGTGTTGTCACATATGACCCCTCTATAACAGACGTGCGTGAATCTAGGTGGTTACCGTAAATTCCAAGCCAACGTGAGAGACATGGATATTTCTGGGACATGGTATTCACGATAGTAAAAATCCTCAAGTTTGAGCATAAATAGTGACAAATATAGCGTAAATGTTGTTTCGATGATCAGCACGATATCACGTAGGAACCCACATAATTCTTTCACTGACGTTTGATGACGGAAACCGCCAGTGAAAAGTTGAACGTGCCGCAGGCTTTGAGCTTATTTGTACTAGTGCTTGAGACCAAACGACGGAGAGAGGAGCGATCACGCCACCTTAACAAAGATAAGCTTCCCATCATCCAGAGGAGCTTGAGGGTGCAGGGGCGGCTGCCACCTTACATCCATGGGTGGGTTATGCAACAAAGCGGTAGCACAGGTCGAGAACAAGCCGGACGCAGCGTTGCAGGCCGAGAAGGTCAACACCATTATTCGCCGCGGCACAAAAGATTAATATCTCCTCAATCCTCATTCATCTCGGCGATTGATGCATCCATTGTTCCATCGATATCGATCATATAAGATACGGTCGACTTTATACGCGCCCTATAGCTATAATCGGTGGTTTGTATGCGTGAAACATATCTTATTTTACGACATTAGTGTCCTAGCTATACTTGGTGGTTTGTATTGTATACATGCAGCATATCTTATTCGGTCTTATTTTACTAGTACTTGTGGTTATTGTATGTGTAGAGCATATATGTTACTATTACTAAATATTGTAATAATGTTACTGTTAGTAACTGGAGACTTTTTCTGAGCCACTATATTAATCCTCATAGAATGCACTAGAAAAACATAAATCCTAGAAATCCTAGCTATTACTCGGTGGTTTGTCTTTTTTAATCTGTCTTCTACTAATTCCCAAATTTTATATATATTTTAAAAAATTGATAACTATATATTATATTTGCCCTAGTTTTCCTTTAACTTTAGGAGTAACAACTTAATTACTAAAAACAAAAACCTACATAAAAAGAGCTTAATATTTTTGTCCATGATTTATTTCTTATCTTCTAAGATTAAATATTTTACTAGAGATAAATAATATTATTACTAAAATACTGAAATTTTTATTGATTTTATTAAGCAAGTTAACTATAGGAATGAGTTCATTCTACCAAATCTGTTTTAGCAGTGGTGTGCAGCCACAGGTGGTGGGCCAATATTTTGCAGGAGATATAGAGGGTGTTTGGTTTGAATAATCAATCCATTCTACAAGAGGTGGTGCATTATGGGTTCATTCCACAAATTTGGTAGAATGAACTCATTCCTCGTATTACTACTAATTATTAGCCTATAAAAAATGAATAGTGTTGAATTAACTCATTACATTTTATAAACCAAACAAAAAAGTGAGAAGTGAGAAGATGATGGACTGCCTTATTCCCCATCAAACCTGGTAAATATAGGATGGCCTACATATGTTTATGAATATAAAGAGATATTTAGAATTATACGTTTCTACATTTGTGGGTTGAGAGATCTATGTGGTCTTTCTCTCTCCACACACACAATAGACGTGTTTGAATCCAGTTGATTACCATAAATACCGAGCCAACGTGAGAGACGCGGATATCTCTAGGACGTGGTATTCATGATCGTAAAATCATTAAATTTGAGAGTAAATAGAATCCAATATAACGTAAATGTTGTTACGATGATCCTCGATATGTCACATAAGACCCTATCGCGTAACAGACGTGCTCGAATCTAGATGGTTATCGTAAATACCAAGCCAACACGAGAGACGTAGATATACTGTGACGTCATATTCATGATACTAAAATCTTCAAGTTTGAGCGTAAAAAGTATCAGATATGGCATAAATATTGTCACAATGGTCAGCGTGTTGTCACATATGACCCCTCTATAACAGACGTGCGTGAATCTAGGTGGTTACCGTAAATTCCAAGCCAACGTGAGAGACATGGATATTTCTGGGACATGGTATTCACGATAGTAAAAATCCTCAAGTTTGAGCATAAATAGTGACAAATATAGCGTAAATGTTGTTTCGATGATCAGCACGATATCACGTAGGAACCCACATAATTCTTTCACTGACGTTTGATGACGGAAACCGCCAGTGAAAAGTTGAACGTGCCGCAGGCTTTGAGCTTATTTGTACTAGTGCTTGAGACCAAACGACGGAGAGAGGAGCGATCACGCCACCTTAACAAAGATAAGCTTCCCATCATCCAGAGGAGCTTGAGGGTGCAGGGGCGGCTGCCACCTTACATCCATGGGTGGGTTATGCAACAAAGCGGCAGCGCAGGTCGAGAAGAACCAGCAGGTCGAGAACAAGCCGGACGCAGCGTTGCAGGCCGAGAAGGTCAACACCATTATTCGCCGCGGCACAAAAGATTAATATCTCCTCAATCCTCATTCGTCTCGGCGATTGATGCATCCATTGTTCCATCGATATCGATCATATAAGATACGGTCGACTTTATACGCGCCCTATAGCTATAATCGGTGGTTTGTATGCGTGAAACATATCTTATTTTACGACATTAGTGTCCTAGCTATACTTGGTGGTTTGTATTGTATACATGCAGCATATCTTATTCGGTCTTATTTTACTAGTACTTGTGGTTATTGTATGTGTAGAGCATATATGTTACTATTACTAAATATTGTAATAATGTTACTGTTAGTAACTGGAGACTTTTTCTGAGCCACTATATTAATCCTCACAGAATGCACTAGAAAAACATAAATCCTAGAAATCCTAGCTATTACTCGGTGGTTTGTCTTTTTTAATCTGTCTTCTACTAATTCCCAAATTTTATATATATTTTAAAAAATTGATAACTATATATTATATTTGCCCTAGTTTTCCTTTAACTTTAGGAGTAACAACTTAATTACTAAAAACAAAAACCTACATAAAAAGAGCTTAATATTTTTGTCCATGATTTATTTCTTATCTTCTAAGATTAAATATTTTACTAGAGTTAAATAATATTATTACTAAAATACTGAAATTTTTATTGATTTTATTAAGCAAGTTAACTATAGGAATGAGTTCATTCTACCAAATCTGTTTTAGCAGTGGTGTGCAGCCACGGGTGGTGGACCAATATTTTGCAGGAGATATAGAGGGTGTTTGGTTTGAATAATCAATCCATTCTACAAGAGGTGGTGCATTATGAGTTCATTCCACAAATTTGGTAGAATGAACTCATTCCTCGTATTACTACTAATTATTAGCCTATAAAAAATGAATAGTGTTGAATTAACTCATTACATTTTATAAACCAAACAAAAAAGTGAGAAGTGAGAAGATGATGGACTGCCTTAATCCCCATCAAACCAAACACGCTAATAATTAATTTGTGTTGGTAAATATAGGATGGCCTACATATGTTTATGAATATAAAGAGATATTTAGAATTATACGTTTCTACCTTTGTGGGTTGAGAGATCTATGTGGTCTTTCTCTCTCCACACACACAATAGACGTGTTTGAATCCAGTTGATTACCATAAATACCGAGCCAACGTGAGAGACGCGGATATCTCTAGGACGTGGTATTCATGATCGTAAAATCATTAAATTTGAGCGTAAATAGAATCCAATATAACGTAAATGTTGTTACGATGATCCTCGATATGTCACATAAGACCCTATCGCGTAACAGACGTGCTCGAATCTAGATGGTTATCGTAAATACCAAGCCAACACGAGAGACGTAGATATACTGTGACGTCATATTCATGATACTAAAATCTCCAAGTTTGAGCGTAAAAAGTATCAGATATGGCATAAATATTGTCACAATGGTCAGCGTGTTGTCACATATGACCCCTCTATAACAGACGTGCGTGAATCTAGGTGGTTACCGTAAATTCCAAGCCAACGTGAGAGACATGGATATTTCTGGGACATGGTATTCACGATAGTAAAAAATCCTCAAGTTTGAGAATAAATAGTGACAAATATAGCGTAAATGTTGTTTCGATGATCAGCACGATATCACGTAGGAACCCACATAATTCTTTCACTGACGTTTGATAACGGAAACCGCCAGTGAAATGTTGAACGTGCCGCAGGCTTTGAGCTTATTTGTACTAGTGCTTGAGACCAAACGACGGAGAGAGGAGCGATCACGCCACCTTAACAAAGATAAGCTTCCCATCATCCAGAGGAGCTTGAGGGTGCAGGGGCGGCTGCCACCTTACATCCATGGGTGGGTTATGCAACAAAGCGGCAGCGCAGGTCGAGAAGAACCAGCAGGTCGAGAACAAGCCGGACGCAGCGTTGCAGGCCGAGAAGGTCAACACCATTATTCGCCGCGGCACAAAAGATTAATATCTCCTCAATCCTCATTCGTCTCGGCGATTGATGCATCCATTGTTCCATCGATATCGATCATATAAGATACGGTCGACTTTATACGCGCCCTATAGCTATAATCGGTGGTTTGTATGCGTGAAACATATCTTATTTTACGACATTAGTGTCCTAGCTATACTTGGTGGTTTGTATTGTATACATGCAGCATATCTTATTCGGTCTTATTTTACTAGTACTTGTGGTTATTGTATGTGTAGAGCATATATGTTACTATTACTAAATATTGTAATAATGTTACTGTTAGTAACTGAAGACTTTTTCTGAGCCACTATATTAATCCTCACAGAATGCACTAGAAAAACATAAATCCTAGAAATCCTAGCTATTACTCGGTGGTTTGTCTTTTTTAATCTGTCTTCTACTAATTCCCAAATTTTATATATATTTTAAAAAATTGATAACTATATATTATATTTGCCCTAGTTTTCCTTTAACTTTAGGAGTAACAACTTAATTACTAAAAACAAAAACCTACATAAAAAGAGCTTAATATTTTTGTCCATGATTTATTTCTTATCTTCTAAGATTAAATATTTTACTAGAGTTAAATAATATTATTACTAAAATACTGAAATTTTTATTGATTTTATTAAGCAAGTTAACTATAGGAATGAGTTCATTCTACCAAATCTGTTTTAGCAGTGGTGTGCAGCCACGGGTGGTGGACCAATATTTTGCAGGAGATATAGAGGGTGTTTGGTTTGAATAATCAATCCATTCTACAAGAGGTGGTGCATTATGAGTTCATTCCACAAATTTGGTAGAATGAACTCATTCCTCGTATTACTACTAATTATTAGCCTATAAAAAATGAATAGTGTTGAATTAACTCATTACATTTTATAAACCAAACAAAAAAGTGAGAAGTGAGAAGATGATGGACTGCCTTATTCCCCATCAATCCAAACACGCTAATAATTAATTTGTGTTGGTAAATATAGGATGGCCTACATATGTTTATGAATATAAAGAGATATTTAGAATTATACGTTTCTACATTTATGGGTTGAGAGATCTATGTGGTCTTTCTCTCTCCACACACACAATAGACGTGTTTGAATCCAGTTGATTACCATAAATACCGAGCCAACGTGAGAGACGCGGATATCTCTAGGACGTGGTATTCATGATCGTAAAATCATTAAATTTGAGCATAAATAGAATCCAATATAACGTAAATGTTGTTACGATGATCCTCGATATGTCACATAAGACCCTATCGCGTAACAGACGTGCTCGAATCTAGATGGTTATCGTAAATACCAAGCCAACACGAGAGACGTAGATATACTGTGACGTCATATTCATGATACTAAAATCTTCAAGTTTGAGCGTAAAAAGTATCAGATATGGCATAAATATTGTCACAATGGTCAGCGTGTTGTCACATATGACCCCTCTATAACAGACGTGCGTGAATCTAGGTGGTTACCGTAAATTCCAAGCCAACGTGAGAGACATGGATATTTCTGGGACATGGTATTCACGATAGTAAAAATCCTCAAGTTTGAGCATAAATAGTGACAAATATAGCGTAAATGTTGTTTCGATGATCAGCACGATATCACGTAGGAACCCACATAATTCTAGCAATAACAAAAAAAAAATACCACTTGCTTCTCTGTGAGTTGTGGTAGAGGAACTGTAATTCTTGCAATAACAAAAAAATGACTTATAATACCACTTGCTTCATGGTTTTCGACTATCATTTATTTGGTTAAGCCACGGGTTGTTTTCTTTGAAACTTCTACACATGATTAAGATAGACATATACATATCTCGTCTAGCTCTCTTTGTTACACGTATTATACAATGACCATTGGGAACGTACGATTTCAGAGGACGATTATTCTGCGGAAAGCTCCAAGCTAACGTACGTGCGTCTCCTATTTCACTCATAATCACTGCATTAAAGTTTCTAGTCTACGGTGGACTGACTTTACCGTAATATATACAATTAAGTAAACACGCGCAAGAGTGCAGGACCAGGATTGGGACTAGGACTAGCACTGGCCTGGTATGACCTAGTACAAGCCAGGAACAAATCTTAGGGAGAGCATGCATTCAAGTATGCAACATTCTTTATTATTAATTTTGGTTACTTCTTCCGTTGGGATCTTACTACCTTGAAGGAACCAAATCACCACAACGCTGTGTTACTTTTTTGTGAAATTTGATCTTGTGCTTTTTTGTTGCAGCTGCAGGATAGGGTGTTCAACATTCTTGGCGAGAACAGCTCAGAACTCGCTGGGATAGGCCGCAGGAGCGTTACCAGGCCACCACAAGTTCTTAAGGAAGGAACAATGAAGACAATTTTTGTTAATTTTGTGGATTTGTGTAAAACGTAAGTTTCAACATAATTCTGCCAGCATATTACTAATTGGCACTCCCTCAACTTCTTAAGTGCTCCCTGTCGAGGCCCTACAAGGAACCATAACAAGGCAATACAATTAAATTACATACCTGGCCTGCACTATCGGAATCCAGCTCTTTGCCGAGTGTTCGGCGCTTTGTCGAGTGCATTTTGTCGGACACTTGACAAATCATTATTTGCCGAGTGCCACACTCGCCGAAATAACACTCTCAGCAACGACCTCATTTACCAAGCGTGAGACACTCGGCATAGACAGATACTCGGCAAAGGGGGGCTTTACCGAGTGTCAAACACTCGGCGAAACAGACGCTCGACAAAGGGCCATTGGCAGCCGTCTATAGCTGACGGTCGTTAACTTTGCCGAGCGCTAGACGTTGACACTCGGCATGACACTCGGTAAATCAATATTTTACCGAGTGTCTTTCTTAACACTCGGCAAATAATATTTTCATTTTTTCTTTTTCCCACCAAATTTTTTATGGTTTGTTCCTACACTATGTAGACCTATATGTTCGATTTTGGCACAATTATAAAAGTGTTTACTATAACTATTAGATTTTGGTTCGTTTAATTGAATTTCCTCAAATAATTCAGATTGAAACTGCAAGTCACTCGAAACATGGAAAACCGTGAATGCAAAAATGATATTCATGTTATTTAGCGCAAGTTACAGCTGATTTCAGGAGCACCGAAATTTTCGAGCACCATGCTCACGAAACATGACCGTGAACTTGTCGTCCAGTTGTTTAAAAATTGTATAAAACACAAACAAAGTCAGAAAATCAAGAAAATTGTCCACACGTCATGATATCATATGTAGAGCCTATGATAAAAAGTTGAGAACTTCTATGATCTGGTTGGTTCTTTCAGTCTGACCATCTGTCTACGGGTAATAGGTTGAACTGGAATTCAAATGCGTGCCCAAGGCTTCATGTAGCTGATGCCAAAGTGAGAGGTGAACTGTGTTCCCGGTCTGACACTATCTTCTTTGGTACTCCATGCAAGCGGACAATCTGGGACATGTATAACTCTGCAAATACTGCACTGCTATAGCTGGTCTTGACTGGTATGAAATGGGGCTGCCTTTTTTAAGCGGTCCACTATTACCCAGATGGAGTCATAACCGGCTCGGGTGCGAGGCAAGCCAACTATAAAGTCCATCCCGATCTCATCTCACTTTCATTGAGGAATCTGCAATGACTGCAACAAACCTGTGGGCCTTTGATGTTCTGCCTTAATTCTCTGGCAATTGTCACATATGGCCACATACTCTGCGATCTCCCTTTTCATACTGTACTACCAGAATCATTTCTTCAAGTCTCGGTACATCTTCTCGCTTACAGGGTGTATGGAATAGGATGTTTCATGGGCTTCCTTGAGAATTAGCTCCCGAATCGACTTGATGTCGGGAACACATAGCCGATCTTTGAACCATACCACGTCATCTGCATCTTCTCAAAAGTCCTTGCCTTTCCTGTCTAGGATTAGCTGCTGAATCTCATTGATTTTCTCATCATTTTTCTGCCCTTCTTAGATATCTCGTTCTAGGGTGGGTTCCAGCTCAACTGTCACTCCCTGTGTGTTGTTCAAAAATCCGATACTCAGCCTACCGAATTGCTTCGCTAGCTCATATGGCATCGAGCGAGCGACCATAATGTTGACTTGACTCTTTCTGCTCAAAGCATCTGCAACTACATTAGCTTTGCCTGGGTGATAATGTATCTCTAGCTCATAGTCTTTGATCAACTCCAGCCATCTTTGATGCCTCATGTTTAGCTCTGACTTGGTGAATATATACTTAAGACTCTTGTGGTCTGTGTAAACATCACATTTCTGCCCATATAGATAGTGCCTCCAGGTCTTCAATGCATGAACCGCTGCTGCCAATTCTAGGTCGTGCATGGGATAATTCTTCTCATGGATCTTCAGCTGTCGGGACGAGTATGCCACCACTCTCCCTTCTTACATTAGCACACATCCCAATCCAGTGTAAGATGTGTCGCAGTATACTGAGAATGGCTTGTGAACATCCGGTAGGATCAACAAAGGTGTTGTAGTCATCTTATTTTTCAACGCTTCAAATGACTCCTGACACTCTAGGGTCCACTTGAACTCAACTTTCTTCGCTAGCAAGACTGTCATTGATTTGGCAATCTTGGAGAAACCTTCAATGAAACACCGATAGTATCCAGCCATTCCAATGAAACTCTTGATTCCACAGACATCTCTTGGTGTTTTCCAGTCCATAATATTTGTTACCTTCTTTGGATCCACAGCTAACCCGTCTCGGTTTATGATGTTACCCAAGAACATGACTTCACTAATCCAGAACTAACATTTTCTCAACTTAGCATACAACTGATGCTCCTGTAACCGTTGCAATACCATCTTCAAATGCCCCTCATGCACTTCCTCATTCTGAGAGTATATGAGGATATCATCGATAAACACCACTACAAACTTGTCCAGATAGTCCTTGAACACACTGTTCATCAAGTACATGAAGAAAGCTGGCGCATTCGTCAAACCAAAGGACATGACTGTATACTCTTATAGCCCATACTTGGTGATGAATGTTGTCTTCGGTAAGTCCGAAGGTCGGATCCTAAGCTGATGGTAACCTGACCTCATATCTATCTTCGAGAACACACCGACTCCTCTCAGCCGATCAAACATGTCCTCTATCCTTGGCAGGGGGTACTTGTTCCTGATGGTGACTTCATTCAGAGCTCTGTAGTCTATGCACATTATCTTGGTCCCATCTTTCTTCTCCACGAACAGAACTGGAGCGGCCCAAGGTGAGGTACTTGGTCTGATGTAACCTTTCTCTAATAGCTCGTTGATCTGCTTCTTGAGTTCCACCAATTCTGGTCCAGACACTCTATAAGCTCTCTTAGAAAAAGGGGTGGTGCCAGGTTCAAGTTCTATAGAAAACTTGACTTTTCGCTCGGGTGGCATGCCTAGTAGCTTCTCAGGAAACACTTCGAGAAACTCTGACACAACTCTGATGGCCTCAAGTGGGTTGGCCTCTTTACCATCTACAGACATCTGCGGACAGGCTCCTTCCTCTAGATCATGCATGATCAGTTTAGTTACTATATCTTCCCCAAATGGGGACACTAACCTCATTGTCCTCTGGTCACAGCTGATGGTTGTTTGGTTCTGTAATGCCCTGAATTTGGTGGTAGAATTTTTTCTTCTTTTCTCTCACCAAATTCAGGCGTTACTCTTTCCTTTTTCCCTTTTCTTCTCGCTAATCCTTGATCTTTTCCAAAGTCGCAGCGGGTTTTGGCTTTAGACCTCGTGTAAAGCAAAACCTTAAAACACTTTATTTTGTGTGATGCACCATGCCGAACCATGCATACTTTTTGATTGATTAAAAATGTGAATGCTTTCATCTAGAGGAAATTAGAAATTAGAAAAAAAGAAAAAGCCTTTTCTTTTTTTTCCTTTCTCTTCCCCCCCTTCTCCCCTATTCGACCCAGCCGCCCTCCCCTTCGGCCGGCCCAGCTGGCGGCCCAGCCGCCCCCTCCCCCCCTCCCACGTGGGCCCCGCGCCGGCCCAGCCGCGCGCCCCCTCTCCCCCCACTTTGGGCCCAGTCGGCCCAACCGTCCCCCCTCTCTTTTTTTCTTTTTCCAAAAATCCCCTCCCTCTCTCTCTCTCTCTCCCTCACCCTCACCCTAACCCTAGCGCCGCCGCCGCCTCTCCTCTGCCCTAGCGCCGCCGCCACCCCTCCCTGGCGCCGCCGCCGCGCCGTCCCCCTCCGGTGAGGCCCCCCCTCCTCCTCCCTCCTCTCCTCCCTCTCCTCCCCCCATCCGCCGGCCACCCCGGCCGCCCGCGCCCCCGACCTCCCCCGGCTCGGCCCCGCCCGCGCCGCCTCTCCCCCGGCCCCGGCCACCCCGGCCACACCGCCTCTCCCCCGGTCGCCCGCGCCCTCCCCCGCGCCCGGCCGGCCTCGCCCTCGTCCGCCCCGGCCCCGGCCACCCCGGCCGCCCGCGCCCTCGTCCGCCTCGGCCCCCGGCTCGGCCGCTCCGGCGAGCTCGGCTCGGCCCCGGCCCCTGCCACTCCGGCCGCCCGCGCCCCCGACCCCGCCCGGCTCGGCCCCGCCCGCGCCGCCTCTCCCCGACCCCGGCCGCCCCCCGGCTCGGCCGCCTCGCCCGCTCTGCCCCGCCCCCGGCCGTTCGGCTCGGCCGCTCCGGCGAGCCCCGTCCCGCGCCCGCCCCTCCGGCGAGCCCGCCCCCCCCCCTCGTCCGCCTGCCCCCTCCGGTGAGCTCTCCCCCCCGGTTCCGGCCCCGGCCTCCCGCGCCCGGCCGCGCCCGCCCAGCCCCTCCCCGCGCCGGTCCCATGCTCGGCCGCCCCCGGCTCGGCTGCCCCGCGCCGCCCCACCTCGCCTCCGGCGAGCCCGCGCCCGGCCGCTCCGGCAAGCCCCCGTCCCGTCCCGCGCTCGGCCGCGCCCCTCGGCCCCGTCCCCGGCTTGGCCGCCCTCGGCCGCTTCGCCTCCGGCGAGCCCCGCGCCCGCTCGGCCCTGCTCCACGCCGCCCCGGCGAGCTCGGCCGCCCCGCGCCCCGGCTCGCCCGGCCGTGTTCTCGCCCGTCCGTGCTTGCCCGCTCGCCCCGCCGTGCCTTGCTCGCGTCGTGACGGCCCCGGCGTGGCCTTGAGCTCGGCCCAGCGTGCCTATGGCGCGCGGCTTTGAGCTCGGCTAGCGTACGGCCCCGACGTGCGCGCGGTTAGTTCGTGGCGTGTGCGTGCGGCCTCGCGCGCGTGCTCGCGTAGTGCGCAGTGCCTTGGCACGACCCGTCTACCCCCCAGACGCCTCGTCTACCCCCCCCCGTATCCTATCTGCGCTAATCACGTTGTTTATATTAATAAGATAGGAGTCTCAATTTGGAAATTGGTTACGTTAGTTAATTTGTATAACTAATCATCTATCTCATTTAATGTTAATCTACTAAAAGTGGTCACGTTTACATTAGTGCATGTAGCTAATTCTTTTGTTAGAACCAATTGGAACTAGAGCACGTAGCGTTTAGTTATTTGTTTACCCGTAGTGCGTCTCGGGCATAAGCTTTAACTCTCGCGAGACCTTTCCCCGCCTCTTTCTAACCATGGTAAATTCATTACTGTATGTGATATTCTATGCATGTTTAATCTACTTGTTCTCTTGTATGGTGTATTGTTGGTTTCCTAATTTTAATGGATGGATGTATGTATGTGTGCACTCGCATAGAGAACGATCCGGTTGAAGAGCCCGAGGAACTCGCAGGAGAAGCCCCTGAGCAGCAGTCGGTTGGTGGAGGCAAGTGTCCCTTGACCTATCTCTGTCCTATTCATTCTTTAATTCACCTCCCGCATTACACCTTTATGCCTAAGGATCGACTAGCTTTGTTATCCATGTCCTTGTTCACCTATTTGGGTTGGATTATTATTGTTTAGCTTTATGCTATTGCTTAACTCTAATCAATGAACATGATGAGATTATCTATGATACGCTGTTTTCCCTTCTCCTATTATGATGTTGTACTTGTGGTCTTCAAGGGGGCTCGAGCGGTTTCTCGAGTGCCTCTCCGTAAGGACCTGTTCTATGGATGACCGCCCAGGAAAACAGTGCAACCATGAGGGTGGAATGGGATGCCCTTAGCTGAATAATTAGAGGATCCGGGGTGTAGTTCACTTAGCCGTCGTGCCGTCAATGGGGCTCGGTGTATGCGGCTCGCTCTGCCAAGTTTGGGTTCGCCCCTTGGGGAGGAGTGCGGTGCATTTAGGAAACCTAACGGGTGGCTACAGCCCCGGGGAATCTTTGTAAAGGCTACGTAGTGATGCCCTGTTGGGTCACCTTGGTAGTGATCAATGGAGAGTCATGATCTCCGGGCAGAATGGGAATCACGGCTTGTGGGTAAAGTGCACAACCTCTGCAGAGTGTTTGAAAACTGATATATCAGCCGTGCTCACGGTTATGAGCGGCCAAGGGAGCTCCAGTGATTAGTGGTACTTGATCAGAGACATTATGGTACAGGTGGTTATGAGATCGATGGTTTTGGTTATGACTATGGTGCTGGTAAGTGGTATTCTTTCCGTTTGGAAAGGGTACATCGGGCTAATAACTTGGGTTAATGCTAAAGCCTAGCTTTCTATTAGTAAATAGTAATCTGACCAACTAAAAGCAACTGCTTGACTTATCCCCACATAAAGCTAGTCCACTACAGCCAAACAGGATACTTGCTGAGTATGTTGATGTGTACTCACCCTTGCTCTACACACCAAACCCCCCCATCCCCAGGTTGTCAGCATTGCAACCACTACTTAGGCGAAGATGAAGCTGTGGAAGGAGACTTCCAGGAGTTCCAAGACTACGACGAGTTCTAGGCGTGGGTTAGCGGCAACCCCCAGTCGGCTGCCTGTGAAGGCCGCGTTTATCTACGTTTCTTTTCCGCACTTTGATTTATTGTAAGGACTATATGGACGTCTCAGACGTATGATGTAATCGACTATTATTTCCCTTTTAATACTATTTTGAGCACCGTGTGATGATGTCCATGTTATGTAACTGCTGTGTACGTGAATAACTGATCCTGGCACGTACATGGTTCGCATTCGGTTTGCCTTCTAAAACCGGGTGTGACAGGTTCTTATGCAGCTAATTCATCCCTAGGATCGATGACATCTATACCGTGAGTACCCATTACTACTAGGTTAACGGGGAAATATATCCCCTTATTTCAATCCTTAGATTTGAGCACATCTTATCTGACTGAATCCCCCCCAACTGAATTAACCCTTAGAGGTGGAATCAATTGTTCTACAAGGATGTTATGTGCTTCTACCCATGATGTAGTAACAAAAGAATGTGTGGCACCAGTATCAAATAGTACTTTTGTTGGATGGGATTCGACTGAAAACATACCTACTGCCACTTCCGGTGCATCCTGGATTGCTTTGGCCTCCAGGTGGTTCACCTTTCCATGGTTGTAGGCCTAGTTATAACCTCCTGATGTCTGATGTGGTGCTCCTTGTCTTGCTGGGGTGTTGGAAGCTGACTGCTGCTAGGCTGTTTTTTTGCATTGCATCGCCTAGTGGTCTTGCTCTTCACAATGGAAACATCCTCTACCTCTTCCTAGTGCTAGGACTGTCTGGTTGTTCTGATTAGTTGCTAGGGCAGGAAGGCGGGGTGCTTGACTGCTCTGCCTCTGATACGGGTTTCCTCCTAGTTGGTTGTACTGGCGGTACTGCTGCTGAGGGAACTGCCTCTGGAATTGCTGTTGATGTGGACGTTGGTTCTGGTGGTGATATCCCTAAGGGAGACTCTGCTTGAATTGCTAGGGTGGGTTGCCTGAGAAACGGGGACGACTGCTGCTCCCAGTCTACGGTCCACCAATCTTGCGCTTCTGATCTTCCATCTCCTTGCGCTTCCTCTCAGTCATTATTACCCCATCAATCAGATGTTGGAAGGTAGGGAAGGTATGATTCATCAACTTGTAATGCAGGGGGTCAAGCAAACCTCTCAAGAACCTGTACTGTCTATTTGCATCAGTGTTGACATCCTTAGGTGCATAGCGAGATAGTTGCAGAAATTTATTCCTGTACTCACTAACAGATAGGGGGCCTTGTTTCAGTGCAAGGAATTCCTCCTTCCTCACTATCATCAAGTCTTCTGGAACATGGTACCAGCAGAAGTTGTCTTTGAACTCCTCCCAAGTGATAGCTTTAGGGTCGGCATGGCTGGCGAGGTAGGCCTCTCACCAGGACTGAGCTACTCTCCTTAGTAGACGGGGACCATACAGAACCTTCTCTCTGTCATTGCATTGGGTGTTCTACAGCTAGTCTTCGGCGTCTATGGGGTCTATAGAGTGGGCGAAAACAGGGGATGACCTCTCATAAACTTCGCACGCTTGTCTCTTGGCATCTATGGCATCTGCACTTGCGGTTGTGGCTGAGGTTGTTGTTGCACTTGCTGCATGGCTACCAAGGTCTGCCCGATTGCTTGCCTGCTTGGGTCTGCATGAAGAACATCTGCTCCACTGACATTGGGGTGGTGGTGGAGATAACTGCTAGGGTGCCTCATCTTGTGGGGCTTACTGCTCTTGCTGGGTACGTCTCCCGTCTTGACGCTTGTTGTCAGACATCTGTGGAAGGCATTCACACATTATCATTGATCTCGCAATATTTTAGCATAAGAAAAGGTACAAAGAGCTCTTCATAACTCTGAGTTAACAAGCATCTTCACTGAATCCCAACACAGCCAAACACAGTTTTTTAGATAAAGAGGAAAGTAGAAGTAGATGGTTTCCCAACTAAATTACTAACTTTATTAACATCGATAACTAAACCAAATTGCAGGGGATACCCACATTTTGGTGACAGACATTACAAAGATCCAAATCCAACATAAGTTCACCATGATAAACATAGGAACACAAGATAAGCAATCTATCCCGACTAATTAAGACTAAGACATTTGACTTAAGCATTTATTACAAACTCCGACACTAGCGATCTAAGGCTCCAAGTCTATCTTGGTCCTGCAGTCAGGGGTGCCATAAGCATGATGACCATGGAGCAAAGAGTGGTAAGGGTGTTGAGTCCTAGCAGGGGCAGGGGAACCATCCTCCTGATGGAGGCGCTCCATGGTCAAGGGCGTGGTCCAGGTCGGTGTTGAGCACGTAGTTCCGCAATCTCCGCACGAGCCTTGCTCAACTCGTCAAGGGTGTGGTCCAGCTCAGTGTTGAGCTGACGACTAGGTTGACTGTGCTACTCAACCTGGGATTGCCCTGACCAATAGGTGAAACAATCACACTCTCGGTTCTGATAGTCAAACAGTGGGGGTAGTACTTCAGATAAGACCGTCATCCACCCCACTGAACAACGAACAATACTGGGAAAGCGCACGTCATGCAGCATCCTGCATGGCTGCCTCAAAAGTGTCCCTCTCAAAGATGGCATAGTGCTCTGAATAGGCCTCTGCACCTCGGAGGTCATCCTCCAGGCGACGCACCAAGCAGGTAGCCTCCCAACGACCCGGGTACGTCCCGCGACTATGCTGACAGACTACACAATGGTGCTCAATCGACTAGATGTGTTAGTCGAAAGCCCAACACAGCAAGATGTCGAGAGCATCAGGGAAGTGACAACCGCGTGCGACATCATGAGTGATAGGTCGGGCTACCCATCCCTCTGGCTCCTGCTCCTCCGAAGGCTCCATGTTGTGGCCTAAGCTATCACCGTCGTCGTCTCCGTTGGGGTCTCCTCCAGTGGCTAGGGTGTCCTGTGGTGGTGCAGGGGGCACCTCTAGCAGGGGCACAGAGGAGGGATGCCTCCCATACTCCACCTCCTGCTGAGGCGGGGAGAAAGAGGCCTGATGCTCCCTCTCCCGACGTTGATGTTTCTGTTGCTCGTGCAGGCGGTGGTGAAGCCTCTCTAGGTGACTCGACTGTCCAGGCACCATGCGGCGAAGTGAACGCTCCGCAAGGCAAGAGGGCAGGAAAGGGATCATCGACTTACGTGCGGTGTGCCTAAGACGGGCCATCTACAAAAGATGTTGTAAGCATAAGAGTAAGAACAAAAATATATGACTAGCATGTAAACCTTAAGAAGAATAAAATATTTTTTGCAAGGTGTAGTATATATGTAGTAGTATAACATAGGGTTAGTCGAGATGACCAACTTTTGAAGTAGTACCAAGGGTCAAGGTGAGAATGAGGGTCTATAGTCCTTAGAACGACCGTTCTACTCTAGGTTAGCAGTCCTACAGTCAGCAAGGTTTTGATACCACTTATGTCACACCCGGTTTTAGAAGGCAAACCGAATGTGAACCATGTGCGTGCCAGGATCACAAATTCACGTACACAACGATTACATAATTGGACATCATCATACAATGCTCAAAATAATAGCGAAAAATAAGTACTTTATTACATCACGATGTTCGAAACATCCACAAAGTCATTAACTTAAACCATAATCAAAGTGCTGAATGAAACGTAGTACGATAACGTCTTCACAGGCAGCTGACTAGGGGTTTGCCACTAATCTATTCTAGAACTCGTCGAAGTCCTGAACTCATGAAAGTCCTCAATGTGGCCTTCATCTTCTCCTAAGCAATGGTTGCAATGGGGACAACCTAGTGTTTGATGTTTGAAGCAAGGGTGAGTACACATCAACGTACTCAGCAAATGTTCTGTTTGGCTAAGGTGGACTAGCTGTATGTGGGGTAAAGTTTAAAGCAGTTGATTTTAGTTGGTCAAGTATTTATTACTAGTAGAGAGCCAAGTTTTAGCAATAAGCCCAAGTTATTAACCCAAAAGGTACTCCCCCTAAGAGGAAATACCATAATCCATCATCATAATCATCATTATTAAGCCATCATCATAAAGGTATCCAGAGTAACTCTAATCAAAGGAGCTCCCAAGGCTGCTCATAACCGTGAGCACAACTGATATACCAGTTTCTAACCCTCTGCAGAGGTCGCACACTTTGCCCACGAGTCGTGATCCTTTTCCAGTCTCGGTTTGAAAGACCTGATCTTCATTACCGAGGTGAATGGCTAGGGATTCACTACATAGCCTTTACAAAGATTCCCCAGAGGTCATAGCTGCTCGTTAGGTTTCTCCAGTTTGATAAACATAGTACCTCTCCCCGCATGAGGGCTGACTAACAAAAGCAAATCGAACGAACCTCGGCACCTAGCCTCGGCAGAGCAAGTACTGTGTTCGGACCCCATTGACGGCACGACGGCGAAGCCAACTACACCTCAAGTTCCTCTAATTAATCAGCTAAGGACGTCCCATACCACCCTCATGGTTGTACTATTTTCCCTGGTGGTCATCCAATTAACAGGTCCTTACGGAGAAGTACTCGGGAAATAGCCCGAGTCCCCTAAAGTGTCACAAGTTCATCATCATATCTAGAATAACATCATCGTATCATAAATATTATCATCATGTTCATTGATTAAGATAAAGCACTAGCATGGTATTAATCATAGTAGCAAATTCCCAAAGGATAACCACGGATAGGAAAACAGAACACTAGTCAATCCTTAGGTTGATCATGGTATGCGGGACAATGAATTATAAAGAAGTAGGACATAGTGGGGTCAGAGGACACTTGCCTTCACCAGGTTGTTGCTCAGGGAAATCTCCTGCAACTCCCTCAAGAACCTCTAACTGCTCGTTGTCTATGCAAAGCAATCATTCATTCAACACACTTGGGGAATAACAAAAGAACAATACGGCAAGCATATGCAACAGAGTGAACACATGTTCAATGAAAAGCAAAGACCACAAGGTGTTTCCTAAGTTTGGGGTGGATCACTTTACCAAGTGGTTTATTATTCACTAACTAAGTCTATCTTACTCAATTGCTTACTCTGATAAAGTTATTTCAGGGATGGGATTATACATTAAATAGGGTTGGGTCTATAGAGTTAAGTACTTGAACATTTATTAGGGGCTTGTCACACCCGGATTTAGGGGCACTAAACCTGAGCGTGATTCACATGTGTGCTAGGATCAAGTCTCACACATATGATGACTCATGGTACAGAAATGAATGTCACATCATAAATATATAACGGAGTTCTGTACAAAATAGTTAAATAATTACATCATACGAAGACAACGATCCAACAACCATAGTTGACTGGGAGACGATGGCCTAGATCACTCACGAACGCATCACACCATCCTTCATGCGCCTCATCTTGTGGTTCCTGTTCTTGGCCTGGGGGATGTGAGTACAGCAAGGGTGAGCTCACATACGTTCATCGCTCAACAAGTTGTGGGGAATAATGTGCATGAACTCACCAAAGGTGGGAGCTCATGTGAAGTGTAAGGCTTACCAAAGATGGTTAAAGCTAAGCATTGCTTTTAGAGTTGGTCAAAGTTTTATTAGCAGTTACTAAGTATAAGTAGATACCAACCCAAATAAATAAGAGATCAAAATTAATAATAACACCCGCGATGCGATGCATATGACAGATTAAGTTTAGTTCTATAAATTAATCATGCGAGAGTCGTGAGTCACTCTTGACCGTGAGCACGGTTGATATACCAGTTTTACACTCTACAGAGGTTGCACCCTTTACCCACAAGTCTTGTATCTCGTCTAGCCAGGGTTTGCAAGGCCCTTAGACACTTTCGAGGTGAATGGCTCGGGATCCACTACGAGGCCTTTACAAAGTTCCACTAGCTTCGGAAAACCCACTACGGTTTCTGAGATGGGCAATATAGGAATCCCTCATCCAAAAAGCCATCGCAGCATGATCGACCCGAGAACCCCCCTATACACAGCTCCTCTATCGCCCTTACCCCTTTCGGGTAAGGCAGTCCTCCACTAGCTTTTCTAATTAGTCAGCCAAGGGCGTCACATTCCACCCTTGTGGTAGCACGGATATCTCAAGTTGAGCTCCATGTTCCAATTAACATGATGATCTTGTCATGAACAATAATTAAAACAACAGCATAACTGGAACATGATCATATGTAACATTAATCCCAAAACCAAGTAGAGCAATAGTACATACTACCCAAAAGTTCAGGGGTAAACAAGGTGTAGGATAAACAAATCTATGAAAGCCTATTAGGTCCCATCAAATTAACCTGAGCATGTCACAGTGATTGACCGAAACATTATTAGGTAAAGAAGAGTGATCAAGGGCACAACTTGCCTTATACTTGCGATAACCTTGTAGTACAGATGCTGCCCAAAAGTTAGGCTTATGATTCCTCGTCATCTCGCCTCTACTCGTAGCAATACATGCAATCAAGTAAATAATGGATATGGTAACATTACACCAAAGCATAAGAACAAACTGCGTAAGAATATTCTGTGCATCGCTACGAGATCATAGGTTCCAGAACCATTAAATCGGAGTTAAAACGATGAAGTTATGGGTAAAACAATATTTTTAGGCGCAATAAATCTAATAGATGTTGCATTTAAGCTAGGTAGGTATTAAATTGAAATATTTGAGTTGATATTAATCACTTTAACAATTATTTATGATAAGCGTAGGTTACAACTATAAATTAGATTAACTAGATTATCTAGCTAATTAACATTAATTAAACATGTACTTAATTAATTATTAATTAATTAATTAAACCATGTGGAAATAATGATATTACTAGGTACGTAGAAATTAATATGAACACAACACAACTTGAACAGATTAAAACAAATTATTTGACCTAGAAGATATCACATTTTTAATAAATTAGTAGGGTTGCACAGAAATATGTGATATGAAGCAATCTGATTGGTTAATTAAGTTCGTTAAAGGTGGGAAAGGTTTGTTTACAAAGCATGACCTAGCTATTGTCAACTTATCATGATTGTACCTACTGTTAAATCCATGCTGCATGACAGTCTTGCATGTAAAATGGCCTATGGTGGTTGTTATCTATTAGGCGGGAAGCGTCAAGCCTATTTTGTGGGAAAGACCTCCAACCTACCACTAACTTACCTTCCAATGAAGCCCTTCAATCTCGTATTGCTGCTGGTCATCTCGTTTTTTTACGATGAATTGGAGATCTGATCAACGAACCGAAAGCGCGGTGACAAAGCTCTCGCCGAGCTGTTCACGGCGATGTTCTAGGTTGCCCCGGAAGATGAACGGGTGGAGAGAAATTCCTCGCCAAAGTTGTTGCTAGAGTTGGGGAAGACCTCGAGCTAGTCATGGAGTCTTATGACTAGAGCTTAGCTCGCGGCGGCCTACTATGGCTTGGATTGCGACGGTGAACCTTCTCCCTCCAAAATTTCACCGGACTCTCGGTTGTAATTCAGATGGATGAGGCGTGCACAACGACCGATTTTATAGGGAGTTTACAACTGCATGGCTTTGGAGCGGTGGCGGGATCGAGCCCGGGATCTCGGAAGGATTTCGGCCCATTCCCTAGCCTTGAAATCCACGGGTCCAATTTCCCTGGGGCAAACAAAAAGTGTATTTGGTTCACACGCCTCCCGGCCCAATCCGCGGGGGAAGAGCAGGCTTTCGCCCCCGGCCTCATAAGGTCGGTTAGGTTTTCCCCGACTCGGCTGCGCTCCTCTTCGTCTCCATTGCGAATATGTCGACTCCTCTCGCTCACTCATGAACTCGTCGTCGCCCACTGCCTCCTCTTCCTCTACCTCGCGCACTCATCATCGCCTACTGTCTCCTCTCTCACGCGCACCGGTGTACCCATCGTCGTCTCCTCGTCTCCTTATCTCCCTCATGCAGCCGTTGTTGCCTCCTCTCCACCCTTGTGCACTTGAGACAACCTACATATGAAGCATGTGAAGATGGTGAAATGAGAAGCAATGACCAAGTGGACTACTACGCCATCTGCATAGCTAATGAAGACAAGCTCTTCAGGACCGAAGCTGCCGATTACAAAGTTTTCCTTCCTACCAATCTGTTGGTAAGTAGTAGTACTTTTGATTTTTATAGTATGCATTAGTTTTTTATACCTTTTTTCTAAATTCTTCATTTATCAACATCTTTTCAGCACCAGCTAATATTATCAAGCGATGAAGAGTACAATATTCCAGTAGCTCTGAAGCTTCTCAGGATGCGGTGCACAAAAGACCAGATCCTGAAGGTATCTCTTGTAAGTAATGTTTGCTCCCCTTGTGTTCTTCCTGTTGAATGTTGCCCCTTTCTTATTGTCCTCTTCAAACTCAGATTAGCAAAGCTTCTGTTTTAATACTAGGAGCATACTATAATATACTGTATGGATTAGTAATGCTTTCTTATGTGCTTAAATTTCATTTCTTGTTATTGAGAGCACCTAGAGGGGGTGAATAGGTGACCCTATAAAATCAAACACTAATAGCCACAAAACTTAGTTTGAAGTGTTGGTACAACTAAGAAGCTTTGAAGCGAGTTCTTGTGAACACAATAATCACATAGAAGGCAACACAAGAGACACGCGATTTTTTATCCCATAGTTCGGCCAAGTAACACTTGCCTACTTCCATGTTGTGGCGTCCCAATGGACGAGGGTTGCACTCAACCCCTTTCAAGTGATCCGATGATCAACTTGAATACCACGGTATTTTCCTTTAGATTATTTTTCCCGTTTGCGAGGAATCTCCACAATTTGGAGTCTCTCGCCCTTACAATTGAAATCACAAAGAAGGCATAGAGTAAGGTTGGGGAGAGCAACACAAGCAAGACTCAAGTCTGCAACACAACCACGCACACAAGAGAGAAAGTGAGCACACAAACACAGCGTGAGGAGTTTACAACTCGAATAGTGCTCAAATCTCAAGAACGATGATCCAATTGTGTGAAAGCAAAGTCTAGGAGTCTTAGGATGTTTCTTGTAAGCTTGGTGTTCTTCTCCATGCGCCTAGGGGTCCCTTTTATAGCCCCAAGGCAGCTAGGAGCCGTTGGAGGCCAACTTGGAAGGCCAAACTTGCCTTCTGTCGGGTGGTGCACTGGACAGTCCGGTGCACCACCGGACAATCACTGTAGTTGTCCGATGCACGATCTCCTTCCTTTTCTAGCGCATCTGACCGTTGGTCCTCGGGGTCGATTGGCGCACCGGACAGTCCGGTGTGCCCAACCGACCGTTGCTGCGGGCCACTCGTCGCCCGCAGATCGCGCGACCGACCGTTGGCTCACCAGACAGTCCGGTGAATTATAGGCGTACGCCTCTGCGTTTTCCCGGGAGCAGCCAGTTCACCGCCGGCCAGCCTGGCGCACCGGACAGTGTCCGGTGGCGCACCAGACAGTCCGATGTGCCAGACCGAGCTGGTGTTGGCTGCATTCAGCCAACTCTTTCCCTTTTCTTCTCTTCTTCTTTAGTCACTGTTTCTAGCACTTGGATAACCATGTTAGTACATAAAACAATTCACCAAGTCTAGAAACATACCTTTGTCTCTGATTTGCACTTCTCGCACATAAGTACTCAATTAATGTGTTGGGCATCTAATCACCAAAATACTTATAGAAATTGCCCAAGGGCACATTTCCCTTTCAATCTCCCCCTTTTTGGTGATTTATGCCAACACATCAAAAGGCAACCAAAGAAGTGCAACATCAATGCAATTGAGGACCAACTTGTTTTCGCTAATAATTTGGCATATTTGGATCACTCTTTGCCACCACTTGGTTTGTTTTTGCAAATCAAATTCTTTTTCCTATCTCTAAGTCAAACACACTTGTTTGGGCAAATCGAGAGATGAACCGCGAGAAAAATTTGTCAAGTGCCAAAAACTCCCCCCCCCTTCCCATAATCAAAATTCTCCCCCATAAGAGACCAAATTTTACAATAAGAGTATTTTGGACAAATCACAAATTCTAACTCTACTATTTTCAAAATTCTTAAGTGGTTGGCTGATCTAGTTGCTTTGGCCTTAGTTTCTCCCCCTTTGGCATTAAGCACCAAAACGGGATCATTTTTGGCCCTGTAACCACATTGCCTCACCAAAAAATGTCAATTAAGAGCAAAAAGGCAATGAGTGTAAGTATGAACTTGGAAGGAAGTACACTAATACCGAAGTGCAGTGGAAGTCTTTTCATTGTCCAAGTTCACCTTTCCCTTTCAATGCACCATTGAGACTACATCAAGTATACTCAAGCAAACAGGTTAGTCTCAAAGGGTCAAGTTGTATCACATCTCCCCCTAAATATGTGCACCATTTGCATATGGACTTGTGAGGTCCAGGGAGATCTTGTACAACTTGAGCACCACAAATAGATAAAAAAATGTAGTAAATGCAAAAAGTAACATGATCAAAGGCATATAACACAAGTATGCTATTGATCAATCCAAGTTACGCGAATCTAAGACATTTAGCTCACTTCACAACCGGTAAAATGTTTTCTCATCCAACGGCTTGGTGAAGATATCGGCTAGCTGGTTCTCTGTGCTAATATGATAAATATCGATATCTCCCTTTTGCTGGTGATACCTCAGGAAGTGATGCCGAATGTCTATGTGCTTAGTGTGGCTGTGGTCAACAGGATTATCCGCCAAGCAGATTGCACTCTCATTGTCACATAGGAGTGGGACCTTACTCAGATTGTAGCCAAAGTCCCGGAGGGTTTGCCTCATCCAAAGTAGTTGCGCGCAACACTGTCCTGCAGCAACATACTCGGGCTCAGCGGTGGATACGGCAACGAATGTCTGTTTCTTGGAACTCCAGGACACTAGGGACCTTCCTAGAAATTGACACGTCCCGGATGTACTCTTCCTATCAACCTTGCACCCGGCATAATCAGAGTCTGTGTATCCAAGTAAGTCAAAGGTAGACCCCTTTGGATACTAGATCCCGAAGTACGGCGTAGCAACTAAATATCGAAGAATTCGCTTAACGGCCACAAGGTGACATTCCCTGGGGTCGAATTGATATCTAGCACACATGCATAAACTAAGCATAATGTCCGGTCTACTAGCACAAAGATAAAGTAATGAACCTATCATGGACCGGTATGCCTTTTGATCAACGGACTTACCTCCTTTGTTGAGGTCGACATGCCCGTCGGTTCCCATCGGTGTCTTCGCGGGCTTGGCGTCCTTCATCCCAAACCTCTTGAGAAGATCTTGAGTGTACTTCGTTTGGGAGATGAAGGTATCGTCCTTGAGTTGCTTCACTTGGAATCCAAGGAAGTATGTTAACTCGCCCATCATCGACATTTCAAATTTCTGCATCATCACCCTGCTGAACTCCTCACAAGACTTTTGGTTAGTAGAACCAAATATTATGTCATCGACATAAATTTGGCACACAAAGAGATCACCATCACAAGTCTTAGTAAAAAGAGTGGGATCGGCTTTCCCAACCTTGAAAGCATTAGCAATTAGGAAATCTCTAAGGCATTCATACCATGCTCTTGGGGCTTGCTTAAGTCCATAAAGCGCCTTAGAGAGCTTATACACGTGGTCGGGATACCTGTCATCCTCAAAGCCAGGGGGTTGTTCCACGTATACCGCCTCCTTGATTGGCCCATTGAGGAAAGCGCTCTTCATGTCCATTTGAAACAGCCTAAAAGAGTGGTGAGCAGCATAGACTAACAATATTCGAATTGACTCTAACCTTGCCATAGGAGCAAAAGTCTCTCCGAAATCCAAACCTGCGACTTGGGTGTAACCTTTTGCCACAAGTCGAGCCTTGTTTCTCGTCACCACCTCGTGCTCGTCTTGCTTGTTGCGAAACACCCACTTGGTGCCCACAACGTTTTGCTTTGGACATGGCACCAAGCTCCAGACTTCATTTCTTTTGAAGTTGTTGAGCTCTTCCTGCATGGCCAACACCCAGTCCGGATCCTGCAAGGCCTATTCTACCCTGAAAGGCTCAATAGAAGAGACAAACGAGTAATGCTCACAAAAATTAGCTAAACGTGAGCGAGTCGTTACTCCCTTGCTGATATCACCCAATATTTGATCGACATGGTGATTTCTTTGGATCGTCGCTCGGACTTGAGTTGGAGGGACCTGTGGTGCTTCTTCCTCCATAACCTGTTCTTCTTGTGCTCCCCCTTGATCACGCGCTCCTCTTCTTGAGGTACCTGTCCATCATCTTGAGTTGGGGGATGCACCAGCGTCGAGGAAGAAGGCTGATCTTGTTCCTGTAGTTCCTGTGGTCGCACATCACCTATCGCCATCGTGCGCATTGCGGCCGTCGGAACTTCATCCTCATCTATGTCATCAAGATCAACTTGCTCTCTTGGAGAGCCATCAGTCTCATCAAATACAACATCGCTAGAGACTTCAACTAATCCTGATGATTTGTTGAAGACCCTATACGCCTTTGAATTCATACCCTAGTAAAAACCCTTCTACAACCTTGGGAGCAAATTTAGAATGTCTACCTTTCTTCACTAGAATGTAGCATTTGCTCCCAAATACACGAAAGTAAGATACATTGGGTTTGTTACCGATAAGGAGTTCGTAGGAGGTCTGCTTGAGAAGGTGATGCAGATAGAGCCGGTTTATGGCGTGGCAAGCTGTGTTCACAACTTCCGACCAAAACCGCTCGGGCATCTTTAACTCTCCAAGCATCGTTCTTGCCATGTCGATAAGCATCCTATTCTTCCTCTCTACCACACCATTTTGCTGTGGTGTGTAGGGAGTGGAGAACTCGTGCTTGATGCCTTCCTCCTCAAGAAACTCTTCAACTTGTAGATTCTTGAACTTGGACCCATTGTCGCTCCTTATCTTTTTCACTTTAAGCTCAAACTCATTTTGAGCCCTTTTTAGAAAGCGCTTTAGGGTCCCTTGGGTTTCTGATTTGTCCTGCAAAAAGAATACCCAAGTGAAGTGGGAAAAATCATCAACAATTACAAGACCATACTTACTTCCCCCGATGCTAAGGTAGGCAATGGGTCCAAAGAGGTCCATGTGGAGAAGCTCCAGTGGTACTGATGTCGTCATTACATTCTTGCTGTGATGAGTGTTTCCTACCTGTTTCCCTGCCTGACATGCTGCACAAGGTTTTTCTTTCTCAAAGCAGACATCAGTTAGTCCTAACACATGATCTCCCTTTATAAGTTTATGAAGGTTCTTCATCCCAACATGTGCTAGACGACGATGCCAAAGCCAGCCCATATTAGTCTTAGCCATTAAGCATGCATCTAGATCATCATTCTCTTTCGCAAAATCTACTAAATAGAGTTTGTCGTCTAATACACCCTTAAACGCTATTGAACCATCACTCCTTCTAAAGATAGATACATCTATATTTGTGAATAAACAATTATAGCCCATGTTACATAATTGACTCACAGACAATAAGTTGTACCCGAGCGATTCAACTAAAAACACATTGGAGATGGAATGCTCGGATGTAATGGCTATCTTTCCCAATCCTTTAACCTTGCCTTGGTTCCCATCTCCAAAGATAATCGCATCCTGGAAATCCTTGTTCTTGACGTAGGAGGTGAACATTTTGTTCTCCCCTGTCATGTGGTTTGTGCATCCGCTGTCGGTAATCCAGCTTGAGCCGTCGGATGCATAAACCTGCAAGGCAATTTACGCTTGGGTTTTAGGTACCCAACTCTTGTTGGTTCCTACAAGGTTAGTCGCAATAACTTTTGGAACCCATATGCAAGTTTTGTCTCCCTTGCATTTAGATCCCAACTTCCTAGCAACTACTTTTGCATTCTTACATGAAAGAACAAAAAAGTGTTGCAAGCATGAAAAACAGTAGTAGGCTCATTGCATATTTTCCTAGGCACACGTCTACCATGCACAAAAGTAGAGCTAGAGGCAAACATAGCATGTGAATCATTATAAGCAGTATGAACATAAATCTTATTATAATGAGAACGACTAGCAATTTTCCTATCATAAATAAAAACATGGTTCCTTTGAGGACTACTAGCCATAGGGGCCTTCCCTTTCTCCTTGTTGAGAACGGGAGACTTTTGGCTTGTTAAGTTCTTGGTTTCCTTTCGAAAACCAAGTCCATCCTTAATTGAGGGGTGTCTACCAATAGTGTAGGCATCCCTAGCAAATTTTAATTTATCAAAATCACTTTTGCAAGTCTTAAGGTGAGCATTAAGACTTGCCACCTCATCATTCAATTTAGTAATAGAAATAAGATGTTCATAACATACATCAACATCAAAGTCCTTACATCTATTACAAATACTAACATGCTCTACACATGAACTTATTTTACTAACTTCCTCTAGCTTAGCATTTAAATCATCATTTAAATTCTTTAAACTAGAGATAGATTCATGGCAAGTAGATAACTCAGAAGATAACATTTTATTTCTCTTAGTTTCTAAAGCAAGAGACTTTTGTACACTAACAAATTTGTCATGTTCCTCATACAAAATGTCCTCTTGCTTTTCTAGCAGTCTATCTTTTTCATTTAGAGCATCAATTAATTCATTAATTTTCTCTACTTTGGCTCTATCTAAACCTTTAAATAAACTAGAATAATCTACTTCATCATCGGAGGATTCCTCATCACTAGAAGAAGAGTACTTAGGGGAATATTGAATACGTACCTTCTTCTCCTTAGCCATGAGGCAAGTGTGGCGTTCGTTGGGGAAGAGCGAAGACTTGTCGAAGGCCGAGGCAACCAATCCTTCATCGTCGGAGTCAGATGAGGAGCAGTCAAAATCCCACTCCTTCCAAGGTGTGCCTCGCCCTTTGCCTTCTTGTAGTTTTTCTTCTTCTCCTTCTTCCCATGTCTTTCTTGTGCCTAGTCATTTTCATTATCGGGACATTGAGCAATAAAATGACCAGTCTTACCACATTTAAAGCAGGAGCGCTTTCCCCTAGTTTTGTTCTTGTTGGGGTACTCCTTGCGTCCTTTAAGCGCGGTCTTGAAGCGCTTGATGATAAACGCCATCTCATCTTCATTGAGCCCGACAGACTCTACTTGTGCCACCTTGCTTGGTAGCGCCTCCCTGCTGCTGGTTCCTTTGAGAGCAATGAGTTGTGGCTCGTAGACAGGTAGTGGACCATTTAGTGCATCGTCCACATATTGAGCCTCCTTCACCATCATACGCCTGCTCACAAATTTTCCAAGGATCTCCTCAGGCGTCATCTTGGTGTACCTGGGGTTTTCACGAATAAGATTGACAAGATGGGGGTCAATAACCGTAAATGACCTGAGCATGAGTCGGATGACGTCATGATCCGTCCATCTTGTGCTTCCATAGCTTCGAATCTTGTTGACCAGGGTTTTGAGCCTGTTGTAGGTTTGTGTTGGCTCTTCTCCCCTGATCATGGTGAATCTCCCTAGCTCGCCTTCCACCAGTTCCATTTTGGTGATCATTGTAGCATCATTTCCCTCATGTGAGATCTTGAGGGTGTCCCAGATTTTCTTGGCATTGTCCAAGCCACTAACCTTGTTATATTCATCCCTGCACAGAGATGCTAGCAAAATAGTAGTGGCTTGGGCATTTTTATGAATTTGTTCATTAATTATCACAGGGTTATCCGTACTATCGAAATGCATCCCATTTTCCACAATTTCCCAAATGCTAGGATGGAGAGAAAATAGATGACTACGTATTTTATGGCTCCAAAATGAGTAATCCTCTCCATCAAAGTGTGGAGGTTTTCCTAGAGGAATAGAAAGTAGATGTGCATTTGAATTGTACGAAATACGGGAATAATCAAAAGAATAATTTTGATTAACCATCTTTTTCTTTGATGAAGAGTCGTCGTCGTCATCGTCCCTTGGTGAAGAAGATGAGGCATCACTGTCGTAGTAGATGATCTTCTTGATGCGTCTCTTCTTCTTCCCGTCCCTCTTCTTGTGACTCGAACCTGAGTCAGTGGGCTTGTCATACCTTGGCTCGTTGAAGAGGGATTTCTTTTCCTTGTCGTTGACCACCATCCCCTTTCCCTTAGGATTCATCTCTTCGGGCGGTTAGTCCCTTAGATGAAGTGTTGGTACGACTAAGAAGCTTTGAAGCGAGTTCTTGTGAACACAATAATCACAGAGAAGGCAAGACAAGAGACACATGATTTTTTATCCCGTGGTTTGTCCAAGTAACACTTGCCTACTTCCACGTTGTGTCGTCCCAATGGACGAGGGTTGCACTCAACCCCTTTCAAGTGATCCGATGATCAACTTGAATACCACGGTCTTTTCCTTTAGAGTATTTTTCCCGTTTGCGAGGAATCTCCACAATTTGGAGTCTCTCGCCCTTACAATTGAAATCACAAAGAAGGCACAGAGTAAGGTTGGGGAGAGCAACACAAGCAAGACTGAAGTCCGCAACACAACCACGCACAGAAGAGAGAAAGTGAGCACACAAACATAGCACGAGGAGTTTACAACTCAAATAGTGCTCAAATCTCAAGAACGATGATCCGATTGCGTGAAAGCAAAGTCTAGGAGTCTTAGGATGTTTCTTATAAGCTTGGTGTTGTTCTCCATGCGCCTAGGGGTCCCTTTTATAGCCCCAAGGCAGTTAGGGGCCATTGGAGGCCAACTTGGAAGGCCATACTTGCCTTCTGTCGGGTGGTGCACCGGACAGTCACTGTAGCTGTCCGGTGCACGATCTCCTTCCTTTTCTGGCGCACCGGACACAGTCCGGTGCACACCGGACAGTCCGGTGTGCCCAACCGACCGTTGCTGCGGGCCACGCGTCGCCCGTAGATCGCGCGGCCGACCGTTGAAGCTGGCGACCGTTGGCTCACCGGATAGTCCGGTGAATTATAGTCGTACGCCTCTGCGTTTTCCCGAGAGCAGCCAGTTCACCGCCGGCTAGCCTGTCCGGTGCGCCACCGGACAGTCCGGTGTGCCAGACCGAGCTGATGTTGGCTGCATTCAACCAACTCTTTCCCTTTTCTTCTCTTCTTCTTTAGTCACTGTTTCTAGCACTTGGATAACCATGTTAGTACATAAACAATTCACCAAGTCTAGAAACATACCTTTGTCTCTGATTTGCACTTCTCGCACATAAGTACTCAATTAATGTTTTGGGCATCTAATCACCAAGGGCACATTTCCCTTTCAGTTATTTAATAGGGAATATAACAATCTTTGAACCTCTACTGCATTTCTGTTTATTCTAGGGTTGGTCATCGCTCTCTGGTTTTGGTTGTATTCATTGGTGGTGTCACATTTGCTGAGATTGCTGCCCTTCGCTTCCTTAGTGCATAGGTACACCTTGGCCTATCTGTTTCTCAGTTTTCAGATGTTTAGAGCAAATTGATTCCAAGTTTCTTATATATAAGAATTCACTTCAGTATCAATGCTACGTATTTCTTCCATATTGTTTTCTCAACTACTAAATCAATAAGAAGAATTTGGTGCAACAATTTCATAATGGTTAGCATAGAGTATTTCTCTGACAAAGTATTTCTCTAAACTTTTTAAAAATAATTTGGTGCAACCATGTACACACTTCTTGTCATATTTCTCAAACATGTTCTCTTGTTTTAGGGATACTAACAAATGGGTTCTAGAATTGAGTTGATAAGGAAACATTTGAAACAGGAGGAGGAGGATGATGATGAGTTATTTTTTGTGTTAGTTCTAGCTATATATGCTTCCCTTTATTCTGAAAAGAGTCCAGTACACACTTCTTGTCGTAGTGGTGCACAAAAAATTAGAGAAATGCTCGATGGTCATGAGAGCTGGTACAAATCTGAGTTTCGAATGGAGCCAGAGATCTTTAGAGCTGTAGCAAGCTATCTTAGAAGGGAAGGATTCTTGTAGGACACTTCAAATATGAGCATTGAGGAGCATCTTGGGATATTCATGTACATGATATCTCAAAATGCTAGCAATGCGATCTTACAAAAATAATTTCAGCATAGCGGGGAAACCATACATAGAAAGATAAGCGAGTTCTTTGGTATAATCCATGGTCTAACTCAAATATTTGTGAAGCTCCCATGTGTAAACCGGCCACATGTGAAGATTACATCCAATCCTCGGTTTTGGCCTTACTTTCAAAATTGCATTGGTGCAATTGATGGGACACACGTCCCCATAACTATTATTGAAGAGAGAGCCCCTCCATTTAGAAATCGAAAAGGAACCCTTTCTCAAAACGTGATGTTGGCGTGCGACTTCGATTTGAAGGGTCCGCATCTGATGCGGGGGTTCTTCAATCAGCTTTAAGAAAGGGATTTAGAGTGCCAGATGGTAAATACTATCTTGTAGATGGGGGATATGCAAACACTCCTTATTTTATTGCCCCATATCGAGGAGTTTCTTACCATCTCAGTGAATATCGAAGGCGAGGGTCGAGTATTGTATATGCTGATTATAAGGAGTTATTTAATCATTCACATGCACTCCTTCGCAACCACATAGAAAGGTCCATCGGTGTCTTGAAAAAGCGATTTCCCATCCTCAAAGTGGGCACCTTTTATCCCATAGAGACTCAGGTTTTGATTCCATCAGCAGCAGTTTCATTTCATAACATGATTAGAGGTTTAAATGGTGAAGATGGATGGTTGGATCAGCACCCAACTAACATCAATTCTAGTCAATTTGTTGAATTACCAGAGGGAGATAGCAATTATCGGTATACTAGTCAGTCCAATGTTGGAAATGCTCTTAGAGATCAAATTGCTATGCAGATGTGGAATGATTATAATAATCATTAGTATTATTTTGATGTAATAGTCATTGGCTATTCTATACTATGTAGTCATGGCTAGATCTTTGTGGAATATGAACTATGAGAAGATTCTTGTTGACATCTTGCACGAGCACAATCATGTGAAGTACCGGGGCTAGAATGATTGGGCGCTAGAAGGTTGGCGTTCTATGACACAAATGTTCAATGAGAAGTGCCCGTTGGCTAAGTTTACAAAGGCACAAATCTAGGAAAAAGAAAAGGAACTTAAGGCAAACTATAAGGTGTTGAAGGAAGCTAGCAAGCAAAGTGGTGTTGGATGGAATGAGGCCATGGGTATGATCATTGCGGAACCACCAATATGGGAAAATATAATTGTCGTAAGTTTTTACTAATCATTCTTATTTCATTTGACTAATCATTCTTATTTACTTTTGATTTTGGTTACAATCTAATTGTAGTATACTTTTTTTTATAATGAATAGAGTAATCCAAAGGTCAAGAAGTTTCAGTCAAGGACATTCCCTTTGTATAATCAGTTGTCAGCACTCTATGATGGAAGTTGTGCCACCGGTGATCTCAATTTTACATTCCCGACAATAATTACATATTCAAGATGAAGCTGAAGCTATGAGCTCTTTCATGATTGATGACGACCTCGAGGTTAAACATGATTTGAACCAAATCTCTTCAAATTTGCATGGGTTGGTAGCTTCGAGTACCCGTGTTGAGATTGGTGGACATGAACGCACCCGACATCTTCAAAACAGCGAGCAGAGAGTCATGCAAGGAAGCGTAAGCAAAGTCAGATTGCTGGGGTTCTTGAGGAATATTTGGATTACAAAAGGCAACATAATGATAAGTTGCTTGATGTGGTAAATCAAATTGATCAACAAGCTAAGGGATGTAACAAGAAGTAAGAATATTGTATTGGAAAGTGTGTTCGTGTATTAGAGTCGATGGAAGAGTTAACTGAATAGGAGATGGCAACGACAATGGGTGCGTTTAAGTGCGAGGAGAACAGAGAAATATTTCTGAACAGTCAGAGGCCACGTGTCCGATTGTTGTGGCTTAGGAACGAGATCGACAAGCAGGTAGTTATATAAAGCACTCCATTTCTGTCATGCTTTAGTTTTGTTATGGTGCACAACCAATAGTTCTCTGTGTTGGTCTGCTTGTGGGTCTATTCAATATTCAGCAAGTTGCTATTTACATATTTTGTTATTTAGTTACCTCTGGTGTTATTTAGTTACCTCTATTGTTTACTTGCTTAAATCTGCTATTTCAATTTTGTTTCTAGTAAAATATGCTGAAATATTCAGTCATAACATTCCACAAGACATTGCATATGGGCAGTAGTGCAACAGCTGCCATGGCCCCTGTTGGAGCGAAGGCAGAAACGCCACCCTTCGCCCGAAGTCTCCACCGCTTAGCCCCTGCCCCGACAGACAAAGCAGGCAGGGACACCCTTCGCTTCATCGGTACCAGAGACAACATGGAGACCCTTCGCTCGATTCGGCACCAGACGAAGGCCTGCGGCAACGCCTCCCCACGGCGCGGCCTCGGTCAGCTCCGAGGCCCACATGAGATCAGGCCCATTGTAACGGGCCCTGCGTGGCCGCGTTTGTGTTACGGGCCTAATTTGTAAAGGTGTACTTGTAATTACAGCTTGTAACCCCGCTTTATGGGAATATTCTGGGGATAAACTAGGTACCTGAGGGCACATGCGTCCTTAACGCAAGGCGCCGTGCACTCAGATACCTATAAATACCCCCGCACAGTGCCCGTGAGAGGCCAGATTAACAGAGCTTTGGCCATCACGCGCGAGTGCCCTATTGCCATCACCATTCACCCGTGTTGGATCTCCTTGCTGTCGAGAGACAGTCCCAACAGCCCCCTTAGTTTAACATTCCATGCCCAATTCCTGTATTTTAGTTACTATTTAGTATTTACATGTCCAATTCTTTCATGGGTTTTGAAATAGTTTTGATGCTCTTGTTTCGTAGCATTAACTTCTTAGTAGATGAGGAATTGAATATATAGACATTTGTCTGAGTTTATTTTCTCAACAATAGGTGGTACACAAGGATTTTTCATCAACAAGTGGTCACCAAAAGAAGAATTGAAACATTAAGATGGTGTTTGCTTCGAGGTCTTGCCATTGAGGATATGATGCTAAACTGAAGTCGTGTATTATGCTATGCAATCAGAAGATGATGCTAAACTGAATAAGCGCAATTTCTATGCACTGAGACTATGTTTGTATTATTGTTATGCTATGCAATCTAAGCACTGAAATGTTCAACTCTGTTTGATCTGGCTGATATATTTAGAATTATAATATGCTGCTGTCAATTTGCTAGTGATGCATGGTGGGTAAATATTCAGGAAATGATCATGCTGACTGTTGGCTACTCTTGGCTGTCGGCTTCTTGTAGCAGGAGAGGGTATCCTTGGCTGCTGGCGGTCAAAGAGCAATGGGGAGGCCAGCCAAATCGGACGGTGCTAACCCAGGGATTCTGCGTAGCAGATTATGGGCATGTTTGATTTAGCTTTTTTCTGACCAGCTTTTCTGAAAATCTGGTTGTAGGGAGAATCTGGCTGTGGGGAGAATCTGAGTATCATTACGATTACGTGTGGAGAAAGATAAAGTTGTTCATAGGGCTCAGGATCTAGAAAGTGACAGATTACTACTATTATAACGACTCAACCGATTATGTGTTTATGTTGATTTTAGATGGTTTTTGCCCAAACGAATTTTATAGAAGCTGGCTGAAAAGCTAAGCGTTTGGCAGTCCGTAGCAGCTTTTTGGTGGCCAGAAGCTGCCAGAAGCCGAAACAAACAGGCTCTATGCTCCCTGGGTGCTGACTCCCTTGTGCTCCAAACCCCAGCTGCCAAAAGAGGCCGAAGTGGTTACGGAAGCCATGGTAACAAATTCGGTTGCGCAGTCCGTGCCTCCATGGAGATTACAAACGCCTGGTAGGGACCACTGACCAGCGACCAAAAAGAAAAAAAAAACTCGTGCAAGCACCTTGGGACAACGAGAATGACAGAGAGGACCCACCGGCAGCGACAAGGCCTATCCACAGATAATGTTGTTGCGGCTAGGAATCATAAAATAATAGAAGAGACGGGCTTCAACGGAATTGCAGGGAGTGTGGGCTGGTTTTGTTTTTCGTATTTTTATTTCATCATTTATCGTTATCATTTGCAGGGCCGGCCCTGAGCCCATGCGCCGGAGGCGACGGCCGGGGGCCCAAAACTAATAGGGGCCCAATATTTAGTATCTATAATACTATATTATACCGGTTTAAATTTTATAAAACCCATCTAACCAAATAACCCACACATCCATATATAATACACTCAAAACTAATAGACAATATTATTTAGACCATTTTTCAGCCTTCCCTCCTCGCGTCCCCACCGTCGTCAACCTCTTCCCTTGCGTCACTACCGTCGTCGTCCACCACTCTCCCCCTCTTTCCAGGAACGTAGCATTAGCATTGCTATATGCTAATAATAAATAGTATAGATAGCCAACAAGTAGGTAGGGCTGGACACATAGACGCTCGACACACACGGACCACAGGGCACGCGTTGCCCACTGCCCAGTCGTCACGCTCACGTCGTTGTTAGGGGTGGTAATGGATCATGATCCAAATGTTTCTTCACAAATTGCTAGGGCCCTAAATTATTTTTAGTTAAAAAATGTATAAAAATAGAGCCGGATTCTAACTCGATCGATTCTTACATTTTATAGTGTAAAATTTGGAGCTCATTGTCACCCCTACTCATTTGTTTTCTATTTCCATCTCTTTTATTAGTTTCCAAATTAATTCCAATTCATATTTGGTTTTAAGTTTCAAAGTCCAATTTAAATGCACAATCAAAATCTCGGCATAGATGCAAAGTTTAGTTGCATATGCTTATATTAATTATTTTATCCAATGACATAAGTACGTAGTGCACACACCAATGAAATTAGTATCTTTAAGAAGAAGACGAAAAAAATACTATTTCGAATGTATAGTCTAATTAAGAGTTAAATCAAAAGTTCAATGTCTTATACTTGAAAGAGTGTGTATTATCTATTTATTTTGGTCAGAATAAATCATTTCAAAAGTGAAGTCTTGATTAGAAGGTATGTTAGTTTAAATCTTTAGAGAACTTATCCTAAATGTATAATTCAACCAAAGGGTTATTTAATTCCTTTGATGATCCTTTATTTAATCCCTTAAGTAGAGAACTTATTTATTTTAGGAAAAGTAACTTTAAAAGTGGGGTTTTCTTATTAATAGATATCTTCATTCTTAATCTTTTGAAGTATCATTTATAAATCCCAAAGTAGGATTTTTGGGTGTTACATGGCTTCTATCTTTATTTTATTCCTAATAAAGTTCATATAGCATCAACTCTAACCTAGAGATGAACTATACATTAGAATATAAAAATAGTGGATGAACATTATTTTAATGGATAGACAATAACATAATGAACGTTTTGCAATTTGAACCACCTAATTTGGAGTTCATATGGCAAAGATATGAATTTTGGAAGTTCTAGAATTCGAAAACCCTAATTTAGACACATTCTTCTCATTAAATTGAAGTCCATGGGTCTCTCTGCAAGAATCCAGGGGCTCAGGCAAAAGAATCCGGGACGGCAGGTTGATTCCCGGGAAGCTAGGGGCTCCTTAACAAAAATACAAGGCGAAGGGGTATCGGGCTCCCTCGGGCATCAGATCTCAGATCAGCGGCCGAGAAAAGAACCCGCGGGCGAGCGTGCAGACACGCCTGTGGCTGACGAGTGGGCCAGGGGGTTAGCGGCTCAGGGTTGGCAGGTGGGGGCTGACTAGCCAGGCCTAGTGACAGGAGGATGGTGCACGGGGGGATCCGAGGCTGTTAGATCCAGGGCGGACGATCGGGATCAGGCGCGATTTAAATAAAACAGGACCATCCGATCCGAGATGGGCGCCAGGGATTGCATAGCCCATCCCAATTGGCTTTTCCTGGCCTCCAGTGGTGGGGCCACCTATGTCCATGGCGAGGGCTCATAGGAGACGAGGGTGCGGGCGCGCTAGGGGCCCTAGAGCGACAGGAAAGGCTCAGGGAGGTCGGGTGAAGTGTGACGAACACAGAGGTGGGGGCAGCATCGACATAGGGGCGCCACAGGATGGCGGCCCACGACAAGAGGCTCTGCTACGGCGCTACCTCACTCCAGTGAGGAATTGCGCGCAGCTAAGAGCAGGAGGGGAAAAAGGGAGGGTCAGGGAGGTTGGTTAACTCGAGGGGAGTCTCCGGGACCTTTGAACGGTGGCAGAGGCACGGTGGGGACTCGGGTCGATGGCGGCGGCGTTGCGGCTGCACGGAGGAGGACCAGTTTGCGTGGTAGAGGGAACCAGAGGGGGAGGGAGTAAATTGTAACACCCTAAATTTGGGGGTATAAAAATTCTTCTCTAAATGCCTACCAAATCCAGGTGTTACCTCTTGTCTCTCTCTAGACTCTCTATTTTCCTTTTGATTAAAATTAGGTTAATTAGGTGAGGGATTAATTATTTATTTTGTTAAAACTATGTGAGTCATGAATTGTTGCATCATGCTGAGTCTAAATTATTATTTTGTTTGATGCGCATGTTTGAAATAGTTTGAATTGGAATTTGGTTTGAATTTGATTTTAAAACCATAGAGAAAATAAAATAGAAAAGACATTAGAAATTCCAGGGAAAAGGAAAGCCTATTTTAGCCCAGCAGGCCCATCTCGGCCCAGCTCTGCGCGCGCTCTCTCTCCCTCTCGCTGCCCGGTGAGGCCGACCTGTCGGCGCCGGTTTCCTCCGCGCGCGCGCACCTCTCTCGTTGTCCCACGGGCCCCGCTCGTCAGCCCGGCTACCCGTTCGCTCGCCCACTCTCTCTGTTCCGTGGGCCCTGCCTGTGGAAACTATCCCCCCAATCGATTGTGCTCTCCGCCGTGGACACGCTAACGACCGCTCGTTTCCCGGCCATGCCCCACGCGCCCATGCCTTTTCTAGAGCCCGCCCTCACTCACTTGCCCTCCCCCGCTCAGTTGCGCTCTCAGCCGAGCACCCTCGCCCTCTCTCTCGCTCTGCGCGCGCGCCCGTGAAGCTTGTCGTGGTCCGCCGCCCATTCTATGGCCGCCGTTGAGTTTTTTGCGCGTCTGTTGCCTCGGGGAACTCCGCCCATTCGCCAGCAACGTGGAACACCTCCAGGTTCGCCTCTAGCCCCTCTATTTTGCCTGATCCGCGCTCACCGACTTCTTCACTTGGCAGCCGGAGCAACGCCGCCGTCGACCCAAGGCCTCCCTGCGTCCCTGTCGTTGCTCAAGCGCTCCAGAGTCTCCACCTTAGGTGAGCAACTCCCCCACGCCCTTAATTCCCCGTGTGTTGCCCTATCATTCGCGCAATTGCTCGCCGGAGTGGGTCTGCGCCGTCGTTGGGCCGCTCCGCCGTGGACTGTGGCCTCTCGTGCCCCCGCGCTAGTGTCATGCCTGTGGTTGAGTCCGTCGTGTCACCCTGAGTGCGCCCGAGCCCTTCCCCAGTGCCCTAGACCTTCACCGTGGTCGTGCCCTCGCCTCCGACGAAACCTCACCGCGGAGACGGGTGGCGCCTCCGTGAGAAGGCCAGCCACCCAGCCTATGCCCATCATTAGATCTCAGGCATTCATCTAGGATCTGACGGCCTGGTTTTTATTTAACCCGACCCGATCTCAGCCGTCCGTTTTGGATCTGGCCGCTCGGGTGCGTGCTTTCGGTCGTGCCCCTGCAGCTGGGCCCAACCAGTCAGCCCTGCCTCAGGTCGCTGACGCCCTGTGGCCGCCTATCAGCGCTCGCCGCGCGTCCGCGCTCGTGCTCGGATCTAATCTCGACCGTTGATCGTGGATCTGACGGCTGAGGAGACCCGATACCCCTTCGCACGCCAGTTTTGCTAAGGAAACCCTCGGTTTTCCAGAAAACAACCCACCATCCCTGGTTTTCGTGCGCAGGCCCCTGTATTCTGGCAGATAGAACCCTAGACTTTTATTTAATCACAGAATTAGACCTAATTTAGGGTTTTAAATTCCAAAACTTCTTTATTTCATATCTTTTGCATATGAACTCCAAACTGAGTGATTCAAATTGCAAAATGTTCTTAGGATTATTCTCTGTCTAAGTAAATTATGATCATTCACTGTCTACGCATATTAATTTTATTCCTAGACTATAGGTTAGTTTAGGTAATGGGTTATTTATTAATAAGAAAAATAAAAAAGGAAACCCTAATGGTAATTAGATGTTTAACCTTGTGAGATTAATAATATGTAATGTATGAATCTATCCCTGATATAATTTTGTGTCTCATTAAAATAAGTGGAATTAAATTATGTAATCCATGGAGATAGATAATATTTAGGGAATCACAAACTGCTAAGTGTGTTAGTTCACCCTAGAAACTAAGTTCACCTTTTGTGTTTACACTATTCTGTCAGACTTGTGTCCACTTGCTTGCACAAGTTTGGTGTACTGTTTCTTTGTCATTATCCAAATGTGTTGAATGCATGATCGCTTTGCGTAGACAACGAGCGGCCCGTGGTTCCTGAGTGTGTTGCCGAAGATCTTCCTGAGCAACAACCTGGTGAAAGCAACTGTCCTCTAACCTATTATGTCCTACTTACTTTATAATTCACTGTCCCGCATTACTTTATTGAACCATAAGGATTGACTAGTCTGTATTTACCTCATCCTTGTTTACCTTTTGAGTTATCATGGTTAGCTTCATGCTATTGCTTTACTTTAATCAACGAACATGATGTGAACATTTATGATACGATGAAATCTTGATTATGCTGATGAGCTTGTGTTACTTTAGGGGACTCAGGCTGTTTCCTGAGTACCTCTCTGTAAGGACCTGTTCATTGAGTGACCACCCGGGATAACAGTACAACCATGAGGGTGGAATGGGACGCACTTAGCTAATTAATTAGAGGAACTTGAGCTATAGTTGGCTTCGTCGTAGGGCTGTCAATGGGGTCCGGGCACAGTACTAGCTCTGCCGAGGCTGGTTGCCGAGGTTCTTTCGATTTGGTTTTGTTAGTCACCCTTCCTGTGGGGACAAGTACTGTGTTTATCAAACTGGAGAAACCTAACAGGCAGCTATGACCTCTAGGGAATCTTTGTAAAGGTTATGTAGTGTATCCTTGGCCATTCACCTCGGTAGTGAAGATCGGGTCTGTACAACCCAGGCTGGAAAGGGATCACGACTCGTGGGTAAAGTATGCAACCTCTACAGAGTGTTAGAAACTGGTATATCAGTCGTGCTCACGGTTAAGAGCAGCCTTGGGAACCTCTTTGATTAGAAGAACTTTGGATACTTTTATGATTATGGTTAATGATGATAAATATAACTCTGATCTCTAGTATTTCCTCTTGGAGGGAGTACTTTTGGGTAATTATTGGGTTTATTACTAAAACTTGGCTATACTATTAGTAATAAATACTTGACTAACTAAAAGCAACTGCTTAACCTTAACTCTACATACAACTAGTCCACTTTAGCCAAACGGGACACTTGTAGAGTACGTCGATGTGTACTCACCCATGCTTTAAAAACCACCCCCACCCTAGGTTGTCCCCACTATATTCAGTGCTCAAGAGGAGATGCAGGCAACATGGAGGACTTTGAGGAGCTCTAGTACTACGACGTGTTTTAATTATGTTAGTGGCAAACTGAAGCGTCCCAAACCTTTGGGACTCAAATGTGATACAATTACTAGTCCCAGGAGGCTAGTAAACACATTTATACATCAGATGATTACAGATCTGCTTAAACGATACAAACCTATAAAGGTGGCGAACAACTTTAAGAGTTGGTCCACAACTCGGGACATATCATCAGAGTGGGGCTGAAGCAGCCCGATATACGCAGCGAAGCAATTCAGCGGTCCAACAGCCACAGGCAAGGATGGGAACAGTCGTAACTCTTACCCGATCTCCTTTTTCTGAAAAAAAAATAAATAAGCAAGGGTGAGTACAAACGTACTCAGCAGCCCACCTTCACCCGCGGAATGGGGAAATCAGATATAATGCATGGAATATGTGGAGCTCAGGATATTTGCAGAAACAACAATATTTTATGCAGGGTTGTTTTTGAAAAACATTTTGTATTTTGCAAAGCGCATCCTCTCCAAAAGGAGCAGGAAGTTTTTTCAATATAGAACAAAATCCCCTGGACTAAACCATCCAGGTATCTCAGCAGTTTCCCACTGGTTTTCATTTTCAAAAACAGCTACTGGACTTCCCGTCCACCATAGCTCATGGCTCAACCGCCGAACCTTTTAAAACCACTTTTCTCAAACGCACCCTTTTATGAAAACAAAACATTAATTGCCATATCATACCAGACTCGTCCATTCCTGTGGACACGGACTATTCGAATAGGTTTTCAAACTCTGCGCAGAGGGGTACACTTTACCCACTAGTCCGGTTTCTGCGATCTCACCGTCGTGAGACCCGAATACCGAATCTCTTTCTTTCCTCGCACGTCCTAACCTTAACGATTATACCGGAAGGAGTCAGGCCACCACCATATCCAAACCGGATAAAACATTCCCCCTCCTTATCCTCCCGGTGCTCCCCAGCCTTCATAACCCTAGGGTTGGACCGTACGAGTTCAGATTGAGTGACTGCCCACACAGTCTCGAGTGGTTGTACTTATCACGAGTACAGGTAGTGAAAGATGACAAACCGGTCCTTATACGAGGGGACAATCCTTCTGCTCACGCCTAAACCAGCTGAGCCATCACCTTAGGCCCTCCCCTAAACCAGGGAGTCCCTAATTATCCCACTCACAAGGTGATAAGGGTGAAAACCCTTCATCATACACATTTTGAAAAGCATTTTCTTTTGAAAACTCACACCTTTTCTCAAATCATTTGTAACAAATATATCAAGGATTGTTTGCGGCAAGCGGCTGGGTGGCCATAATAACTTGTCTCAAAATCATATCATGCATAAAATAACAGGCTGAGGGTTATGGTTGAAAAACATAGGTAATTTATGCATCAAAGGGATCTAGTGAGCTTGCCGTGCTTATTCAGCGAAGGGGGAAGGAGAGCTCGCGGAACTGGCTTCTGGCTCCACCGCCTGGCGTAGACTTGCAGATCTGGCCTCCACGAGACGACACGAACGCTCCGATAACAGGAGGGTGGACTGGAGGCGAAGCGACACTATGCGTGTAACCGACAGAGCCGAGTAACTGAGTGGGTGGGGTGTTTTCCTTGGCTAAGGGTGTTGAGTGTGTGCGGAGAGGGAGAGGGTAGCTGGGTGTATTTATAGCTGGGTGTATGTGGTGCAGCACAGTGAAGTTCACTGTTGGTGAGAATAGTGACGAATGAATCATCTGACTTAGTATGAACAGGAGAGTTATAGGCAGAATATGGGACGAGAGTATTTTGGGAGTTTTCTGGAATATGAACCATGCTTAAGGGATGACATGGTTGGATAGGGAATAGTTTGATAAGAATTTAGAAACGAGAATTATTGGAATCTGAGTTTGGAAGCCTGGTTCGAAGGAATCTCAAGTTAAGCGTGCTCAACTTGGAGAAACCAAGGATGGGTGACCAGATGGGAAGTTCCCACTAGAAGGAAAATCACAGTCACCGGAGTTTGTATAACTGGAATATGGGTCTGGCTGGTCTTAGGTGGATTGGACAACATGATGGATGAGTAGTTGAAATTTGGGGTGATTGGATGATCGATGAATAGTAACGGTGAATAATAACGGTAAATAGTAACGGTAAAATAGTGACGGTAAATAGTAATGGTAAAAGTAGCGGTAAATAGTAACGGTAAATAGTAACGGTAAAAAGTAACGGTAAAATAGTGACGGTAAAATAGTGACGGTAAATAGTGACGGTAAATAGTAACGGTAAAAAGTAACGGTAAATAGTAACGGTAAATAGTAACGGTAAATAGTAACGGTAAAAGTAACGGTAAATAGTAACGGTAAATAGTACCGGTAAAAAGTAACGGTAAATAGTAACGGTAAAATAGTGACGGTAAATAGTAACGGTAAATAGTGACGATGAACGAACGATGAACGATGAATAGGAACTATGAACGAACGATGAACGATCGAATGATCGAACGAACGAACGATCGGAATTTTGGCAGCATAACGACTGGAAAAGGATTATTTGGACGAACGAACGGACGAACGATCGAATGATCGGACGAACGAACCATGAACGATCGAACGATCGGACGAACGAACGATTGGAATTTCGGCAGCATAACGGCGGGAAAAAGATTATTTGGACGAACGAACGGACGAACGATCGAACGATCGGACGAACGGACGAACGAACCATGAACGATCGGACGAACGATCGAACGATCGGACGAACGAACGAACAACTAAGAACAGGGGGACGAACGATCGAAGAACGACCGAACGATCCTTGTGCTAGTGTGTGCTCGTGTGGGAGGTGGAGTGGGAGTGGGAGTGGGCGTGTGGGTGTGGGGGGGAGGGAGTTGCCATGAAATGGCTTGGGGTGGGATGAGAGGAGGCCCTTGCCCCTCTATTTATAGCCATGGTGGGGGATTAGGGGGAGGGATGAGAGGATTAGTGGGAGGATGAGAGGATTAGTGGGAGATTAGCATGGATTTGTCTTATATGAGTGTAATTAGCTTGTAGAGCTCAACGTATGACACCGGAGGCATACGTATACGTATGAGCTTGAGGAAAGTTATGAAGAAAATATTTGTGGGGGCTTGAAAAATGATTCTGAAGGTATTTCTTAGGAAGAAAATACTTGGAGATATATCAGTGGAATATTTGGGTAGTATTTCTGAAAGAGTTTGAGGGTGATCACTGGGGAAATATTTGTAGGATATTTTGAGGAGGATTTTAGAGAGAATATAGACCACTATACTTTATTTGCTGATATCAACTTGCAAACAAACATCTTGAAACAAAATTTGAAATTCATTCTGAATTTAGAGCAAGTTTGAGAATATTTCAGAATTTGAATTTTTGGGATGCTACAAATCTACCCCACTTAAAAGGAATCTCGTCCTCGAGATTCGGCTTAGAAGGGTTATGGGTATAACTTTACTTCAGCTACATATCTTCACTTTGCAACTCTTCGAGGAGATGGAACTTCAACAAAATTTGGCCTTTCAGGAGCATCCGGTTGCTGATTGCAAACGCTGATTCTGGTACTCAAAGATCATCTTCAGGCTTCTAGGTTTCGCTTGGCAGCTAGCTTATTGAAGAAGCAACGATGCCAACACGCAAACCTTTCTCTTATGAACTCCCACATGGATTCCTTCCTTGATTGGTCTTCTAGTGCTTCATCAACAAAACTTGGGTGACCACTTCTCATCCAGAAACTTATATGCTTCGATGATCTAGTCTTCCACAAGCTTGCTCTAGGCCTTCTTCTTTTTCTCCAAAGCAGGAACTTTACTGGAACACTACTCCACTTAAAAAGAATGAGGGTAGAACTCTTGAATCTTGGGGATTTGAACTCCTTGAAGTACCTCATAACAAGGGTGTTACAAGGCCTTCTTCTGCTGTTGCTGCTTGAACAGACTGCGGAGAGATGACTGGCACAGGTTTGATTCTAGGAGAACTTTCTTCTCATATTCTCTTCACTATCTTCTTTTCTCTTCTCACTTTTCACTTTTCACTTTTCACTGCCTCTTTCTTTCTCTTTGCTCTTCCCACTCGAGGATTCTATCAAAGAGTATTACCATCATACAGAGGAGGAAACTGAAGACTATGAACCATGAGCAACAGTCTTCAACCCAAGAATCACCAAGCATTGTGATCTTAGGGGCGAGGGAGTGGAAAATGGAGTTGCTTGCGAATTGGCAGAGGGGATTTATCTGGAGTGTGCTTTGCTTTGAGCGAGATGGGAGTTGAGGGAGCTGGTGGGGGTGGTTTTATAGGCGAGTGTCATTGATGGTGGTGCTCGGGTGCGGAGTGGCGGTGATGGAGCAGGTGACACACGGCAGCAAGTGCGATGGAGGGGGGGCTGGTGTTGCCGGCGATGATGGCGGCGGGTGCGCTGCAAAAGGGGGCATGGGTGACGGTAGTGCGCTGCAAAGGGGGCATGGGCGGTGGTGCTAGTACGCATGGAGGCGGGCACGCGTGCGGGGGCACGGGTGAGTGGTGGGGTCAATGACCAAGATGTTTGTGGTCTCTGGTTTCAAGAATCTTTGCCTCTCTGTATGGTAATAACTCCTTCTGTCCTCTTTTCCTGTTTACTTTGACTCAGGGGCAGTGCTTTGGTTCTCACGGTCGGTCCTTTTGACTGAGCGGCTGGACTGGTTTCTTCTGTAGCTTGTTCCAGGCTTCAAGGGTAAGCTTCCCGGTATCTTCTTGGGTAAGGCACTTTTCTCTTCAGACGGGTTAAGATGAGAATGGAAGCACAAGGTAAGGATTAGCTCTAATTTGTGATCTATGTTTTTAGAGAAACCCTTTTTAAGAAAAACGAAAAGAAAACACACAAGCTCAGCAATGATAAGCACAAACAAATCAAATGTTTTGAATAAGGGAAGAATAGAGTTTTTCCAAAGCACGGACTACTCAGATTCGGGGGCTAAGCATAACTACTATTGCTCAGCTCCTGAATTGAGGACTATGCCAACCAGGACTTATGAGCACTAACATTAAAGCATCACATATGCACTCAAAAGAGGAGAAAACATCAAGCGAAATTCATTTTGAAATGCCCTAGGGGGCCACACAAATAGAGTTTTTCGAAACACGGGTCTACACGATTACCTCTCATACATGCAGGGCTCTAGCCAAAGTGAAGAAAAACTTCACTACCCAATGCATGCAGAGGACTGGGCATAACTAACTTCAGACCAGGCGGCTTCTCTTCTGGCAAGGCTGGCGCACAACTTCAATCTGAGACATCTCCTGGATGGGTCAAGAGCGAGCTGATGTTGATGACTTCTTCTGGCGGCGACTTAGATGGCAACACGGGGTTGAACTCTTCTTCGAACGGGACTGACCCTTGTAGCTCCTTAGAGGGCGGCGGTGCTGGTGGGGTGCTTGCAGCTTCTTCTTTGATCTCACGGGACAGTGCTGGAATCTTCTTCATGGTGAGGGGCTCAAACAACTCTGGCAGGGGATCTTGGGAGGACTCGGGGTGCTCTTGCTTATCCACAGCCTGAGGGAAGACTGGAATTCCTTCCAAGACTATGGCTCCTTCCGGTAGTTCCCAAGCCTTCTTCTCTCCTCTGATAGAGACTGGGTGACCTTCAAGAATCTGGGGGTCTTCAGCTTTGATGGGTTGAACAGGGTTGGATGGAGCGGGCTCTTGGATCCGCAGGGCTCTATGTTGGTTATGGGTTACCAAGTAGGCCTCCATCAACTTCTGGACGTGCTCATCCTTGGCTTGCTTCAGGGCTTCAACAGCAATGACTTCACGACTTTCCAAGGCAGCTACACGGGCTTGAGCTGTGGTGAGGTCCACATGGAGCTTACGGTTGAGCTTCTCTGCATCTTCTGCTCAAGCAATCATCTGACGGTGGTGCCGAGCCAAAAAATCATACTAGGCATCCAGGGTGAGCAGGTATGCAGTGAGGTGCACGACTGTGGAGTCATCCTCAAGCAACTGCTGCCCTTCCAATGCACGCATCCTGGACATCCAAACGGGACGGTTTCTCTGAAAGGGCGGAAAGAATCTGAGCGGGGTGTCGGCCACTTCTTCTTCATAGATTTGACACAGGGCCCTCAATGCCTTGCGAGCGACGACTTGGTAGGTGTCTTTGAATCTGTGCCCAGCAGCAGTGACACTCCATTCCACATGGTGCGGACTGGATCCAATGTACACAGTCACGACACATTTCTCTATGCCATGCTCGACGAATTCACGACCATCATACTCTGGCTGGCTCCTGATTCCGAGGCAAACTGTGCATGCTCTCAACAACTTGGGGAAACCATCTTCATTCTGGCAAAAGCTGGTTTGGCAGCGGACCTCCATCTGACTTCTGAGAGAAGGAAAGGGGGAAAGCATTTTTGAAATGAAGGGATGAGAGCAAGAATTTTTTTAAGAAAATAGTTTGGACTCAAAAACTTTTGGATCAGGCTAAGGGTTACGTCCTGCGGCCAACCTAACAGCTCCGATACCACCTGAAGCGTCCCAATCCTCTGGGACTCAAATGTGATACAAATACTAGTCCCAGGAGGCTAGTAAACACATTTATACATCAGATGATTACAGATCTGCTTAAACGACAAACCTATAAAGGTGGCGAACAACTTTAAGAGTTGGTCCACAACTCGGGACATATCATCAGAGTGGGGCTGAAGCAGCCCGATATACGCAGCGAAGCAATTCAGCAGTCCAACAGCCACAGGCAAGGATGGGAACAGTCGTAACTCTTACCCGATCTCCTTTTTCTGAAAAAAAATAAATAAGCAAGGGTGAGTACAAACGTACTCAGCAGCCCACCTTCACCCGCGGAATGGGGAAATCAGATATAATGCATGGAATATGTGGAGCTCAGGATATTTGCAGAAACAACAATATTTTATGCAGGGTTGTTTTTGAAAAACATTTTATATTTTGCAAAGTGCATCCTCTCCAAAAGGAGCAGGAAGTTTTTTCAATATAGAACAAAATCCCCTGGACTAAACCATCCAGGTATCTCAGCAGTTTCCCACTGGTTTTCATTTTCAAAAACAGCTACTGGACTTCCCGTCCACCATAGCTCATGGCTCAACCGCTGAACCTTTTAAAACCACTTTTCTCAAATGCACCCTTTTATGAAAACAAAACATTAATTGCCATATCATACCAGACTCGTCCATTCCTGTGGACACGGACTATTCGAATAGGTTTTCAAACTCTGCGCAGAGGGGTACACTTTACCCACTAGTCCGGTTTCTGCGATCTCACCGTCGTGAGACCCGAATGCCGAATCTCTTTCTTTCCTCGCACGTCCTAACCTTAACGATTATATCGGAAGGAGTCAGGCCACCACCATGTCCAAACCGGATAAAACATTCCCCCTCCTTATCCTCCCGGTGCTCCCCAGCCTTCATAACCCTAGGGTTGGACCGTACGAGTTCAGATTGAGTGACTGCCCACACAGTCTCGAGTGGTTGTACTTATCATGAGTACAGGTAGTGAAAGATGACAAACCGGACCTTATACGAGGGGACAATCCTTCTGCTCACGCCTAAACCAGTTGAGCCATCACCTTAGGCCCTCCCCTAAACCAGGGAGTCCCTAATTATCCCACTCACAAGGTGATAAGGGTGAAAACCCTTCATCATACACATTTTGAAAGCATTTTCTTTTGAAAACTCACACCTTTTCTCAAATCATTTGTAACAAATATATCAAGGATTGTTTGTGGCAAGCGGCTGGGTGGCCATAATAACTTGTCTCAAAATCATATCATGCATAAAATAACAGGCTGAGGGTTATGGTTGAAAAACATAGGTAATTTATGCATGAAAGGGATCCAGTGAGCTTGCCGTGCTTATTCGGCGAAGGGGGAAGGAGAGCTCGCGGAACTGGCTTCTGGCTCCACCGCCTGGCGTAGACTTGCAGATCTGGCCTCCATGAGACGACACGAACGCTCCGATAACAGGAGGGTGGACTGGAGGCGAAGCGACACTATGCGTGTAGCCGGCAGAGCCGAGTAACTGAGTGGGTGGTGTGTTTTCCTTGGCTGAGGGTGTGGAGAGGGTAGCTGGGTGTATTTATAGCTGGGTGTATGTGGTGCAGCACAGTGAAGTTCACTGTTGGTGAGAATAGTGACGAATGAATCGTCTGACTTAGTATGAACAGGAGAGTTATAGGCAGAATATGGGACGAGAGTATTTTAGGAGTTTTCTGGAATATGAACCATGCTTAAGGGATGACATGGTTGGATAGGGAATAGTTTGATAAGAATTTAGAAACGAGAATTATTGGAATCTGAGTTTGGAAGCCTGGTTCGAAGGAATCTCAAGTTAAGCGTGCTCAACTTGGAGAAACCAAGGATGGGTGACCAGATGGGAAGTTCCCACTGGAAGGAAAATCACAGTCACCGGAGTTTGTATAACTGGAATATGGGTCTGGCTGGTCTTAGGTGGATTGGACAACGTGATGGATGAGTAGTTGAAATTTGGGGTGATTGGATGATTGATGAATAGTAACGGTGAATAGTAACGGTGAATAGTGACGGTAAATAGTAACGGTAAATAGTAATGGTAAAAGTAACGGTAAATAGTAACGGTAAATAGTAACGGTAAAAAGTGACGGTAAAATAGTGACGGTAAATAGTAACGGTAAAAGTAACGGTAAATAGTAACGGTAAATAGTAACGGTAAAAAGTAACGGTAAATAGTAACGGTAAAATAGTGACGGTAAATAGTAACGGTAAATAGTTACGATGAACGAACGATGAACGATGAATAGGAACTATGAACGAAAGATGAACGATCGAATGATCGAACGAACGAACGATCGGAATTTTGGCAGCATAACGACTGGAAAAGGATTATTTGGACGAACGAACGGACGAACGATCGAATGATCGGACGAACGGACGAACGAACCATGAACGATCGAACGATCGGACGAACGAATGATTGGAGTTTCGGCAGCATAACGGTGGGAAAAAGATTATTTGGACGAACGAACGGACGAACGATCGGACGATCGGACGAACGGACGAACGAACCATGAACGATCGAGCGAACGATCGAACGATCGGACGAACGAACGAACAACTAAGAACAGGGGGACGAATGATCGAAGAACGACCGAACGATCCTTTTGCTAGTGTGTGCTCGTGTGGGAGGTGGAGTGGGAGTGGGAGTGGGCGTGTGGGTGTGGGGGGGAGGGAGTTGCCATGAAATGGCTTGGGGTGGGATGAGAGGAGGCCCTTGCCCCTCTATTTATAGCCATGGTGGGGGATTAGGGGGAGGGATGAGAGGATTAGTGGGAGGATGAGAGGATTAGTGGGAGATTAGCATGGATTTGTCTTATATGAGTGTAATTAGCTTGTAGAGCTCAACGTATGACACCGGAGGCATACGTATACGTATGAGCATGAGGAAAGTTATGAAGAAAATATTTGTGGGAGCTTGAAAAATGATTCTGAAGGTATTTCTTAGGAAGAAAATACTTGGAGATATATCGGTGGAATATTTGGGTAGTATTTCTGAAAGAGTTTGAGGGTGATCACTGGGGAAATATTTGTAGGATATTTGGAGGAGGATTTTAGAGAGAATATAGACCACTATACTTTATTTGCTGATATCAACTTGCAGACAAACATCTTGAAACAAAATTTGAAATTCATTTTGAATTTAGAGCAAGTTTGAGAATATTTCAGAATTTGAATTTTTGGGATGCTACACAAACCCCAAGTTAGCTGCCTGTGAAGGCCTTATCTGCTACGTTCGCCTTTCCGCACTTTGATAATATTAATGACTATGTTATGTTAAAGACTCTGTGGATGTCTTGGACATCTTGGTGTAATATAGTACCTTTCCGCTATTTACTTTGAGCAATGTGTGATGATGTCCAATTATGTACTCGCCGTGTACGTGAGTTTCTGATCCTGGCACGTACATGGTTCGCATTCGGTTTGCCTTCTAAAACCGGGTGTGACATAAGTGGTATCGGAGCCTTGCTGGCTGTAGGACCGCTAACCTAGACTAGAATGGTCGCCTTAAGGACTATAGACCCTTATTCTCACCTTCACCTTTGGTGTATTTCAAAAGTTGGTCACCTTGACCAAATCTATGTTATATTACTATCTATGTACTCATCTTACAAAAAATTTTGTCTCACTTTGCTTTCTGTTTACTTGCTGGTCATATAGTTCTTTTCTCACTCTTGTACTTACGATGTATTTTGTAGATGGTCCGTCTTAGATGCATTGCACGTAAGTCATTGATCCCTTTTTGCCCTCTCACCTTGCGGAGCGCCCACTGCGTCGCACGGTGACAGGTTAGTCTAGTCATCTAGAGAGACTGCATCATCGCCTGCATGAGGAGCAGGAGCACCGACGCCAGGAGTAGGAGCAGCATGACTCTTCCCCTCGCCTCAGTAGGAGGTGGAGTCTAGGAGGCAGCCTTCCTGTCACACCCGACTTTAATGAACAAAGCCAGGTGCATCTCATACATGCGCCAAGAAGACAACATATATAATAACAGAGTGTATAGAGATAAATGTCACAATAACACCAGAGTATTATTACATAGCGGAAGTCTTATTACAAAATAAAATATAAATATAAAATGAACTAAGGATCGTCATTGGCGCCAATGTCAACTAAGAAACGCCACCTAGATCAGATCAAACTCCTCACCTTGTGGCTCCTCCTGAACCACATGTTCTTCTCCTGTGGGGGGGTGTGAGACAGCAAGGGTGAGCTCACACATGATCCTAGCTCAACAAGTTGTGGGGAACCAGTGGCATGAACTCACCAAAGGTGGGAGTTCATGTGATGTGTAAGGCTAATCAACAACAGGGGTTAAGCTAAGCATTACTTTTAATAAGTTGGTCAAAATTTTATTAGCAGTTACTAGATGTAAGTAAATACCAAACCTTAATAAAAAATAATGCAAGAAAATTAATAATAATCCCATGCATATGCAAATGACAAAATTGAATTTAAGTTCCATAAATTAATCATTAGAGATCCTGAGCTGCTCATGACCGCGTGCATGGCTAGTATACCAGTTTTACACTCTGCAGAGGTTGTACCATGTACCCACAAGTCATGTTACCCATCTGCCAAGGGATCACGACTCCCATACACCTCTACCTAGGAAGCGAGGCAGGGCAACACTACGAGGCCTTTACAAAGTTCCACTAGCTTCCGAAAACCCGCTACAGTTTATGGGAAGAGCACTTGCAAGAATCCCTCGTCTGATCGCCATCGCAGCAAAATCAACCCGAGAACCTCCTTGCATGCAACTCCCCTACTGCCCTTGCCCCTTTCGGGTAAGGTAGTCTTCCACTAGCTTTCCTCATTAGTTAGCCAAGGGGTCCCATTCCTCCCTTGTGGTGGCACGTGTTTCTCAAGTTAAGCTCCATGTTCCAATTAACATTAATGATCTTGACATGAACATAAATAGAATAACAAAATAACTGGAACATGGATATAATAAATGATTATCCCAAAACCATGAAAAGCAATAGCAAAACTACCCATGTGATTCAGGGGTAAACAAGGTAATGAGATAAACAATCTAGGGTGACCTATTAGGTCCCATCAAAATTAAACCTATGCATGAATAAGTGATATTAAAGAACATTATTGGGTAAAAAGTGGTCAAGGGCACAACTTGCCTTTAATGAGCTCCTGCTCAGCTACTTCTATCTGCTGGTCACCAGGATCCTCAGTCACGGGCTCTTCTACTCGCCGCAATACAAACAAGCACAGTATATAAAGAAAATTAACATCACACCAAACATGAAAACAAAATACATAATAATAATCTACACATTAAAATAAAATCCTAGGAATAGGAATCATAATTTTTGGAGTTATAGATTTTAAGATATGAATTTCCAAAGGTTTTATGTGCTTAAAATAGGATTAAGTGAGAAATTATTTTTCTTACTGTTTTTATGACAAAACAGAGACTCTAAGTGACAGAGAATAATATTACAGAAATTTAGAAAGTGGAATGGATCAATTTGGACCAAGTATGGATTTTCTATGAATTTATCAAGTTCTAGTAATTGTTTTCATATTAAAAATCTATTTTCAATTCATTTATTCAATTTTACGTCAGCTCTGGACTGGGCCTCATTTTCTGTGAAGCGCAGGGGTCACTGTGCAAATTGCCTAAGACTCAGAGGACAGTGAATGAGGACGGCGAGTTGGTTTTCTGGAATCTTGGGGTTTCTTTTGCAAAATGGTTAAACCTAAGGGGTACGGTTCTGATCTAGCCGCTGGATCAGAAGCGGACATCACAGATTAAATCTGCCTATAACTGAGCCGGTACACAAAGACAGCCGATGGATCCTAAATCTACGGCTCGGATTCAAAATACCCAAGATTGAATCGTAATCATCGGATCACAGATCTACGGTTCTAATCGATCGCGCGAAGAGGTGCATGATCTTCTAATCTTGGTCGTCGCTGGAGGATCCAATGGTGGCCCCAGGTGAGCTGTTCCCCCCGGCCGGAACAGAGCGACGCCCAACCCATGGCCACGGCGGCGGACATGGCTGAGAGGCAAACCATGGCGCTGGTGCGCGAAGCCCTAAAATCCTCATTGCTACGCCTACCAGAAATGAAAACGAGTATGCGCAAGTAGTTTATACAGACGATTGCTGCGCATAGGTCACTGGCACCAGAAACGTGCAGACGACGGTGGTGGTGAATCGACGGCGACGAATTCCCGGTGCCACAGTCGGTGATTCCGCTCCACGACAAATCGACCAACCACACCCGGGTGGACCACTACAGCGAACACCGACGGCGAAACACGGTCCGAGCTGGCAACCCGAGGATCATGCACTTCCTTCCCCTCCGAGCCGGCGATGGAGTTTGGAGTGCGAGAACTGTGCGCAAGGGCGGATTTGGAGCTGCGGATGTACGAGTCTTATAGACCGGAGCTCCCGACGGTAGTTACGAGGGGTTCGTTGGAGTCCACGCCCGGATTTTGAGCTGGATTCGTGGGCACGACCCAGCGGAAGCGCGGCGCTCCAGAGCGAAGATCCGTGGCCGGGATGACAAAAGGGGGCCACCCGTCGGTGATAGCACAGAAAGTGGTGCGCGCGCCGTGCAACCGACCCATGGGCTCCACCCGTCAGCCGACCGGTGCACGCGAGCGAGATGGGTCGCGCGGAGATGATGTGGGCCGAATGAAGGATCCGAGGCCTAGGCGTGGTTTCTCTTTTTTTCTATTTCCTTTTCTCCTTTTTCAAATTCAATTTAAGTTCAGATTTAATTTAAACCTTTTGGCAAACTTTATCCCCAACTTTTATGGTGACTTTTGAAACACTACCTTTGGGAATATAAAAATTTCCTTCATATTTATATTGTTTTTTTTCTTCTTCCCATTTTCATTTCCAAATCATAATTACCATTTGGGTTTCAATTATATTTCTTTCTCATTATGTTTTGATTTGTAGTGTTGCTATTGTTATGAACATTTAAATGCACAAACAAAAAAAAACTCCAGCATGATGCCATGGTTTAGTGATATATATATTTTTATTAATTGTTTCTAAAGCTGGTGTTCCCATGTGATGATAAACATAGATAACACATATAGCTATAAAGTAATATAATTTCCCTTTTTAGACTTTTCTTATAAAGTGGATATTACAAATCCTACCCCCTTAAAAATAATCTCATCCTCGAGATTTAGGAGGAACGAGGAAAAAGATGGGGAAAATCTATGCGAAGCTCTTCTTCTCTTTCCCAAGTTGCTTTATCTTCTCCATGGTGACTCCATTGTACTTTGCACATCTTTATCACCTTATTTCTTGTAACTCGAGTCAAGGTATCCAAAATCTTGATCGGGTATTCCGTGTAAGTCAAATCACCCTGAACACTGAGCTCTTCCATTGGTAACTGTTCCTCAGGGACACGGAGGCACTTCTTAAGCTGAGACACATGGAATACATTGTGCACATCAGATAAACTAGCAGGTAACTCGAGTTGGTATGCCATCTCCCCAACTTGCCTAAAGATCATGAATGGTCCAATGAAGCGAGGGGACAACTTGCCCTTGACTTTGAATCTCATCATTCCACAAAGTGGTGACACCTTGAGGTACACATAATCTCCTTCCTCAAATTCCAGTGGTCTCCTTCTATTATCAGCATAGCTCTTTTGCCTGGTTTGAGCTACCCTCAAATTCTTTCGAATGATACGGACTTGTTCTTCCGCCTCTTGAATCAGTTCAGGCCCAAAGAACTGTCTTTCTCCAGTCTGATCCCAATATAGAGGAGTCCTGCACTTCCTCCCATATAGAGCTTCAAAAGGTGACATCTTCAGACTGGTGTGATAGCTATTATTATATGAGAACTCAGCATAAGGTAGACTTTTATCCCAACTTCCTCCATGCTTAAGGGCACAAGCTCTCAACATGTCTTCCAATACTTGATTAGTCCTTTCAGTATGTCCATCAGTCTGAGGGTGATAAGCCGTACTAAAGTTCAACTTTGTATTCATATTCTCATGGAAGCTTCTCCAAAATCTTGAGGTAAACTGTGAACCTCGATCAGACACGATCTTCTTCGGTACTCCATGTAAACACACAATCCGAGTCATATATAACTCTGCTAGCTGAGAACCTTTATAAGTAGTCTTTACAGGAATGAAGTGAGCCACTTTAGTCAATCTATCCACAATCCCCCATATAGCATCATATCCTTTCTGGGTGCGGGTCAATCCAGTAATGAAATCCATACCAATCTCTTCCCACTTCCACTCGGGTATCTTCAGTGGATGCAATAGTCCAGCTGGCCTCTGGTGTTCAGCCTTAACTCTTTGACACACATCGCACATAGCCACATGTGCAGCCACATCTCTCTTCAATCCATACCACCAATACTTCTGCTTCAAATCCTGATACATCTTGGTAGTACTAGGATGAATAGAATAATCCGAGTCATGGGCCTCTTTTAAAATAGTCTCACGAAGGCTTTCAATATCAGGAACACATATCCTGTCCTTGAACCATACGGTGCCTTGCTCATCTTCCGTGAATTCTGGACCTCGACCTTCAGTAATCAGATCCTTAATCTCTTGTATTTTAGCATCACCAATTTGTCCTTTGCGGATTTCTTGCTCCAAAGTAGGTTCCACATCAATAGTAACTCCTTCAGTGTGAGCAACTATTCCCAGGTTAAGTCTCCTGAAATCCTCAATAATCTCATCGGGTAGCTGGGCAACAACATATGAATGAACATGCTCCTTTTGACTCAAGGCATCTGCAACCAAATTTGCCTTGCCCGGGTGATAGTGAATCTCCAAATCATAATCCTTAATAAGCTCCAACCAACGGTGTTGCCTATGGTTGAGATCCTTCTGAGTGAATATATACTTCAAACTCTTATGATCCATGTACACTTGACACTTGGTCCCCATGATATAATGTCTCCAAATCTTAAGCGCATGCACAATGGCTGTCAGTTCTAAGTCATGTGTGGGGTAGTTCAATTCATGTTTTTGTAACTGACGAGACGCGTAGGCAATCACATGTCCTTCTTGCATGAGCACACATCCCAAGCCTTAGCCACAGGCATCACAATAAATGTCAAATCCCTTCTATAGATTTGGCATAACCAACACTGGTGGTGACATTAATCTCTTCTTTAATTGATCAAAGCTGTCTTGGCACTTCTCGTCCCACTTAAACTCTCTTCCTTTCTCCAGAAGCGAGGTCATAGGCTTAGCGATCTTAGAAAATCCTTCAATAAATCTCCGATAATAGCCAATAAGACCCAAGAAACTTTGAATCTCCATAACTGTAGTGGGTATGCTCCACTCCATTATCTCCTTGACTTTAGCAGGATCCACGGATATTCTGCCATTAGAAATGATATGTCCAAGGAATGGCACCTCACCAATCCAAAACTCACACTTGCTAAACTTGGCGTAGAGTTGATTATCTCGTAGCTTCTGTAGCACCAATCTCATATGTCCCTCATGATCACTATCACTCTTGGAATAGATAAGAATATCGTTGATGAATACCACGATGAATCTATCCAAATACTCCATAAACACCTTATTCATCAAATTCATAAAATAAGCTGGTGCATTGGTTAATCCAAACGACATCACAGTGAACTCATATAATCCATATCGAGTCGAGAAAGCTATCTTGGGAATATCTGATGGTCTAATCTTCATCTGATGGTATCCCGATCGAAGATCAATCTTCGAGAATACCCTTGCACCTCTCATCTGATCAAACAAATCCTCAATACGGGGTAACGGATACTTGTTCTTCATAGTGACATCATTAAGAGATCTATAATCCACACACATCTGTTGCGATCCATCCTTCTTCTGTACAAACAGAACCGGCGCTCCCCAAGGTGAGGAGCTCGGACGAATGTACCCAGCCTCTTGCAACTCCGTTAACTTTTTCTTAAGTTCCTTTAACTCCTCTACGGACATCCTGTATGGCCGTTTAGAAATGGGGGAGGTTCCAGGTAGAAGATCAATGACAAACTCAACTTCCCTATCAGGTGGCTGAAAGTCGCATAGGGGGGGTGAATAGGGCGAAACTGAAATTTACAAAGTTAATCACAACTACAAGCCGGGTTAGTGTTAGAAATATAATCGAGTCTGAGAGAGAGGGTGCAAAACAAATCACAAGCGAATAAAGAGTGTGACACGCGGATTTGTTTTACCGAGGTTCGGTTCTTGCAAACCTACTCCCCGTTGAGGTGGTCACAAAGACCGGGTCTCTTTCAACCTTTTCCCTCTCTCAAACGGTCCCTCGGACCGAGTGAGCTTCTCTTCTCAAATCAATTGGGAACCAAACTTCCTGCAAGGACCACCACACAATTGGTGTCTCTTGCCTTGTTTACAATTGAGATGATCGCAAGAACGAAAGAGAGAAAGAAGCAATCCAAGCGCAAGAGCTCAAAAGAACACAACAAATCTCTCTCACTTAACACTAAAGCTTTTGTGGAATTGGGAGAGGATTTGATCACTTGGGTGTGTCTTGTATTGAATGCCTAGCTCTTGTAAGTAGTTGGAAGGTGGAAAACTTGGATGACTTGAATGTGGGGTGGTTGGGGGTATTTATAACCCCAACCACCAAACTAGCCGTTTGGTGGAGGCTGTTGTCGCATGGCGCACCGGATAGTCCGGTGCGCCACCGGACAATGTTCGGTGTGCCAGCCACGTCACTTGGCCGTTGGGTTCCGACCGTTGGAGCGCTGACTTGTGGGCCCGCCTGGCTGTCCGGTGGCGCACCGGACAAGTCCTGTAGACTGTCCGGTGTGCCACCCGCGCGTGCTCTGTCCTCTGCGCGCGCAGGCGCGCATTTAATGCGTTGCAGTCGACCATTGCGCGCGAAGTAGCCGTTGCTCCGCTGGCTCACCGGACAGTCCGGTGTGCACTGGACATGTCCGGTGAATTATAGCAGAGCGAATTCCCGAAGCTGGCGAGTTCAGAGTTGCTCTTCCTTGGGGCACCGGACACTGTCCGGTGGTGCACCCGACAGTGCGGTGAATTATAGCGAAGCGCCTCTGAGAATTCCCGAAGGTGAAGAGTTGGGCGTCGAGTTCCCTGGTGCACCGGACACTGTCCGGTGGCACACCAGACAGTCCGGTGCGCCAGACTAGGGCAGCCTTCGGTTATCCCTTGCTCTCTTTGTTGAACCCTTTTCTTGGTCTTTTTATTGGCTTAGTGTGAACCTTTGGCACCTGTATAACTTATAGACTAGAGCAAACTAGTTAGTCCAATTATTTGTGTTGGGCAATTCAACCACCAAAATCAATTAGGAAATAGGTGTAAGCCTAATTCCCTTTCAATCTCCCCCTTTTTGGTGATTGATGCCAACACAAACCAAAGCAAATATAGAAGTGCATAATTGAACTAGTTTGCATAATGTAAGTGCAAAGGTTACTTGGAATTGAGCCAATATGAATACTTATAAGATATGCATGGATTGTTTCTTTAATTTTTGACATTTTGGACCACGCTTGCACCACATGTTTTGTTTTTGCAAATTCTTTTGTAAATTCTTTTCAAAGTCCTTTTGCAAATAGTCAAAGGTAAATGAATAAGATTTTGCGAAGCATTTTCAAGATTTGAAATTTTCTCCCCCTGTTTCAAATGCTTTTCCTTTGACTAAACAAAACTCCCCCTTAATGAAATCCTCCTCTTAGTGTTCAAGAGGGTTTTAAGATATTATTTTTGAAAATACTACTTTCTCTTTTGAACACAATAGGATACCAATTTGAAATTTACCAATTGAAAATCATTAGTTTTTAAAATTAGGTGTGGTGCGGTCCTTTTGCTTTGGGCTAATACTTTCTCCCCCTTTGGCATGAATCGCCAAAAACGGATACTTTGAGTGAAATATAAGCCCTTATAAAAACTACTTTCTCCCCTTTGGCAAATAAAACATGAGTGAAGATTATACCAAAGACGGAGAGTTGCTCGGAGCGACGGCGAAGGATGAGTTACGGAGTGGAAGCCTTTGTCTTCGCCAAAGACTCCAATTCCCTTTCAATATACCTATGAATTGGTTTGAAATAGACTTTAAAACACATTAGTCATAGCACATGAAAGAGACATGATCAAAGGTATATGAATGAGCTATGTGTGCAAATCAACAAAAGAAAATCCTAGAATCAATAATATTTAGCTCATGCCTAAGTTTGTTAAAAGTTTGTTCATCAAGTGGCTTGGTAAAGATATCGACTAATTGATCTTTAGTATTAATGTATGCAATCTCGATATCTCCATTTTGTTGGTGATCCCTTAGAAAATGATACCGAATGGCTATGTGTTTAGTGCGGCTATGCTCAACGGGATTATCCGCCATGCGGATTGCACTCTCATTATCACATAGAAGAGGAACTTTGGTTAATTTGTAACCGTAGTCCCTAAGGGTTTGCCTCATCCAAAGTAGTTGCGCGCAACAATGGCCTGCGGCAATATACTCGGCTTCGGCGGTAGAAAGAGCTACGGAATTTTGCTTCTTTGAAGCCCAAGACACCAAGGATCTTCCCAAGAACTGACAAGTCCCCGATGTGCTCTTTCTATTAATTTTACACCCCGCCCAATCGGCATCCGAATAACCAATCAAATCAAATGTGGATCCCCTAGGATACCAAAGCCCAAACTTAGGAGTATAAACTAAATATCTCAAGATTCGTTTTACGGCCGTAAGGTGAGCTTCCTTAGGGTCGGCTTGGAATCTTGCACACATGCATACGGAAAGCATAATATCTGGTCGAGATGCACATAAATATAGTAGAGAGCCTATCATCGACCGATATACCTTTTGATCTACGGATTTACCTTCCGTGTCGAGGTCGAGATGCCCATTGGTTCCCATGGGTGTCTTGATGGGTTTGGCATCCTTCATTCCAAACTTGCTTAGAATATCTTGAGTATACTTCGTTTGGCTTAGGAAGGTGCCCTCTTGGAGTTGCTTTACTTGAAATCCTAAGAAATACTTCAACTCCCCCATCATAGACATCTCGAATTTCTGTGTCATGATCCTACTAAACTCTTCACAAGTAGATTCGTTAGTAGACCCAAATATAATATCATCAACATAAATTTGGCATACAAACAAATCATTTTCAAGTGTTTTGGTAAAGAGTGTAGGATCGGCCTTTCCGACTTTGAATCCACTAGTGATGAGGAAATCTCTAAGGCATTCATACCATGCTCTTGGGGCTTGCTTGAGCCCATAAAGCGCCTTAGAGAGTTTATACACATGGTTAGGGTACTCACTATCCTCAAAGCCGGGAGGTTGCTCAACATAGACCTCTTCCTTGATTGGTCCATTGAGGAAGGCACTCTTCACGTCCATTTGATAAAGCTTGAAGCCATGGTAAGTAGCATAGGCCAATAATATACGAATTGACTCAAGCCTAGCTACGGGTGCATAGGTTTCACCAAATCCAAACCTTCGACTTGGGAGTATCCTTTGGCCACAAGTCGGGCTTTGTTCCTTGTCACCACACCATGCTCATCTTGCTTGTTGCGGAACACCCACTTGGTTCCTACAACATTTTGATTAGGACGTGGAACCAAATGTCATACCTCATTCCTAGTGAAGTTGTTGAGCTCCTCTTGCATCGCCACCACCCAATCCGAATCTTGAAGTGCTTCCTCTACCCTATGTGGCTCAATAGAGGAAACAAAAGAGTAATGTTCACAAAAATGTGCAACACGAGATCTAGTGGTTACCCACTTATGAATGTCGCCGAGGATGGTGTCGACGGGGTGATCTCGTTGGATTGCCTGGTGGACTCTTGGGTGTGGCGGCCTTGGTTCTTCATCCTCCTTGTCTTGATCATTTGCTTGATCTTCTCCTTCATCAACTTGAGCCTCATCCTCATTTTGAGTTGGTGGAGATGCTTGCGTGGAGGAGGATGGTTGATCTTGTGCATTTGGAGGCTCTTCGAATTATTTAGGACATACATCCCCAATGGACATGTTCCTTAGCGCGATGCACGGAGCCTCTTCATCACCTATCTCATCAAGATCAACTTGCTCTACTTGAGAGCCGTTAGTCTCATCAAACATAACGTCACAAGAAACTTCAACTTGTCCAGAGGACTTGTTAAAGACTCTATATGCCCTTGTGTTTGAATCATATCCTAGTAAAAAGCCTTCTACAGTCTTAGGAGCAAATTTAGATTTTCTACCTCTTTTAACAAGAATAAAGCATTTGCTACCAAAGACTCCAAAATATGAAATATTGGGCTTTTTACCGGTTAGGAGTTCGTATGATGTCTTCTTGAGGATTCGGTGCAGATACAACCGGTTGATGGCGTAGCAGGCGGTGTTGACCGCCTCGGCCCAAAACCGATCCGAAGTCTTGTACTCATCAAGCATGGTTCTTGCCATGTCCAATAGAGTTCTATTCTTCCTCTCCACTACACCATTTTGTTGTGGCGTGTAGGGAGAAGAGAACTCATGCTTGATGCCCTCCTCCTCAAGGAAGCCTTCAATTTGAGAGTTCTTGAACTCCGTTCCGTTGTCGCTTCTAATTTTCTTGATCCTTAAGCCGAACTCATTTTGAGCCCGTCTCAAGAATCCCTTTAATGTCTCTTGGGTATGAGATTTTTCCTGCAAAAATAACACCCAAGTGAAGCAAGAATAATCATCCACAATAACTAGACAGTACTTACTCCCGCCGATGCTTATGTAAGCGATCGGGCCGAATAGGTCCATGTGTAGGAGTTCCAGTGGCCTGTCAGTTGTCATGATATTCTTGTGCGGATGATGAGCACCAACTTGCTTCCCTGCTTGGCATGTGCTACAAATCCTGTCTTTCTCAAAATGAACATTTGTTAATCCTAAAATGTGCTCTCCCTTTAGAAGCTTATGAAGATTCTTCATCCCAACATGGGCTAGTCGGCGGTGCCAGAGCCAACCCATGTTAGTCTTAGCAATTAAGCAAGTGTCGAGTTCAGCTCTATTAAAATTCACTAAGTATAGCTGACCCTCTAACACTCCCTTAAATGCTATTGAATCATCACTTCTTCTAAAGACAGTGACACCTACATTAGTAAAAAGACAATTGTAGCCCATTTTGCATAATTGAGAAACGGAAAGCAAATTGTAATGTAATGAATCTACAAGAAAAACATTGGAAATAGAATGGTCAGGAGATATAGCAATTTTACCCAATCCTTTGACCAAACCTTGATTTCCATCCCCGAATGTGATAGCTCGTTGGGGATCTTGGTTTTTCTCGTAGGAGGAGAACATCTTCTTCTCCCGTGTCATGTGGTTTGTGCACCCGCTGTCGATTACCCAACTTGATCCCCTGGATGCATTAACCTACAAAACAATTTTAGTTCTTGACTTTAGGTACCCAAATGGTTTTGGGTCCTTTGGCATTAGACACAAGAACTTTGGGTACCCAAACACAAGTCTTTGACCCCTTGTGCTTGCCCCCAACATAATTGGCAACTACCTTGCCGGATTTGTTAGTTAATACATATGATGCATCAAAAGTTTTAAATGAAATGTTCATTTGATGCACTAGGAGTTTTCTTCTTAGGAAACTTAACATGGGTTGGTTGCCTAGAACTAGATGTCTCACCCTTATACATAAAAGCATGGTTAGGGCCAGAGTGAGACTTCCTAGAATGAATTCTCCTAATTTTGCTCTCGGGATAACCGGCAGGGTATAAAATGTAACCCTCGTTATCCTGAGGGATGGGAGCCTTGCCCTTAACAAAGTTGGACAATTTCTTAGGAGGGGCATTAAGTTTGACATTTCCTCCCTATTGGAAGCCAATGCCATCCTTAATGCCAGGGCGTCTCCAGTTATAAAGCATACTACGAGCAAATTTAAATTTTTCATTTTCAAGTTCATGCTCGGCAATTTTAGCATCTTATTTTGCTATATGATCATTTTGTTGCTTAATTAATACCATATGATCATGAATAGCATCAATATCAACATCTCTACATCTAATGCAAATAGAGGTATGTTCAACGGTAGATGTAGAGGGTTTGCAAGGTTTTAATTCTACAACCTTAGCATGCAATATATCATTTTTATTTCTAAGGTCGGAAATGGTAGCATTGCAAACATCAAAATCTTTAGCCTTAGCAATTAATTTTTCATTTTCATTTCTAAGGCTAGCAAGAGATATGTTCAATTCTTCAATCTTAGCAAGCAAATCATCATTATCATTTCTAAGATTGGGAATTGGAACATCACAAGCATTTGAATCAACCTTAGCAATTAAACTAGCATTTTCATTTCTAAGGTTGTTGATAACATCATGGCATGTGCTTAGCTCACTAGTTAATTTCTCACATTTTTCAACTTCTAGAGCATAAGCATTTTTAACCTTAACATGCTTTTTGTTTTCCTTGATTAGGAAGTCCTCTTGGGTGTCCAGGAGGTCATCCTTCTCATGGATGGCACTAATTAATTCATTTAACTTTTCTTTTTGTTGCATGTTTAGGTTGGCAAAAAGAGTACGCAAATTATCTTCCTCATCACTAGCATTATCATCGCTAGAGGACTCATATCTAGTGGAGGATTTGGATTTAACCTTCTTCTTTTTGCCGTCCTTTGCCATGAGGCACTTGTGGCCGACATTGGGGAAGAGAAGGCCCTTGTTGATGGAGATGTTGGCGGCATCCTCGTCGGAGGAGGAGTCGGAGGAGCTCTCGTCTGAGTCCCACTCGTGGCATACATGGGCGTCGCCACCCTTCTTCTTGTAGTACTTCTTCTCCTTTCTTCTCCCCTTCTTGTCGTCGCCCCTATCACTGTCACTAGAAATATGACATTTTGCTATAAAGTGACCGGGCTTACCACATTTGTAGCAAACTTTCTTGGAGCGGGGCTTGTAATCTTTCCCCCTCCTTTGCTTGAGGATTTGGCGGAAGCTCTTGATGACGAGTGCCATCTCCTCATTGTCGAGCTTTGAGGCGTCGATTGGTTGTCTACTCGACTCCTCTTTCTTTTCCTCCGTCGCCTTGAACGCCACCGGTTGAGCTTCGGGCGTGGAGGGGCCGTCAAGCTCATTGATCTTCTTTGAGCCTTTGATCATAAACTCAAAGCTCACAAAATTCCCGATTACTTCCTCGGGAGTCATTAGTGTATATCTAGGATTGCCACGAATTAATTGGACTTGAGTAGGGTTAAGGAAAATAAGTGATCTTAGAATAACCTTAACCATTTCGTGGTCATCACATTTCTTGCTCCCGAGGTTGCGCACTTGATTCACCAAGGTTTTGAGCCGGTTGTACATGTCTTGTGGCTCCTCCCCTTGGCGAAGACGGAAGCGACCGAGCTCCCCCTCGATCGTCTCCCGCTTGGTGATCTTGGTTAGTTCATCTCCCTCGTGCGCGGTCTTGAGCACGTCCCAAACTTCCTTGGCGCTCTTTAGTCCTTGCACCTTGTTGTACTCCTCTCTACTTAGAGAGGCGAGGAGTATGGTTGTCGCTTGGGAGTTAAAGTGCTCGATTTGGGCCACTTCGTCCTCATCATAATCTTCATCCCCTACGGATGGTACATGTACACCAAACTCAATGACATCCCATATACTTTTGTGGAGTGAGGTTAGATGAAATCGCATTAAATCACTCCACCTAGCATAATCTTCACCATCAAACATTGGTGGTTTGCCTAATGGGACGGAAAGTAAAGGTGTATGTTTAGGAATGCGAGGATAGCGTAAGGGGATCTTACTAAACTTCTTGCGCTCATGGCGCTTAGAAGTAATGGAAGGCGCATTGGAGCCGGAGGTGGAAGGTGATGAAGTATCGGTCTCGTAGTAGACAACCTTCCTCATCTTCTTTTTCTTGTCGCCACTCCGATGCGACTTGTGGGAAGAGGCTTTCTTTTCCTTCCCCTTCCCCTTGTTGCGGGACTCTTCCGATGAAGCTTTCCCGTGGCTTGTAGTGGGCTTGTCGCCGGTCTCTATCTCCTTCTTGGCGTGATATCCCGACATCACTTCGAGCGGTTAGGCTCTAATGAAGCACCGGGCTCTGATACCAATTGAAAGTCGCCTAGAGGGGGGGTGAATAGGGCGAAACTGAAATTTACAAAGTTAATCACAACTACAAGTCGGGTTAGTGTTAGAAATATAATCGAGTCTGAGAGAGAGGGTGCAAAACAAATCGCAAGCGAATAAAGAGTGTGACACGCGGATTTGTTTTACCGAGGTTCGGTTCTTGCAAACCTACTCCCCGTTGAGGTGGTCACAAAGACCGGGTCTCTTTCAACCCTTTCCCTCTCTCAAACGGTCCCTCGAACCGAGTGAGCTTCTCTTCTCAAATCAATTGGGAACCAAACTTCCCGCAAGGACCACCACACAATTGGTGTCTCTTGCCTTGTTTACAATTGAGATGATCGCAAGAACGAATGAGAGAAAGAAGCAATCCAAGCGCAAGAGCTCAAAAGAACACAACAAATCTCTCTCACTTAATACTAAAGCTTTTCTGGAATTGGGAGAGGATTTGATCACTTGGGTGTGTCTTGTATTGAATGCCTAGCTCTTGTAAGTAGTTGGAAGGTGGAAAACCTGGATGACTTGAATGTGGGGTGGTTGGGGGTATTTATAACCCCAACCACCAAACTAGCCGTTTGGTGGAGGCTGCTGTCGCATGGCGCACCGGACAGTCCAGTGCGGTAGCCACGTCACCTGGTCATTGGGTCCCGACCGTTGGAGCGCTGACTTGTGGGCCCGCCTGGCTGTCCGGTGGCACACCGGACAAGTCCTATAGACTGTCCGGTGTGCCACCCGCGCGTGCTCTTTCCTCTGCACGCGCAGGCGCGCATTTAATGTGTTGCAGTCGACCGTTGCGCGTGAAGTAGTCGTTGCTCCGCTGGCTCACCGGACAGTCCGGTGTGCACCGGACATGTCCGGTGAATTATAGCGGAGCGGATTCCCAAAGCTGGCGAGTTCAGAGTTGCTCTTCCTTGGGGCACCGGACACTGTCCGGTGGTGCTCCGGACAGTCCGGTGAATTATAGCGAAGCGCCTCTGAGAATTCCCGAAGGTGAAGAGTTGGGCGTCGAGTTCCCTGGTGCACCGGACAGTCCGGTGCGCCAGACCAGGGCAGCCTTCAGTTATCCCTTGCTCTCTTTGTTGAACCCTTTTCTTGGTCTTTTTATTGGCTTAGTGTGACCCTTTGGCACCTGTATAACTTATAGACTAGAGCAAACTAGCTAGTCCAATTATTTGTGTTGGGCAATTCAACCACCAAAATCAATTAGGAAATAGGTGTAAGCCTAATTCCCTTTCAATCTCCATTAATCCAGCTTCCTTGCTTCAGCGATAGAAATTCCTTCTTCTTAATCTTCATTAATCCAGCTGGTATATGATAATTCTAAAATAGGTGTACTGAACTCTGCCCAAGTAATAGTATCAGCAGCATCGTGGGCAGCAGTATATGAATCCCACCAATCAGCGGCAGGACCTGTCAGACGACCATAAGCATATAGGACCTTCTCCCGGTCAGAGCATTGTGCAATATTCAACATCTTCTCAACAGCCTTCAGCCAATCATCCGCGTCCAGTGGATCAGGAGAACTAGCAAATGTCGGTGGCTTATGGCTCATGAACTCTCGGTGCTTATCTCGGGGTGGAACTGGTGGTGGTGGTGGAGGCAATGGTACTTGTTGCTGTTGTTGTTGCTGTTGCTGCTGCGCCCTCCTTTCCTGGCGTATCTCTTCTCGTTCTTGGTGCAGCTCTCGACGTATATCCTCTCGCTCTTGGCGCATCTCCTGGCGTTCTTGCTGCATCTGAGCATGCATATCTACCATAGTGTCCGCCATTTGTTGCATCATCCTCATCTGAGCTGCAACCAGTGGGTCAACTCCTGCTGGTGGAGGCGGTGGTGGAGGATCCATCTCTGCTGGTTGTGGTTGGGGTTGTCTAACTATCCTCCAAGTGTGTCGTCTGGGAGGTAAATCAATTCCACCACCCTTCCTGGTATTGACCATCTGAGTTAGAAACATATGGTAAGAGAGAAAGGATTATAGACAAGGCAGGTGCTTACGAGGCATGTTACTTTGGGGGGATTTATTAGCTAAGCAAATTAATATTTTACCTACCATAGCTAATTCATTACCTTATGGTGGTACATACTAAGATGTCCATTTATAATATTTCAATCAATCAAAGAAGCAAATCAGGCATTTATCATCAGAACAATCAACCAACATTTTTAAATAGAGAAAATAGTTTTAACTTTTTTCTTAGGTCTCCTATCTCTTAAAAAGTTCATAAATGTAGGATTCCAAGGTATGAAATCCATCTTGTCTTAGAACAGAAAAGATAAGAGTAATCAGAATATGTCAACAAAAGGTGACACATGATCAAGATAACATAAGTATAGAATGATTCAGAGTAAGGTAAGTAGATAAGGGTTTGTCCATTTCTATCTAGGTTTCGTCCTACCTGTCACACCCGGCTTTAAGGAACAAAGCCAGGTGCATCTCATACATGCGCCAAGAAGACAACATATATAATAACAAAGTGTATAGAGATAAATGTCACAATAACATCAGAGTATTATTACATAGCGGAAGTCTTATTACAAAATAAAAGATAAATATAAAACGAACTAAGGATCGTCATTGGCGCCAATGTCAACTGAGAAACACCACCTAGATCAGATCAAACTCCTCGCCTTGTGGCTCCTCCTGAACCACATGTTCTTCTCCTGTGGGGGGGTGTGAGACAGCAAGGGTGAGCTCACACATGATCCTAGCTCAACAAGTTGTGGGGAACCAGTGGCATGAACTCACCAAAGGTGGGAGTTCATGTGATGTGTAAGGCTAATCAACAACAGGGGTTAAGCTAAACATTGCTTTTAATAAGTTGGTCAAAATTTTATTAGCAGTTACTAGATGTAAGTAAATACCAAACCTTAATAAAAATAATACAAGAAAATTAATAATAATCCCATGCATATGCAAATGACAAAATTGAATTTAAGTTCCATAAATTAATCATTAGAGATCCTAAGCTGCTCATGACCGCGAGCACGGCTAGTATACCATTTTTACACTCTGCAGAGGTTGTACCATGTACCCACAAGTCATGTTACCCATCTGCCAAGGGATCGTGACTCCCATACACCTCTACCTAGGAAGCGAGGCAGGGCAACACTACGAGGCATTTACAAAGTTCCACTAGCTTCCAAAAACCCGCTACAGTTTATGGGAAGAGCACTTGCAAGAATTCCCTGTCTGACCGCCATCGCAGCAAAATCAACCCGAGAACCTCCTTGCATGCAACTCCCCTAATGCCATTGCCCCTTTCGGGTTAGGTAGTCTTCCACTAGCTTTCCTAATTAGTTAGCCAAGGGGTCCCATTCCTCCCTTGTGGTGGCACGTGTTTCTCAAGTTAAGCTCCATGTTCCAATTAACATTAATGATCTTGACATGAACATAAATAGAATAACAAAATAACTGGAACATGGATATAATAAATGATTATCCCAAAACCATGTAAAGCAATAGCAAAACTACCCATGTGATTCAGGGGTAAACAAGGTAATGATATAAACAATCTAGGGTGACCTATTAGGTCCCATCAAAATTAAACCTATGCATGAATAAGTGATATTAAAGAACATTATTGGGTAAAAAGTGGTCAAGGGCACAACTTGCCTTCAATGAGCTCCTGCTCAGCTACTTCTATCTGCTGGTCACCAGGATCCTCAGTCACGGGCTCTTCTACTCACCGCAATACAAACAAGCACAGTATATAAAGAAAATTAACATCACACCAAACATGTAAACAAAATACATAATAATCTACACATTAAAATAAAATTATAGGAACAGGAACCATAATTTTTGGAGTTATAGATTTCAAGATATGAATTTCCAAAGGTTTTATGTGCTTAAAATAGGATTAAGTGAGAAATTATTGTTCTTACTGTTTTTATGACAAAACAGAGACTCTAAGTGATAGAGAATAATATTACAGAAATTTAGAAAGTGGAATGGATCAATTTGGACCAAGTATGGATTTTCTATGAATTTATCAAGTTCTAGTAATTGTTTTCATATTAAAAATCTATTTTCAATTCATTTATTCAATTTTAAGTCAGCTCTAGAGTGGGCCTCATTTTCTGTGAAGCGCAGGGGTCACTACGCAAATTGCCTAAGACTCAGAGGACAGTGAATGAGGACGACGGGTTGGTTTTCTGGAATCTTGGGGTTTCTTTCGCAAAATGGTTAAACATAAGGGGTACGGTTCTGATCTAGCCGCTGGATCAGAAGCGGACGTCACACATGAAATCTGCCTATAACTGAGCCGGTACACAAAGACAACCGATGGATCCTAAATCTACGGCTCGGATTCAAAATACCCGAGATTGAATCGTAATCATCGGATCGCAGATCTACGGTTCTAATCGATCACACGAAGAGGTGCATGATCTTCTAATCTTGGTCGTCGCTGGAGGATCCAATGGTGGCCCCGGGTGAGCTAATCCCCCCCGGCCGGAACAGAGCGACGCCCAACCCATGGCCACGGCGACGGCCATGGCCGAGAGGCAAACCACGACGCTGGTGCGCGAAGCCCTAAAATCCTCATTGCTACACCTACCAGAAACGAAAACGAGTATGTGCAAGTATTTTATACCGATGATTGCCACGCAGAGGTCACTGGCACCGGAAATGCGCGGACGATGGTGGTGGTGAATCGACGGCGACGAATTCTCGGCGCCACAATCGGTGATTCCGCTCCGCGTTGCGACGAATCGACCCGCCACACCCGGGTGGACCACTACGGCGAACCCCGACAGCGAAACGCGGTCCGAGCTGGCAACCCGAGGATCATGCACTCCCTTCCCCTCCGAGCCGGCGATGGAGTTTGGAGTGCGAGAACTGTGCGCAAGGGCCGATTTGGAGCTGCGGATGTACGAGTCTTATAGCCCGGAGCTCCCGACGGTAGTTACGTGGGATTCATTGGAGTCCACGCCCGGATTTTGAGCTGGATTCACGAACACGACCCTGCGGAAGCGCGGCGCTCCAGAGCGAAGATCCGCGGCCAGGATGACAAAAGGGGGCCACCCGTCGGTGACAGCACAGAAAGTGGTGCGCGCGCCGTGCAACCGACCCATGGGCTCCACCCGTCAGCCGACCGGTGCACGCGCGCAAGATGGGTCGCGCGGAGATGATGTGGGCCGAATGAAGGATCTGAGGCCCAAGCGCGGTTTCTCTTTTTTTCTATTTCCTTTTCTCCTTTTTAAAATTCAATTTAAGTTCAGATTTAATTTAAACCTTTGTGCAAACTTTATCCCCAACTTTTATGGTGACTTTTGAAACACTACCTTTGGGAATATATAAATTCCCTTCATATTTATATTCTTTTTTTCTTCTTCCCATTTTATTTCCAAATCATAATTACCATTTGGGTTTCAATTATATTTCTTTCTCATTATGTTTTGATTTGTAGTGTTGCTATTGTTATGAACATTTAAATGCACAAACAAACAAAAACTCCAGCATGATGCCATGGTTTAGTGATATATATATATTTTTATTAATTGTTTTTAAAGGTGGTGTTCCCATGTGATGATAAACATAGATAACACATATAGCTATAAAGTAATATAATTTCCCTTTTTAGACTTTTCTTACAAAGTGGGTATTACACTTCCCCTGCACCTCAGCCAGAGATGTCCCCTGCACCACCACAGGGCATCCCGGTTGCTAGAGGAGACCCTAACAAAGATGGAGACGGAGACGACGATGACGATGGCAGTTCGAGCCACAGCACGGAGCTCTCGGAGGGGCAGGAGCCGGAGGGATGGATCGCTAGACCCATCACTCATGACGCCACTCTTAGTTGTCACTTCCACAACGCTCTTGACACCTTGCTGCATTGGGCCTTCGACCGACACACTTGGTCCATTGAGTACCGTTGTGTAGTCTACCAGCATCATCGCGGGTTATACCCGGACCAGTGGGAGGCTACTTGCTTGGTGCGCCATCCGGATGATGACCTCCTGTCACACCCGGTTTTAGAAGGCAAACCGATGCGAACCATGTACGTGCTAGGATCAGCAATTCACGTACACAGAAGTTACATAACTGGACATCATCACACAGTGCTTAAATAATGACATAAAAGAGGGTATAATAGTCGATTACATCATGATGTCCGAGACATCCACATAGTCTTTAACAATAATCAAAGTCCGGGAAAGAAACATAGATACACACGGCCTACACAGGCAGCCGACTGGGGGTTTGCCGCTAACCCATGCCTAGAACTCATTATACTCTTGGAACTCCTGGAAGTCCTCCTCCACAACTTCATCTTCACCTGAGCAGTGGTTGCAACGCTGACAACCTGGGGGGCTTGGTGTGTAAAGCAAGGGTGAGTACACATCAACATACTCAGCAAAATGTCCTGTTTGGCTGTAGTGGACTAGCTTTATGTGGAGTTAAGTCAAGCGATTGCTTTTAGTTGGTCAGGTTATTATTTACTAGTAGAAAGCCAGGTTTTAGCATTAACACATGTTATTAACCCGATGTATCCTTTCCAAACGGAAAGAATACCACTTACCAGTACCATAAGCATAATCATAACCATCATCCTCGTCACCACCTGTAAACCATACATCTCTGATCAAGTATCTCTAATCAATGGAGCTCCCTTGGCCGCTCATAACACTCTGCAGAGGTTGTGCACTTTACCCACAAGTCGTGATTCCCTCTTGCCTCGGGCCGATCAAACCCTTAAACACTACCAAGGTGAATAGGCAGGGTCTCACTACGTAGCCTTTACAAAGATTTCATGGGGCTGTAGCCGCCCGTTAGGTTTCCTAAATGCACCGAACTCCTCCACAAGGGGCGAACCAACCTTGGTAGAGCGAGCCGCATACACCGAGCCCCATTAACGGCACGACGGCGAAGCGAACTACACCCCAGTTCCTCTAATTACTCAGCTAAGGGCGTCCCACTTCACCCTCATGGTTGCACTGTTTTCCCGGACGGTCATCCAACAAACAGGTCCTTACAGAAAGGCACTCGAGAAACAGCTCGAGTCTCCTTAAGGGCCACAAGTACCATCATCATAATCAAAAGGGAAAACAGCGTATCATAGATATCTCATCATGTTCATTGATTAATGTGAAGCACTAGCATAAAGCTAAACTGAAATAACCCAACCAAATTAGGTAAACAAGGACAAGATAGACAAAAGCTAGTCAATCCTTAGGTATAAATGTGTAAATGCGGGAGGTGAATTATAAGAATTAGTAGGACATAAATGGGTCAAGGGACACTTGCCTTCACCAACCGACTATTGCTCAGGGTCTTCACCTGCAAGTCCTTCGAACTCCACCAACTGACCGTTATCTATACGAGTTCAAACATACATTCCACACATTTAATACAAAAGAACAGTACACCATACAATAGAATGCAATAATTAATCAGACGTTCGACACAGGGCTCACACTTACGACTAAGCGAGAAAGAGAAAGTAACGGTCAAGGCTACGGTCGAGAAGCGATCACGTTACACAATTATAAATTAAACTACTCGTTTAAACAGAATGGTATTAATTTGGCCATTGCTTTAGCATAAGGTAAAGTCATGTTTCATATTTAATCATTATAAGCAGATAAAGGTGAATTAAAGGAAATGGTCGCGCGGCAAGACGAGCGACACAACATTTAAATTGAATTAAGAAATAAACGACTCGTCGCGCGACAGAGCGTGCAACGAGACTCTTGCATTAATTATAAAGAGACGTTAAGCGTCGCGCGACGAAACGCACGACGACATACGTCAACTGAACTGAATTTAAAACGAAATGTCGCGCGACGAAGCGTGCGACACAGATCATTAACAAAGATGAACTTAAATTGAATCGTCGCGCGACGAAGCGCGCGACACAGCACATCGACTAAACTAAAATTGAAAAAGGGATAAAGCTGAAAGTTGAACGCCGTGCAACTACAATTGTGCGCGCGTGAACACGCTGCGCGCGTGAACACGCTGCGCGCGTGCCGGGGGCACGCGAGGCCACGCCGGGACACGCGACAGGGATGCCTGGACGCGAGGCGCGGGGGCTGAGCGCGGGGAACGCGGACGTCGGGGCATGGGGCCGCGGGGCCGGACGCGCGGGACACTGGCGCGAGGGCGAGCCACAGGGGGCGCGTGGCGCCGTGGGGCGAGCGGGGCCACCGGGGAGGGCGAGCCGCAAGGGGGCGCGAGCGCGGGGGTAGGGGGGTCGCCGGGGAGGGCGCGGGGGCAGCAGGGCCGCCGGGGGGGGGGGGCGAGCGCGACGAAGGCAGGGGGTCGTCAGGGAGGGCGCGCGCGACGGGGGCAGGTGGGTTGCCGGGGAGGGCGCGCGCGACGGGGGCAGGGGGTCACCGGGGAGGGCGCGCATCGGGGCAGGGCCGTCGGGGGGGGGGGGCGACGGGGGCAGGGGGTCGCCGGGGGGCGCGCGACGGGAGCAGGGGCCACCGGGGAGGGCGCGCGCGACAGGGGCAGGGGGTCGCCAGGGAGGGCGCGCGACGGGGCAGGGTCGCCGGGGGGCGCGTGCGACGGGGCAGGGGGTGTGCAAGGAAGAAGAAAGGGGAGGGGGAGGGGAAGAGAGAGAGGGATAGGGGAGGGGAGCTCACCTCGGGGATCCAAATTCCGGCGATCACCGTCTCCAAGACCTAGGGCACCATGGGGAGAGAGAGAGAGAGGTTGCTGCGCGGGAGAAATCAAATGAGAGAAAGGGACCAAGGGGCGCATGGGGAGCAGGGGGCACCAAGGGCGCGCGGGCCGAGCCGGGCCGGGCTGGGCTGGGCCGCACCACGGGGCAAAAATCTCGTGGCACGCACAACCACAGATCGAAATTTAATTCGTGAAGCAAAATCCGAAACGAAACTAAGCAACTCACGCGATTAAGCACGAAATCAGACAAAGAAATATGATTTGGCATGATGCAACACTCATGACCACTTAGGTTTTGTTTACACATGACACGGACACCAGTCGCTATATTGCTTTGAAATTGGGAAGAAGGAGCGAAACGGGAAAAGAAAAGAGAGTAACGCCTGAATTTGGTGAGTAAAAAGAAGAAAAAATTCTACCCCCAAATTTAGGGCGTTACAAACCTATCCCCCTTAAAAGAATCTCGCCCTCGAGATTCAAGGTTAGCCAACAAAGAGTTCAGGATACTTGGCCATCAGATCATCTTCACGCTCCCAGGTTGCTTCTTCCTCAGAGTGGTGACTCCATCTGACTTTGCACATCCTGATAGTTTTCCTCCGGGTGACTCTGTCTGCAGTCTTAGGAATCTACGTTGGCTTGTCTATATAGGTCAAGTCCTCCTGGACCTCCAGACCTTCCACTAGCAACTGCTCTTCTAGCACACGCAGACACTTCTTCAACTGAGACACATGAAAGACATCATGCACTGCAGACAAGCCTTCTGGCAAACTGAGCTGATAGGCCACTTCTCCACGCCTTGCGAGAATTTGATATGGACCAACATAGCGGGGCGCTAGCTTGCCTTTGACTCCGAATCTTCTGACTCCTCTGATAGGCAAAACCTTCAAATAGACAAAGTCTCCGACTTCGAAACTCAGCTCCCTCCTTCTTGTGTCTGCATAGCTTCGCTGCCTTGATTGTGCTATCTTCAGGTTCTCTCGAACCATCTTGATGTTCTCTTTAACTTCGAGCAAAATGTCTGGCCCGAACACTTGCTTTTCTCCAGGCTAATCCCATTGCAACGAAGTTCTACAACTCCTCCCATAAAGCGCCTGAAATGGTGGCATCTTCAAACTGGCCTGGTAACTGTTGTTATATGAGAACTCTGCATAAGGTAATCTCTTGTCCCACCCGGACTCATCTTGTAACGCACAAGCTCTCAACATATCATCAATGATTTGATTAGTTCTTTCAGTCTGATCGTCTGTCTGCGGATGGTAAGCTGAACTGAAATTCAGATGTGTACCCAAAGCCTCATGCAACTGCTGCCAGAAATGAGAGGTGAACTGTGTTCCTCTATCTAACACTATCTTCTTTGGCACACCATGAAGACAAACGATCCAGGACATGTACAACTGTACCAATACTACACTGCAGTAATTGGTCTTGACGGGTATGAAGTGGGCTGACTTGGTTAGGCGGTCCACCACTACCCAAATGGAGTCATAGCCGGCTCGAGTGCGAGGCAATCCGACTATGAAATCCATTCTGATTTCATCCCATTTCCACTGAGGAATTCACAACGGTTGCAACAATCCAGCTGGCCTTTGATGCTCTACCTTGATCCTTTGACAACTGTCACATATAGCCACATGCTCTGCGATCTCCCTTTTCATTCCGTACCACCAAAATTTCTTCTTCAGATCCTGATACATCTTCTCACTTCCAGGGTGTATAGAATAAGCTGACTCATGAGCTTCCTTGAGGATCAACTCCCGAATGGACTGGACATTGGGAACACACAAATGGTCTTTGAACCATATCACACCTTCTGCATCTTCCCGAAAATCTTTACCTCTTCCTTCCAGAATCAGCTGCCAAATTTCACTGATCTTCTCATCATCCTTTTGTGCTTCTTTGATTTCTCGGTCTAGGGTAGGCTCTAACTCAACTGTCACTCCTCGCATACTGTTCAGAAATCCGAGGCTCAACCTGTCAAACTCTTTGGCCAACTCATAAGGCATCGGATGAGCGACCATCAGGTTGACTTCACTTCTCCTGCTCAAAGCATCTGCCACTATGTTCGCTTTGCCTGGATGGTAATGAACCTCCAATTCATAGTCCTTGATCAACTATAACCATCTTTGTTGCCTCATATTTAGCTCCGATTGAGTGAATATGTACTTCAGACTCTTGTGGTCTATGTAAACATCACATTTCTACCCATACAGATAGTGCCTCCATGTTTTCAGTGTGTGAACCACTGCTGCCAACTCTAGGTCGTGGATTGAATAATTCTTCTCATGAACCTTCAGCTGTCGGGACGAGTAAGCCACAACTCTTCCCTCTTGCATCAACACGCATCCCAAACCAGTGTAACAAGCATCACAATACACTGAGAAGGGCTTGTGCACATCAGGTAAGACTAAGACAGGCGCTGTAGTCAACTTCTCTTTCAGCGCTTCGAAGGCTTCTTGGCATTTCTGGGTCCACTTGAACTCAACTTTGTTGCCTAGTAAAGCTGTCATCGGTTTCGCAATCTTCGAGAACCCTTCGATGAATCGCCGATAATATTCAGCCATTCCAATAAAGCTCTTGATTCCTCGAGCATCTGTTGGCGCTTTCCAGTTTAGAATGTCTACCACTTTCTTCGGATCCATAGCCAATCCTTCTTTGTTGATTATGTGACCCAAGAACAGGACTTCATCAATCCAGAACTCACAATTGCTCAACTTTGCATACAGCTGGTGCTCTCGCAATCTCTGCAATACCATCTTCAAATGATCTGCATACTCTGCTTCGCTTTGAGAATATATAAGAATATCATCAATAAATACCACCACAAACTTGTCGAGATAATCCATGAATACACTGTTCATCAGATTCATGAAGAAGGCCGGTGCATTTGTTAGACCAAAAGACATAACAGTGAACTCATACAACCCAAACTTGGTAATGAATGTCGTCTTCGGAATGTCTGAAGGTCGGATCCTGAGCTGGTGATAACCTGACCTCAGATCTATCTTTGAAAACACGCTGGCTCCTCTCAACTGGTCGAACAGATCTTCTATTCTGGGCAAGGGGTACTTGTTCTTGATCGTGACCTCATTTAGAGCTCGATAATCGATACACATCCTTCTGGTGCCATCTTTCTTCTCCACAAACAGGACAGTGGCGGCCCAAGGCGAGGTGCTTGGCCGAATGTAACCTTTCTCTGACAGCTCATCGATCTGCTTCTTGAGTTCAACTAACTCTGGTCCAGATACTCTGTAGGCTCTTTGTAACATCCCAAAATTCTAACCCAGGTTTGAAACCCTAATCTACCCCCCCCCCTTCTTATTTTCTATCCCAAAACTCCCTTAGATTTTTCCCATCATATGTATACACTTTGTTTGATCATAAGCACCTCACTTAGATTTTATTTTCCAACACCTAGATTATCTACTAAATGATTTGTTCAAAAAGAAAAGGAACAAAAATGGAAATGAGTTATAGAAAATAAAAAGAAAAAGAAAAAAAGCTTTCCCCCCTGCTGGGCCAAATCTGGCCCATGCCGCGGCCGCCTTCCCCCCCCCCTCCCTCGCGCCCGCGCGTCCTCCTTTCGGCCCAATAGCCGGCCCGCTCCCGCGCGCGAAGCCGCTCGCGTGCTCCCCTCCTTCTCTCTCTCTAGCAAGCCAGCCCCACCTGCCAGCCCCTCTTTTTCTCGCGCGCTCTCTCTCACTGGCAGACCGGCCCCACCGGTCAGCCGCGTCGTCTTCCTCGCGTACAATGCACCGCCGTCCCCTCCATCGCCGTCCCCTCGCCCATCCCCTCGCCGCACAGGAAGAGTTCGGCACCGCCCCGTCCTCGCCGCTTGACCGCGTCCTTGCCCAGTACCGCCCCGCCGTGGAGTCTCATCGTCGGCGTTGTGCGACATTAATGTCGGCGCTGTGCACCTCACCGGCGCCCGCCGAGCTCCGCCGCTCCCCTCCCCTCGGGCGCCTATAAAAAGGTCGCCCCGGGCACCTCCTTCCCCGCACCGGCCTCGGCCACCACCCTCCTCCCCTCGCCCGAGCCCAATTCGTGAAGCGCCACCGTCTTCCCCCTCTCCGGTGAGTTCTTACCCCTCTTCTCTCTCCCTCTCCGTTGGTCCAGCGAGCGATTAAATTAGCCTAGCAGCTTCCTCACATTGCCGCGAACTCAAAACACCACTTCCCCGCCCCAATCCCTCGCCCAAAGACCACCGGCTGGCGATCCCCGCCGTGGAGCTCCGCCACCTCCCCGCGGACAGCCCCCTCCCGGCCCCCTCTAGCCAAATCAAACCTACCCCTAGGATCGCCAGCCCCTGCCCGTGCTAAGCCACCTCCCCGTGGACCAAGAACCGGGCCACCGGTGGCGAATCGCCGTCGAGCCCACCGGCGGCCGGATTTTCTCCCCCGCGGACGGCCGGTTCGCCCGCGCCGTTGAACCGTGGCACCGTTTCCCCCCTCCACTCTCGCTGACGTGTGCGCCCACAGTGACGCCGTCGCTCCCGCGTGCCCGCGCCGTCTCCCTCGCCCTTGGGCCGCAGCTGGGTCGGCGCCCTCGCGCGCGCGTGCCCCGCGCCTGGCTAGGCCGAAACCCCCCCCCCCCCCCCGGCCCACCTGAGAAGGAATTCCTTTTCTTTTTTCTTTTCTTCAACCTTTCTCATTTAATAGTATTTCCTCAATATTTTATGCACCAAAAATTATCCAAATGATTTCTAAAAGTCACAAGTAATAATAATGTTAGCATATGACACACTGCAATTGGAAAACCTATGTTGATGTATTGTTTTATTAAATGTTTTTATTAGAGGAAGCGGGGACCACTGATCCGGAACCCGTAACCCTGGAAGAAGGACCGGAGCCCGATCTCCCGGAAGTAGATCTTTTGTGCCAGGAAAGCTTCGACGAAGGCAAGTCCATCCTTCCCTTGATGCATAAATTACCTATTCTTTCTACCACTGCCTAGGCCGGGAATTCAGGGTGGGATAATTGCATTATGAGTGAGAGATGGCCCGCATTAACATATATATTCTGGATACGAAATGTGGGTTGGGAAAAAGGGCAATATGTTTCTTCAAATAAGGTCTCTTTTTAAAAGGTTATGCGATGAAGGGTATTCACCCTCATCACCTTGGGAGTGGGATGATCAAGGACTCCCTGGTTTAGGGGAGTGCCTAAGGTGTTGGCTTAGCTGGTTTACGCGTGAGCAGAAGGATTGTCCCCTCATATAAGGATCGGCTTGTCATTTTCACTACCTGTACTCCTTAATAGTACAACCACTCGAGACTGTGTGGGCAGTCACTCAATCCGAACTTGTGCGGTCCAACCCCAGGGTTTTGAAGGCTGGGGAGCACCGGGAGGATAAGGAGGGGGAAAGTTTTGTCCAGTTTGGACATGGTGGTGGCCTGACTCCTTCCGGATAACCATTAAGGTTAGGACGTACGAGGAAGGAAAGAGATCCGGCATTTGGGTCTCGCGACGGTGAGATCGCAGAAACCGGGCTAGTGGGTAAAGTGTACCCCTCTGCGCAGAGTTGAAACCTATTCGAATAGTCCATGTCCACTTGTATGGACGAGTCTGGTATGGTATGACAATTAGAGATTTTCTATAACCTTCGTGAACCGGGAAACATGGGTAAGTGCATTTTGAAAAGAGAAAACAAGGCCACGGGAGCGGGAAGCTCAGTGGCGATTGAGTACTTTGTTACTTTTAAGTCTTTGGGAAAAACCTTACAGCAACTGCCTTTCTCTAAGAAAATGAAGAGTGACTTCAACTCCACCATATAAAGCATGTATGATATAGGTCTCTTTCTCTTTACGGGAGCGGGGTGGGCTTGCGGAATACCTAGTGTATTCACCCAGATTTATTTATGTTTTTCAGCAGCCGAAGACTTCTTTTCTGCTATGCTTGATTGAGAGGGATGTGTCTGCACCCAGTTCTGCCTGTGGCTTGGGCTAGTATATTTTCCTACTGCGCTTCTTATTTTGGCTCTCTCGAGCTTGTACCCCTGTATTGTAATAACTTTTATCTAAACTCTGTACTATTTGAAGTAAGAAATGTGTTTACTAGCCTCCTGGGACTAGTAATTGTATCACATTTGAGTCCCAAAGGATCGGGACGCTTCAGGTGGTATCAGAGCCCATAGGACTGGCCGTAGGTTGCAGCCCTGACCCTAAAACTTGCCCTAAAAGAAAATACCTCTTACCCCAAGAAAAGTCTTCTCTCCTCTTCCCCGATTTTAACAGACCCTTCTTTTCCTATTCCAGATGGAAGACTTTCTGGCCATAAGGACATCCTACTGCTCAGAGGTGGAAGGGTTCCCACATCTGTTGCGAAGTTGTGCGCTTCGCATGGGAATCCGCAAAAAGCCGGAATACGTCTGGAAGGAGTATCTCGAGAACGGAATGGAAAAATGCTCTATGGCAGTCTACCTGGGAGAAAGCCGAAACTATCTGAACCATCCTTCTTTCCATGTCACTTTTACCGGATACCGCTTCCTAGATACTTGCCAGAATGTTGCCCGAACAGCCCTCCGACAACTATGCCAGAACTACAACAAGGTGATCTTTGAAACTCCCGTTCGCTACTTTCCACCCAACAACAAGAATACCCCCACCTGGAGGAAAAGACTTCAGGCCCTGTCAGGAGGAGATCCTATTGAGGATGACCCCACCATCGTCTACATGGCTGGATACCTTCACACCCTTGATAACCAATATGATGACCTCACCCTCCACTGCACCCACCTAACCTCCCGGGTGGAAAGCCTGGAGCAAAAAGTCAGGGAACTTACAAGGGAAAAGGCGTCCCTTCAAGAGAGCCTCGAAATAGCAGAAGGCGAGGAAACCAATACCCGTGAGGCCTACCGCACTCTGAAGATGGATTATGACAAGAAACTGAAGAAGCTCGCCCCCGCAAGAAAAATTTGCAAGAAGACCAAAAGCCAAGGATGTCAGACTGAGCAAAAGGAAGAAGCCCCTCCAGCCCTACCCCCTGCCGGGTTAAGAAACTCGTCCGACACCGAGGAAATGTCCCTAGCCAGCCTTGATGACCTTCTCAAGGAATTTGGGGACACTTTAGAGAAAGAGTTCGGAAGTACCCTCGATAGCACTTGCGTGTAATGACCCTATGGTGGTTGTGTGCTACATTATGTAATGACCTGATGTAATGAATAAAGTAACTAGTTGAAAAAAAATTGGCATGTGCATGATAGTAACTCTTTTCCCATGGCAGATGGCTTCGGATAAAACCACGCCTACTGCTTCCGGGATTGGAGCGGGTTTCCCCCTAAGAGCTGAAGGAGAGAATGGCGGAGAAGGGAGTGAGACCCACCTCCCCGCACCTCCGGATCTACCACTAGACCTAGCCCAAGTTCTAGCCAATCAAACCCGACTCATTGAAGTCCTCACTAGAAGTCTGGAAAACCAGCGCCCAGGTGGTGGAAGGCCACAGGACAGGATGGGAGAATTTTGAGACTCAAGCCTCCCACGTTCGCGGGGTCCAGCAATCCCCTCGATGCAGATGATTGGCTTCGCACGATCAAGAGGAAACTGGAAGCCATCGGATGCCCCGAAAATCAGCGTGTTCAACTAGCTGCTCATCAGCTTTCTGGAATGGCCCTAGCATGGTGGGACACCTTCAGTGAGGCCGTCAGAGATGCTACTTGGGAAGAATTCGAAACAGCTTTCCGTGAGCACCATGTACCCCAGGGGATAGTTCAACTCAAGGAAGACGAGTTCCGGGAACTAACTCAAGGTGGAAGGACCGTCAGCGAATATGTGCACAAGTTCACAGAGTTTGTCCCGTTACGCGCCTGACGATGTCAGCACCGAGTCCAGGAAGATGGCCCATTTTCTGAAAGGACTAAGACCCGAGCTTAAGACCATCCTCGCCAGCCAAGACTTCCTCAACTTTTCTCACCTCTCCAACAAAGCCATCCAAGTGGAAAGGGCAAAAGAGGAAGAAAAAGGGCACCTCAAGAGGAAATTCCAAGTTCTCCGAGCTCAGCAGCAAGAACGTCACCAGAGAGCTCGACCCTTTGGGCTTCCACCCAGGGGACCAAGATTCAATAAACCATCTGGACCCACTCCGTCCCGCTACAGTCAACAGAGTCAGAGTTCCCTTCAGGCCCCCTTTGTTGCAAGCAACCAACCGCCGGCAAATGCCTGTTGGCACTACGGAGACCCCAGTCACTTCAAGAATAACTGCCCCCAGTTGAAGGCACCCGGACCTACCTACTCCAACTCGGTGAATGGCCCCAAGATTCCCTTGGCACCTACCTCCAAGGCACCTCCTTCCAACAGTCAACAGAGCAGGACTCAGTACCAGGGCAGAGCACGAGTCAACCACATCGACGCTCAAGAAGCCCAGCAAGCTCCAGGAGTAGTGATCGGTGAGTTCCTTGTTGAATTTACTCCCGCTACTGTGCTTTTTGATTCAGGAGCATCCCATTCATTTATAGCCACTAAGTTTGTGGAAAAGCATGGCATCCCTTCTACACCCCTAGCTATCCCTTTGGTCACCCGAACCCCGGGATCAGACCTCCTATGCCAACTCAGGTGCTCCCAAGTCAGAATTCTCTTAAGTGGGGTAGTGTTCCTGGCGGACTTAACCGTCTTGCCATCCCAAGGGATTGATGTGATCCTAGGAATGGATTGGCTAACTAAGCACAAGGGTATCATAAGCTGCGCAAGTAAGACCGTCCTTCTCACCGATCGCCAAGGAAAAGCAGTGTCCTATCAGGCCCAACCGCCCGCCAACGATCCAATGATGTTTAATCTGGCAGCAGAAAACATGTCCGTAATAGAAGAGTTCATGGATGTATTTCCGGAAGAGTTGCCGGGAATGCCACCAGAAAGGAGTGGAGTTCTATATAGATCTCATTTCTGGCACTGCGCCCATCGCAAAGAGACCATACCGCATGGCCCCCACAGAGTTAGAAGAATTGAAACTACAGATTGTAGAGCTACAACAAAAAGGGTACATCCGTCCCAGTTCATCTCCCTGGGGAGCACCCGTCCTTTTTGTTACCAAAAAGGATGGAAGTATGAGAATGTGTATTGATTATCGGTCCTTGAACGAAGTTACAAACAAGAATAAGTACCCTCTCCCTCGGATCGACGACCTCTTCGACCAGCTGTAGGGAGCCAAATATTTCTCCAAGATAGACCTCAGGTTAGGATATCACCAACTGAGGATCAAGAAAGCAGATATTCAGAAGACTGCATTCGTCACCAGATACGGACAATATGAATTCACAGTGATGCCGTTTGGGCTAACAAACGCACCCGCCTTTTTCATGAACCTCATGAATAAGGTATTTATGGAAGAATTGGATAAGTTTGTCATGGTCTTCATCGACGACATCCTCATCTATTCCAAGAATCGCAAGGACCATGAGCGTCACCTTCGAATCGTCCTCGGAAGACTCAGGGCACATCAACTCTATGCTAAGCTCAGCAAGTGTGAGTTCTGGTTAGAAAAGATAGCCTTCCTGGGGCATATCTTGACTGCAGAAGGGATAGAAGTGGACCCATCCAAGGTGGAAGCCGTCTCAAAATGGAAACAGCCATCCAACGTCAGTGAAGTACGAAGCTTTCTAGGAATGGCAGGGTATTACCGCCGCTTTATCAAAGGATTCTCCAGTATAGCGAAACCTATGACCGAACTTCTCAAAAAGTACAATAAGTTTGTGTGGACTCCAAAATGTGAGGAAAGTTTCCAGATCATCAAGGAAAAGCTTACAACCGCGCCCGTTTTGACACTACCAGATATACACCAGGATTTCGTCATCTTCTGTGATGCTTCAAGGCAAGGCTTATGGTGTGTCTTGATGCAAAATGAGAAAGTTATTGCCTATGCATCCCACTTACTCGAGCCACACGAGTAGAACTACCCTACCCACGACTTGGAGTTGGCAGCCATAGTGCACGCCCTGAAAATATGGAGGCACTATCTGATTGGGAACAAATGCACATCTTCACCGATCACAAGAGTCTGAAGTACATCTTCACTCAACCAGACCTCAACCTCCGTCAAAGAAGATGTCTTGAATTGATCAAGGATTATGACCTCGAAATCCACTACCACCCCGGGAAGGCCAACGTGGTAGCAGATGCCCTCAGCCGAAAACCTTTCGGATTAAAGGGGACCAACTTTTTAGAAGATTGGAAAAAGGAATCAGCTCAGCTAAATGCATGTCTGGGAGATAACGGTAGCTTGGAAGTTAAGCCGATGCTAGAAGACCTCATATGCAAGGCTCAACGCCTGGACGCAGAGACAGCCAGACTTATGGGAAGAGCTCGCAAGGAGCAACTTCCGGATCTTAGGACAGATGAACAAGGAGTTCTTTGGTTCAAGAACCGTCTGTGTGTACCAATAGGAGAAGCATGGGAAGTCCTGCTCAATGAAGCCCACAATTCAGCTTACTCCATCCACCCCGGAACCACCAAGATGTACCTGGACCTTAAAGCCAGATATTGGTGGAAAGGGATGAAGATGGAAATAGCACAGTATGTGGCCCGGTGTGACACCTGTCAGCGAACAAAAGCCGAGCACCAGAAGCTTGCAGGCCTACTGCAACCCCTCCCAGTACCTGAATGGAAGTGGGAAGAAATAGGCATGGATTTCGTAACCGGGCTGCCCCGAACGCAAAAAGGGAATGATTTTATCTGGGTAATAATCGACCGTCTCACCAAGGTGGCCCACTTCGTTCCAGTAAAAACCACTTTTGGAGGAGCCGCCCTTGCCCGAATATACCTTAAGGAGATAGTCAGGCTCCATGGCATTCTGTGGAAGATAGTGTCAGACAGAGGAACGCAGTTCACCTCAAAATTTTGGAAAGGCCTTCAGCAAGCAATGGGCACCAAGTTAGATTTCAACACCGCTTATCACCCCCAGTCAGATGGCCAAACAGAAACAGTCAACAAGATCCTCGAAGATTTACTAAGAGCTTGTGTGTTAACATTCGACAGGGATTGGGAGTCCAGTTTGCCGTACGCCAAATTCTCATACAACAATAGCCATCAGGCCAGCATCAAAATGTCACCGTTCGAAGCACTGTATGGAAGAAAATGCTAGACTCCCCTAATGTGGTCCAATGTAGGGGAAAGGACACTAGAAGGACCCGACTTTGTTAAAGAAGCCGAAGAGAAAGTTGCCTTGATCCGCAAGAGGTTACTTGATGCTCAGAGTCGACAGAAAAGTTACGCAGACAACAGACGAAGAGAACTCAGATTTGAGGAAGGAGATTTCGTTTATCTCAAGGTCTCCCCCATGCGTGGTGTCAAAAGGTTCCAAATGAAAGGAAAACTAGCACCGCGTTTCGTCGATCCCTACCCCGTCATTAGCCGAGTGGGACCCGTAGCATACCGCCTTGAGCTACCAAAATCCATGTCAGACATTCACAATGTGTTCCATGTGTCCTAGCTCCGCAAATGCCTGCAAGTACCAGAAAACCACATCGAGGCAGAGGCAATTCGGATTCAAAAGGACCTCTAGTACCGAGAAAAGCCAGTGAAGATTCTCGACTCAACAGTTCAAAGGACCCACAACTCAGAAGTGAGACTCTGTAAGGTTCAGTGGAGCAGAGATGGAGAAGAGGAAGCTACCTAGGAAAGTGAGGACTCTCTGAGGAAGGAATACCCTTACCTTTTCTCGAGCCCCGTCTGAATCTCGAGGGCAAGATTCCTTTAAGTGGGGTAGGTTTGTAACATCCCAAAATTCTAACCCAGGTTTGAAACCCTAATCTACCCCCTTCTTATTTTCTATCCCAAAACTCCCTTAGATTTTTCCCATCATATGCATACACTTTGTTTGATCATAAGCACCTCACTTAGATTTTATTTTCCAACACCTAGATTATCTACTAAATGATTTGTTCAAAAAGAAAAGGAACAAAAATGGAAATGAGTTATAGAAAATAAAAAGAAAAAGAAAAAAAGCTTTCCCCCCTGCTGGGCCAAATCTGGCCCATGCCGCGGCCGCCTTCCCCCCTCCGTCGCGCCCGCGCGTCCTCCTTTCGGCCCAATAGCCGGCCCGCTCCCGCGCGCAAAGCCGCCTGCGCGCTCCCCTCCTTCTCTCTCTGGCAAGCCAACCCCACCTGCCAACCCCTCTCTCTCGCGCGCGCTCTCTTACTGACAGACCGGCCCCACCAGTCAGCCGCGTCGTCTTCCTCGCGTACGATGCACCGCCGTCCCCTCGCCCATCCCCTCGCCGCATAGGAAGAGTTCGGCACCGCCCCGTCCTCGCCGCTTGACCGCGTCCTTGCCTAGTACCGCCCCGCCGTGGAGTCTCATCGTCGCCGCTGTGCGACATTAATGTCAGCGCTGTGCACCTCACCGGCGCCCGCCGAGCTCCGCCGCTCCCCTCCCCTCGGGCGCCTATAAAAAGGTCACCCCGGGCACCTCCTTCCCCACACCGGCCTCGGCCACCACCCTCCTCCCCTCGCCCGAGCCCAATTCGCGAAGCGCCGCCATCTTCCCCCTCTCCAGTGAGTTCTTCCCCCTCTTCTCTCTCCCTCTCCGTTGGTCCAGCGAGCGATTAAGTTAGCCTAGCAGCTTCCTCACATTGCCGCGAACTCAAAACACCACTTCCCCGCCCTAATCCCTCGCCCAAAGACCACCGGCGGCGATCCCCGCCGTGGAGCTCCGCCACCTCCCCACGGACAGCCCCCTCCCGGCCCCCTCTAGCCAAATCAAGCCTACTTCTAGGATCGCCAGCCCCTGCCCGTGCTAAGCCACCTCCCCGTGGACCAAGAATCGGGCCACCGGCGGCGAATCGCCGTCGAGCCCACCGGCGGCCGGGTTTTCTCCCCCGCGGACGGCCGGTTCGCCCGCGCCGTCGAACCGTGGCGCCGTTTCCCCCATCCGCTCTCGCTGACGTGTGGGCCCGCAGTGATGCCATCGCTCCCGCGCGCCCGCGCCGTCTCCCTCGCCCTTGGGCCGCAACTGGGCCGGCGCCCTCGCGCGCGCGTGCCCCGCGCCTGGCTGGGCCGAAAACCACCACCCCCCCCCCGGCCCACCTGAGAAGGAATTCCTTTTCTTTTTTCTTTTCTTCAACCTTTCTCATTTAATAGTATTTCCTCAATATTTTATGCACCAAAAATTATCCAAATGATTTCTAAAAGTCACAAGTCATAATAATGTTAGCATATGACACACTGCAATTGGAAAACCTATGTTGATGTATTGTTTTATTAAATGTTTTTATTAGAGGAAGCAGGGACCACTGATCCGGAACCCGTAACCCTAGAAGAAGGGCCAGAGCCCGATCTCCCGGAAGTAGATCTTTTGTGCCAGGAAAGCTTCGACGAAGGCAAGTCCATCCTTCCCTTGATGCATAAATTACCTATTCTTTCTACCACTGCCTAGGCCGGGAATTTAGGGTGGGATAATTGCATTATGAGTGAGAGATGGCCCACATTAACATATATATTCTGGATACGAAATGTGGGTTGGGAAAAAGGGCAATATGTTTCTTCAAATAAGGTCTCTTTTTAAAAGGTTATGCGATGAAGGGTATTCACCCTCATCACCTTGGGAGTGGGATGATCAAGGACTCCCTAGTTTAGGGGAGGGCCTAAGGTGTTGGCTCAGCTGGTTTAGGCGTGAGCAGAAGGATTGTCCCCTCATATAAGGACCGGCTTGTCATTTTCACTACATGTACTCCTTAATAGTACAACCACTCGAGACTGTGTGGGCAGTCACTCAATCTGAACTCGTGCGGTCCAACCCCAGGGTTATGAAGGCTGGGGAGCACCGGGAGGATAAGGAGGGGGAAAGTTTTGTCTGGTTTGGACATGGTGGTGGCCTGACTCCTTCCGGATAACCGTTAAGGTTAGGACGTACGAGGAAGGAAGAGATCCGGCATTCGGGTCTCGCGACGGTGAGATCGCAGAAACCGGGCTAGTGGGTAAAGTGTACCCCTCTGCGCAGAGTTGAAACCTATTCGAATAGTCTGTGTCCACTGGTATGGACGAGTCTGGTATGGTATGACAATTAGAGATTTTCTATAACCTCTGTGAACCGAGAAACATGGGTAAGTGCATTTTGAAAAGAGAAAACAAGGCCACGGGAGCGGGAAGCTCAGTGGCGATTGAGTACTTTGTTACTTTTAAGTCTTTGGGAAAAACCTTACAGCAACTGCCTTTCTCTAAGAAAATAAAGAGTGACTTCAACTCCACCATATAAAGCATGTATGATATAGGTCTCTTTCTCTTTACGGGAGCGGGGTGGGCTTGCGGAATACCTAGTGTATTCACCCAGATTTATTTATGTTTTTCAGCAGCCGAAGACTTCTTTTCTGCTATGCTTGATTGAGAGGGTTGTGTCTGCACCCAGTTCTGCTTGTGGCTTGGGCTAGTATATTTTCCTACTGCGCTTCTTATTTTGGCTCTCTTGAGCTTGTACCCCGGTATTGTAATAACTTTTATCTAAACTCTGTACTATTTGAAGTAAGAAATGTGTTTACTAGCCTCCTGGGACTAGTAATTATATCACATTTGAGTCCCAAAGGATCGGGACGCTTCACTCTTTTAGAAATGGGGTGCGGTGCCAGGAAGCTCTATAGCAAACTCAACTTTTCGCTCTGGTGGCATACCTGGTAAGTCTTCCGGGAACACATCTACGAATTCTGACACAACCTTGATAATCTTGAGTGGATCCGCTTCACTGCTTTCAACAGCCATCTGATGACAACTTCCTTTCCTTGGTTCAGGTGAGATTAACTCGGCTACCACTTCCTCTCCTAGTGGGGACATCAACTTGATTGTCCTCTTATCACAACTGATAACTGCCTGATACTTATCTAGCCAATTCATCCCTAGGATGACATCTATTCCCTGAGTACCCATTACTATGAGATTAGCGGGAAACGCTATCCCCCTTATTTCCACACTTACATTCAAGCAAATGCTATCGGCTCGAATTCTACCACCGGCTGAGTCAATTTGGATGGGGGTTGACATGGTGGTGATTGGAAGATTATGTGCTTCTACCCAAGATGCAGTAACAAATGAATGTGTTGCTCCAGTATCAAATAGCACTTCTGCAATATGGGAGTCGACTGGGAACATACCTACTGTCATGCCGGGGGTTTCCTGAACTGCTTCAGCCTCCAAGTGATTCAGTCTCCCATGGTTGTAGCGTGGCTGAGAGCGGTTGCCTGTTCTAGGCTGGGACACATTCTGCTTTGCTGGGGCACTGGGGCCTGACTGCTGCTGGGATGCCTTCTTCGGACATTGCATCACCCAATGGCCTTGCTCTCCACAATGGAAACATGCTCTGTTTCCACCCTGAACTGGTGCTGCCTGACTGCTCTGGTTGGTTGCTGGGGCGGGAAGACGAGGTGACCGTTGATTCTGCCTCTGGAACTGACCTCCTCCTGACTGATTGTTCTGGCGATTTTGCTGCTGGTGCTAAGGGTACTGCCTCTGAAACTGCTGCTGCTGAGGTGGGCGCTGGTTCTGCCTGAACAGCTGAGGTGAGTTGCCTGAGAAACGAGGACGATTGCTGCTCCCAAGCTGAGGCCCACTGATCTTGCGCTTGCGATCCTCCATCTCTTTGCGCTTCTTCTCTGTCATGATCGCTCTGTCAATCAGGTGCTGAAATGTGGGGAAGGTATGATTCATCAGATGATACTGCAGAGGGTCGACCAAGCCTCTCAAGAAGCGATACTGCCTCTTGGCATCTGTGTTGACATCCTCAGGAGCATAGCGAGACAGCTGCAGAAACTTGTCTCGGTACTCACTGATAGACATGGGCCCTTGCTAGAGTGCCAGGAACTCCTCCTTCTTCATTGTCATCAGGCCTGCTGGAACATGGTACTGGCAGAAATTGTTTCTGAATCCCTCCCAGGTAATAGTGTCGGGGTTGGCGTGGGTGGCGAGGTAAGACTCCCACCAAGACTGGGCTGCTCCTCTCAACAAACGAGGACCATACAAAACCTTCTCCCTATCATCGCACTGAGCGGTGTGCAACTCCCGCTCCACAGTGCACAACCAATCTTCAGCATCTATGGGGTCAGAAGAATGAGCGAACGTTGGGGGATGACCTCTCATGAATTCAGCATGCTTGTCCCTGGGCATCTGAGGCATCTGAGGCTGAGGTGGTGGCTGCTGCTGCTGCTGAATGACGGCCAGAGTCTGACCGATGGCTTGAACTGCCTGAGTCTGCATCAAGAACATTTGCTCGATCGTCATCGGGGGCGGGGGTGGCAGTTGCTTGCTGGGTGCCTCATCCTGTTGACCTGGTCGCTCCTATTGAGCACGCCTTCCTCCGCTGCGCCTGTTTTCTGACATCTGCAGAATGCAATCACATATCAGATTTGATCTTGCAAATATTGCAGCATAAGAAAAGAGTATAGAATTCTTCCACAATACTGAACAGATGAACATCTTCACTGATCTCCAACACAAACCAACACAGCTTCTCAGATAAAGAGGAAAGTGGAACAAAAGGGCTTCTCAACTAAGTTACTAATTTTATTAACACTTAACAGGTAAACCAAAGTGCAGGGGACACCTACACTCTGGTGACAATCATTACAAAGAACCAAATCCAACATAGTTCATCATGACAAACATAAAGGCACAGTGTCTAACTAAGACTAACTAAGAGTAAGACTGATGCTAAGACTATAGCTTCTATATGTATTTATTTTTGCATCAATTACAAGATCTGACGCTGACGACCTATGGTTCTAAATTTATCTTGGTCCTGCAGACGGTGGTGCCATAAGCCTGGTGTCCACGCCGAGGTGAGCAGTACGGGTGTTGAGTCCCGACGGGAGCGGGGGAACCATCCTCCAGGTGACGATGCTCCGCATGCTCAGCCCGCAGCTAGGCGATCTCAGCACGAGCCCTACTCAGTTCATCTAATGCATGGTCCAGCTCCGTGTTTAGCACGGCGGCTAGGTTGACTGTGCTGTTCAACCTAGGATTGTCCTCACCGATAGGTGAGACAATCACGCCTCTTGTGCTGCCAGATGGGCGACGGGGGTAATACATCAGGTTGAGACCGTCGGCTACCCCGCCGAGCACTGAGCAGTAGTGCGAAAGCGCACGCCGTGCGGCATCTTCCATGGCCGCCTCAGCTGAGTCCCGCTCATAGATAGAATAGTGCTATGAGCAGACCTTCGCACCCCAGAGACTGTTCTCCGGACGGCGCACCAAGCAAGTCGCCTCCCAACGGTCCGGGTAAACCCCGCGACTGTGGTGGAAGACCACAGAGCTATACTCGATAGACCAAGTATGCCGGTAGAGTGCCTGGCATAGCAGGGTGTCGAGCGCATCATGGAAGTGACACCCACGAGCAGCGTCGCGAGTGATGGGTCGAGCAACCCATCCTTCCAGCTCTTGCTCCTCAGAAAGGTCGGTGGTGCAGCCTCTCCAAGTAGCTGGACTGACCGGTCACTGGACGACGAAGCGGACGCTCCGCGAGACGAGAGGGTAAGAAGGGGATGACAGACTTCCGTGCAGTGTGTTTAAGACGAGCCATCTACAAAGGACACCATAAGCATAAGAGTAAGAACAGAACTAATATGACCAGCAAGTAGACCATAAACAAATGAGGAATTAGAATAAAACAAAATTTTCAGCGAGGTATAATAATATATAGTAGAATATAGGTTTGGTCGATATGACCAACTTTTGAAGGGATACCAAAGTCAAGGTGATAATAGGGGTCTATAATCCTTAGAACGACCATTCTATTCTAGGTTAGCGGCCCTACAGTCAGCACGGCTTTGATACCACCTATGTCACACCCGGTTTTAGAAGGCAAACCGAATGCGAACCATGTACGTGCCAGGATCAGCAATTCACGTACACAACAGTTACATAACTAGACATCATCACACAGTGCTTAAATAATGACATAAAAGAGGGTATAATAGTCGATTACATCATGATGTCCGAGACATCCACATAGTCTTTAACAATAATCAAAGTGCGGAAAAGTAACGTAGATACACACGGCCTACACAGGCAGCCAACTTAGGTTTGCCGCTAACCCACGCCTAGAACTCATCATACTCTTGGAACTCCTGGAAGTCCTCCTCCACGACTTCATCTTCACTTGAGCAGTGGTTGCAACGCTGACAACCTGGGGGGTTGGTGTGTAAAGCAAGGGTGAGTACACATAAACATACTCAGCAAAATGTCCCGTTTGGCTGTAGTGGACTAGCTTTATGTGGAGTTAAGTCAAGCGATTGCTTTTAGTTGGTCAGGTTATTATTTACTAGTAGAAAGCCAGGTTTTAGCATTAACCCAAGTTATTAACCCGATGTATCCTTTCCAAACGGAAATAATACCACTTACTAGTACCATAAGCATAATCATAACCATCATCCTCGTCACCACCTGTAAACCATACATCTCTGATCAAGTATCTCTAATCAATGGAGCTCCCTTGGCCGCTCATAACCGCAAGCACGGCTGATATATCAGTTTCATAACACTCTGCAGAGGTTCCACACTTTACCCACAAGCCGTGATTCCCTCTTGCCTCGGGCCGATCAAACCCTTAAACACTACCAAGGTGAATAGGTAGGGTCTCACTACGTAGCCTTTACAAAGATTTCCTGGGGCTGTAGCCGCCTGTTAGGTTTCCTAAATGCACTGAACTCCTCCCCAAGGGGCGAACCAACCTTGGCAGAGCGAGCCGCATACACCGAGCCCCATTAACGGCACGACGGCGAAGCGAACTACACCCCAGTTCCTCTAATTACTCAGCTAAGGGCGTCCCACTCCACCCTCATGGTTGCACTATTTTCCTGAACGGTCATCCAACGAACAGGTCCTTACGGAGAGGCACTCGAGAAACAGCTCAAGTCCCCTTAAGGGCCACAAGTACCATCATCATAATCAAAAGGGAAAACAGCGTATCATAGATATCTCATCATGTTCATTGATTAATGTGAAGCACTAGCATAAAGCTAAACTGAAATAACCCAACCAAATTAGGTAAACAAGGACAAGATAGACAAAAGCTAGTCAATCCTAAGGTATAAATGTGTAAATGCGGGAGGTGAATTATAAGAATTAGTAGGACATAGATGGGTCAAGGGACACTTGCCTTCACCAACCTACTGCTGCTCAGGGTCTTCACCTGCAACTCCTTCGGACTCCACCAACTGATCGTTATCTATACGAGTTCAAACATACATTCCACACATTTAATACAAAAGAACAGTACACCATACAATGGAATGCAATAATTAAACATACGTTCAACGTAGGGCTCACACTTACGACTAAGCGAGGAAGAGAAAGTAACGGTCGAGGCTACGGTCGAGAAGCGATCATGTTACACAATTATAAATTAAACTACTCGTTTAAACAGAATGGTATTAATTTGGCTATTGCGTTTAGCATAAGGTAAAGTCATGTTCCATATTTAATCGTTATAAGCAGATAAAGGTGAATTAAAGGAAATGGTCGCGCGGTGAGACGCGCGACACAACATTTAACTTGAATTAAGAAATAAACAACTCGTCGCGCGACAGAGCGCGCAACGAGACTCTTGCATTAATTATAAAGAGAGGTTAAGCGTCGCGCGACGAAACGCACGACGGCATACGTCAATTGAAGTGAATTTAAAACGAAATGTTGCGCGACGAAGCGCGCGACACAGATCATTAACAAAGATGAACTTAAATTGAATCGTCGCGCGACACAGCACATCGACTAAACTATAATTGAAAAAGGGATAAAGCTGAAAGTGGAACGCCGCGTAACTACTGTTGTGCGCGCGCGAACACGCTGCGCGCGCACCGGGGGCACGCGAGGCCACGTCGGGGCACGCGATAGGGCTGCCAGGGCGCACGGCTGCCTGGATGCGAGGCGCGAGGGCACGCGGGACGCGGCGCGGGAGCCGAGCGCGGGGAACGCGAACGCCGGGGCACGGGGCCGCAGGGCCGGACGCGCGGGACGCTGGCGTGGGGGCGAGCCGCAGGGGGTGCGTGGGCGCGGGGCGCCAGGCGACCGGGCGCGAGGCCGCCGGGGCGAGCGGGGCTGCCGAGGAGGGCGAGCCACCGGGGGCGCGAGCGCGGGGCCGCGGGGCTGGGCGAGCCGCCGGGGGATGCGTGGGCGTGGGCCGCGGGCGAGCATGGCCGCCGGGGAGGGGCGCGACGGGGGCAGGGCCGCCGGGTTGGGGGCGTGTGACAGGAGCAGGGGCCGCTGGGGAGGGCGTGCGACGGGGCAGGGCCGCCGGGGGGCGCGCGCGATGGGGCAGGGTGTCGCCAGGGAGGGCGCGCGCGACGGGGGCAGGGGGTCGCCAGGGAGGGCGTGCGGCGGGGCAGGGCTGCCAGGGGGCGCGCGCGACGGGGGCTGGTGGTCGCCGGGGGGGCGCGCGACCGGGGCAGGGGCCGCCGGGGAGGGCGCGCGCGAGGGGGGCAGGGGGTGGCCGAGGAGGGCGCGCGACGGGGGCAGGGGGGTCGCCGGGGAGGGCGCGCGACGGGGCAGGGCCGTCGGGGGGCGCACGACGGGGGCAGGGGGTGCGCAGGGAAGAAGAAAGGGGGGAGGGGAAGGGGAAGAGAGAGAGGGAGAGGGGAGGGGAGCTCACCTCGAGGATCCAAATTCTGGCGATCACCGTCTCCAAGACCTAGGGCACCACAGGGAGAGAGAGAGATGGGAGAGAGAGGTTGCTGCGCTGGAGAAATCAAATGAGGAAAGGGACCAGGGAGCGCATGGGGAGCAGGGGCGCCGGGGCGCGCGGGCCAAGCTGGGCCGAGCCGGGCCGGGCTGGGCTGGGTCAGGTCAGGCTGGGCTGGGCCGCACCGCGGTGCAAAAATCCCATGGCACGCACAACCAAAGATCGGAATTCAATTCGCAAAGCAAAATTCGAAACAAAACTAAGCAACTCACGCGATTAAGCACGAAATCAGACAAAGAAATATGATTCGGCATGATGCAACACTCATGAACACTTAGGTTTTGTTTACACATGACACGGACACCGGTCGCTATATTGCTTTGAAATTGGGAAGAAGGAGCGATACGGGAAAAGAAAAGAGAGTAACGCCTGAATTTGGTGAGTAAAAAGAAGAAAAAATTCTACCCCCAAATTCAAGGCGTTACACCACCGGGGTGCAGAGGCCTTCTCAGAGCACTACTCTATCACTTAGAGGGATACTGCCGAGGATGTCAATACAGATGCTAAGAGGCAATACCGCTTTCTGAGAGGCTTGGTTGATCCCCTTCACTACTAGCTGATGAACCACACTTTTCCAACCTTCTAGCATTTGATCGACAGAGCAATCATGACTGAAAGGAAGCACCGAGAGATGGAGGACAAGAAACACAAGATTGGTGGATATCAGGCCGGGAGTAGCAGCCGTCCCCGCTACTCAGGCAACCCACCTCAGCAGTTCAAACAAGGTCACCCTCAAGGACACCAGCATCAGCATCAGCACCAGCAGCAGTATCAGAGGCAATTCCCTCAGCAGCAGCAGTACCGTCAGAACAACCAACAAGGAGGAAATCAATACCAGCGCTAGAACAATCAGGCACCTTGCCTTCCTGTCCCAGCAACCAACCAGAACAACCAGGCAGTGCCAGCGCAAGGAGGAGGCTGTGGATGTTTCCATTATGGGGAACAAGGTCACTAGGCGAATCACTACCCGAAGAAAGTAGTTCAGCAGCAGCTAGCTTTCAACACCTCAACAAGACAAGGAGCACCACAGCAAGCACCAGAAGGTCGTGGCCAGGCCTCCAACTGTGGAAAGGTGAACCACGTGGATGCCGAAGCAATTCAGGATGCACCAGATGTGACAGTGGGTATGTTTCCAGTCGAATCCTATCCAGCAAAAGTATTATTTTATACTGGTGACACGCATTCTTTTGTTTCTACATCATGGGTAGAAGCACATAACATCATCGTAGATGTGACTAGTCTGTATTTACCTCATCCTTGTTTACCTTTTGGGTTATCATGGTTAGCTTCATGTTATTGCTTTACTTTAATCAACAAACATGATGTGAACATTTATGATACGATGATATCTTGATTATGTTGATGAGCTTGTGTTACTTTAGGGGACTCAGGCTGTTTCCTGAGTACCTCTCCGTGAGGACCTGTCCATTGAGTGACCACCCGGGTAACAGTACAACCATAAGGGTAGAATGGGACGCCCTTAGCTGATTAATTAGAGGAACTTGAGGTGTAGTTGGCTTCACCGTAGGACCATCAATGGGGTTCGGGCACAGTACTTGCCCTGTCGAGGCTGGTTGCCGAGGTTCTTTCGATTTGGTTTTGTTAGTCACTGTTCCTGTGGGGAGAAGTACTATGTTTATCAAACTAGAGAAACCTAACGGGCAGCTATGACCTCTAGAGAATCTTTGTAAAAGCTACGTAGTGTATCACTGGCCATTCACCTCGGTAGTGAAGATCGGGTTTGTACAACCCAGGCTAGAAAGGGATCACGACTCGTGGGTAAAGTGTGCAACCTCTACAGAGTGTTAGAAACTGGTATATCGGTCGTGCTCACGATTAAGAGCAGCCTTGGGATGCTCTTTGATTAGAAGAACTTTGGATACTTTTATGATTATGGTTAATGATGATAAATATAACTTTGATCTCTAGTATTTCCTTTTAGAGGGAGTAATTTTGGGTAATAACTGGGATTATTACTAAAACTTGGCTATACTATACGTTGATGTGTACTCAGCCTTGCTTTAAAAACCACCCACACCCCAGGTTGTCCCCACTATATTCAGTGCTCAGGAGGAGATGCAGGCAACATGGATGACTTTGAGGAGTTCTAGTACTACAACGAGTTTTAGTTATGTTAGTGGCAAACCCCCAGTTAGCTGCATGTGATGGCCTTATCTGCTACGTTTGCCTTTCTACACTTTGATAATATTAATGACTATGTTATGTTAAAGACTTTGTGGATGCCTTGGACATCTTGATGTAATACAGTACCTTTCCGCTATTTACTTTGAGCAATGTGTGATGATGTTCAATTATGTAATCGTCGTGTATGTGAGTTTCTGATCCTGGCACGTACATGGTTCGCATTCGGTTTGCCTTCTAAAATCGGGTGTGACATAAATTGAGGCGTGTCTCGAGCTGTGGACGTCGAGGTGAAACTCACTGAGGCAACGGGCACGGTGGGGCCTCAACATTGGTGGCAGAACGGGCGCGCGACCATGGCGGACGACGGCGGTATTTCCCTTGCGTGCACACAGAGCTAGGCGAGGATGGGGGCTCTGCAGATGCGTGAATGAGGGAGGGGGAGAGTGAGTGGGGCTCTAGGAGCTAGAAGTGGCCGAGGGTGGGGCAGTTGCGGGATCGGCGTGCAACATGGGCGCGGAGAACTCGGCGTGCGCGCGGGGTGTGCGCGGACAGTTGAAGGGGATGGTGCTGACAGGCGGGACCAGGGCGTCATCGTGCGAGCGTGGGTGAGCGAGCGACGCACGCTGATGGGGCAGGCCCATGGTGCAGAGGGAGGGAGGGAAGCGGGCGTGTGAGCGTGTGGGGCAGCACCGATAGGGCGGTCCCACCATGCAGAGAGAGAGAAAAGGAAGTGGGCACACGGGTGGGGAGTTGGGCTGACTGGGCCGAAAGGCCGAGTGAGGGGAGGCTGCGGGCTTCTTTAGGTTTTTTATTCTGAATTTCTGATCTCCTTTTCTTTTTATTTTCTCTTTTGAATTCAAAACCCACCATGCCACACATTCAAATTTGAACATTTCAAGGATATGTGTCAAACAATAATCAAAGTCTAGGCTCAACATGATGCAACAATTCATATTCTCTTAGGGTTTGATTGACTAAAGTATTATTACATCTCCAAATAAAATAACCAATCCTCTACTAAAAGAAAAAGAAAAAAGAATACTAGAGAGGGGAGAACATAGGTAACACCTGAATTTGGTAGGTACTAGAGAAGAAATTTTATACCTCAAATTCAAGGTGTTACATGGTCGATCGAGTACCGTTGTGTAGTCTACTAGCATAGTCGCAGGACATACCTGGACCTTTGGGAGGCTACCTATTTGGTGTGCCGTCCGTAGAATGATCTCCAGGGTGCAGAGGTCTACTCAGAGCACTATTCTATCTCTAAGAGGGACACTGCAGAGGTAGCCATGCAGGATGCTACACGGCATGCGCTCTCACAGTATTGCTCGTTGTTCAGTGGGGTGGCTGACGGTCTTAACCTAAAGTACTACCCCCACCATTCGATTGGCTGTACCGGGAGCGTGATTGTCTCACGTATTAGTGAGGACAATCCTAGGTTGAGTAGCACAGTCAACCTAGTCGTTGTGCTCAACACCGATCTGGACCACACTCTTGATGAGCTAAGTAGGGCTCGTGCTGAGATCGCAGAGTTGCGAGCTGAGTGCACGGAACACCATCACCAGGAGTATGGTTCTCCCGCCCCCGCTGAGATTCAGCACCCATACCGCTCACCGCCATGAGGGTACCATGCTTATGGCACTCCCGACTGCAGAACCAAGATAGATTTGGATCATTAGACCGCTAGCGTCAGAGTTTGTAATAAATACTTAAGTCAAGTGTCTTAGACTTAGTTAGTAAGGATAGTTTGCTTATCCTTTGCTATGTTATGCTTGTCATGGTGAACCTGTGATGGATTTGGATATTTGTAATGACTGTCACTAAAATGTGGGTGTTTCCTGCAATTTGGTTTAGTTAATAGTGTTAATAAAGTTAGTTATTTAGTTGGGCAACCTTTTACTTCTACTTTCCTCTTTATCTGAGAAGTTGTGTTTGATTATGTTGAGAATCAGTGAATATGTTTGTTCATTCAGTGTTGTGAAGATCTATGTATGTCTTTTCTTATGTTGAAAGATTGCAAGATCAATTCTGATGTGTGAATGTCTTCTACAGATGTCTGACAACAGTCACTGAGGTGGGAGGCATACTCAGCAGGGCAGCCTACCCCACAGGATGAGGCACCCCATCAGTTGCCTCCACCGCCACCCCCAATGACAGTGGAGCAGATGTTCTTCATGGAGACCCAAGCCTAGCAAGCAATCGGGCAGGCTCTCGCAGCCATGTAGCAAGCACAACAACAACCTCAACCTCAACCGCAGATGTAGATGCAGATGCAGATGTCTCAAATGCTAAGGGACAAGCGTGCGGAGTTCATGAGAGGTCATCCCCCTGTCTTCGCTCACTCTGCTGACCCCATGGACGCAGAAGACTGGCTGCACACAGTGTAGCGGAAGTTGCACACCACCCAATGCAATGACAAAGAGAAGGTTTTGTATGGCCCCTGCCTACTAAGGGGAGCAACTCAGTCCTGGTGGGAGTCCTACCTCGCCACCCATGCCAACCCTGAAGCTATCACTTGGGAGGAATTCAAAGAAAATTTTCGTCGATATCATGTTCCAGAAGGCATGATGATAGTGAAGGAGGAGTTCCTGGCACTGAAGCAGGGACCCATGTCTGTAAGTGAGTACTGGGATAGATTTTTGCAGTTGTATCGCTATGCACCCGAAGATGTCAACACCGATTCAAAGAGGCAGTACCAATTTCTGAGAGGTTTGATTGATCCCCTGCATTATCAGCTGATGAACCACATCTTCTCTACATTCCAACATCTGATTGATAGAGCAATTATGACTGAAAGAAAGCGCAAGGAGATGGAATACCGAAAGCGCAAGATAAGTGGACCCTAGCCTGGGAGCAACAGTCGCCCCCATTTCTCAGGCAATTCATCTCAGCAATTCAAGCATGGCCACCCGCAGGGATATCACCAGCAAAACCAGCGTCAGAACCGGCAGTAGACGCAGAGGCTGTATCAGTCACCATAGTAGTACCGTCAGAACAGCCAACCAGGAGGAAATCAGTACCAGAGGTAGAACAACCAGACACCTTTCCTTCCTGCCCCAGTAGCTAATCAGAACAACTAGGCAGCCCCAGTGCAAGGAGGAGGCAGAGGATGTTTCCATTGTGGAGAGCAAGGCCACTGGGCGATGCAGTGCCCGAAGAAGATGGCTCAGCATCAGTCAACTCCTAATGCCCCAGCAAGACAGAATGCATCTCAGCAAGGAGCAAGTAACCATGGCCAGCCACGTACTCAGTATGGAAAGGTGAACCACCTAGAGGCCGATGCAGTTCAGGAGACCCTGAGTGGTACTATGTACGTTCTCAATCAAATCTCATACTACAAATGTGTTGTTTGATACTGGAGCCATGCATTCTTTTGTGTCTGCATCGTGTGTACAAACAAACAACATACCAGTAGCACCCATGTTCGCCCCCTATGAGGGTTAGTTCAGTTGGTGGAGGACCCAAACAGATAAATTATGTCCGAATGCAAGAGTCAAAATAAGAGGGATAGAGTTCCCCGCTGATCTGGTAGTAATGGGTACTCGGGATATAGATATAGATGTCATCCTAGGATGAATTGGTTGACAAAGTACCAAGCAGGCCTTAGCTATGATAAGAGGACTATGAGGTTGGTGTCCTTGTCAGGAGAAGAAGTATTGGTGGAGCTGATCTTATCTGAACCAAGGAAAGGAAGCTATCACCAGATATCTGTCAATAGTAAGGAAGTCAATCCGCTTGAGGTCATCAGAGTAGCATCGGAACTCCTAGATGTGTTCCTCGATGAGCTACCAGACATGCCACATGAGAGAAAATTTGAATTTGTCATAAAGCTTATCCCAGGCACCGGCCCCATTTCTAAAAGAGCCTACAAAGTCTCTGGACCAGAATTGGTGGAACTCAAGAAGTAGATAGACAAGTTATTGGAGAAGGGCTACATCAGACCCAGCGCCTCGTCTTGGGTCGCTCCAATGTTGTTTGTAGAGAAGAAGGATGGTGCGAAGAGGATGTGCATAGATTACAGAGCTTTGAATGTGGTCACTATCAAGAACAAGTACCCCATTGCCAGAATTGAAGATCTGTTCAGTCAGCTGAGAGGAATCAGTGTGCTCTCAAAGATAGATCTGAGGTCAGGTTACCATCAGCTCAGAATCTGACCTTCCGACATATTGAAGACAACATTTACCACCAAGTATGGGTTGTATGAGTTCATAGTGATGTCGTTTAGTCTGACAAATGCGCTAACATTCTTCATGTATCTGATGAACAGCGTGTTCACGGATTACTGAGAGCACCTTGAGGGGGGTGAATAGGTGATCTTGTAAAATTAAACACCAAATAGTCACAAACTTGATTGTTAAGGAGTTAGACTAATCAAGTGGCTAAGGAACACGCTCGTGCGAATAAAGCAATCACAAGAACCAACACACGAGACACGCGATTTTTATCCCGTGGTTCGGCCATGTAACACTTGCCTACTTCCACGTTGTGGCGTCCCAATGGACGAGGGTTGCACTCAACCCCTTTCAAGTGATCCAATGATCAACTTGAATACCACGGTGTTTTCTTAGAGTACTCTTCCCGTTTGCGAGGAATCTCCACAAGTTGGAGTCTCTCACCCTTACAATATAGATCACAAAGAAAGCACGAGAGTAAGGTTAGGAGAGCAACATACACAAGACTCAAATACGCAGCACAACCACGCACACAAGTGAAGACTTGAGCTCAAAGGACAACACAGGGAGTTCACAACTCGAATGAAGCTCAAATCACTAACACGATGAATCAAAAGCGTGGGAGCGAAGTCTGGATGTCAGAGTATGCTTAGATAGTGTTTGGTATTCTCCTCCATGCGCCTAGGTGTCCCTTTTATAGCCCCAAGGCAGCTAGGAGCCGTTAGAGACCAACTTGGAAGGCCAATCTTGCCTTCTTTCGAGTGGTGCACCGGACAGTCTGGTGCACCACCGAACAACTACTGTTCATGTCCGGTGCTTGATTTCTTTCCATACGGAGAGCAGCTGACTATTGGTCCTCGGGATTGGTTGGCACACCGGACACTGTCCGGTGCACACCGAACAGTCCGGTGTGCCCAACCGACCGTTGGCGCGACCACGTGTCGAGCGAAGATTGCGCGGTTGACCGTTGGCGCTAGCGACCGTTGGCTCACCGGACAGTCCGGTGTGCCACCGGACAGTCCGGTGAATTTTAGCCGTACGCCGCTAATCCTTTTCCCGAGAGCGATGAGTTCGCCATGGATTACTCACCGGACAGTCCGGTGAATTATAGCCATACACCTGCGTCACTTCCCGAGACCAGCTACTTCACCGGAGGCCTGCCTGGGGCACCGGACACTGTCCGGTGCACCAACGGACAGTCCGGTGTGCCAGGCCCAGCCAACTCTTTTCCAATTCACTTCTTCTTTCCTTGGCACTATTTCTAGCACTCAGATAACCATGTTAGTACTCAAAAACAATTCGCTAAGTCTAGAAACATACCTTGTGCCTTGATTTGCACTTCTCACTTTATTTAGCACTTAAGAACTTAATCAAACGTGTAGGACATTTAATCACCAAAACATTATAGAAATGGCCCAAGGGCACATTTCCCTTTCAATCTCCCCCTTTTTGGTGATTTATGCCAACACATCCTAAAGTAACAAAAGAAGTGTAACATCAAATGCAATTGAAGACCAAATTGTTTTTCTTATGATTTGGCATATTTGGATCACTCTTTGCCACCACTTGGTTTGTTTCTGCAAATAAAATTCTTTTTCCTACCTCTAAGTCAAACACACTTATTTGGGCAAATAGAGAGATATTCCAAGAGTAAGATTAATCAAGTGCCAATGACTCCCACTTTTCCCATAATCAAAATTCTCCCCCATAAGAGACCAAATTTTTTTTTATTTTCAAAATTCTCAAGTGGTTGGCTGATCCATTTGCTTTGGCCTTAATTTCTCCCCCTTTGGCATTAAGCACCAAAACGGGATCATTTTTGGCCTGTTAACCCCAGTGCCTCACCAAAAAAGTCAATTAAGAGCAAAAAGGCAATGAGAGCATAAGTATGAACTTAGAATTAAACACACTAATACCGGAGTGCAGTGGAAGTCTTCGCGGCGTCCAAGTTCATTTTCCCTTCAATGCACCTTTGAGACTACATCAAGTGTACTCAAGCAGATAGGTTAGTCTCAAAGGGTCAAGTGGTAGAACGTCTCCCCTTAATATGTGCATCATTCGCATATGAACTTGTGAGGTCCGGGGATCACTTGTACAACTTGAGCACCATAAATAACAATAATTGATTGAAATGCACAAAGTAACATGATCAAAGGCATAGAACACATGTATGCTATAGATCAATCCAAGTTACGCGAATCTAAGACATTTAGCTCACTACGCAACCTGCGAAACCTTTTCTCATCTAAAGGCTTAGTGAATATATCGGCTAGCTGGTTCTCGGTGTTAATATGGTACACCATGATATCTCCCTTTTGCTGGTGGTCTCTCAGAAAGTGATGCCGGATGTCTATGTGCTTAGTGCGGCTGTGTTCAATAGGATTATCCACCATGCGGATCGCACTCTCATTGTCACATAGGAGTGGGACTTTGCTCAGATTGTAGCCAAAGTCCCAGAGGGTTTGCCTCATCCAAAGTAGTTGCGCGCAACACTGTCCTTCGGCAACATACTCGGCCTCAGCAGTGGATAGGGCAACGGATGTATGTTTCTTTGAACTCCATGACACCCGGGACCTTCCTAGAAATTGGCACGTCCCCAATGTGCTCTTCCTATCAACCTTGCACCAGGCATAATCAGAGTCTGAGTATCCAATCAAGTCAAAGGTAGACCCCTTTGGATACTAGATCCCGAAGCAAGGCATAGAAACTAAATACCTAAGAATTTGCTTAACGCCCACAAGGTGACATTCCTTGGGGTCGGATTGATATCTAGCACACATGCATACACTAAGCATAATGTCCGGTCTACTAGCACATAAATAAAGCAATGAACCTATCATGGACCAGTATTGTGGGGGACAGATATCCCCTGGGTCCACTGGAAGGATAAAAGACCTAACGAAAGGCCTGAGGGCCCAATAAATCGTAAGGTCATCCCTTCATGGGCTTGGGGAGGAACGACCAGTGAAGCAGATTGACATAAGGCCGGATCGGCACAAAACCAGATGGCCCAATGAATTCAAGCAGAGATCACAACAATAACCCGACCTTCTCGCGCGAGGGCTCCGTACAACGGAACCAGGCGAGGATGGGTCGGTGAAGTTATAGGAAGATAGACTCGATTGGTTCACTATCATTTAGGCGCACACTGTTATCATATCTGCATGTAATGCCCCACGGTCGAGTATATAAGGCCTAGGGGGCACCCCTTCAGAACAATGGAACTCACTACTCAGCCATCCACCTCAGCTCTCTACGTTTCCCGCACTAGAGAGCTCCCTTGTAACCAGTCACATAAAGCATTCTCGCCAGGACGTAGGGTATTACGCATTCCAAAGCGGCCCGAACCTGTAAACCATTGTCTACTGTTTCTCATGCATCCGGCACGAACCATTGAGCTACAGTCGGTAACACCATCCTACTCCTAAAAAACACCTTGAGGGGCAACCCCGGGTGTGCGGTCGGACCCAAAACACCGATAGCTGGCGCACCAGGTAGGGGGTGTGTCGCCGATCCAAGCTAGCTCAATGGCCGTCACCTTCCAGCACAAGATCATCCTCCGCCCTGGGTCCGTGTTCTGCTTCGGAACTATCTCATCTGTAGCGGATGAGGAAGGAACCCTACATCGCATCGCAGATCCGCCAAGGAGGAAGTCTCCTCCAACAACCTCCAAAAATATCGGGGCGAAGCAGGGAAAAGCGCAACCTCCAGCGCTCCGAAAAAAGATTGCCTTCAGCAAGCCAGGAGCCGAGGGCCCGCTGACCCGGAGAACTCCATTGTCTACCTCTCCGAAGAAAGAATGGACACAAATCGCAAGGAAGAAAGAAACAAATAAAACCGGGAGGAAGCAAGTTGTTCTTTCTGTGCCTCTGCCCTCAAAGGAGAATAGAAAGAAGATCGCCACGATAGCTGCACCATTCTACCCCGATGTCCTCTTCATTGGGAGAGTGGAGTCGCCCCCCGTCTCCGACGACGAGCCGACTGCACCCGGAGAGGAACCTCCTCAGCGGGAATCCCGCCGACAAAGGAACCGACGCCGAAATATACGGCGACATCACGAGGCCGGAGAGCGGGACCCGGAGCAGCCTGTATCGCGAGACGAGGTCTCAGAGATAGGAGAAACTCCGGAGGAACGTGTCTTCAGGGAACGAAGGAATTCCCGACGGCGTGATCGCCGACGGGCTAAGGAACAAGCCGAGCAGGAGGCAAGGCAACGTCGGGAAAATCCACTCTTCGGGCGCAACCTGAACCCTGACTTCACCCGAGCCATGAAAAGGCCGAGTGAAGTCGGAGGAGTGCTGGCTCGGATAGCTGATGGGCTCCCTCGGACTCCCGACGCCGAGGGCTATCAGCGACTGTTCACTCAGGCAGCCAATCACCTTCTACCTCTCGCTCACCCGCCGAACGATCTATGACACGCCATCAACAGTCGCCGGGACGCGCGGAGCTCCATCAATGCCTCGCGTGAACAATGACACGAGAACGAGATCCGCCGCCGGGAAGAGTATGCCAGGGACCACGGCATCCCAGCCCGGAGTCAGGCCACCAGGACTGAGTCGGCAACGGCTTCGACTGGCGGTACCACCCGGGGACGATCGAGGCACCACGACAACCACTCCCCTCCCCGGGACAGACATCATCCCCGATGATAGGAGGACACGTGTGGAGTATCTGCACTTACTCCACGCCTCAGGGCCATTCAGTGGCCTCCTAACTTCAAGGTATCCAATGTCGACAAATATGAACCTAAGCAGGATCTAGGAGGCTGGCTGGCCGTCTACACCACCGCTGCTCGAGCTGCTGGGGTGACCAAGGACGTAATGACCGCATATTACCCATTGTCCTCGGGCAAGACGCTCTGCAATGGCTGCGACACCTACCCTGACACTGCATCGACGACTGGAGCGACTTCAGTCGACGCTTCACCACCATCTTTCAGTCCCTCTCCGACAAACCGGCGCAACCATGGGACCTCAAATCCATCAAGCGCCGGGGGGACGAATCTCTCCAGTCGTACCTCAAAAGGTTCTAGACCATGAGAAATCGTATCCCCGAGGTCACGGAGGCGGCAGTGATCGATGACTTCTACAGAGGATCCAATGACTCGGCCTTCGTCCGCACCATATTACAGAAGGCGTCGACTACCTCCGAGCAACTATTCCGGGAAGCCGACCTCTACATCACCGCCGACGAGCGAGCTCAGGACCTCATCGGAGGAGCGAAGCCTGCGCCAGCAGCACCACGATACGATACGAACCAGCAGCCCGACAAACGCTGGGAGAAGAGGCCTCGTGAAGAAGTTCACGCCGCCGGACGACCCGCCTCTCGCGCCCGGGGAGGACCTCGAGGAGGCGAACGCACGCTGGATGACATCCTCGATGCTCAGTGCCCGTACCACAAAGACATGTGCCACACTCTTCGGAACTGCAGAGACTTCAAGCACTCCGTCGGGCATGGCTGACCCTTCCAACCTCTACCTCCTCCACCGCCGCGGGGAGGACCAGGAGAACCGCGACAACCCCAGCAACAGGAGGAGGGAGGAGGTGGAGCCTTCCCGCGCGTCGATAGAGAGGTCAACGTCATCTTCGGCGGACACGGATCGCAGGAGAACAAGAGACAACAAAAGCTCAACGATCGCCAAATACTGGTGACGACCACCGGTCCTCCCGCTCCATACCGATGGTCGGAGCACCCGATCACCTTCACTCGGGCAGATCAGTGGCTCAACTTCGACCACCCAAGCAAATACCCGCTCCTCGTCGATCTAGTGATCCGAGAGAGCAGGGTGAAGAAGGTATTAGTGGACGGGGGGAGCAGCATCAACGTCACCTTCCCCCGGACACTCCAAGGCTTGGGAGTTCACCTCAAAGAGCTCCACGAGTCAGATACTCCTTTCTTCGGCATCGTGCCGACTGAAGGATAATACCCATTGGGCCACATCTACATGTCGGTCACCTTGGGAACTCCGGAGAACTACAGAACTGAGTTCCTAAGGTTTGAAGTGGCAAACTTCGACTGCGGGTACAACACCATCATCAGGGGAGGCCTGGATTGGCGAAATTCATGGCCATTCCACATTACACATACATGATATTGAAGATGCCAGGGCCGCAAGGGATCATAACTGTGCGCGCTGACTTCCAAGGCGCCGCAGAATGTTTCCGAGTGGCCATTCAGGCGGCCCTCACCACCAAACCGTCGGTGACTTCTTCTGTGCAGGCAAACTCTAAGCCTGAGGAAGACCTCGCAGTGCCTGCGAATGAAGCTCAAGTCACGACCTCTATGCGGCCGACTGAAGAAACTAAAAGGATCAACCTCGGGTTCGCTGATGAACGCAAGACCGCTATCATCAGGTCCAGCCTGGACAACAAATAGGAAAGCGCGCTCGTCCAGTTCCTGCAAGATAACCGAGACGTATTCGCATGGCAACCTGCGGATATGCCGGGAGTCCCGAGAGAACTGGCCAAGCACAAACTGAAGGTCTACCCCCAGGCGAGGCCTATTCGGCAAAAGTTACGTCGTTTCACGCCCGACAAGAGAGAGGCCATTCGCGCTGAGCTGGCTCGCTTGGTCGCAGCTGGATTTATTAGAGAGGTGTTACATCCCGAGTGGTTAGTCAACCCTGTTCTTGTACTCAAAAAGAATAAAGTGGATTGGCGCATGTGCGTCGACTATACGGATCTCAACAAACACTGTCCAAAGGATCCCTTCGGGCTCCCTAGGATAGATCAGGTGGTAGATTCCACCGCTGGATGTTCTGTGCTGTCCTTCTTGGATTGCTACTCTGGGTATCACCAGATTAGCCTGGCGAAAGAAGACGAGGAAAAAACAGCGTTCATCACTCCATTCGGTGCTTTCTGCTATACCTCCATGTCGTTCGGCCTCAAAAACGCTGGAGCGACTTATCAGAGAGCTATTCAAACATGCTTAGCCGATCACTGGGGCAAGCGTGTGGAAGCTTATGTGGACGATGTGGTAATCAAAACAGAAAATTCGGAAAATTTCATTGAAGATTTACAGCTAGTTTTCAACAGTCTACGGCGATATCAATGGAAGCTTAATCCCGAAAAATGTGTCTTCGGGGTACCAGCAGGAAAGTTACTCGGGTTTATTGTCAGCCACTGGGGAATTGAAGCTAATCCAGAAAAGATCGAAGCTATCATGAAGATGGAGGCACCGCGATCACAAAAGAAAGTTCAAAGACTTACCGGATGTATGGCCGCCCTGAGCAGATTCATATCCAGGCTGGGAGAAAAAGGCTTACCATTTTATAAGTTACTCAAGAAGGTGGACAAGTTTCAGTGGACTTCAGAAGCACAGGAAGCCCTAGACGCATTGAAAAAGTTCTTGACAACACCACCAGTGCTAAAACCGTCACGACGGGCCACGTCGACTCAACCAGCTGAAGATTTGCTGTTGTATATCTCTTGCACGACTCACGTGGTGAGCACCGTGTTGGTAGTCGAGCGAGCAGAAGAAGGACATGCCTACCCAGTGCAACATCCTGTTTATTTCATCAGTGAAGTTCTGGGTCCCGCGAAGAAAAATTATCCTCAAGTTTAGAAGCTATTATATGCAGTACTTCTAACTGCACGCAAACTATGTCACTACTTCGACGACCACAAAGTCATAGTAGTCACTGGTTTTCCGATAGGGGATATTCTTCACAACAAAGAAGCCATTGGCAGAACAGCCAAGTGGGCCTGCGAGCTGGGATCTCATGACATTGAATTTCGACCTCGCACCGCCATCAAAACTCAAGCACTGGTTGATTTCGTATCAGAGTGGACTGAACAACAAGTACCAGATAACCCAAAAACTGCAGAAGTATGGCAAATGTATTTTGATGGCTCGTTAAAGCTGCAGGGAGCAGGCGTGGGGATCCTCTTTACCGCACCTGGAGGCGAGCACCTCAGATATGCCCTTCAGTTGTTATTTCCAGCCTCTAACAATGCAGTCGAATATAAAGCTCTGATTCATGGACTGAACATTGCTATATCACTGGGCATCAAGAGATTGATGGTATACGGAGATTCACTGGTAGTCATAAGCCAGATAAACAAAGAATGGGATTGTTCGAGCGATTCAATGGGAAAATACTGCACTGCCGTCCGAAAACTAGAAGATAAATTTGAAGGTCTGGAATTTCACCATGTAGAGAGAGAACGAAACACGGTAGCTGATGTATTGTCCAAGCTAGGATCCAGTCGAACTCAGGTCCCACCTGGAGTTTTTGTTCAAGAAATACCACACCCAAGCATCTCACTGGATCAGGCAGAAGAATGTAATACCTTGAGCCAGCTAGAGTCAGATTCCGATGACTGGAGGAAGCCGATCATCAAATATATAAAGAGTGAAGAGGAACCAGATGACAAAAATGCAGCCGAGCGCATTGCTAGATAGTCAGCTCACTACACACTCATTGGGGAAACACTATACAGAAGGGGCGCATCGGGCGTCCTCATGAAATGCATTCTCTCATCTACCGGAAAGCAACTTCTGGATGAGGTCCATGCTGGGCAATGTGGAATACACGCAGCGTCCAGGACACTAGTCGGGAAAGTCTTCAGGTCGGGATTCTACTGGCCAACAGCAAAAAGTGATGTAGCCGAGTTAGTTCAGAGGTGCGAAGCCTGCCAGTACTTGTCAAAACAACAGCATCTACCAGCGCAGCAACTGCAGACCATACCAGTAACCTGGCCGTTCGCATGCTGGGGATTGGATATGATTGGGCCTTTCAAGAAAGCTCAAGGAGGATACACTCACATACTGGTAGCAATTGACAAATTCACTAAATGGATAGAGTTCAAACCCATTGCTTCTTTAACTTCAGCTAAGGCCGTGGAATTCATACAAGACATAATATTCATATTCGAAATACCGAATAGTATCATAACTGACCTGGGATCCAACTTCACGAGTTCAGAGTTCTTCGATTTCTGTGAGCAAAAGAGCATTCAGATCAAATATGCTTCGGTGGCACACCCAAGAGCCAACGGGCAGGTTGAAAGAGCTAACGGGATGATATTGGAGGCACTCAGGAAAAAAGTCTTCGATAAAAATGAAAAGTTCGCAGGAAAATGGATAAGGGAGTTGCCCTACATTGTTTGGAGCCTAAGAACTCAACCTAGTCGAGCTCTGCATGGAAATACTCCTTTCTTCATGGTCTACGATTCAGAGGCAGTACTACCTGCTGATCTCAAGTTTGGGGCGCCAAGGTTGATCTTTGAAAACATAGCAGAAGTCGAGGCTACTAGGCTAGAGGATATTGATATACTCAAAGAAGAACGGCTGAACACGGTAATTCAATCAGCACGGTACAAACAAACTCTGAGGCGCTATCTTAATAAGACCATGTGACATTGATCCTTCACAGTAGGAGATCTCGTCCTCCGCCGAATTCTAACAGGGGAGGGACGGCACAAGTTGTCACCTCTATGGGAAGGACCATTCATAGTAGCAGAAGTCACTCGGCCGGGATCATATCGCCTCACTCAGATGGACGGCACGGAAATTGGGAACTCATGGAACATAGAACACCTCAGGAAGTTTTACCCCTAGCTGTATTTCAAAAGCTATTGGGATGACAATGTACTCTGTAAACTGGGAAATATATCATCAATAGAAAGGCTTCAAGAGCGCTCAAATTATTCATTGTCGACCTGCATTCTTACTTAACTCGGGGTGACCACTATGCCCTGCTAACGGAGCAATCGGCTTAAGTCGGCGACGACTTAAGACGGTGCAACATGCTCACGCTTACTTAACTCGGGGTGACCACTATGCCCTGCTAACGGAGCAATCGGCTTAAGTCGGCAACGACTTAAGACGGTGCAACATGCTCGCGCTTACTTAACTCGGGGTGACCACTATGCCCTGCTAACGGAGCAATCGGCTTAAGTCGGCGACGACTTAAGACGGTGCAACATGCTCGCGCTTACTTAACTCGGGGTGACCACTATGTCCTGCTAACGGAGCAATCGGCTTAAGTCGGCGACGACTTAAGACGGTGCAACATGCTCGCGCTTACTTAACTCGGGGTGACCACTATGCCCTGCTAACGGAGCAATCGGCTTAAGTCGGCGATGACTTAAGACGGTGCAACATGCTCGCGCTTGCTTAACTCGGGGTGGCCACTAAACCACACTAACGGAGCGATCGGTTTGAGTTAATACTAACTTAAACTGGCGCATCACACTCGGCGCGCATACGGTTACTCATCCAGGGGCGGCCTCTATGTCCCATGAAGAAGTCTCGAAACCATCATGCTGCATTTTACTTCTACAAATGTAGATACTGTTGAATTCTAAACAATAGGAGAACAATAGTAGCATTCAATACTAAAAAGGTGTCCTCTAACAAAACATCCGAGCATGTTAACCGCACGCTCAAAGCAAGCAATGTTTTTCTATTTTGCAAAATTCTTCTCAGGAGCAACCGACGAAGAAGGGCGACTTGAGGAATCAGGAGCAGCGTTCACATCAGCCCTTATGTCGTCGGCGACAACCACACCAGGTCTCCTCATCAAAATCCGCCCTGCGCGAATGGCTTTATCCATAGCTCTGTCGCGCTGGGCCCTCAGAGTAGCAGAAGCTTCTTCAGCAACCTTGACAGCCAACTGAGCGGTCTCTAGCTCCTGGGCGACGGATTTCTTGGAAGCACGCAGTTCCTTGATGATAGCATCTTTAGCCGATATCAATTGCCTAAGGCGAATCACGTCATCCAAGGATTCCTGCAGCTTATATCGATGATTGTCTAACTCCTCCCTGGTGAAGCGATGACTCCTCTCCAAGATGGTCAATGAGTTGCTGGAGTCACGGTATAGCCTGTCAAGATTGTCACGAGAAGTAACAAGGGCACATTTTTCTTCCTGCAAACAAGAATCAGCTTCTTCAAACGTCAAGCAAGCAATAAGAACACGGCAAAACAAAGCCCGGATTCACAGGACACCTTTTCAGAATCGAGCTGAGCGCAGAGAGTAGAGTTCAGCATGTTAGCATCATTCAGAGAAGCAGAAACCTGGGCCAGCTCAGTCTGACTTTGGGAACACTTTTCCTCAAGATCATAGCATCGACGGACCAGTTCAGCCTGACCTTGAGAATGTTTTGCTTCAAGATCAGAATACTGTCGAGCCATATCTGGCGAGAAACAGTCAAGCAAAGGGGTTAAAGTAAGAAGCAGCTTAATAAGGTAGCCAAAAGGAAGCAGAAGAACACTAACCAGCATTCGCCGCCTCTAAGTCAGAAACACGCTACTGAAGCAGCACCGGATTCCAACGCGCCAGAGACAAAGCTCCTTCTGGGACAGAAGCACCCTGCAACTTCAGTTGACTAGCCATCTCGTCCACCAATGCCTGACATTAAGAACAAATGAGTATAATAACAGCAGTCTATCTGGTGTAAAAGTCAGACTAGAAGAAACCAAAATACCTGGAGGTTGGAGAAGAATGAGGGGACCCCCAAATCGTGAGAGATCAACTGACGGCTCGGTGAAGGATCACCACCCGGAGCAACTTGCAATGAATCAGCAGGAACCAATTCAGTGTCATCAGCAGAACCCAAAACTTTGTCGTCGGGTACGCTGGCCTCTAAAGCGACTCCTTGACCAAAGGCTTGGGCTATCACCATGCAACCAAAGTGTGGAGGAGAAGACACTACGTGAACATCCATGGAAGTGCAAGAGGGAGAACCCGCTCGGACACCCTCGGGGGCTGGGTCATAGTTTGCGCTACCCATTCGAGTCGGATCGTCTCCGGCAACACCCTCGGGGGCTGGGTCGTAGCTTGCGCTACCCATCCGAGCCGAATCATCCCCGACAACACCCTCGGGGGCTGGGTGAGCGCCAACACCATCCTTGAGGGCCGAGTTCTCTGCAGCAGCCACCTCTAAGGCTGAAGGTCCCTTAGTCACTTCCATGGGAGTAGGGCAATCCAAGTCAGCTTCCTAACACTCAAGACCGCGCTCCAAGGTCGATGAGGCGCGGGACGCTGCCCGGGATGACCCCAACCCGGCGTCGAGCACATCAGCACAAACATCCATCGTGCCACCATCTGTCGGCTCTGATAACAGATCCTCTGGAACCATGTCTTCAAGAGTTTGATCAAAGTTCGCTAGAGATAATTCTTGTAGACCAATGAGGGCAGACAAAGCAGGAGAAGGAACACCACTACTTTCCCCACTGGCTATGTAGCGCCGACTGTTCTTCCGAATCAGAGGGATTTCATCTTCTTCTTCCTCCTCATCTTCATCAGCAACACGAATAGCACACCCATTGGGGTCAACAGCGGCCAGATCACATCCATTGGGGTCAGCTTCAGCAAAGGCAGGCATTGGCACCTCATCAGCAGCAGGAGCAGAAGGACCAGCATCTTGATCCAAGCTAGACACTCGGCGAAGACGTCTCCTCTTCTTTTTCTGCCCATCAACAGGAGAAGCAGGCTGATTGGCTCGGCAAGGGCGCTTCGGGCGAACATTGTCAGGCCTCTGAATATCCAAGGCTTTACTAGCTTCTGGGAGAGGTGCTACCACCGGTATTTCAGTAGGGGCCGCATCAGAAGAATCCTCAGCCAACATATCCAGCATGGCATTTATCTCTGCATCACTGGGATCCAAAGGCACCTCAAAGTGAACCTACCGTTCATCATCAAGAATTTTTTCAAGCGAAGCAGCCAAAGCACTAACTTCTTCGGCAGAGGGTCGCACTCTAAGGCCCAAACCACCATCACCAGTAGGAGGATTTGGCACAAAATGGGTAAAGGCCTTGGAAGGAGGCAGGTTCCAGGCCGAGTATGCAACAGAGGCACCAACATTTGACACCTTGCCTCTGAGTATCATTTCGAGCCGGCTCACCAAGTCCACAACAGGAATTCTTCTGTTGGTCACCTGGGTTGAGTCAGCTAGACCTCGGTACAGATAGGCCAGATATGCCCTGTCCTTCGGTGGCTGAATATTCTTGAAGACAAAGTCAGCAACCACAGCCTCTGCAGTCAGACCCCTCTCCTTCAACAATCCAACTTCAGCTAGCAGAACCCCTGCCTCAGCCATATCCTGGTCTGTGGGGGATTCGGTCCAGCTCGGAGTGCAAACATCCGGCTGTCTCCCTTACCGTGGGGGGAGAGAATTTCCGTGATTCTCAACGATAAACCACTCCAAGCGTCATCCTTTGATGTTGTCCTTGAGGGGGATGTCGAGATAATCAGTCTTCCTTCCACGGCGCATCTCCAAGCTCGCGCCCCCCACCAGCTGATGTTGTCCTCCGGCCATCCCAGGGCGACAATGATACAAATATTTCTACAATCCAAAGTGTGGTAGAATGCCAAGAAAAGCCTCACATAAATGAACAAAGATGGAGATTTGCAGAATGGAATTTGGGTTCAGATGGGTCAGATTCAAGTGATAGAAATCAAGAAGACCGTGGAAAAAGGGGGAAATTGGAAGAGCAAGACCGCGGAGAAGAAAAGGAACATAAACAATGGATTCGTGGGTGTCCTCTGTTGGAACAGTGACCCGTGGCAAATTCGCCAAGAACAGAGCTCCTTCGGAGGAAGAACTCCGATGGACACGAGATGGAGAAGATCAGACTCAGAAACAACAGACATATGGTTACCTGCGAAAGGCAACTAGCTGTTGGGATCGATGGGGGGAATGACAGCAACGGATGAACTTGATGCTTTCCGCTTGGGCGCCATCTCAATCTTGCTGGCAAGCGGAGCGGAAACAGTAACGCACGAGCGCAAAGAAGGCTTGGATGCAGAAAAGCAAGAACTAGGGCACAGAAAGCAGAGGCGCGCAACAATGCAGTACATATGGGGTTTTCCCAGGCCGGATACCGTTTCCAAAAAGCGCCCAGTCATCACCCGGCGGTTATTTCTAAAACGCTGGCGTGCCATGTCATCACTCAGCTGCTATTCCTAAAAAAGCTGGCGTGCCATGTCATTACTCGGCCGTTATTTCCAAAACGGCCGACGCGGCCCGTTCTAACTCGGCTGTTACCTCTAAAACGCCGACGTCACCATCAGTCACTCGATAGATTACCTCTAAAACGCCGATGTCACAATCAGTCATTCGGCTGTTACCTCTAAAACGTCGACGTCGCCATCAATCACTCGGTTGTTACCTCTAAAACACCGACATTGCCATCAGTCACTCGGCAGATTACCTCTAAAACACCGATGTCACATCCATCACTCGACCGCTATCACTAAATCGGTAAGGTAGCTCCAAAGGATTCGGCCGTTACTTCTAAAACGCCGGTATCATCAGCAACCGTTCGGCCGTTATCTCTAAAACACTGACACGACCCGCCATAACTCGCCCGTCATTCTTAAAGCAACGACGGGATTTTGGATGACTCGGCCGCAACCACCAAAGCGCCATCATTACAAATAAGGCAATCAGAAATATGATTCGATGATCACAAATACTCCTTGTGCATTGATAAGATTGGTGAACAGCGAGAAAGCAACATAACGCACACAGAGGTGGAGCGAAATCACTTTTCATTATAAAGGGAAGCTACAAAACTTACAAATCAACTCGTTATGAGTTGATGACCTCCCTACTACTACATTACACTTCACTACTCTATACTACTAACTACTACTATAATATTTCATTATACTACTTCTAATCTATACCAACATTTACAAAACCAGTGGCATCTAGCCACTGGCCTTGTTGCTGCCCTTGCTGCTGCCCTTGCTGCCGCCGCCGTCGTTACCTTTGCCGCCCTTGCTGTCGCCGCCACCACCACCGTCGCCTCCGTCGTCGCCGTCATCACCACCATCGCTGCCGCTGCCCACCTCGGACGAGTCCGAGGAGTCCTCCTCGTCCGAGGAGTACTCCGACTCATCCGAGCCCTCGAGCCCAGCACGCTCGACAGCCCGGATGTAGGTCCAGACCTCTGCGGCAAGCCCCTGGGAGTCGTCTGAATCATCAGACGACGTCGGGGGCGAGACGGGAGCTGGAGATCCCTCGGACTCGGAGGAGAACTCCTCCTCCGAGTACTCCGAGTCGCCGAAGTCCTCCGAAGGAGGAGTCGGCTCACGTTTGCGCTTGTCACCAGAGCGAGGAGAAGAACCGCTACCTTTCTTACTCTTGCCCATGGTGGCAGTGGAGGGAAGAAGAGGAGAGTAAACAGCAGCAAGAGATGTGAAAAAACCGGAGAAGCAAAGGCACTATTTATAGAAGAAGGCAACCGCTCACCTCCTACCACGGCCACTGAACAGTCGCAAAAATTCAATATGAACTTCAAACCGTCTGAAGACACGTCAGGCGGCTGACGCCGCTTCACGCAACACAACACCCATTGGGACTCCAGTCAACTGCGCGGGCGATATGATTACACCCGCGGTCACATCAAATTACTACTCAGAAGCAGTTTGCTAAAACACTCAGCATACCAAGCCATCCCTTGCCTACACCCATTAGGGGGACGCCCATGAATTATCAGTATATTTTTCAAAACTGTCACATCCGTGCAGTGCATGCAATGAATACCTCAAGACAAAAGTGAGATATCAGCAAGGACCAAAGGAAAGCCAAATATAGCCGGTGAGGTACAAGTCTGATTGACAGAAGCGACATGAAGACTAGCCAGGGGACGTCTATCGAACATCCAATCAGTTGCAGATCAAATAAATTGCACTACTGTCACACCCGGTTTTGGAAGGTAAACCGAATGCGAACCATGTACGTGCCAGGATCAGAACTCACGTACATAGCAATTACATAAATGACTCATCATAGCACAATGCTTCGAATAACAATAAAGAGTAAGTAATAATATAAAGACTAGAGTCATTTACATAAAATAATCAAAGTACACAGAATAGAAACGTAGCCAACGTAAATAAACCCACCACAGGCAGTTGACTGGGGGTGGTCGCTGTAACACCCGGATTTTAGGGGTCCAAAACCCGGGGGCTAACATAATCACCAGGTGTGCTGGGACCAAGTCTCACACATATGATGAATCATGGCACAGGATCGAATGTCACAACTTTATATATAACAGGAGTTCTATACAAAATAATTAATTACATTATAAGGAGACAACGGTCCAGCAACCCAAAGTTGACTGGGAGACGACGGCCTAGATCTCTCACGAACTCATCACAGCACACCTGGTGCCTTGACTCAAATCAAACAAGGTTGAATTCCAAACTTTTCTTACTTTTAGATGCATACATAAAACATCAGTATGGATGCAAAACTATATATATATATATATTTATATTTGTTTTGATTTAGTTCTTTTATACATAACTCCAATCACGAACTAGAGAATAGTTCATAATTCATGAATTTTAGGAAGATATATATTGTAAATTATATATTAATATTCGTCATAGTTCATATAATTTCACTTCAAGAATAATTTAGTTTATCTAGATATCTTTTAGTAAAAAAAAATTATTATTACTTTTGGGAGTGGTAACTTTGAATATTCTCAAGGAAAGGTGTTTTGATTTAAAATCCCCAGAGAATTTTCCTCATTTTCATATGATTAAACTTTCGGGTGTTACAGTCGCTAGCCTAATCCTCGAACTCATCGAAGTCCTGGAACTCCTGGAGATTTGCCTCGACGCCTTCTTCTTTACCTGAGCATGGATTGCACCAAAGGCAACTTGGTGTTTTGTGAAAGCAAGGGTGAGTACACATCAACGTACTCAGCAAATGTCCCGTTTGGCTGTAGTGGACTAGCTTTATTTGGGGTTAAGGTCAAGCAATTGCTTTTAGTTGGTCAGGTTATTATTATTAATTGAGAGCCAGGTTTTAACATTAACCCAAGTTATTAACCCAAAGTACCCTTTCCAAACGGAAAAAGTACCACTTACCATTACCATAGTCATAACCATCATCCTTGTCACCACCTGTAAACCAACCATCTCTGATCAAGTATCTCTAATCAAAGAGGATCCCAAGGCCGCTCATAACCGTGAGCACGGCTGATATATCAGTTTCACTACCCTCTGAAGAGGTCGCGCACTTTACCCACAAGCCGTGATTCCCTCTTGCCTCGAGCCGATCAAACCCTTAAACACTACCAAGGTGAATAGGCAGGGTTTCACTACGTAGTTGTTACAAAGATTCCCTAGAGGTCATAGCCGCCCGTTAGGTTTCTCCAGTTTGATAAACACAGTACCTCTCCCCGCAGGAGGGTGACTAACAAAAGCAAAACGAAAGAACCTCGGCACTCAGCCTCGGCAGAGCAAGCACTGTGCCTGGACCCCATTGACGGCACGACGACGAAGCAACTACACCTCTAGTTCCTCTAATTAATTAGCTAAGGGCATCCCATTTCACCCTCATGGTTGCACTGTTATCCCGGGTGGTCTCTCAACGAACAGGTCCTTACGGAGAGGTACTCGGGAAACAACCCGAGTCCCCTAAATGCCACAAGTATATCATCATATCCAGAATAAAATCATAGTATCATCATTGTATCTCATCATGTTCATTATTTAAAGTAAAGCGCTAGCATGTAGCTAACCATAGTAACCCAAAAGGTAAATCAAGGACCAGGTAAATAGAAAGCTAGTAAATCCTTAGGTTGTTCATAGTATGCGAGACAGTGCATTATAAAATAAATGAGACATAATGGGTCAGAGGACACTTGCCTTCACCAAACAGATGCTCAGGATATTCAGCCTCATAGAACTCAGAGAGCTTGATCACTTGGTCGCCAACTCTTGATCTTCGATTCCTCGAAGTGCGGAAACAAATCGCGATCTAATCGCGACGAGAAGCGAAGACGAACAGATACAAGCAAACAAACATATACTTATGCATAAGAACATTACACCATACAAGATAAAATATTATAAAATCATGCGGCATAAAATAGAGCTTGATTCTATGGTCACGCGAGGGAAAGAAACGTGGTACTCGAAGCTACGGTCGAGAAGATCTCGCATTTATGCTAAATAAATATTAAGTAAAACATTTAATTCGACATTATCAAATATAAATAATATCTATCGTTTAGTTTGATTAATAAGCTACATTAACAAATGTCAGTTAATTAAGTAATTTAATTAAAACCTGAGATTCTAAGCGAGACGAATTTACGACGCGTGAAACAATACTACAGCGTGCGAACGATGCGCGGACACGCGCGACATAGCATGCTGACGGCACATGAAACAGCGCGCGTGACGAGCGCGGACGCGTACGAATCAGCACGCTTCCACGTGCGGAGCAGCACGCACAAAAGACGAGGAAAACTAAATAGGTGACACGATTATATTAAACGAATGTTAAATGAATAGAAAGTAGTTAAATTAATATTATCTATGTTAATATTTATTATAAAAGCCTAAGTTAAACACTACACATTTAATCTAATTAGAATATTAATCTAATAACTATTAATCGAGCGAGTCTTAAGTTAAGTACCTAAAATATACGACCCGACAGATTAACATTATTAACGTGAGTGCTCGTAAGCGATAACAATTTATTATCACGAGCAGACTTCGTGCGACCTGCGCCACCGACACGCGAGATACGTGCGAACGATGCGCGGCAAGGCGAGTGACATGAATAAGTGGCACACGCGACGCACGCAAACGACGTGTGACAACGCGTGCGAACCGCACGCGTAACACGCGCGAACGACGCGCGACAACACGATAATAACGCATGAACAATACGCACGAACAACACGGCAACGGCGAGCGCCACACGTGCGAACAGCGCGTGGACAGTGCGACGACGCGCACGACTAACAAGAGTCGCTAATAGACATCGCGTTTATACTAAACACTAAATAGGTATGAAATACCACATCTAAGTTGTTAAAATCACATTACCACATATTTACAATCGTCTAACTAAAATCATGATTTTAATCCAATTGAGTATTCAGTTTACTGACCAACAATTAAATAGGAAAATAATTAGCGAAGGAGGTAGACGAGGTAGACAGGGGGTAGACGGGAGTCGTCTAGGGGTAGACGAACGTCGTCTAGGGGTAGACGGATTTCGTCGGGACCCTGACGACGTGCTGCGCGTACACGAAACAACGCGCGCGACACACGAGGATCACTAACAATTATCATGTTTATATTACGTATATTAATTCAACAGCACTTCGATCAGGATAATCACATAAACAAGTATTTAGAAATGCGCAAATAAACTAGCAATTAATTTTATTCAAATTGTTATTCTAATAAATAACAAATAATTAACTAGTTGATTCAAACTTACGTCGTGACAAAGTAATGTTACTAATGTGATCTTGACGCGACGAACGAACACCCTAGATTACGCTTAAACGCGAAGAAAACTATATTTCTAAGTTCAACTTAGTTAACATAAATTAATTGTGTGGGATATTTTAGATAAAGTGAATTATCAATTAATCAATGATTTAAACGAGAATTAATTACTACGCATGGACGATTATAGCGAAGTGATTAACTAAAGTGCGCGGATCGCGTGCGCGACACGCGCGAAACAGCGTGAGGACGACCCACAAACAACAACGACGGCGCGCGCAACACCCGTGATCACGTGCGAAACCGTGCGCGCGAGACTTGATGGGTACGCGACGCACTAAGCGACAGGAGCGAGGCACGGCGAGGAGCACGCGTGGGTTGTGCGCAGGGGCTGCGCTCGGCCATGGGGAAATGCGCGGTGCACGAGAGCTCCGACCGAGGGAAGACGAGGCTCAACGACATGTTGTGCGCACGATGCACCGCACGAGTGACAAGGAGGACGCGACATGACGACGGCGAGGCTGGCTGATGGCGCGGCCAAGCTGGCAGAACGACTGCGCCAGACCGCGGGATGTTGGGACCTCGCCGGTGCCATGCGCGGAGTCGGGCAGGGGCGCTCGGATGGGAGCTAGCCACGCTGGGAGAGGGGCGCACACGCCAGCGGCCAGGAGCAGCGACGCCGGTGGCGCGGCCTCGCCCGAGTGACGGAGGTGCGGGACGGCTCGCCAACACACGACGCTACGAGTCTACGACTGCTACTGCGCAACGAGCGGGGAAGAACGGCGTCTGCGGTGATCCGATGTCGGACAAAAGATGGCACTTAAGGGAGGCGATAGAGAGGGAGAAGGCCCGGGGTTTCTCACCTTAGAGCGGACGTCTGGCTCGACAGAGATGGTCGCGGTTGGGGCGTGCGCGGCGAGAGCTTCCTGCGTGGCTGTGGCCTCCGGCGACCAGGGCTAGGACGAGCACGAACGCTGCGACGGCGATGGGGAATCCGCGCCTAGGGCTGCCGGTGTGCTCGCACAGAGCCTTGCCGCGCAGGGGTCAAGACAGGGAGTGTTGAACCTCCATGGCCGCTCGGTCAATGTGTTGATGGAGGTCAGATGGGGCCGAGTCAGCAGGAAAGCGAGACCAGGCGAGGGGAGGAGAGAGGGAGGAAGAAGGTGCTACGCGCGGCTGCGAGTTGGCGACGTGGGCGCAGGGACTTGGACGGTTGGAGAAGACGTGCCCTTACGGCCAGAGAACGAGCGGCGGCTGCGCGAGTGGCTGGGCGACCTGTCCACGCAGAGACGTGCGCGACGCGCTGCAGGCGGGCGCGCGCTGGGCGGCTGGGCAGGCCAGCCAGGCGATGGCGCGCTGGGCAGGCCAGCCAGGCGGCGGCGCGCTAGGCTGCTGGGGGAAAATGGGCCGCGCGCTAGGGTTTGGGGGCGCTGGGCCGCGGCGAGCGAGTGGGCCAAGGGGAGGTGGGCCTCGCGCAGGCTGCCAGGGAGGACGCGGCTGTGGATGGGCCACGGGGAAGGGGTGGCGCGCAGGGGACAGCTGGGCCGGGGAAGTTGGGCCGCCGGGAGAGAGGAGGGGCTGAGGGAGTTTTCCTTTTATTTATTTCTTTTCCTTTCTTTTTCTCTTTTTGAAAACATGTTTTAGTTTTGAATCCAAATTCAAACATGTTTCCTAAATTTGAATAAATGCACCATCACAAAGAAAAACATGCCTTGACATGCTATGCAACAATCAAGGACCCCCCCTTATTAGGGTTTTATTTTACTAGGCTTAAATGTATATAAAACAAAATAACTTTACACTATTTATGAAAAACAAAAGAAAAGCAATGAAAAGAAAGGGTAACACCTAAATTTGAAGGATATTAGAGAAAAAATATACCCCCAAATTCAGGGTGTTACAACTACCTAGCAAGATATGGGCAGATCATGAACTCGGCCTCAAAGACAAAATATACGCTGACCTCTAAAGCATAATATCAATAACATAATGCTGACCTCTAAGGCATTCGGCAAGAAGAAAGGATGATTCTCGGAAATAGGGCATGAAATGAAGACCTTCGAGTGGATTATTTTCAAAAATCCACTCGAAGCTCGGGGGCTACACCCATTGGGTGCACCTTCGGTGCACCCAATGAATCGTCATCTCAGATCAAGACAATGCTGACCTCTAAAGCATAGGGCAAGATCAAAACAAGGCTGACCTCCGACAAAGTACAAGTGGAAAATAAAAGTGGTTTCTGATAATACTCGAAGTGAAGACCTTCGAGTGGATTGTCTGCAAAAATCCACTCGAAGCTCGGGGGCTACACCCGTTGGGTGCACCTTTGGTGCACCCAATGAAGTTCGAAGTCCTACAGTGCGAAATGCTGACCTCCGTAGCGTGAGTCTGAGACAGAACACCAATTTTAGAGTGATAAAAGCAGAAGGAGACAGTAAGAAATTGTTTTTACCGGATTACTCAGAAAGCATTTCCTGTTACAAACAAAGACCGCAAGTTGGACCTAGGATCTTTGGGCCGATTATTTCAAAATCAAACCAAAGATCGGGGGCTTGTGGGGGACAGATATCCCCCGGGTCCACTGGAAGGATAAAAGACCTCACGAAAGGCCTGAGGGCCCAATAAATCGTAAGGTCATCCCTTCGTGGGCCTGGGGAGGAATGACCAGTGAAGCAGATTGACATAAGGCCAGATCGGCGCAAAACTAGACGGCCCAATGAATTCAAGCAGAGATCACAACAATAACCCGACCTTCCCGCGCGAGGGCTCCGTACAACGGAACCAGGCGAGGATGGGTCGGCGAAGTTATAGGAAGATAGACTCGGTTGGTTCACTATCATTTAGGCGCACACTGTTATCATATCTGCATGTAATGCCCCACGGTCGAGTATATAAGGCCTAGGGGCACCCCTTCAGAACAATGGAACTCACTACTCAGCCATCCACCTCAACTCTCTACGTTTCCCGCACTAGAGAGCTCCCTTGTAACCAGTCACATAAAGCATTCTCGCCAGGACGTAGGGTATTACTCATTCCAAAGCGGCCCGAACCTGTAAACAATTGTCTACTGTTTCTCGTGCATCCAGCACGAACCATTGAGCTACAGTCGGTAACACCGTCCTACTCCTAAAAAACACCTTGAGGGGCAACCCCGGGCGTGCGGTCGGACCCAAAACACCGACAGGTATGCCTTTTGATCAACGGACTTACCTCTTTTGTTGAGGTCAACATGCCCGTCGGTTCCCATCGGTGTCTTAGCGGGCTTGGCGTCCTTCATCCCAAACCGCTTGAGAAGATCTTGTGTGTACTTCGTTTGGGAGATGAAGGTGCCGTCCTTGAGTTGCTTCACTTGGAATCCAAGGAAGTAGGTCAACTTGCCCATCATCGACATCTCGAACTTTTGTGTCGGCACCCTTGTGGGGGACAGATATCCCCCGGGTCCACTAGAAGGATAAAAGACCTCACGAAAGGCCCAAGGGCCCCATAATTCGTAAGGTCATCCCCTCGTGGGCCTGGGAGAACGACCAGTGGAGCGGATTAACACAAGGCCGGGTCGGCGCAAGACTAGACGGTCCAACAAATTCGAGCACTAATCACAATAGTGACCCGACCTTCCCGCGCAGGAGCCCCGTACAACGGAACCAAGCAAAGATGGGTCGGCTGAATTATAGGAGGATAGACTCAGATGGTTCGCTATTTCTTAGGCACACGTTGTTATCATATCTGCATGTAATGCCCCACGGTCAAGTATATAAGGCCTAGGGGCACCCCTTCAGAATGATCACTCATTACTTAGCCATCCACCCTGCTCTCTACGTTTTCCAGCACTAGAGAACTCCCTTGTAACCCATCACATAAAGCACTCTCGCCAGGACGTAGGGTGTTACGCATCTCAAAGTGGCCCGAACCTGTACATCATTGTCCACTGTTTCTCGTGCGCCCAGCACGAACCATCGAGCTACAGTCGGTAACACCGTCCTACTCCTAAAAGCACCTTGAGGGGTAACCCCGGGTGCATGGTCGGACCCAAAACACCGACAGCTAGCGCGCCAGGTAGGGGGTGTATCATCGATCCAAGCTAGCTCAATGGTCGTCACCTTCCAGCACAAGATCATCCTCTGCCCCGGATCCATGTTCTGCTTCGGAACTATCTCATCTGTAGCGGATGAGGAGGGAACTCTGCATCGCATTGCGGATCCTCCGAAGAGAAAGTTGTCCTCAAAGATCTACGAGAAAATCGGAGCAAAGCAAGAAAAAGGGCAACCTCTAGTGCTCCGAAAAAAGATCACCTTCGGCAAGCTAGGAGCCGAGGGTCCTTCAGCCTGGAGAACTCCGATGTCCACCTCTCCGACAGAGGAATGGACACAGATCACAAGGAAAAAGGAGGCAAAGGATCATCAAGCTGGTCTTTTTGTGCCTTCGTCCTCAAAGGAGAACAGAAAGAAGATCGTCGTGGCAGCTGCTCCATTCTACCTCGACGTCCTCTTCATCAGGAGAGTGGAATCGCCCCCCATCTCCGAAGACGAACCGACCGCACCTGGAGAGGAACCTCCTCAGGGGGAATCCTGCCGACGAAGGAACCGACACCGAAATATCCGGCGACATCACGAGGCCGGAGAGCGGGACCCGGCGCAACCTGTATCGCGAGACGAGGTCTCAGAGATGGGAGAAACTCTGGAAGAACGTGTCTTCGGGGAAAGAAGGAATTCCCGATGACGCAATCGTCAACGGGATCAAGAACAGGCCGAGCAGGAGACAAGACAACGTCGGGAAAATCCACTCTTCGGGCGCAACCTAGACCCCGACTTCGCCCGAGCCATGAACACGCCGAGTGAAGTCGGTGGAGTATTGGCTCGGATAGCTGATGGCCTCCCCCGGACTCCCAACGCCGAGGGCTACCGGCGGCTATTCACTCAAGCAGTCAATCATCTTCTACCCCTCGCTCACCCGCCGAACGATCTACAACACGCCATCAACAGTCGGCGGGACGCACGGAGCTCCATCAACGCTTCGCGCGAACGACGACATGAGAACGAGATCCGTCGCTGGGAAGAGTACAACCGGGATCACGGCATCCCAGCACGGAGTCAGGCTACCAGGACCGAGTCGGCCACGGCTTCAACTGGTGGCACCACCCGGGGACGGTCGAGGCACCACGACAACCACTCCCCTCCCCGGGACAGACAACATCATCGACGGCAGGAGGACACGTGTGGAGTATCGGCACTTACTCCACGCCTCAGGGCCATTCAATGGCCCCCTAACTTCAAGGTATCCAACGTCGACAAATATGAACCTAAGCAGGATCCGGGAGGCTGGCTGGCCGTCTACACCACCGCTGCCCGAGCTGCTGGGGCAACCGAGGACGTAATGATCGCGTACTTGCCTATCGTCCTCGGGCAAGACGCGCTGCAATGGCTGCGACACCTACCCCGACACTGCATCAACGACTGGAGCGACTTCAGTCGGCGCTGCACCGCCAACTTTCAATCTCTCTCTAACAAACCGGCGCAACCATGGGACCTCAAATCCATCAAGCGCCAAGGGGACGAAACTCTTCGGTCATACCTTAAAAGATTCCAGACCATGAGAAATTGTATCCCTGAGGTCGCGGAGGCAGCAGTGATCGAGGACTTCTACAGGGGATCCAATGACTGGGCCTTCGTCCGAACCATACTACAGAAGGCGTCGACAACCTCCGAGCAGCTGTTCTGGGAAGCCGATCTCTACATCACCGCCGACGAACGAGCTCAGGACCTCATCGGGGGAGAGAAGCCTGCGCCAGCGGCACCGCGACGCGACACGAACCAGCAACCCGACAAGCGCTAGGAGAAGAGGCCTCATGAAGAGGTCCACGCCACCGGACCGCCCGCCTTTCACGCCTGAGGCAGACCTCGAGGAGGCAAACGCATGCTGGACGACATCCTAGACGCCCAGTGTCCATACCACAAGGACATGCGCTACACCCTCCGGAACTGCAGGGATTTCAAGCATTCCGTTAGGCACGGTCGACCCTTCCAACCTCTACCTCCTCCCCCACCGCGAGGAGGGCCAGGAGAACCGCGACAGCCCCAGCAGCAGGAGGAGGGAGGAGGTGGAGCCTTCCCGCGCGTTGACAGAGAAGTCAACGTCATTTTCGGCGGACATGGGTCACAGGAAAGCAAGAGGCAACAAAAGCTCAACGATCGTCAGATACTGGTGGCGGCTACCAGTCGTCCTGTCCCGTACCGATGGTCTGAGCACCCGATCACCTTCACCCGGGTAGATCAGTGGCTCAACTTCAACCACCCAGGCAAATACCCGCTCCTCGTCGATCCGGTGATCCGAGAGAGCAGGGTAAAGAAGGTATTAGTGGACGGGGGGAGCAGCATCAACGTCACCTTCCCCCGGACACTCCAAGGCTTGGGAGTTCACCTCTAAGAGCTCCACGAGTCGGACACTCCTTTCTTCGGCATCGTGCCGACTGAAGGAGAATACCCGCTGGGCCACATCTACATGTCGGTCACCTTCGGAACTCCGGAGAACTACAGAACTGAGTTCCTAAGGTTCGAGGTGGCAAACTTCGACTGCGAGTACAACGCCATCATCGGGAGGCCTAGATTGGCAAAGTTCATGGCCATCCCGCATTATACATACATGATATTGAAGATGCCAGGACCACAAGGGATCATAACTGTGCGCGCTGACTTCCAAGGCGCCGCAGAATGTTTCCGAGTAGCCATTCAGGCGGCCCTCACCACCAAACCATCGGCGACTTCTTCTACACAGGCGAATTCTAAGCCTAAGGAAGATCCTGCAATACCCGCGAATGAAGCTCAAGCTGTGACCTCTATGCGGCCGACTGAAAAAACCAAGAGAATCAATCTCGGGTTCGCCGACGAGCGCAAAAGTGCTATCATCAGTTCCAGTCTTGATGACAAATAGGAAGGCGCGCTCGTCCAGTTTCTGCAAGATAACCGAGACGTATTCGCATGGCAACCTGTGGATATGCCGGGAGTCCCGAGAGAACTGGCCGAGCACAAATTGAAGGTCTACCCCCAGGCGAGGCCGATCCGACAGAAGTTACATCGCTTCACGCCCGACAAGGGAGAAGCCATCCGTGCTGAGTTGGCTCGCTTGGTCGCGGCAGGATTCATTAGAGAGGTGTTGCATCCTGAGTGGCTAGCTAATCCTGTTCTTGTACTCAAAAAGAATAAAGTGGATTGGAGCATGTGCATCGACTATACGGATCTCAACAAACACTGTCCAAAGGATCCCTTCGGGCTTCCTAGGATAGATTAGGTGGTAGATTCCACTGCCGGATGTTCTGTGTTGTCTTTCTTGGATTGCTACTCTGGGTATCATCAGATTAGTCTGGCAAAAGAAGACGAGGAAAAAACAGCATTCATCACTCCATTCGGAGCTTTCTGCTATACCTCCATGTCGTTCGGCCTCAAAAACGCTGGAGCGACTTATCAGAGGGCTATTCAAACATGCTTAGCCGATCACTGGGGCAAGCGTGTGGAAGCTTATGTGGATGATATGGTGATCAAAATAGAGAATTCAGAAAATTTCATTGAAGATTTACAGCTGGTCTTCAACAGTCTACAGCGATATCGATAGAAGCTTAATCCTGAAAAATGTGTTTTCGGAGTACCAGCAGGAAAGTTGCTCAGGTTTATTGTTAGCCACCAAGGAATTGAAGCCAATCCAGAAAAGATCGAGGCTATCATGAGGATGGAAGCACCACGATCACAGAAGAAGGTTTAAAGACTTACCAGATGTATGGCAGCTCTGAGCAGATTCATATCAAGGCTGGGAGAGAAAGGCTTACCATTCTATAAGGTTCTCAAGAAGGTAGACAAATTCTAGTGGAATTCAGAAGCACAAGAAGCTCTAGATGCGCTAAAAAAAATCTTGACAACACCACCAGTGCTGAAACCGCCGCGCCGAGCCACACCGACTCAACCGGCTGAAGATCTACTATTATACATCTCTTGCACGACTCACGTGGTAAGCACCGCGTTGGTAGTCGAGCGAGCAGAAGAAGGACATGCATACCCAGTACAGCACCCTGTCTATTTCATTAGTGAACTCCTGGGTCCCTCGAAGAAAAAATACCCTCAAGTCCAAAAGCTATTATATGCAGTACTTCTAACTGCACGCAAGCTCTGTCACTACTTCGACGACCACAAAGTCATAGTAGTCACTGGATTTCCGATAGGAGATATTCTTCACAACAAAGAAGCCATCGGGAGAATAGCCAAGTGGGCCTGTGAGCTGGGATCTCACGACATTGAATTTCGACCTCGCACTGCTATCAAAACTCAAGCACTAGTTGACTTCGTATCAGAATGGACTGAGCAGCAGGTACCGGATAACCCAGAAACCGCAGAAGTGGCGAATGTATTTTGATGGCTCGTTGAAGCTGCAGGGAGAAGGCGCAGGGATCCTCTTTATTGCACCTGGAGGTGAACAACTCAAGTATGCTCTTCAATTGTTATTCCCGGCATCTAACAATGCACCCGAATACGAAGCTCTAATTCATGGACTGAACATTGCCATATCACTGGGCATCAAGAGACTGATGGTATATGGAGATTCTCTGGTGGTCATAAGTCAGATAAACAAAGAATGGGACTGCTCGAATGACACCATGGGAAAATACTACACTGCTGTCCGGAAACTAGAAGACAAATTTGAAGGTTTGGAATTTCATCATGTGGAGAGAGACCGCAACGCGACAGCTGATGCATTGTCTAAACTAGGATCCAGTCGGACTCAGGTCCCGCCTAGAGTTTTCATCCAAGAAGTACCGCGCCCGAGCATTTCAATGGATCGGGTAGAAGAATGTAACACTCTGAGCCAACCAGAGTCAAATTCTGATGACTGTAGGGAGCCGATCATCACATATATAAAGAATGAAGAGGAACCAGATGACAAAAATACAGCTGAGCGCATTGCAAGGCAGTCGGCTCACTATACACTCATTGGGGAAATGCTATACAGAAGAGGCGCATCAGGAGTCCTCATGAAATGTATTCTCTCAGCTACTGGAAAACAACTTCTCGATGAGGTCCATGCTGGGCAATGTGGAGTACACGCAGCATCCAGGACCCTGGTTGGGAAGGTCTTCAGGTCGGGTTTCTACTGGCCAACAGCAAAGAGTGATGCAGCCGAGTTAGTCTAGAGGTGCGAAGCCTGCTAGTACTTATCAAAACAGCAGCATCTACCAGCACAGCAACTGCAAACCATACCTGTAACTTGGCCGTTCGCGTGCTGGGGATTGGATATGATTGGACCTTTCAAGAAAGCTCAAGGAGGATACACTCATGTACTGGTTGCTATCGACAAATTCACTAAATGGATAGAGTTCAAACCCATTGCTTCTCTAACTTCAGCTAAGGCCGTAGAATTCATACAAGACATAATATTCAGGTCTGGAATACCGAATAGCATCATAACCGACCTGGGATCCAACTTCACAAGTTCAGAGTTCTTCGATTTCTGCGAGCAAAAGAGCATTCAGATCAAATATGCCTCGGTGGCGCACCCAAGAGCCAACGGGCAGGTCGAAAGAGCTAACGGGATGATATTGGAGGCGCTCAGAAAGAAAGTCTTCGACAAGAATGAAAAGTTCGCAGGAAAGTGGATCAGAGAGCTGTCGTATGTTGTTTGGAGCCTGAGAACTCAACCTAGTCGAGCTCTGCATGGAAACACGCCTTTCTTCATGGTCTATGGTTCAGAAGCAGTGCTACCTGCTGATCTCAAGTTTGGGGCACCAAGGTTAATCTTTGAAAACATAGCAGAAGCTGAAGCTACTAGCTTGAGGATGTTGATGTACTCAAAGAAGAGCGACTGAATACGGTGATTCAATCAGCACGGTATCAGCAAACTCTGAGGCGCTATCATGATAAGGCCATACGGCATCGATCCTTCGCAGTGGGAGATCTTGTCCTCCGCCGAATTCTAACGGGGGAGGGAAGGCACAAATTGTCACCTCTATGGGAAGGACCATTCATAGTAGCTGAAGTCACTCGGCCGGGATCATATCGTCTCACTCAGATGAACGGCACAAAAATTGGGAACTCATGGAACATAGAACACCTTAGGAAGTTTTACCCCTAGCTACATCCCAGAAGCTATTGGGACGACGATGTATTCTATAAATTGAGAAATATATCATCAATAAAAAGACTTCAAAGGCACTAAAATTGTTTGGTGTCAATCGGCATACTTACTTAACTCGGGGTGACCACTATGCCCTACTAACGGAGCAATCGGCTTAAGTCGGCAATGACTTAAGGCGGTGCGACATGCTCACGCTTACTAAACTCGGGGTGACCACTATGCCCTACTAACGGAGCAATCGGCTTAAATCAGCAATGACTTAAGGCGGTGCGACATGCTCACGCTTACTAAACTCGGGGTGACCACTATGCCCTACTAACGGAGCAATCGGCTTAAGTCGGCAATGACTTAAGGCGGTGGGACATGCTCACGCTTACTAAATTCGGGGTGACCACTATGCCCTACTAATGGAGCAATCGGCTTAAGTCAGCAATGACTTAAGGTGGTGTGACATGCTCACGCTTACTAAACTCGGGGTGACCACTATACCCTACTAACGGAGCAATCAGCTTAAGTCAGCAATGACTAAAGGCGGTGCGACATGCTCACGCTTACTTAACTCGGGGTGGCCACTATGCCCTACTAACGGAGCGATCGGTTTAAGTTGGTAGTGACTTAAATTGGCGCGGCACACTAGGCACGTTTGCGATCACCCACCTTAGGGCAACCTTTATGCCCCACGAAGAAATTTCAAAACCATCACACTGCATTTACTTCTACAATTGTAGATACTGTTGAATTCTAACAATGGGAAAACAATAGTAGCATTCAGTATTAAAAAGTGTTCTCTAACAAAACATCCGAGCACATTAACCACACATTCAAAGCATTCAGTGTTTTCTATTTAGTAATGTTCTTCTCAGGAGCAACTGACGAAGAGGGACGACTCGAGGAATTAGGAGCGGCATTCACGTCTGCCACTATGTCGTCAGGAACAACCACGCCGGGTCTCCTCATCAGGATCCGCCCCGCGCGAATAGCTTTATCCATAGCTTTGTCGCGCTGGGCCCTCAGGGTAGCAGAAGTCTCTTCACCAGCTTTGACAGCCAACCGAGCAGTTTCTAGCTCCTGGACGACTGATTTCTTGGAAGCACGCAGATCCTTGATGACAGTATCTCTGGTCGACACCAACTGCCTGAGGCGAATCACATCATCCAAGGACTCTTGCAGCTTATAACGATGATTATCCAACTCTTCCCTAGTGAAGCGATGACTCCTCTCCAAGATGGTCAACGAGTTGCTGGCATCGCGGTATAGCTTGTCAAGGTTGTCACGAGAAGTGGCAAGGGCACGCTTTTCCTCCTGCAGACAAGAATCAGTTTCTCCAAACATCAAGCGAGCAATAAGAACACAGCAAACAAAGCCAAGATTTACTGGTCACCTTTTCAGAGTCAAGCTGAGCACGGAGGGTGGAGCTCAGCGTGTTAGCATCATTCAGGGAAGCAGAAACCCGGGCCAGTTCAGTCTGACCTTGAGAATATTTTACTTCAAAATCAGAATACTGCTGAGTCATATCTGTCAAGAAATAGTCAAGCAAAGGTGTTCAGTTAAAAAACAGAATTAATCAAGTAATCAAAGAAGAAACAAAGGGCACTAACCAGCATTTGCCATCTCCAAATCAGACACCCACCGCTGAAGCAGCACTGGATTCCAATGTGCCAGAGATAGAGCCCTTTCTAGGATAGAAGCACCCTACGACCTCAGCTGACCAACCATTTCATCAACCAACGCCTGACATTAAAAACAAATGATTATCAGAACAATATCACACATGGGGTACAGCCAGATCAGTAAAAACCAAGTTACCTGGAGGTTGGAAAAGAACGAAGGAACTCCCAAGTTGTGGGAAGTTAATTGATGGCTCGATGAAGGATCACCAACCGGAACAACTCGCAATGCATCAGTGGGGACTAGATCAGTATCATCAACAGAGGTCAAAACTATGTCATCAGGAGCGTTGGCCTCTAAGGCGACTTCCTGACCCCGAAGCTTGGGCTGCTGCCATGCAACCAGAATGCGGAGGAGAAGACCCTACATGAACGTCCATGGAAGTGTAAGAGGGAGAACCGACTCGAACACCCTCGGGGGCTGGGTCATAGCTCGCGCTACCCATCCGAGCCGGGTCACCCCTGGCAACACCCTCGGGGGCTGGGTAAGCGCTAGCGCCATCCTTGAGGGCCAAGCTCTATGTAACAGCCACCTCTAAGGCTGAAGGACCTTCACCAACTTCCATGGGAGCAGAACAATACAGACTAGCCTCCTGACCCTTAAGACCGTGCTCCAAGGTTGATGAGGCGCGGGACGCCGCCCGGGATAACTCCAGCCCAGCATCAGGCACATCAGTGCAAACATCCATCATGCCACCGTCTGCTGGCTCTGACAACAAATCTTTTGGGACCATGTTTTCAAGAGTCTGATCAAAGTTCGCCAGAGATAATTCTTACAGACCAATCAGGGCAGATAAAGCTGGAGAAGGAACACCACTGCTTTCCCTGCTGGCTAGGTAACGCCGGATGTTCTTCCGAATTAGAAGGATTTCATCCTCCTCTTCCTCATCTTCATCAACAACGTGGACAGTACACCCATTGGGGTCAGCTTTGGCCAGATCACACCCATTGGGTTCAATATCATCTAGGTCACACCCATTGGGATCCACAGCAGACGGGTCACACCCACTAGGGTCAGCTTAAGCAAATGCAGGCACTGACACTTCCTCAGCAGCAGGAACAGAAGGACCGGCATCCTAATCCAAGCTAGACACTCGACGAAGACGTCTCTTCTTCTTTTTCTTCCCCTCAGCAGGAGAAGTGGGCTGATTGGCTCGGCGAGAACGCTTCAGGCGAACACTGTTAGACCTCTGAATATCCAAAGCTTTACTGGCCTCAGGGATGGGCGCTACCACCAGTGTTTCAGCAGGAGCGGCATCAGAAGAATCTTCAGCTAACATATCCAGCATGGCACTTATCTCTGCATCACTTGGGTTCAAAGGTACCTCAAAATGAACCTGCCTCTCGTCGTCAGGAATTTCTTCAAGTGAGGCAACCAAAGCACTAACTTCTTCGGGAGAGGGTCGCACTCTAAGGCCCAAACCGCTATCACCAGCAGGAGGATTTGACACAAAACTGGTAAAGGCCTTGGAAGGAGGCAGATTCCAGGCCGAGTATGCAACAGGAGCACCGATGTTCGACACCTTGCCTCTGAGTATCATCTCGAGCCGGCTCACCAAGTCCACAGCAGGAATTCTTCTGTTGGTTACCCAGGTTGAATCAGCCAGGCCTCGATACATATATGCGGGGTATGCTCTGTCTTTCAGTGGCTGAATGTTCTTGAAAATGAAGTCGGCAACCACAGCCTCTGCAGTCAAACCCCTCTCTTTCAGCAGCCCAACCTCAGCAAGCAGAGCCCCTGCCTCAGCCACCTCCTGGTCCGTGGGGGATTCGGTCCAGCTCGGAGTGCGAACATCCGGCTGTCTCCCTGACTGTGTGGGGAGAGAATTCTCATGATTCTCCACGATGAACCATTCTAGGCGCCATCCCTTGATGCTGTCCTTGAGTGGGATGTCGAGATAGTCAGTCTTCCTCCCACGGCGCATCTCCAAACTCGCGCCCCCCACAAGCTGGTGCTGCCCTCCGGCCATCCCAGGCCGACAGTGGTACAAATGCTTCCAAAGGCCGAAGTGAGGCAAAACACCAAGGAAGGCTTCGCATAAATGGACAAAAACAGAAACTTGCAAAATGGAATTGGGATTCAGATGGGTCAGATTCAAGCGATAGAAGTCAAGGAGACCGCGGAAGAAAGGAGAAATGGGAAGAGCAAGGCCGCGGATAAGAAAAGGAACATAAATGACGGATTCGTGTGTTTCTTCTGTCGGAACAGTGACCCCACGACAGATCCGCTAGGAACAGAGCTCCTTCGGAGGAAGAACTCCGATGGATACGAGATGAAGAAGGTCGGATTCAGAGACAACAGACATATGGTTACCTGCGAAGGGCAACTGACTATTGGGATCGATGGGGGGAATGATTGAGACGGACGAACTCAAAGCTTTCCGCTTGGGCGCCATCTCAACCTTGCTAGCGAGCGGAGCAGAAGCAATATTGTAGGAGAGCAGAGAAGGCCTGGATGCAGAAAAGCAAAAACTAGGGCACGGAACACGGAGGCGTGCGACAGTGCAGTACATATGGGGTTTTCCCGGGCTAGGCGTCACTTCTAAAATGTTGGCATGCCATGTCATCACTCGGCCGTTATTTCTAAAACGCGGGCATGCCATGTCATCAACCGGCCGTTATTTCTAAAGCGCGGGCGTGCCACATCATCACTCGGCCGTTATTTCCAAAACGGCCGATGCGGCCCATTTTAACTCAGTGGTTATTTCTAAAAACGCTGACTTTACTAGACTTCACCTGGTCATTGTTTCCAAAGCGGCCGGCGTGGCCCGTTATCATTCGGTTGTTACCTCTAAAACGCCGATGTCGCCATCGATCACTTAGCTGTTACCTCTAAAACGCCGACATCACCAGTAACCGCTCGGTCGTTACTTCTAAAACACCGACGTGGCCCGCTATCACTCAGCCATTACTTCAAAAAGCGCCAACATCGCCAATAATAACTCGGCTGCTACCACCAAAGCACTGACGTCGCAAATAAAGCAGTCTGAAGCATGACCCGATGACTCCAAGTTGCTACTCAAGCGTTGCAGACAGAAAACATCATTGGCGGTAAATATTAAAACGATCGACAACTGACTAGAAGGAAAATAATGCACACAGAAGTGGGGCGGAATCATTCTTCATAAGGGAAGCGTTACTGAACTTACAAATCAACTCATTACGAGCTGATGCCTCCCCTACTACTACATTACATTTCACTAACTATACTACTAGCTACTACTACATTATTTCGCTAATACTATTTCTACTACTAATCTACACTAACATCTAAAACCAATGGCGTCTAGCTACTGGCCTTGTTGCTGCCCTTGCTGCTGCCCTTGCTGTTGTCGCCGCTGCCACCCTTGCCGCTGCTGTCACCGCCCTTGCCGCTGTCGCCGCCGTCGTCACCGTCGCCTCTGTCGTCGTCGCCGTCACCGCCGTCGCCGCCGCTGCCCTCCTCGGACGAGTCGGAGGAGTTCCCCTCGTCCGAGGAGTACTCCGACTCATCCAAGCCCTCGAGCCCGGCGCGCTCGATGGCCCGGATGTAAGTCCATACCTCCACAGCGATCCCTTGGGAGTCGTCTGAATCATCAGACGATGTCAGGGGAGAGGCAGGAGCCGGAGAGCCCTCGGACTCGGAGGAGAACTCCTCCTCCGAGTACTCCGAGTCGCCGAAGTCCTCCGAGGGAGGAGTCGGCTCGCGCTTGCGCTTGTCGCCGGAATGATGCGAAGAACCACCACCTTTCTTGCTCTTGCCCATGGTGGAGTGGAAGGAAGAAGAGGAGAGTAAACAGCAAGCAGCAGTAAGAAATGTGAAAATGCCGGAGAAGCAAGAACACTATTTATAGAAGAAGAAGGCAACCGCTCACCTCCTACCACGGCCACCGAACAGTCGCAAAATTCAATATGCAATTCAAACCATCTGAAGACACGTCAGGCGGCTGACGCCGTTTCACGTAACACGACACCCATTGGGACTCCAGTCAACTGTGCGGGCGATATGATTACACCCGCGGTCACATCAAGTTACTACTCAGAAGCAGTTTGCTAAACGCTCAGCGTACCAAGCCATCCCTTGCCTACACCCATTGGGGGGGACGCCCAGGAATTATCAGTATATTTTCCAAAACTATCACATCTGTACAGTATATGCAATGAATACTCCAAGACAGAAGAGAGATATCAACAAGGATCAAAGGAAAGCCAAATATAGCCGATAAGGTACAAGTCTAATCGATAGAAGCATCAAAGCACGAAGTGACATGAAGACTAGCCAAGGGCCATCTATCGAACGTCCAATCAGTCGCAGATCAAATAAATTGCAGGACCTAGCAAGATATGGGCAGATCGCGTACTCAGCCTCAAAGACAAAAATGTGTGCTGACCTCTAAAGCATAGTGTTAATAATATAATGCTGATCTCTAAAGGCATTCGACAAAAGGAAAGGATGATTCCCAGAAAAAGGCATGAAATGAAGACCTTTGAGTGGATTATTTTCAAAAATCCACTCGAAGCTCGGGGGCTACACCCATTGGGTGCACCCTCGGTGCACCCAATGAATCATCATCCCCGAAGAAGCAAAATGCTGACCTCTAAAGCATAAGGCAAAATTAATACAAGGCTGACCTCTGAAAAAGCACAAGTGGAAGATAAAAGTGATTTCTGATAATACTCGAAATGAAGACCTTTGAGTGGATTGTCTGCAAAAATCCACTCGAAGCTCGGGGGCTACACCCTTCGGTGCACCCAATGAAGTTCGAAGTCCTACAGTACAAAATGCTGACCTCCGAAGCACGAACCTGAGACAGAACACCAAATTTCGAGGAATAATAGCAGAAGAAGACAGTAAAAAAGTCGTTTTAACCGGATCACTCAGAATTCAGAAGCAGTGGCCCGGCAGGCTTATTTCCAAAGCATTTCCTGTTAAAATCAAAGACTGCAAGCTGGACCTAGGATCTTTGGGCCGTTTATTTCAAAATCAACCCAAAGATCGGGGGCTTGTGGGGGACAGATATCCCCCGGGTCCACTAGAAGGATAAAAGACCTCACGAAAGGCCCAAGGGCCCCATAATTCGTAAGGTCATCCCCTCGTGGGCCTAGGAGGAACGACCAGTGGAGCGGATTAACACAAGGCCGGGTCGGCGCAAGCCCAGACGGCCCAACAAATTCGAGCAGTAATCACAATAGTGACCCAACCTTCCCGTGCAAGAGCCCCGTACAACGGAACCAAGCAAAGATGGGTTGGCTGAATTATAGGAGGATAGACTCAGATGGTTCGCTATTTCTTAGGCACACGTTGTTATCATATCTGCATGTAATGTCCCACGGTCGAGTATATAAGGCCTAGAGGGCACCCCTTCAGAGCGATAACTCATTACTTAGCCATCCACCCTGCTCTCTACATTTTCCAGCACTAGAGAACTCCCTTGTAACCCATCACATAAAGAACTCTCGCAAGGACGTAGGGTGTTACGCATCTCAAAGCGGCCCGAACCTGTACATCATTGTCCACTGTTTCTCGTGCGCCCAGCACGAACCATCGAGCTACAGTCGGTAACACCGTCCTACTCCTAAAAGCACCTTGAGGGTAACCCCGGGTGCGCGGTTGGACCCAAAACACCGACAACCCTGCTAAACACCTCACAAGACTTTTGATTAGTAGAACTAAATATTATGTCGTCGACATAAATTTGGCAAACGAAGAGATCTCCATCACAAGTCTTTGTAAAAAGAGTGGGATCAGCTTTCCCAACCTTGAAAGCGTTAGCAATTAATAAATCTCTAAGGCATTCATACCATGCTCTTGGGGCTTGCTTAAGTCCATAGAGCGCCTTAGAGAGCTTATATACGTGGTCGGGATACCTATCATCCTCAAAGCTAGGGGGTTGTTCCACGTATACTTCCTCCTTGATTGGCCCGTTGAGGAAAGCCCTCTTCACATCCATTTGGAACAGCCTAAAAGAGTGGTGAGCGGCATAGGCTAATAATATTTGAATACACTCTAGCCTAGCCACAGGAGCAAAAGTCTCCTTGAAATCCAAACCTGTGACTTGGGCATAACCTTTTTCCACAAGTCAAGCCTTGTTTCTTGTCACCACTCCGTGCTCGTCTTGCTTGTTGCGGAACACCCACTTGGTTCCCACAACGTTTTGCTTTGGATGTGGCACCAGGCTCCAAACTTCATTTCTTTTGAAGTTGTTGAGCTCTTCCTGCATGGCCAACACCCAGTCCAGATCCTGCAAGGCCTCTTCTACCCTGAAAGGCTCAATAGAAGAGACAAACGAGTAATGCTCACAAAAATTAGCTAAGCGTGAGCGAGTAGTTACTCCCTTGCAGATGTCACCCAGAATCTGATCGACGGGGTGATTTCTTTGGATCGTAGCTCGGACTTGGGTTGGAGGGGCCCGTGGTGCTTCTTCCTCCATCACTTGTTCTTCCTGTGCTCCCCCTTGATCTTGTCCCTTTTCTTGAGGTACCTGTTCACCGTCTTGAGTTGGGGGATGCACCATTGTTGAGGAAGATGGTTGATCTTGCTCCTGTTGTTCTTGTGGTCGCACATCATCGATCGCCATTGTGCGTATTGCGGCCGTTGAAACATCATCTTCATCTATGTCATTAAGATCAACTTGCTCTCTTGGAGAGCCATTAGTCTCATCAAATCCAACATCGCTAGAGACTTCAACCAAACCCGATGATTTGTTGAAGACTCTATACGCCTTTGTATTTGAGTCATACCCTAGTAAAAGCCCTTCTACTGCTTTTGGAGCAAATTTAGAATGTCTACCTTTCTTCACCAGAATGTAGCATTTGCTCCCAAATACACGAAAGTAAGAGACATTGGGTTTGTTACCGGTAAGGAGTTCGTAGGAGGTCTTCTTGAGAAGGCGATGCAGGTAGAGCCGGTTTATGGCGTGACAGGCTGTGTTCACAGCTTCCGACCAAAACCGCTCAGGTGTCTTGAACTCTCCAAGCATCGTTCTCGCCATGTCGATTAGCGTCATGTTCTTCCTCTCTACTACACTGTTTTGCTATGGTGTGTAGGGAGCGGAGAACTCATGCTTGACACCTTCCTCCTCAAGATATTCCTCAACTTGCAGATTCTCAAACTTGGACCCGTTGTCGCTCCTTATCTTTTTCACCTTTAGCTCAAATTCGTTTTGAGCCCTCCTTAGAAAGCGTTTTAGGGTCCCTTGGGTTTCTGATTTGTCCTGCAAAAAGAACACCCAAGTGAAGCGGGAAAAGTCATCAATAATTACAAGACCATACTTACTTCCCCCGATGTTGAGGTAGGCAACGGGTCCAAAGAGGTCCATGTGAAGAAGCTCCAATGGTCTTGATGTTGTCATCACGTTCTTGCTATGATGAGTGCTTCCCACCTATTTCCCTGCCTGACATGCTGCACAAGGTCTGTCTTTCTCAAAACAAACATTGTTTAGTCCTAACACATGTTCTCCCTTTAGAAGTTTGTGAAGGTTCTTCATCCCAACATGTGCTAGACTGCGATGCCAAAGCCAGCCCATACTAGTCTTAGCTATTAAGCATGCATCTAGATCGGCCTCCTCTTTCGAAAAATCAACTAAGTAGAGTTTGTCGTCTAATACACCCTTAAAAGCTAATGAACCATCACTCCTTCTAAAGACAGATACATCAATGTTTGTAAAGAGACAATTGTAACCCATGTGACACAATTGACTTACAGACAGAAGGTTGTACCCAAGCGACTCTACTAGAAAAACATTCGATATGGAGTGCTCGTTAGTGATGGCTATCTTGCCCAAGCCTTTGACCTTGCCTTCATTCCCATCTCCAAAGATAATCGTATCCTGGGAATCCTTGTTCTTGACGTGGGAGGTGAACATCTTCTTCTCCCCCGTCATGTGGTTTGTGCATCCGCTGTCGATTATCCCGCTAGAGCCCCCGGATGCATAAACCTGCAAGGCAATTTTAAGCTTGAGTTTTAGGTACCCAACTCTTGTTGGGTCCTACAAGGTTAGTCATAATAACTTTTGGAACCCAAATGCAAGTCTTGTCTCCCTTGCATTTAGATCCCAACTTTCTAGCCACTACTTTTGTATTTTTGCATGTAAATACAAAAGAAGTATTGCAAGCATGATAAATAGTAGAGGGTTTGTTGCACATTTTTCTAGGAGCATGAGACACAACATGATTTCTCCTAGGCCTACTTCTACCATAATCATGAGTGGAGCTAGAAGCAAGCATAGCATTTGAATCATAATAAGCAGCATGATCATAACTCCTATGAGAATGACTAGCAATTTTCCTATCATAAATAAAGGCATGATTCCTTTTAGGACTACTAGCCATGGGGGCCTTCCCTTTCTCCTTGTTGAGAATAGGAGTCCTTGGGCTTGTTAAGTTCTTGGTTTTCCTTTGAAAACCAAGTCCATCCTTAATTAAGGGGTGTCTACCAACAGTGTAGGCATCCCTAGCAAATTTTAGTTTATCAAAATCAACCTTGCAAGTCTTAAGTTGAGCATTAAGACTTGCCACCTTATCATTTAGTTGAGCAATAGAAGTAAGATGTCTATTATAGGCATCAACATCAAAGTCCTTACATTTATTACAAATAATGACATGCTCAACACATGATCTAGTTTCTTTTGCTTCCTCTAGCTTAGCATTTAATCCATCATTTAAACTTTTTAAACTAGAGATAGATTCATGGGAAGCAGATAACTCAGAAGATAGCATTTCATTTCTCTTAGTTTCTAAAGCAAGAGATTTTTGCACACTAACAAATTTGCCATGTTCCTCATACAAAATGTCCTCTTGCTTTTCTAACAATCTATCCTTTTCATTTAGAGCATCAATCAATTCATTAGTTTTATCTACCTTGGCTCTATCTAGTCCTTTAAACAGATCAGTGTAGTCTATTTCATCATCAGAATATTCTTCATCACTAGATGAAGTGTACTTGGGTGTGTCTCGAATACATACCTTTTTCTCCTTGGCCATAAGACATGTATGGCGTTCGTTGGGGAAGAGTGAGGATTTTTCGAAAGCCGAGGCAGCAAGTCCTTCGTCGTCGGAGTCGGAAGAGGAGCAATCCGAGTCCCATTCCTTTCCAAGGTGCGCCTCGCACTTTGCCTTCCTGTAGTTCTTCTTTTTCTCCTTCTTCCCGCTCTTTTCTTGTCCCTGGTCATTATCATTATCGGGACATTGAGCAATAAAGTGACCAGTCTTACCGCATTTGAAGCATGAGCATTTTCCCCTTGTTTTATTCTTGTTGGGGTACTCCTTGCGTCCTTTGAGTGTGGTCTTGAAGCGCTTGATGATAAGTGCCATTTCATCTTCATTGAGTTCGGCAGCCTCCACTTGAGCTACCTTGCTTGGTAGCGCCTCCTTGCTGCTTGTTGCTTTGAGAGCAACGGGCTACGGCTCATAGATGGGTAATGGACCGTTCAAGGCATCATCCACGTATCGTGCCTCCTTTACCGTCATGCGCTCGCTCGCAAATTTTCCAAGTATCTCCTCGGGCGTCATCTTGGTGTACCTAGGGTTTTCACGAATAAGATTGACAAGATGGGGGTCAATTACAGTAAATGACCTTAGCATGGGTCGGACGACATCATGATCTGTCCATCTTGTGCTTCCATAGCTTCGGATCTTGTTGACCAGGGTCTTGAGCCTGTTGTAGGTCTGAGTTGGCTCCTCTCCCCTGATCATCGCAAACCTTCCTAGCTCGCCTTCCACTAGTTTCATCTTTGTGATCATAGTGGCATTGTTTCCCTCATGTGATATCTTGAGGGTATCCCAGATTTGTTTGGCATTGTCCAAGCCACTCACTTCATTATACTCGTCCCTGCAAAGAGATGCTAACAACACAGTAGTAGCTTGTGCATTTTTATGAATTTGCTCATTTATGAAAACGGGATTGTTAGTACTATCAAAATGCATTTCGTTTTCAACAATCTCCCAGATACTAGGATGGAGGGAAAATAAATGACTACGCATTTTATGACTCCAGAAAGAGTAGTCTTCTCCATCAAAGTGTAGAGGTTTCCCAAGTGGAATTGATAGCAAATGAGCATTTGAATTGAATGGAATACGGGAATAATCAAATGAATAGTTTTGATTAACCGTTTTCTTCTTTGAAGAGTCGTCGTCGTCGTCCCTTGGTGAAGAAGAAGATGCATCGCTGTCGTAGTAGATGATCTTCTTGATGCGTCTCTTCTTCTTTCCGTCCCTCTTCTTGTGACTTGAGCCTGAGTCGGTAGGCTTGTCGTCTCTTGGCTCGTTGAGGAGGGACTCCTTCTCTTTGTCGTTAATCACCATCCCCTTTCCCTTAGGATCCATCTCTTCGGGTGATTAGTCCCTTAAGTGAAGAGTACGGCTCTGATACCAATTGAGAGCACTTAGAGGGGGGTGAATAGGTGATCCTGTAAAATTAAACACTAAATAACCACAAACTTGATTGTTAAGGAGTTAGAGTAATCAAGTGGCTAAGAAACACGCTCGGGTGAATAAAGCAATCACAAGAAGCAACACACGAGACACACGATTTTTATCTCGTGGTTCAGCCAAGTAACACTTACCTACTTCCACGTTGTGGCGTCCCAATGGACGAGGGTTGCACTCAACCCCTTTCAAATGATCCAATGATCAACTTGAATACCATGTGTTTTCTTAGAGTACTCTTCCCGTTTGCGAGGAATCTCCACAAGTTGGAGTCTCTCACCCTTACAATATAGATCACAAAGAAAGCACGAGAGTAAGGTTAGGAGAGCAACACAAACAAGACTCAAATACGCAGCACAACCACGCACACAAGTGAAGACTTGAGCTCAAAGGACAACACAGGGAGTTCACAACTCGAATGAAGCTCAAATCACTAACACGATCAAAAGCGTGGGAGCGAAGTTTGGATGTCAGAGTATGCTTAGAGAGTGCTTTGTATTCTCCTCCATGCGGCTAGGAGCCATTGGAGACCAACTTGGAAGGCCAATCTTTCCTTCTGTCGAGTGGTGCACCGGACAGTCCGGTGCACCACCGGACAGCTATTGTCTATGTCCGGTGCTTGATTTCTTTCCATATGGAGAGCAGCCGACCGTTGGTCCTCGGGATTGGTTGGCACACCGGACACTGTCCGGTTGTAACACCCGGCTTTAAGGGACAAAGCCAGGTGCATCTCATACATGCGCCAGGAAGACAACATATATAATAACAGAGTGCATAGAGATAAATGTCACAATAATCAGAGTATTTATTACATAGCGGAAGACTTACAAAATAAATTATAAATATAAAACGAACTAAGGATCGTTGGCGCCAATGTCAACTGAGAAACGCCACCTAGATCAGATCAAACTCCTCGATACTTGACTCCACTTGAAACCACCTGTTCTTCTCCTGTGGGGGGGGGTGTGAGACAGCAAGAGTGAGCTCACACATGTTCATCGCTCAACAAGTTGTGGGGAATAATGTGACATGAACTCACCAAAGGTGGGAGTTCATGAAGTGTAAGGCTAATCAATGACAGGGGTTGAAGCTGAGCATTGCTTTTAAGTAGTTGGTCAAATTTTATTAGCAGTTACTAAGTGTAAGTGAATACCAAACCATAATAAAATAATAGAACAAAATTAATAATAAACCCATGCAAATGCAAATGACAAATTGGGTTTAGGTTCCATAATTTAATCATCGGAGAGTCCTGAGCCGCTCATGACCGTGAGCTCGGCTAGTATACCAGTTTTACACTCTGCAGAGGTTGTACCCTTTACCCACAAGTCGTGTTTCCCATGTCGCCAGGGTTAGCTAGGCCCTTAGACACTACCAAGGTGAATGGCTAGGGATCCACTACGAGGCCTTTACAAAGTTCCACTAGCTTCCGAAAACCCGCTACAGTTTATAGGAAGTTCCAATGCAGGGTTCCTGGCTGACCGCCATCGCAGCAAAATCAACCAGGGACCTCCCTACACTGACCACTCCCCTACTGCCCTTGCCCCTTTCGGGTAAGGTAGTCTTCCACTAGCTTTCCTAATTAGTCAGCCAAGGGGTCCCATTCCTCCCTTGTGGTGGCACGTGGTTCTCAAGTTAAGCTCCATGTTCCAATTAACAATAACATAATGATCTTGACATGAACATAAATAGAATAACAAAATAACTGGAACATGGATATAATGAAATATTAACCCAAAAACCACGTAAAGCAATAGCATAAACTACCCAAGTGATTCAGGGGTAAACAAGGTAATGAGATAAACAATCTAGGGTGACCTATCGGGTCCCATCAAAATTGAACCTATGCATGGTAAATGATTATAAAGAACATTATTGGGTAACAAAAGTGAATCAAGGGCACAACTTGCCTGGCACTTGAGATTCCAGGTACCAACTTGCTTGTCAGATGACACGTGCCTCGCGCTAGTCGTAGCAATACAAACAAACATGGTATAGATAAAATTAACATCACACCAAACATAAGAACAAACTAAATAATAATGATCTATGCGCTGCTACGAGACTAACACAACTTGAACGGATCAAATCGGAGTTAAAACGAAGGAGTTATAAATTTCCTAGGGTTTTATGTATTTTGATATAAGATTAATTAGGAAATTAATTTTAAAGTGGCTTTCATGTCAAATCAGTGGCACTATTTGATAAACAATAATATTATAAAATTATAGAAATTGGAATGGATTGATTTGGACTTAGTATGAATTTTCTATGGATTTTATAAGTTCTAGAATTATTTTGGCACTAGAAATCCATTTTCTAAACCCTTTATCTTATTTTCTCACAGCACTGGACTACGCGCATAATAACAGAAAACAGCAGGGACCTCTGTGCATGGTTTCCTAGACTCAAGCTAATTCCGCAGTGGACCGCGGGTTATTTCCCCGAAAGCCTGAGGTCTCTTAAGTAAAATGTCCCAGCGAAGGGTTATCTCGCGTTCACAGCCGTCCGATCCTGATCTAAGGAATCCGATATAACGATGAAGGGGTACGCTCCAGATTTAATTGCTACCGCTTGTTTTCAATCCGAAGGCCCGAGTTCTATTACTATGGGATCCCATCTCCATCACCCAACTACAATCCAACGGTCAGCCTCCATCTTCTTCCTCCAGCGGACCAAGCGGCGGATACAGGCACACCCATGGCGGCGCGCCCGCCAGAGCTAGGTGATCGACCCACCTGAACAGATGGACGGCTCCTATTTCCTAATCTCTCTATACCCCATGTAATCCCTACCGCAGAATCCCAGATCGACGGCCACGGAGCCATCATCTCCACCATGGCGGCTGGGCAGCGTCTATGTACTCGGCGCGGAGAGAGTTCGCTGGAGTACCACCGCGCATCCAACCAGTGACTAAAGGTCGTCAACAACCCGATTTACGCGCTGCGAGGATCAAGGCGAAGCAAGGGGAGCATCCATACCTTTATCTGCGCGACAACGAGGACTGGTCACGGTGTATGGCCCGGCGGCGGCAATTTCTTCCTCTCCGGCGAGGAATTCGCCACGCCAGGGCTGACGAAGTCACACGGGGAGACCATAATCATGCGCGGGAGGCCCAGGTGACTTGCCCGGACCGCACTCCAAGCCCAGAGCAGTGCCGCCGGTGAACTGCCCATGTGCCAGTCACGACCTCACCCAACAGCACTCAATCTCTCCCTGGTCGTAGTGGTAGTGGCACCACCCCATCACTCGGATGCCTGGCGCGAGGGTCATAGGGTGCTTATATGGTCCCAAACGATTCCGATGCCAGGGGGATCACCGGTTTGAGATCCACTAACGGCGGATCCATGGCGCTTGTTACGCGGTGAAGGAGATGGCTACGGATTCTATGGATGAGGATGAAGCCGTTGGTGCGGACCCTCGTGTCAGAGAAAGTCACTGCATGCGCGCGCACATGCCTAAAGGTGCTCTCCCCCGGCGACCCGGTACCTTGGCGTCAGCGGATGGAGCGGCAGGTGCGGAGGTGAAGCCGTGCGAGGAAGACGCCCACGCGCGGCGCTGAGCGACTGCCCGGTGGGCCCGGCGCGCCATTGACTCGGTGACGAGATGCCCAGCTGGCGTGAGGAGTGGTGGGCTGGTCACCGTTTGGGAATGATGGAAATGGGCCGAGAACCCAGGAATACAGCCCATGGCACAGAAAGCTCTCCCTCTTTTTTATATATTTCCTATTTCATTTCCCTTCTAAAGTTCCAAATTTGAATTTAAATTTTTGTTGGTGGATTCCACACAAAAACTAAGTGTAAAAATATATACTTCAACAAAAAAAAGGGATATAATTATTCGTGTATGTATATATATTTTTATTATAGGGTGTATTCTTTTCCCTTTTATAATTCCCCTTTCCTTTTCTTTCCTTTCTTATTTTTTTTTTAAATTCATAATTTAAATTCCCATTCAAATTTCAATTCCAAATTGGATTCAAATCTTGGAAAATTTTGTCTTCCGACTACATTGCACAAGTGTGGTACAAATTTCGAAAATATGATTTTATATATACTTTATATGAGTTTTATATTCCTTAACTCTTTCTTTTCTCCTTTCTTTCTCATCATCCATTTTATTTCCAAATTCTTACTTTAGGTTTTAATTTAAATCATCCACTCATTATTATATTTTTATTGGTAGTATTGTTATCAATGTTAGATGCACAAACAAATAAAACCCCACTTGATGCAACTTTTCTTTATTTAGTATTCTTATTGGTAGTCAGGGTTAATCCCAGGATTTTTTTTTATATGCAAAAATGAGAATAACAACACAAGTGGTCAAATGGTCTTTTTATATCCCTCATCTCATTGTTTGGGTATTACAAATCCTACCCCCCTTAAAAAGAATCTCGTCCTCGAGATTTAGGAAGAACTAGGGAAAAGGTGGGGAAAATCTATGCGAAGCTCTTCTTCTCTTTCCCAAGTAGCTTCATCTTCTCCATGATGGCTCCATTGCACTTTGCACATCTTTATAACTTTATTTCTTGTAACTCGAGTCAAGGTGACAAGAATCTTGATCGGATACTCCATGTAAGTCAAATCACCTGAACACAGAGCTCCTCCATTGGTAACTGTTTCTCAGGTGCACGGAGACACTTCTTAAGTTGGGACATGTGGAAAACATTATGCACATCAGATAGATTATCTGGTAGCTCGAGTTGATAGGCCATCTCTCCAACTTGCCTAAAAACTCAGAATGGTCCAATTATAGCGAGGGGACAATTTGCCCTTAACTTTAAATCTCCTCATTCCACGAAGTGGTGACACCTAGAGGTACACATGACCATCTTCCTCAAACTCCAGTGGTCTTCTTCTATTATCAGCGTAGCTCTTTTGCTTGGTCTGAGCTACCTACAAATTCTCCTGAATTATACGGACTTGCTCTTCTGCCTCTTGAATAAGTTTAGGCCCAAAGAACAGTCTTTTTCCAGTTTGGTCCAAAAATAGAGGTGTCCTGCATTTCCTGCCATACAGAGCCTCGTACGGTGATATCTTCAGACTGGCCTGTTAACTATTATGAGAACTCAGCATAAGGTAGACTCTTATCCCAACTACTACCATACTGAAGGGCACAAGCTCTCAACATGTCCTCCAATACTTGATTAGTCCTTTCCGTCTATTCATCAGTCTGAGGATGGTAGGCCGAACCAAAATTCAACTTCAAATCCATATTCTCATGAAAACTTTTCCAAAATCTGGAGGTAAACTGTGACCCTTTATCCAAAATGATCTTCTTCGGTACACTGTGTAGAGACACAGTCCGAGCCATGGACCTCCTTCAGTATAGTCTCACGAAGACTATCAATCTCAGGAACACATATCCGATCCTTGAACCATAAGGTGCCTTGCTCATCGTCCATGAATTTCCGGACCTCGTCCTTCAGTAATCCAATCCTTAATCTCTTGTATTTTAGCATCATCAATTTGTCCTTTGCGGATTTCTTGTTCCAAGGTTGGTTCCACATCAATAATGACTCCTTCAGTGTGAGCAACCATCCCCAGCCTTAGCCACATGCATCACAATAAATGTCAAATCCCTTCTGCAGAGCTGGCATAACCAACACTGGGGTGACATCAATCTCAACTTCAGTTGGTTAAATCTATCTTGGTACTTCTCGTCCCACTTAAACTCTCTTTCCTTCTCCAGAAGTGAGGTCATACGCTTAGTGACCTTAGAAAATTCTTCAATAAATCTCCGATAATAGCCTGCTAATCCCAAGAAACTCCAAATCTCTGTAACTGTAGTGGGTATGCTCCACGCCACTATCTCCTTGACTTTAGCAGGATCCACTGAAATTCCTCCATTAGAAATAATATGACCAAGAAATGGCACCTCGCCAATCCAAAACTCGCACTTGCTGAACTTGGCATAGAGTTGATTATCTCGTAACTTCTGTAGCACCATCCTTAGATGTTCCTCATGATCACTATCACTCTTGAAATAAAAATATCGTCAATGAAAACCATGACAAATCTGTCCAAATCATGAACACCTTATTCTTCAGATCCATAAAATAGGTTGGTGCATTGGTTAGTCCAAATGACATAACAATAAACTCATATAATCCATATCGAGTCGAGAAAGCCGTCTTGGGAATATTCGATGGTCTAATCCTCATCTGATGGTAACCGGATCGGAGATCAATCTTCGAAAATACTCTAGCACCTCTCATAAATCCTCAATACGGGGCAACGGGTACTTGTTCTTCACCGTAACATTATTAAGTGATCTATAGTCCACACACATCCGTTGCGATCCATCCTTCTTCTGCGCAAATAACACCGGTGCTCCCCAAGGTGAGGCACTCGGACGTAAGTAACTAGCCTCTTGTAACTCAGTTAACTGCTTCCTAAGTTCCTTCAACTCCTCTACGGACATCCTATATGGCCGTTTAGAAATAGGGGCGGTTCCAGGTAAGAGATCAATGACAAACTCAACTTTCCTCTCCGGTGGCATCCCTAGTAACTCCTCTGCAAAGACATCCGTAAAAATCTCTAACCGCATGGATGCTTTCACCAACAAACTTCCCATCTACTAAGAATGCCACAAGTCTGATGGTGGTAGTTACTGCAACTTCAACTTCAAATCTTTGTCCTTTGGAACTGTTGAGTTCTACGGTTCCCTTAGCACAGTGTATATACTGCCTTTGCCTTTCTTAACCATGACATACCAAGGATCAAATCTATACTGCTCTCTTCTAACAGTATAGGGGTAGCACATCTGGGTTAGGAATATAGGGTAAGAAAGGAAGAATTGTAGACAAGGCGAGTAATTACGAGAAATGTTACTGCGGGGGATTTATTAGCTAAGTAGATTAGTGTGTTATCCACTAAAGCTAATACTTTACCTTATGGTGGTACATGCTAAGATGCCCAACTAAACTATTTCAATCAATCAAAGAAGCAAATCAGACATTTATCATCAGAACAATCAAACAACGTTTTTAAATATGGAAAAATAGTTTTGATTTTGTCTTAGGCCTCCTATTTCTTAAAAATGTCATAGGGGTAGGGATTCCAAGATTTGAAATCCATCTTGTCTTAGAGTAGATAAGGTAAGAGTAGTCAGAGTATGACAGCAAAAAGGTGGGACAAGATCAAGATAAGATAAGTATAGAATGAATCAGAGTAAGGTAAGTAGGTAAGGGTTGTCCATTTCTATCTAGGTTTCGTCCTACAGTCAACATTTCCTCTGATACCACTTCTGTAACACCCGGCTTTAAGGGACAAAGCCAGGTGCATCTCATACATGCGCCAGGAAGACAACATATATAATAACAGAGTGCATAGAGATAAATGTCACAATAATCAGAGTATTTATTACATAGCGGAAGACTTACAAAATAAATTATAAATATAAAACGAACTAAGGATCGTTGGCGCCAATGTCAACTGAGAAACGCCACCTAGATCAGATCAAACTCCTCGATACTTGACTCCACTTGAAACCACCTGTTCTTCTCCTGTGGGGGGGTGTGAGACAGCAAGAGTGAGCTCACACATGTTCATCGCTCAACAAGTTGTGGGGAATAATGTGACATGAACTCACCAAAGGTGGGAGTTCATGAAGTGTAAGGCTAATCAATGACAGGGGTTGAAGCTGAGCATTGCTTTTAAGTAGTTGGTCAAATTTTATTAGCAGTTACTAAGTGTAAGTGAATACCAAACCATAATAAAATAATAGAACAAAATTAATAATAAACCCATGCAAATGCAAATGACAAATTGGGTTTAGGTTCCATAATTTAATCATCGGAGAGTCCTGAGCCGCTCATGACCGTGAGCTCGGCTAGTATACCAGTTTTACACTCTGCAGAGGTTGTACCCTTTACCCACAAGTCGTGTTTCCCATGTCGCCAGGGTTAGCTAGGCCCTTAGACACTACCAAGGTGAATGGCTAGGGATCCACTACGAGGCCTTTACAAAGTTCCACTAGCTTCCGAAAACTCGCTACAGTTTATAGGAAGTTCCAATGCAGGGTTCCTGGCTGACCGCCATCGCAGCAAAATCAACCAGGGACCTCCCTACACTGACCACTCCCCTACTGCCCTTGCCCCTTTCGGGTAAGGTAGTCTTCCACTAGCTTTCCTAATTAGTCAGCCAAGGGGTCCCATTCCTCCCTTGTGGTGGCACGTGGTTCTCAAGTTAAGCTCCATGTTCCAATTAACAATAACATAATGATCTTGACATGAACATAAATAGAATAACAAAATAACTGGAACATGGATATAATGAAATATTAACCCAAAAATCACGTAAAGCAATAGCATAAACTACCCAAGTGATTCAGGGGTAAACAAGGTAATGAGATAAACAATCTAGGGTGACCTATCGGGTCCCATCAAAATTGAACCTATGCATGGTAAATGATTATAAAGAACATTATTGGGTAACAAAAGTGAATCAAGGGCACAACTTGCCTGGCACTTGAGATTCCAGGTACCAACTTGCTTGTCAGATGACACGTGCCTCGCGCTAGTCGTAGCAATACAAACAAACATGGTATAGATAAAATTAACATCACACCAAACATAAGAACAAACTAAATAATAATGATCTACGCGCTGCTACGAGACTAACACAACTTGAACGGATCAAATCGGAGTTAAAACGAAGGAGTTATAAATTTCCTAGGGTTTTATGTATTTTGATATAAGATTAATTAGGAAATTAATTTTAAAGTGGCTTTCATGTCAAATCAGTGGCACTATTTGATAAACAATAATATTATAAAATTATAGAAATTGGAATGGATTGATTTGGACTTAGTATAAATTTTCTATGGATTTTATAAGTTCTAGAATTATTTTGGCACTAGAAATCCATTTTCTAAACCCTTTATCTTATTTTCTCACAGCACTGGACTACGCGCATAATAACAGAAAACAGCAGGGACCTCTGTGCATGGTTTCCTAGACTCAAGCTAATTCCGCAGTGGACCGCGGGTTATTTCCCCGAAAGCCTGAGGTCTCTTAAGTAAAATGTCCCAGCGAAGGGTTATCTCGCGTTCACAGCCGTCCGATCCTGATCTAAGGAATCCGATATAACGATGAAGGGGTACGCTCCAGATTTAATTGCTACCGCTTGTTTTCAATCCGAAGGCCCGAGTTCTATTACTATGGGATCCCATCTCCATCACCCAACTACAATCCAACGGTCAGCCTCCATCTTCTTCCTCCAGCGGACCAAGCGGCGGATACAGGCACACCCACGGCGGCGCGCCCGCCAGAGCTAGGTGATCGACCCACCTGAACAGATGGACGGCTCCTATTTCCTAATCTCTCTATACCCCATGTAATCCCTACCGCAGAATCCTAGATCGACGGCCACGGAGCCATCATCTCCACCATGGCGGCTGGGCAGCGTCTATGTACTCGGCGCGGAGAGAGTTCGCTGGAGTACCACCGCGCATCCAACCAGTGACTAAAGGTCGTCAACAACCCGATTTACGCGCTGCGAGGATCAAGGCGAAGCAAGGGGAGCATCCATACCTTTATCTGCGCGACAACGAGGACTGGTCACGGTGTATGGCCCGGCGGCGGCAATTTCTTCCTCTCCGGCGAGGAATTCGCCACGCCAGGGCCGACGAAGTCACACGGGGAGACCATAATCATGCGCGGGAGGCCCAGGTGACTTGCCCGGACCGCACTCCAAGCCCAGAGCAGTGCCGCCGGTGAACTGCCCATGCGCCAGTCACGACCTCACCCAACAGCACTCAATCTCTCCCTGGTCGTAGTGGTAGTGGCACCACCCCATCACTCGGATGCCTGGCGCGAGGGTCATAGGGTGCTTATATGGTCCCAAACGATTCCGATGCCGGGGGGATCACCGGTTTGAGATCCACTAACGGCGGATCCATGGCGCTTGTTACGCGGTGAAGGAGATGGCTACGGATTCTACGGATGAGGATGAAGCCGTTGGTGCGGACCCTCGTGTCAGAGAAAGTCACTGCATGCGCGCGCACATGCCTAAAGGTGCTCTCCCCCGGCGACCCGGTACCTTGGCGTCAGCGGATGGAGCGGCAGGTGCGGAGGTGAAGCCGTGCGAGGAAGACGCCCACGCGCGGCGCTGAGCGACTGCCCGGTGGGCCCGGCGCGCCATTGACTCGGTGACGAGATGCCCAGCTGGCGTGAGGAGTGGTGGGCTGGTCACCGTTTGGGAATGATGGAAATGGGCCGAGAACCCAGGAATACAGCCCATGGCACAGAAAGCTCTCCCTCTTTTTTATATATTTCCTATTTCATTTCCCTTCTAAAGTTCCAAATTTGAATTTAAATTTTTGTTGGTGGATTCCACACAAAAACTAAGTGTAAAAATATATACTTCAACAAAAAAAAGGGATATAATTATTCGTGTATGTATATATATTTTTATTATAGGGTGTATTCTTTTCCCTTTTATAATTCCCCTTTCCTTTTCTTTCCTTTCTTATTTTTTTTTAAATTCATAATTTAAATTCCCATTCAAATTTCAATTCCAAATTGGATTCAAATCTTGGAAAATTTTGTCTTCCGACTACATTGCACAAGTGTGGTACAAATTTCGAAAATATGATTTTATATATACTTTATATGAGTTTTATATTCCTTAACTCTTTCTTTTCTCCTTTCTTTCTCATCATCCATTTTATTTCCAAATTCTTACTTTAGGTTTTAATTTAAATCATCCACTCATTATTATATTTTTATTGGTAGTATTGTTATCAATGTTAGATGCACAAACAAATAAAACCCCACTTGATGCAACTTTTCTTTATTTAGTATTCTTATTGGTAGTCAGGGTTAATCCCAGGATTTTTTTTTATATGCAAAAATGAGAATAACAACACAAGTGGTCAAATGGTCTTTTTATATCCCTCATCTCATTGTTTGGGTATTACACCGGTGCTCACCGAACATTCCGGTGTGCCCAATCGATTGTTGGCGCGACCACGTGTCGTGTGAAGATTGCGCGGTTGACCGTTGGCGCTGGCGACCGTTGGCTCACCGGACAGTCCGGTGTGCCACCGGACAGTGTAACGCCCCGAATTTCGAGCTGAATTTTTTTCTTTTCTCTATCGCTCGCTAAATTCGGGCGTTACCCCTCTTTCCCATTTCTTTTCGCTAAAACCTCACCCGTCTTCAAAACTTTAAGTCATGTGATAATAGTAAACCCTAGGGTTATTTTCTTTGGTTTGCTGCACCATGCCGAACCATGCATTCTTTTTTTGATTGTTTGAAAGTGTGAAAGCATTCATATAGAAAATAGATATTAGAAAAAGGAAAATCTTTTTCTTTTCTCTCCCCTCCCTTTCCTCCCCTTTTGGCCCAGGCGCCCAGCCACCCCCCACCTTGGCGCGCGGCCCAGCTGGCCGGACGGCCTAGCCGGCCTTGCCCCCTCTCCCCTTCCCCCCCCCCCTCGCGCCGTGGGCCGACGGCGTCGCGACCCACCTCGTCCCCTCGCGCCCCCCGCTTTGGGCCCAGGAGCCGGCCCAGCCGCACCCCCCCCCCCCCCGTGTCCCACGCGCGCAGCGCGCGGCGGTTACGCCCGCCGCCGCCTCTTCCCCGTGGGCCCCACCTGTCACCCTCTCTCCCCGCCCCAAATCTCTCTCTCCTCCCCTGCTCCACCTCGCCCAGACGCTTGGAGCCGCCGCCGCCGCCGCCCGCCTGCGCCCTCGCCCGCGGTGAGCCCGGCCTCCCTTCCCTCTCCTCCTCCCTCTCCCCTCCCTCCCCCTTTCCCCGGCTCGCCGGCGCCCGCCCGCCCCGTCTTCGGCGCCCTCTGGCCCCCGTCCGTCCCGGTGGCGCGGAGCGGCGCGCCCGCCCCCAGCCGACCCCGCCCCCTCCCCGTGCCGCGCCGGTGCGGCTCGCCCCGCCCGCGGCGTCCCAGCGTGGTCCGCCCGCGGCGTCCCGGCGGCGCTCGGCCCGGCCTCGCCGGCCATGGTGCCCGCGCCCGCCCTCCCCGGCCCGGCGAGTTTTCCCCCTCCCCTCGGCGTCGCCGACCATGGCGGCCCGGCGTCCCGCCCCGGCGCGAGCGCCCCCGCCCCTCCCCTCGGCGTGGCCGGCCATGGCAAAGCGGCGTGCCCCGCCCCACCCTCGCGCGCTCCCCCGCCCGGCGTTCCGCCCCGCCCCGGCCATGGCGCGGCCATGGTGGCCCGCCGTGGTGCGCGGCGTTCTCGCCCCACCCGACGAGCCCCCTGCCCCGACTCCGGCGCCCTGCGCGCGCGCTCGTACCCCCCCCCCCCCCCCCGGTCCCGTCCCCCTGCCCCGGCCATGGCAGCCCGGCCTCGCCGGTTATGGCGCGTGGCCATGGCGCGCCCGCCCCGGCGAGTCCTGCTCGCGTCGTGACGGCCCCGGCGCGGCCTTGAAGCTCGGCCCAGCGTGCCTATGGCGCGCGGCCTTGAGCTCGGCCAGCGCGCGGCCCCGACGTGTGCACGGCTAGTTCGCGGCGCGTGTGTGTGGCCTCGCGCGCTGCTCGCGTAGTGCGCGGTGCCTTGGCACGGCTCGCCGTGCCCTCGTCTACCCCTAGACGTGCCCGTCTACCCCCCCCCCCCCCCCCCGTATATTTTATGCGCGCTAATCACGTTGTTCATGTTAATGAAATAGGAAACTCAATTTAGAAATTGGTTACGTTAGTTAATTCATATAGTTAATTGTCTATCTCATTTAATATTGATCAACTAAAAATGGCTATGTCTCTATTAGTGCATGTGACCAATCCTTATTATTGGAGCTAAGTGGAACTAGAGCACGTAACGTCTAGTTATTCGTCTACCCGTAATGTGCCTCGAGCATAAGCTTTAACCCCTGCGAGACCTTCCCCCGTCTCTTTCTAGCCATGGTAAATGCAATATCGTATGTCATATCCTATGCATGTTTAATCTACTTGTTCTCTTGTATGGTGTACTGTTTGTTTCCTAATTTGAATGGATGGATGTATGTATGTTTGCACTCGCATAGAGAACGATCCGGTTGAAGAGCCCGAAGAACTCGCAGGAGAAGCCCCTGAGCAGCAGTCGGTTGGTGGAGGCAAGTGTCCCTTGACCTATCTCTGTCCTATACATTCTTTAATTCACCTCCCGCATTACACTTTTATACCTAAGGATTGACTAGCTTTTGTTATCCATGTCCTTGTTTACCTATTTGGGTTGGATTATTATTGTTTAGCTTTATGCTATTGCTCAACTCTAATCAATGAACATGATGAGAATTATCAATGATACGTTGTTTTCCCTCTTCTTATTATGATGTTATACTTGTGGCCTTTAAGGGGGCTTGAGCGGTTTCTCGAGTGCCTCTCCGTAAGGACCTGTTCGTTGGATGACCGCCCGGGAAAACAGTGCAACCATGAGGGTGGAATGGGGTGCCCTTAGCTGAATAATTAGAGGATCCGGGGTGTAGTTCGCTTCGCCGCCGTGCCGTCAATGGGGCTCGGTGTATGCGGCTCGCTCTGCCAAGGTTGATTTGTCCCTTGGGGAGGAGTGTGGTACATTTAGGAAACCTAACGGGCGGCTACAGCCCCGGGGAATCTTTGTAAAGGCTACGTAGTGAGACCCTGCCTACTCACCTTGGGAGTGTTCAAGGGTCCGTACAACCCGAGGCAAAAAGGGAATCACGGCTCATGGGTAAAGTGCGCAACCTCTGCAGAGTGTTTGAAACTGATATATCAGCCGTGCTCGCGGTTATGAGCGGCCAAGGGAGCTCCAGTGATTAGCGATACTTGATCAGAGATGTTCGGATTGTAGGTGGCAACGAGACTGATGGTTCTTGGTTTTGACTCTGGTAATGGTAAGTGGTACTCTTTCCGTTTGGAAAGGAGTACGTTTGGGGTTAATAACGTGGGTTAATTCTAAAACTTGGCTTTCTCTACTGGTAATAATAATCTGACCAACTAAAAGCAACTGCTTGACTTACCCCCCACAGAAAGCTAGTCCACTACAGCCAAACAGGATACTTGCTGAGTATGTTGATGTGTACTCACCCTTGCTCTACACACCAAACCCCCCCATCCCCAGGTTGTCAGCATTGCAACCACTGCTCAGGAGAAGATGAAGCCGTGGAAGGAGACTTTCAGGAGTTCCAGGACTACGACGAGTTCTAGGTGTGGGTTAGCGGCAACCCCCAGTCGGCTGCCTGTGAAGGCCGCGTTTATCTACGTTTCTTTTCCGCACTTTGATTTATTGTAAGGACTATGTGGATGTCTCAGACATGTGATGTAATCGACTATTATTTCCCTTTTTAATACTATTTGAGCACTGTGTGATGATGTCCATGTTATGTAACTGTTGTGTACGTGAATTGCTGATCCTGGCACGTACATGGTTCGCATTCGGTTTGCCTTCTAAAACCGGGTGTGACAGACAGTCTGGTGAATTTTAGCCGTATGCCGCTGATCCTTTTCCCGAGAGCGATGAGTTCGCCGCGGATGACTCACCGGACAGTCCGGTGCACCACCGGACAATCCGGTAAATTATAGTCGTACGCCTGCGTCGCTTCCCGAGACCGGCTACTTCACCGGAGGCTTGCCTGGGGCACCGGACACTGTCCGGTGCACCACCGGACAGTCCGGTGTGCCAGGCCGAGCTGGAGTTGGCTATACACAGCCAACTCTTTTCCAATTCACTTCTTCTTTCCTCGGCACTGTTTCTAGCACTCAGATAACCATGTTAGTACTCAAAAACAATTCACTAAGTCTAGAAACATACCTTGTGCCTTGATTTGCACTTCTCACTTTATTTGGCACTTAAGAACTTAATCAAACGTGTTGGACATTTAATCACCAAAACATTATAGAAATGGCCCAAGGGCACATTTCCCTTTCAATTACCTGGACAAGTTTGTGGTGGTGTTCATTGATGATATTCTCAGAGTGAGTGAAAGGGAAATGTGCCCTTGGGCCATTTCTATATTGTCTTGGTGATTAGATGCTTAACACATAGAGTTATGACTTTATTGAGCCAAGAGTCAAAGAGATGAAAATTGAAAAGCAAGGTATGATTATAGCCTAAGTAAATTGTCTTTGGTACTAACATTATTCTACTAAGTGCTAGGAAACTTCTCAAACTGAGAGAAATCGAATTGAAGAAGTTTGACTTAGGAAAGCTAGACTTGCACCAGCTTGCGGTGCACCGGACTATCCGGTGTGCACTTGTCAGTGTCTGGTGCCCAAGCTGGCGCGCTCGCTGAACAGGCCGCTCTCCGGAAAAGCTAAGGGTGTCACGGCTAAATTCACCAGACTGTCTGGTGTGCATCAGACTGTCCGGTGTGTACTGGACTGTCCAGTGTGCCAACCGAGCGCTCAGCCAACGGTCGACCACACGATCAGCGGGCGACATGTGACGCAGCCAACGGTTAGCAAGCAGCACCAGACTGTCTAGTGTGGCATCAGACCTGTGGCTGGAAACGGTCGGCTTCGCTAGAAAAGGAAGGAAATCGGGCACTGTTCACTGTCCGGTGGTGCATCCGACGGACAGAAGGCAATAAAAGCCTACCAAATGGAGCTCCAACGGCTCCTAGCTCCCTTGGGGCTATAAAAGGGACCTCTAGGCGTATGGAGCAGGACACCAAGTAGTCATTGAACATCTAACAACGTCGGGACATAGAATTCACGCCTTTGCTTTAGTAGATTAAGAATTGGGCACTTGTTTTGAGCTGCAACTCCGAGGTGTTGTCTTTGTGCTCTTCTCTCTTGTTTTGTGTGCGTGAGTCGCTGCAAGTTTGTCTCGTGTGTGTGATTCTATTCCCCCCTACTCTTGTATTCACGTGAGATCTATTGTGTAAGGGTGAGAGACTCCAAATTGTGGAGATTCCTCACAAAGGGAAAACTTGAGACAAGGAAGAAAACCGTGGTACTCAAGTTTGATCTTTGGATCACTTGAGAGGGGTTGAGTGCAATCCTTGACCGAAGGAGGACACCACAACGTGGAGTAGGCATTGGCTGAACCACGGGATAAAATCACAATGTAACTTGTGCATCTTTCTACTGTGATTGTTTTCTTCCATAGAGTTCTCACATATTCACATGCGCTATTGTTCCTTAGTTTAATACATATCTTAAAGGAACAATCAAGTGAAGAGTTCTCTTCTCTCTGCCTCTATTCATATCAACTTGGTTTTAATTCTACTAACACTTATTACAAACCAAGTTTGTCTTCTTTAGAGTTGATTATTGCAGGATCACCTATTCACCCCCTCCCCCTCTAGGTGCTCTCAGTGAGGAGGAACATGTGGATCACTTGAGAAAGGTGTTGCAAAGGCTACGAGAGCACCAATTATATGTCAAGCTGAGTAAATTTGAGTTCTAGATTCATGAAGTCATGTTCTTGGGTCACATCATAAATAGAGATGGATTAGTTGTGGATCCAAAGAAGGTAGCAGACATTCTAAACTGGAAAGCACCGAAAGATGTTCATGTGTAACGCCCTAAAAATTAAACCAAATTTATAATCCAAATATGGTGTGTCCTATGGATGATCGGAGGCCGTAGATGTATAGATCTCATCAAGATGATTCCGATCAATCACTAGTTTGCCTTGTTTGGAGTCCGGATGAGTCTTTTCGAGTGCCGGTTGATCTGAGCCATTGGATATTAGGAATGTGGAAGTTTTCTTCTATTTATACCTCCCTAACCCTAGAAGCCACGTCCTCCCACCCCTAGCAGTCATCACCCTTTTGTGCCTTGCCCCAAGAGAAGAGAGGAAGAAAAAGAGAGAGAAGAGAGGGGAGATGAGAGCATACCGTCGCCCATCATCGTCGTTCCTCTCTAAGAATTGGTTGGATTTCCTTTCCTCTCTCTCTGTCTTTTCTCCACTTGCTGAATGTTTTCCCTTGTTTTGGATGAGTTTTAGGCCCTGCAATTGCCTTTCTTGGTTGGATTAGATGGGGGATTAGATTTTGATCTCGAAATTAGTCCCTGCAGGGTGGCAGATTCGACAGTTTCTGTTCATGCCAGTTTTTCATGGTCTTAGTGGCCTCAAAAAAAGTAAAAAGTCTATTTATGAGTCGTAGATAATTTATAGATCTTTCCGTGGTCGCAAAGAACACCTCAATCGGACATCAGATCAGAGAGTTATTGCAGTTTGATTATAGCAGTTTTTCAGTCTCATAATTCTGTGCAGAATTTGTTCTCTTAAGATTTAGGCACATTTATCAACAGAATTAAACTTTGGGCCTGTAAGAGAAGTTGTAGATAATTTCATAAGCTTTCCAGATTGATAAAGAGTGTATTGATATGAATTTTGAAACTCTAGTTATGTTTGTTTTACTGTGGTTGTTCCTATTTGCCTGACAAAAATGAGCGGGTCTGTTCATTGGTGAGTTTCATCTAGTAAATGGCTGAATTGGCTCTTCCAACTATGGATAATTTTGTAGAGGGATAAAAGTTCTTACTGCCAGCAGAATTGCATAATTTTTTGGTTGAGTAGTTTGGGAGATGTCGAATTTTGAAGTTAACTATGTTGCTGTCTGAAACAGATTCAGTCAGTTATCTTGTCAGATGTTTTAGAACTTATAGATGGCAAAATTTAATTATCCATTGAATACCGAAGTTGTAGAGTATTTTGTCTAGATACTCTTAGAGTATTTTTTTTATATCACCACTGTTATAATTTTAAAGATACAAAATTAACAAACAGCGCTGCTGCTGTTTGACATGTGGTTCAAGGTGGGAGTCTTTCCACCGGGTCTTGGTTTCAAGTGTAGGAGCGATTTGTTGATTGTTGGCAAATGTTTGTAAAATATTTGTACTAAGTTTTATGACCGCTAGCAGGTGGCTACACTCCGGATCATGCCTAGTACATCCTTCTTCTTCGATGAAGGCAAGTGAATGTAGCGGTAGTTGCTACCATTTTGACTTGTTATTTTTATCGCCTGCACTCTAATATTCAGAATTATTGTATTCTTTCATAATTGAACTCTATGATGATGCTTTACTTGATTGTATTATATTGATGCTCCATCATTTATTGATGATGATTATGGTTCAAGTATGACCCATGAGATTAATTCACACCCCTGAAGGAAGATGAAGTATTATTTGAGGTTTGTATTGTATCTGAAGGAAGGTAAAGTATTATTTGAGGTTTGTATTATATCTGAAGGAAGGTAAAGTATTATTTGCGGTTTGTATTGTATATGAAGGAAGATGAAGTATTATTTGAGGTTTGTATTGTATGTGAAGGAAGTGAAGTATATTGATAAATGCAGCATGCCATATGCATTGCATGATTCATTTGCATCTGAAGTTTCATCGTGACCTATGGTCCGACCGTACTAGTACAACTTAGCATCGTACGTTGGCCGAGGAGGGGTACGATGCGGCTTCATACCCTCAAAGGTATGAAGACAGAGGACATATGCATAGCATACACATGCATTCATTGAAGTGATATTTGCAGATATTGTGGACGCAGGGAAGTGTTATACAAACTATTGTGGTTGTTCGAGGAAATGAGATGGTATTGGTTATATTGGGACTATTGAGTTCTATATCTACAAGTATTTCTGATCTTACTTGTGATTCCTGTGAAATGTTGATTAATTTATCTTGTGGTTTAAATATCTCGTCCAAACATTTTGCTTGCTGAGATGTTTCATCTCACTCTTGTATTACTCAATGTAGGTGCTTTATGCTTATCAAGGGGAGTGGGAAGTAGCGGCACATTGCACTCATTGCTTAAAAACCAAATAATTATCTTGGGTTATTGACTTTTGAGGTTCAGACTTAGAGTATGATGTAGTCATAAGTTGGTTCATTCGTGGTTAATTGTCCTTGATGAGAATTATATCATACTAGTATGATTCATTTTGTATTGATATTTTTCTTTTGCTTCTGTGATGCTTATAATTACAAAGGAGATGCTGCCAAATTCTATTTTGCTTAATGTTCGGTTGTTGGTAGTGAAGTCCAGTAGCATCTCGGGGTGTTTGTGGATCCCGGGGTGTTACAGTTGGTATCAAAGCATAGGCTTTCGATTCTAGGGCAATTTGAAGATAAATTTGACACACTTGCACATATAGGAAGGGTATGGGTTCGTATATCTTTCATATTAGTATTTTAATGTATAGATGACTAGAATTTTGTTACTCCAAATTCCTTTATGGTTTGATGGGGTATGTGGTTAACGAATTAATGCTTGATATGATATGTTACTATTATTTAATATTGGTTTCTTGATGTGGTTGTTATTGAAGTTATTATGCAAGTGAAGCTACTAATGTACTTGTTTTATATACATATTGTCATGATGTTTTTTTTGATGCAATGTTTTGAATTCTCTGAGCTATTACTATCATATATTTCTATATGCTTGACTGTGGATGTTTTTTTTCAAAAGGATTTTTGGGTTCTAGTACTTGTAGGACCGATTGTTTATTGAGCTTGTGTATAGTGGGTCTAATCCGACTTGGTGTGGTGTGAAAACACTATATAATGTAGTTTTATGGTGTTGTTGAGTTTGATTGACTGTTGGGTTACAACCCAACTTATCAATGTAATATTTCCATGGATGCAATGCTTTGTGTCTCACCCGTTTTTGGCTAGTGTGGCTACTTGCTAACTTGATATTAGTATACAATTGGTTTGTCTCTATAGAGCAAAGGCAATGTTGTACTGTCAATGAAATCTTGAGACTGGTAGAACTCAAGTAAATTTGTAAGATGACGTGGATAGATAAGTGCAACCATGTTTACCTGATAGGTTTTCTTATTGTGTGCAACCTTATTTTTAACAATAAATAGGGTGGTTTCAAGTGGATTTTATGTCTATATTATAGTTGAAGAGGCGTGCATGTTTTCCTTCTATGGTTTGTTTCAATAGCCATAAAGGCTATGCATAATTTTTAGTTGTTGCAGGCTAGTCATGTGGACGATATTGACAATCTGTTTTATATTTTTTTATTCGCTGACGATATATGGTAGTTTGATTTTTTTATGATCAGTTTCTCTATGCATGCTTGTTGAATCATTATTTGGACCGCTTTATCTTAAACGAAGTCAATGCTTAACTAGGAGTTGCTTATGTTTGTTAGTCATCTATCTCTATAATATGTGGTTGTTGCATCATATTGAGATTTTTTCATATGAATGATGGTTTGATAGATCATGTATGTCTACTACTTTGAATGCATCCTGTGATATCACGAGGTACAAATTGTTTAAGTGCAGTAATAGGAGGTTTTGTTGTATGTGAGGTTAATCAAGGTAGTTTGGTTATGTGGATTGTCTTATTGAAGTCCAATTACTCCTGTTAAGCATAGTATCGTGTTATTATTTTAGTGTTGAAAGTAATATTTAAGAAGCTTTTGCATGAGTCTATGTCAAGAAGTACATTAGTTTTTCTTGTTGTTATCCCTTCATTGCTTTATGAGTCTTGCAAATTTTATCTCTTTCGAGAGGAGAAAAAGACGTTATATGACATGAACACCATTTGCTTCATGTCAACAGAATAGTTTGGAGGTCTCTAGTAGTTGGATTCTAATGTAATAACAACCATGTTTTATAGTGCTTGAGAGCGGTATGTGAGGTGTTTCATACATTGACGATATATGGATGTTTGGCCTTAATGGCATTAACAAACGAGGTTGTTGAATTCGATGATTGTTGTGCTTAGTGTTCTAACGTACTTGGTGAAGTGTTGTTTAAAGACTGGGGAGCTGCATCCAAATTTGATGATGGGAAATCCTAGTGTTGATTGCACCTATGACAATGCCTTGGGTTTCATTTTATATTGTTTTATGATTGTTGTCAAGGTGTATTGTTTTCTTTGATAAATTAGTCTGAGTTAGAGGTTGTTTCGGGAAAAACTTTTTTTTCAAGATGGCATCAATGCTACTAGTATATTATATGAGTCTATTTAGGGAGTTTGACTGAGTTTTACCGTTGATGAATGTCTTGATTTGTAGAAATGGCAGAATTCGAGAATGAATTCTTTTAAGGGGGTAGAATGTAACGCCCTAAAAATTAAACCATATTTATAATCCAAATATGGTGTGTCCTATGTATGATCGGAGGCCGTAGATGTATAGATCTCATCAAGATGATTCCGATCAATCACTAGTTTGCCTTGTTTGGAGTCCGGATGAGTCTTTTCGAGTGCCGGTTGATCTAAGCCATTGGATATTAGGATTGTGGAAGTTTTATTCTATTTATACCTCCCTAACCCTAGAAGCCACGTCCTCCCACCCCTAGCAGCCATCACCATTTTGTGCCTTGCCCCAAGAGAAGAGAGGAAGAAAAAGAGAGAGAAGAGAGGGGAGATGAGAGCATACCGTCGTCCATCATCGTCGTTCCTCTCCAAGAATTGGTTGGATTTCCTTTCCTCTCTCTCTTTTCTCCACTTGCTGAATGTTTTCCCTTGTTTTGGATGAGTTTTAGGCCCTACAATTAGCCTTTCTTGGTTGGATTAGATGGGGGATTAGATTTTGATCTCGAAATTAGTCCCTGCAGGGTGGCAGATTCGACAGTTTCTGTTCATGCCAGTTTTTCATGGTCTTAGTGGCCTCAAAAAAATAAAAAGTCTATCTATGAGTCGTATATAATTTATAGATCTTTCCGTGGCCGTAAAAAACACCTCAATCGGACATCAAATCAGAGAATTATTGTAGTTTGATTATAGCAGCTTTTCAGTCTCATAATTCTGTGTAGAATCTGTTCTCTTAAGATTTAGGCAAATTTATCAACAGAATTAAACTTTGGGTTTGTAAGAGAAGTTGTAGATAATTTCATAAGCTTTCCAGATTGATAAATATTGTATTAATATGAATTTTGAAACTCTAGTTATGTTTGTTTTATTGTGGCTGTTCCTGTTTGCCTGACAAAAATGAGCGGGTCTGTTCATTGGTGAGTTTCATCTAGTAAATGGCCGAATTGGCTGTTCCAACTATGTATAATTTTGTAGAGGGATAAAAGTTCTTACTTCTAGCAGAAATGCATAATTTTTGGTTGAGTAGTTTGGGAGATATCGAATTTTGAAGTTAACTATGTTGCTATCTAAAACAGATTCAGTCAGTTATCTTGTCAGATGTTTTAGAACTTATAGATGGCAAAATTTAATTATCCATTGAATATCGAAGTTGTAGAGTATTTTGTGTAGATACTCCTAGAGTATTTTTTTGATATTACCACTGTTATAATTTTAAAGATACAAAATTAACAAACAGCGCTGCTGCTGTTTGACATGTGGTTCAAGGTGGGAGTCTTTCCACCGGGTCTTGGTTTCAAGTGTAGGAGCGATTTGTTGATTGTTGGCAAATGTTTGTAAAATATTTGTACTAAGTTTTATGCCCGCTAGCAGATGGCTACACTACGGATCATGCCTAGTACATTCTTCTTCTTCGATGAAGGCAAGTGAATGTAGCGGTAGTTGCTACCGTTTTGACTTGTTATTTTTATCGCCTGCACTCTAATATTCAGAATTATTGAATTCTTTCATAATTGAACTCTATGATGATGCTTTACTTGATTGTATTATATTGATGCTCCATCATTTATTGATGATGATTATGGTTCGAGTATGACCCATGAGATTAATTCACACCCCTCAAGGAAGATGAAGTATTATTTGAGGTTTGTATTGTATCTGAAGGAAGGTAAAGTATTATTTGAGGTTTGTATTGTATCTGAAGGAAGGTAAAGTATTATTTGCGGTTTGTATTGTATATGAAGGAAGATGAAGTGTTATTTGAGGTTTGTATTGTATGTGAAGGAAGTGAAGTATATTGATAAATGCAGCATGAAGTGTTATCAGAGGTATGAAGGCAGAGGACATATGCATACACATGCATTCATTGAAGTGATATTTGCAGATATTGTGGACGCAGTGAAGTGTTATACAAACTTTGTGGTTGTTCGAGGAAATGAGATGGTGTTGGTTATATTGGGACTATTGAGTTCTATATCTACAAGTATTTCTGATCTTACTTGTGATTCTTGTGAAATGTTGATTAATTTATCTTGTGGTTTAAATATCTCGTCCAAACATTTTGCTTGCTGAGATGTTTCATCTCACTCTTGCATTACTCAATGTAGGTGCTTGATGCTTATCAAGGGGAGTGGAAAGTAGCGGCACGTTGCACTCATTGCTTGAAGAACCAAATAATTATCTTGGGTTATTGACTTTTGAGGTTCATACTTAGAGTATGACGTAGTCATAAGCTGGTTCATTCGTGGTTAATTGTCCTTGATGAGAATTATATCATACTAGTATGCTTCATTTTGTATTGATATTTCTCTTTTGCTTCTGCGATGCTTATAATTACAAAGGAGATACTGCCAAATTTTATTTTGCTTAGTGTTCGGTTGTTGGTAGTGAAGTCCAGTAGCATCTCGGGGTGTTTGTGGATCCCGGGGTGTTACATCATGGAATCAGTAGTTCCATTGGAATCGTCGGATATGATCAGCGTTTCATTGAAGGGTTTTCAAATATTGCGAGACCAATAACAACCTTGCTAGAAAATTAATATGAGTTTATGTGGACCTAGAAGTGCTAAGAGGCCTTTGAAGCACTAAAAGAGAAATTGACTACAACGCCTGTCTTAGTTCTGCCTAATGTTCACAAGTCATTCTCAGGTATTGTGATGCTTCCTACACCGGCTTGGGATGTGTGCTAATGCAAGAAGGAAAAGTCATTGTGTATTCGTCCCGGCAGCTGAAGGTTCATGAGAATAATTATCCCACGCACGACCTAGAATTAGCAGCATTCGTTCATGCATTGAAAACATGGAGGCACTACCTATATGGGTAGAAATGTGATGTTTACATAGACCACAAGAGTCTAAAGTATATATTCACCTAGCCAGAGCTGAACATGAGGCAGCGAAAATGGCTAGAGTTGATTAAAGACTACGAATTGGAGATACATTACCATTTGGGCAAAGCGAATGTGGTTGTAGATGCACTAAGCATAAAGAGTCAAGTCAATATGATGGTCGCTCACCCGATGCCATATGAGTTAGCCAAGGAGTTTGATAGATTGAGTCTCGGATTTCTGAACAGCACCCTGGGAGTGACAATTGAGCTGGAACCCATCCTAGAGCGGGATATCAGAGTAGGACAGAAAGATGATGAAAAGATCAGCGAGATCCGCCAGCTAATCTCATAGGGAAAAGGGAAAGACTTTCGAGAGGATGCAGAAGGCATGATATGGTTCAATGATCGAATGTGTGTTCCCGACATCAAGTCTATTCGGGAGCTAATTCTCAAAGAAGCTCACGAGATAGCATATTTCATACACCCCAGAAGCGAGAAGATGTATCAGGATTTGAAAAGGAGGTTTTGGTGGTACGGAATGAAAAGAGAGATTGTGAAGCATGCTGCCATTTGTGACAGTTGTCAGAGAACCAAAGCAGAGCATCAGAAACCAGCTGGACTTTTGTAGTCGTTACAAATTTCTCAGTGGAAATGGGATGAGATCGGGATGGATTTCATAGTTGGCCTACCTCGTACCCAGGTCGGCTATGATTCCATCTGGGTGATTGTGGGGCGCTTAACAAAGGTGACCCATTTCATACCAGTGAAGACAACATACAATGGAGCAACGCTAGCTGAGTTATACATGTCCCGAATTGTTTGTTTACATGGTGTGCCAAAGAAGATAGTGTCAGATCGAGGAACACAGTTCACCTCATTTTTGCAGCAGCTGCAAGAAGCTTTGGGCACGCATCTATAGTTCAGTCCAGCTTATAACCCATAGACCGACGGTTGGACTAAAAGAACTAATTGGATTCTAGAATACATGGTGAGAGCATGTGCATTACAAGATAAGTCAGGTTGGGATCAGAAGTTACTGTATGTGGAATTTTCCTATAACAACAGCCATCAAGCCAGTTTGAAGATGTCACTGTTTCAGGCACTGTATGGGAGGAGTTGTAGAACTCCACTGCTCTGGGATCAACCTGGAGAGAGGTAGGTGTTCGGCCCAAACGTTTTGCTCGAAGCAGAAGAGAACATCAAAATGGTTCGAGAGAATCTGAAGATAGCGCAATTAAAGCAACGCAGTTATGCTGACACAAGAAGATGAGAACTGAGTTTTGATGTGGGAGATCATGTCTATCTGAAAGTGTCACCTATCAGAGGAGTCAAAAGGTTTGGAGTCAAGGGCAAGTTAGCACCCTGATATATCGGACCGTACCAGATTCTGGCAAGTCGTGGAGAAGTGGCATACCAGCTCAGCTTACCAGAAGATCTGTCAGCGGTGCATGATGTTTTCCATGTGTCTCAGCTGAAGAAGTGCTTGCGAGTACCAGAGGAGCAGTTGCCCGTGGAAGGACTTGAAGTCCAAGAAAACCTGACATATGTGGAGAAGTCAACACAAATTCTGGAGACAGCACACAGAGTCACCCGGAGAAATTCCATCAGAATGTGCAAAGTTGGGTGGGGTCACCACTCTGAGGAAGAAGCAACCTAGGAACATGAAGATGATCTGAAAGTCAAGTATCTTGAACTCTTTGCTAGCCAACTCTGAATCTCAGGGTGAGATTCTTTTAAGGGGGATAGGTCTGTAACACCCTAAATTTTAGGTATAAAACTTTCTTTGCTCTGTACTCAAAATCCAGGCGTTATCCTTTCCTTTCTTCGCTTTTCTTTTCCCTTTATTAAAACAATAGAGAGTTATTTTGTTCTATGTCGGCCTGAGCCCTAGAAGTGTTTTGATTGTCGCATTCATGTTGTTGCATAGTGTTTCTAAGTGCAAGAAGTGTTTGAAACATGTTAATATATCTTGTAGAAGTTTCCCGTAAATTTTCATATTTTTCTGAATATCATTCTATTTTCCGAAATTCAAAATCTATTTATTTGAGGTATTTAAAAACATTTTTAAAAAGTTCTAAATAAGTTTTTTGAGTTCATTGGGTACCAAATCATGTCTAGAAATTTCCTAGAATTTTTGTAGCCTTCGGGATATTTTTCGGACAATAAAAACGATTTCAGCATTTTTCAGAAATTATTTTTAATTTTAAAAATTGGATAATTATGAAAAAAAAATATCTTCAAACCCTAACAATATATATGGCTGGAATCCTCTCGTCGAGCCCTTTTCAAATTTCAAAATTTTTTCCCCAGTTTAGATACGAAAATCCCGAAATTGCTCGCCGAAGTTCAGAACGGTTCCAACTCTCGCGAGCAATTACTTTCAATCCATGCGTCGGCGGTGGAATCCGAGGGTACCATTGCGTTTGTCTCGCCAAGAGTTTCGTGACGGTGCTTTCGATTCATTGATCCAACCTCCGATTCGCCATCAATCGACGGATTTCTCCTCGACTCCGGCGAGTGTCCTCTTCTCCGGTGAGCCCTCCACCATTGTTGTGCATTGAGTTCTTCGTTTCTCTCTCCCTCCCATTCCTTGCCATAGTGAGAGAGGAGGTGGAGGGAGGGAAGAGATGACTATTTTGCGTATAGGTCTCTCGAGTGTTTTAAAATTATGCGTAGAGAGATGTTTTAATTTAAAATCGCGATATCTTTTGCGTTTTAAATTCGATTCGCTAAGTTCAAGTCGCGTTAGATTCATATTAAAATTGTCTACATATTACAAGTATTATTCTCTGTTGTTACATATTTTATTTAATTTATTTAATAGTTTGTTTGACCGATGGTTATTAAAGTGGCATTTCAATTTAAATCTAATTTAGGGTTTCGATTTTCGCATTTAAAAATAAGCACCCACGTGGTTAGTATTAATTGAAATATTTGTATTAATTGGTTAGTTTGAACGTGCTATCTATTTACTAGTCCTCGCGTGTCGCATTGGCCTGAACGTTGTGCGCGTGCCGGCGTGCTGTTTCGCGCATCGCGCACTTCATCTTGCGTCGTTAATTCACCTCGCTTAGAGTCGGTAATATTATTTAAATTATTTATGTAACTAAGAGTTGTTAGTGTAATGTTAGATGTTGAATAATGCAAGTATATCGAATCAAATGTTCTATTTCATGTTTGTATAACGTAAACATGGTAACTTCTGCATCGTAACTTCGATCTCGGCGTTTCATTTTCTCGTGTGACCGTAGAAGTGAGCGTTATTTTGTATTGCACATGTTTATAATGTTTTCCCTTGTATGATTTATTGTTCCTTTCTGTTTCAAGAATTTTGAATGTATGTTCGCACTCGCTTTAGATAATTTTCCGTCCATGGAGTTCGAGTAAGTTGCAGAAGAAGCCCCTAAGCAGCAGCAGTTTGGTGAAGGCAGGTGTCCTCTGACCTGTTATGTCCTATTTACTTTATAATTCATTGTCATGCATACTATGATTAACCTAAGGATTGACTAGCTTTATATCTATCATGTCCTTGATTACCTTTTTAGGTTAGGTTATTATAATCAGCTACATGCTAGTGCTTTACCCTAATCAACAAACATACGAGAATTACTTTATGATATTATGATTCATTATGATTTTAATTATGAACTTGTGGCATTTATGGGGGCTCGGGCTATTTTTCGAGTACCTCTCTATAATACTCTTCGTTGAGAGACCACCCGGGACAACAGTACAACCATGAGGGTGGTATGGACACCCTTAGCTGATTAATTGGAGGAACCTAGGTGTGTAGTTTGCTTCTTCGTTGTGCCGTCAATGGGGGCTGGGGCATAGTGCTTGCTTTGCTAAGGGTGGGTGCCGAGGTTAAGCCGATTTGGTTTTGTTAGTCACCCACCTTAGGGAGGAGTATTGTGTTTGTACGACTAGCGAAACCTAACGGGCAGTTACACACCAGGATAATCTTTGTAAAGGCTACATAGTTAAACATTGTCGACTCACCTTGGTAGTTTTTTAGGGTGTGATCGACCCGAGGCAAAAAGGGATCATGACTCGTGGGTAAAGTGTGCAACCTCTGCAGAGGATTAGAAACTGGTATATCAATTGTGCTCACGGTTAAGAGCAGCCTTGGGATCCTCTTTGATTAGAGATACTTTGGATTCATTTATGTTGATGGTTTAATGATGATGACTATACTTATGATATCTGGTACTTTGCTTTCTTTTGGGAATATCAACTTGGGTCTTATAAAACTTGGCTTCCACTAATGATAAATATCTGACCAACTAAAAGCAACTGCTTCAAGCTTAACCCCACATACGGCTAGTCCATTTCAACCAAACGGGACATTTGCTGAGTACGTTGATGTGTACTCACCCTTGCTTAAACACCAAACACCAGGTTGTCCCTATTGCAACCATTGCTCAGTAGAAGATGAAGGCAACACGGAGGATTTTCAGGAGTTAAGACTTCGAGTAATTCTAAACTAGACTAGCGGCAAACCCCTAGTCGGCTACCTGTGAAAGCCTTATCTTACTATGTTTCGTTCAACACTTTGATTTATGTTTAAGTTAATGACTATGTGGATGTCCCAGGCATCATGATGTAATAAAGTTATACTTATTTCCACTATTATTTTGAGCATTGTGTGATGATGTCCAATTATGTAATCGTTGTGTATGTGAATTTCTGATCCTGGCACGTACATGGTTCGCATTCGGTTTGCCTTCTAAAACCGTGTGTGACACCTTTGCCCTGGCATACCTAATTATAACATGTATTTGACCCGCACGCCTATGACAGAGCATGATCTGCATGTATATATGCCTGAAATAGCCTTTGGTATGACTCTACTAGCTTTGGATTGGTTGGGGTCGGGTGTAGCTTCCTGTTCTTAGGGTCAGGCGAAACGAACTTTTTATGAGGCAACTTTACGCTTCGACTCCATGGGTGGCCTCGAGCCAGGTGAGGAAGTGGCATGTTCTAGGTTTCATTGACCCGTGTTACTTAGGACATGTTTGGCATGACTCTACTCCACTTCAAAGTAGCTCTACTCCAAAACTCTAGCCGGAGAATCTCTGCTTCAAAGTTTAGATTACTTTCTCATAACTAGTGGATGTGGTGGGTAATAACTTCAAACTCCATGTCTAGGTTGTTTTTTAGAGAATTTGGAGTAGCAAAAGAGGTACTCCGAAAATTTATACTGCAGCTTTGAAAACTCCATGTAGTTTGCAACTCTGGAGTTAGGGTGTTTGGCAGACTCTGGTCAGCTTCTCCTCAGAGTTTTGCTTTGGAATCATGCCAAACACGCCCTTATTCTTGACACTTATTAGGCCGACTACGAAAGCTCTCCTTAAACCTCCCTCAACCGAACATAGGCGGAGCTTTAGGGGGGTTTTGTCTCCAACAGCTCTTCCTATTTACATGGAGACAAGAATCTCTTTGTGTATATAGGGGAATCACTATGCTCCTATATACGTTAATTAACATGTATTTAACCCTTAATTAATCCATGTGACATGATAGCAATATCTATTATGGTAATACAAACGCTGTACATTTTTAAAAATTTTAAAATTAATAAATATGTGTTAATTACCTAAGTTATAGTGTGTAGGGGATTGTTAAAGACGAACTGAATGTAGGAAAAGAGTATTTTAAAATATATAATAAAATATATTAGATATAGTACAAATAAGGAGAGATGTATAGAAGAAATTATCGGAGAGAGCCTCATGCTGCAACCATTGCACCTCCAGCACTGGTTCGTGGCCCATGGGTCCACCTCTCCACCACAGCCACCGAGGACACAAGCTGACAAGCCCACAGCCATCAGCCGTAGTAGCTTAGTAGCAACAGGGTTTATCATTTCGTTTTTATTGTAACGAATTTAGTTTTTCCCTCTAAAGTTTGATTTTTATATTTTTGAATATAGAACTGAAATCTATCAAAAACAGGATCGAAAATTTTCGCTTTTACTGTAACGAATTTAGTTTTTCCCTCTAAAGTTTGACTTTTATATTTTTGAATATAGAACTGAAATCTATCAAAAACAGGATCGAAAGTAAACCCTGGTAGCAGCCCAGTACATAGTTTTAGGAGTAGCACAATTACGTAGTATTGTATAATTACGTAGGAAATTGTTGTTATAAAATTATGTAAGAACTTAAATATTTCTATGTATGAGTGTTTTCTGTGCATCTGTTTTATGATTTCTGTAAATATTGAGCAAATAAACAGAATGAGCGTAAGGTGGAGAGAAAATTTGGGTGCCTCGTTGAAATATTAGTACCAGTGTCCCGTGTCCGTATGAGAGACAATACAATTGGGGGTGTAATGCCCTCAGTACTGCTTGCATATATATTACCGTTCGTGAATCCGGTATCGATGGCATTTGCCAGCCTACTGATGACACTTTGTCCGGCAGTATACCAAAACATCATCAATTGCTAATTTAGACATTGATTTGAAATGAAAGAGTGCTTCCATAGAACGTTATTATTATTAGGCGAATTATGCCGACGCTAGTGGCAATAATATTAGTCCGGTGAATTTGGTAATAATACCAAGTGTACTAGTCATGAATTGTTAATTTAGACATTGCTTTGAAATGAAATAGTGCTTCGATAGAAGGTTATTATAGGCGAATTATGCCGATGCTAGTCCACATCTGACATCAATGAATGGAGCCACAGAGCTACGGACGCAAGGAGTGCTGCGGGATCACCTCATAACCGTACAGGTTTCTGCACTCATGGTTGCTAACACCTTGGGCCAGCTTCTCCACTGATCCGGTAAAAAGGTTAAACGCGAAGACGTCACTTGTGCTGCTGCCGGTTTCGCCGGCAGTGATGATGATCGTGCCACTCTTCTCACCGAACCACCGCAGCTTGACGTTATTGGGTACACAATTCCTTGGCAATTTGATCTCCTGTACGTTTACCATGATGCCGTCGTCATCAATTTGATCACCGGAGGCCTGACGAAGCCTCCTTGAGGTAAATAAATCAATTGCAAGGAGTTTCCTTGCGAAGAAGCCCATCACAATGAAGCGCATTCTCCCGTCCTCCGGTGATACGCCCACCATGTGGTCGTTCAGCCTTAACAGCTTGAGCTGGTACGGCACCGAGCACACGTCCATCGTCGCCGGTGACGACAACGACGTGCCACCGTCGAGCCGCACGCCGAACGCGGCACGGCGCATGGACCAGTAGGCGACGCCGCCGAGCACGACGGCCGGGCGGAGCTGCCGGAGCACGCGGCCGCTGATCTTGTCGCCGGGCTTCTTGGCCTCTGCGCCCCAGCCGCCGGTGTCGGAGGAGTAGCACCGTAGCGCGGTGAAGCTGCGGCGGCGGCGCTCGTAGACGACGAGAACGCGGAAGAAGCCCGGCGAGGTGGACAGCGGCCCGGCGGCGAGGTCCTCGCTGGTGAGGATCGCGCACGCGTAGTCGGTTCCGGGGTAGTCCTCGCCGGAGAGCGGCGGGAGCACGGACACGGCCCCCGTGGAGGGGTTCCACACGCAGAGCGTGAGGCAGCCGGCGCGCCGGAGCTGGAGGACCACGCGGCCGTTGCGCGACGCGACGGGGCGGGCGTGGTCCAAGTCCAACTCCAAGTCGACGACGGCGCTGCCGGTGGTGATCGGGCCTGCTAGGAGCCGCCGCGAGTAGGTGGAGGACAATGCCGCGGCCGTGGGCACGAAGCGCAGCCGCGCCCCCGCGCGAGCGTTCTTGTGCTGCGGGAAGAAGACGCCGAGCGCGAGGTGGGGAAGGAACGTGGCGGGCGGCGGCGGCACCGGCAGGGCACGGCAGATGGCGGCGGCGCGGGCGGCCACCACGCTGCCCCAGCGGCGGCACGTCGCGGCGCAGCGCGCGACGTCGGCGGCGCCTGAGGAGTGGGAGAAGATGGCGAAGAGGACGTCGTCGGGTAGAAGAGTGGCTGGAGCCGGAGGCGCGCCGTCACTGGCGTGATCGGATTTGGCTTCCGCGCGCCGGTCGGTGGGGTACGGGCTTGCGGCGGGATGCAAGCGGCGGACTCGGCGAACAGGCGGCATCACGCCGGGCACCGGAGATGGGACGGATCAACAACGTCGCGGACACCGGAGAATAGAGATGGACGGATCAACGCCGAACACCAGAGCCGGAGAATAATGGACGCGTATCCAGGGTGTTATAGATTAAAGTCGGGTGTTTATTTGTAGCTGCAATGCAATCTATAGGAGCCGGTACGGATTAGGGTTTAGCGGAGCCAACAGGCTGTCATATATTACTTTTATTATACGGCTGGTCATATTTCTGTTGCGGTTGTGTTGTGCCCCTTTCCTCGGCATGGTTGTTGCATCTCCTGCATACGCTATTTCGCTATGCATGGTTATCTGCGCTGGCCTGTTTGGATCTGCTTATCTGCGGCTTCTCGCCCCCAGAAGTGGTGAAGGAGCGGTCAGCTTCTGAGCAACGCGCTTCCTTCGGAAACCGATCTTCAACGGGAGAAAAGTGGCGTCCTGGTAAGTGCACCTACATTCTACAACCATGTTTCTCTTCTCTACATCGCTTCATTCCATTTGCTTTTCCCCGATTCGATGCGCATTGTCGTTTGTATATTCCATCTACATTTCCCCAATTCAATACTAAAATCATCCGATGTACATGTTAGGCAGTCTCCTGTTTACCTAGGGCTAGGGAAAAAAAAAGTCGAGGCTCGTGAACCGGCTTAAGTTCGCTCGAACTTGACTCGGTTCGAAGATGTTCATGAGCCTGAACGAGACCGAGTCGGCTCGCGAGCCAGTCTAATAACATAATTATATTATTGATTTATTTTCTTATTTTTTATGGATTCAATGCTAGATATAGTTTAAAATATGGTGATAGATTTTTGGTACATGTTTTTTTATTATATATAATGAAAATATACAATTTATACTTTAAATTAGATTTAATGTGACAGAACGAGCCCAAGTCGAGTCACATTTTCAACCTCATAATGCAATCGAACCGAGCCAAGCTCGTTGGGTCACTGAGTTGAGGCTTGTTTCTAGCCCCGTGTTTCTCTGCATATTTTCGAAGGCTATGAACTAGTTTGGCAAGTTGAAACCCATATGTTTCTGATCCACAACTACTATCATTCAACTCGTTGTTATTGTTCTATTTACAGGTCTTCTAAATATTGGACAACGCATGGTACAATTTCGAATTTGTTGCTCATTAGTGCAACAATTTACTTTTGTATCAAATTCATTTTTGTAAACTATTCTTTGAAAAGTCGAGCATCCAAACACCTATTTTTTTACCACCAGCTTCACCTCATAGTTAGATTGTCAAACACCTAAACTCTAATCAATAGGGATGTAGTTGTAGGGTGGTCCGGGTGGGCCATGATATACCCTAAGGGCCGGTTCACCGGACCACCAACCCACGGTAACTAGCAAAAAAAAACAAGTAAATGTTGCAGCTCAACTTGCTTGAAAGTTGGAACAGCACCAAAACAAAAAAGATCGTTTGGGCTCCTAGCTCCCGCCACCTGATCGTCCTGGTGGCTGATGCCCTGACGGCCTGGCGTCTGATGTCTGACTAACAGGGTTAGTGATGGCAACAGACACATTTTATTCACGTGCACGCGGGTAAGAATCTTATAGGATATGGGTTTGGATGTGAATTTGTATCTACGTGTATGTGTGCAGGTTTGATTCTTAACCCGATAAGTTTTTTCTCGCAGGTATGAAAATATTATATCCTTGCCCGTAAACTCGCGTACTCGCAATATATATATATATATATATATGGCAACGTATACTGTGTAAAAGCACCTCATGTGCTAACGTGTTAAAAAGTGTTAACAGCCTTTAGATCTAAAACCAACGGATAATCTTAATTCCACCTTCTAATCTAGCCTTTTTCTAAAGAACCCCTCCTCTCTCTGATGTTTCTATCCCCGAACAATTTTCTTTTCCAAACAGCACACACATTTCCTTAGCAGCCACGAAAGGTGGCACGTCCAACGCCGCCGGCCCGTCTCTCCCGTTGATGTTGCCTCCATCGAACGTCAATCGGATCACTGCCGGTCGGGCCCAATTCTCTCCGGCGACTACCATGGTCAACACCGTTCCATCACAATCTTCTCCGACACCTTCCATGGTCCAACCTTGGTGTTTCTCTAAAACATATCTCTCTGCAGGCGAAAGCATTAACAGTTATCTGACTGCAGTTTTGCCTTTGTGTTTCTCTAAAACGTGTAACGTGTTTATATGCGGACGAAACCACATCACTAGTATTGTATAAGCATATTCTAAACATAAGGCACAATCGCCAATTAACTTGTTTATTAGCCTGGCCTGATTTTTTAATGTACCATCTTTGATCTTTGATGGCGTTCAACCTAAGTTTTATGGTCCCTCTTAACTTCGATGGGGTGTGGGTGCGGTGTTAGGCGTAGAGAAAACCATTCCTGTCGGCAGAGAAGATTAGAGCGAGACCGTGCCGATCATGGCAGTCGCCGAAGAGGATCGGGGCGGACTGGCGGCGATCGACGGATTGATGTTCGATGGAGGCAGCATCAACGGGAGAGACGAGCCAGCGGTTGTACGGAGGTTCCACCATTCGTGGCCGTTGAGGAGATGTGCGTGTCTGTTTGGAAAAGAAAACGATTTGGAGGGGACAGAAACATCAGAGAAAGGAAGGGTTCTTTAGAATAAAGATCTAGATTAGAAGGTGGGATTAAGATTATCTGTTGATTTTAGATCTAAAGGCTGTTAACACTTTTTAACATGTTAGCATAGGGGGCACTTTTACACATTATATATATATATATATATATATATATATATATATATATATATATATATATATATGTGTGTGTGTGTGTGTGCGCGCGCGCGCGCGCCGCGCCCGCAATTACAGGTGCAGGTTTGATTCTCAATCCGACGAGTTTTTTCTCACGGGTATGAAAATGTTATATCTGTGCCCGTAAACTCGCATACCCGCAAAAATATATATATATATATATATATATATATAGTATATTATATATGTATATGTATAAGTGTGTATAGATGATATATACATATAAATATATGTGTTAGATCCATTTTGCATATTCTTGTAATATTTTTCTTTATTGTAAAATTGGGGTAAGCTAGCAGAGACTTTAAACCTTTTTTACTAGGAAAGACCCTTTTCTTACCATGAACTGAGTTAAGTCAACTTTAAAATTTTAAATCTTATATTACTTAAACAACTCATGTTATGGTTCGTTACTTTTTGTTCACATATTCAAAATTACTGAAAACAGCAGCAGCAGCTGAAATAAAATGTGACTTGCAGAACTAAGACTTGCACAGGATGCGATTGCCATTTAGCAGTTTGTGTGTGTGTGTGTGTGTGTGTGTGTGGGGGGGGGGGGGGGGGGGGGGGGGGGTCAATACATGTCAAATGGGTTACATTAATACATTATCCTGCTGCTCTGTTTGATCTTCTGCGAAATTGGGTAATCAGTATACTAGTTTTTTTTTTTTTTTTTGCATTCAGAGCTATGAATTGATCCAAAACCATGCTAACCAAAATACTGTCTACAAACAGGTGTTCAATTGAAATTACAATTCATGGTTACAGCATGACAATTGAAACACCATGATATCATAATAATGTGGTTTTTAAAAACTATGTTCCCAAACAGGGCCTGAATATGCCCCTCGTTCCAAGGTGTAGTTAGACAGTACTAACAGTCTGTGTCATAAATCTATTTGGTACGTGGATATCAAAAATCGCAAATCTTTCACATACCATCTCCATGCTACAACACAGGTAACTCTATTCAACTTTCAAAGTACAAGTCAGAATAGAAGGCCTGAGTGGATAACCAGACTAGAAACAAGGCCTGAGCGGCGGTGCCTTCCGCAGTGCACCAGCCCACAGGAATACAGAAGTCCATATTGAGAAACTGTTAGTTTACGATGCGTCTTTATAGGCTCTGGTGAAACTGTTAGTTTACGATGCATCTTTATAGGCTCTGGTGGAAAGCAAAGGTTCTTCAACCAAGTTCGAGAACTAAACACTTCCATCCAAGTATGATATGATGTGCAGGCAAAGGATCTGAGAGACATGAAACCAAGTTCATACAGCTCGGTACTCAATAAACAGAATCAACTTCTGAACCAACACGGCTTGTGAACCATATACAGGCTTTCTCCCTTCACTGATCCAGTTCTTCTCTAAGCTGGATGGTTTTGCATTAGCTTGCAGGTCATCAATGAATGCTGAAAGTATATGATAAACAGAAGTCCGAAGAACATCTGCCATGATATAAGCTTTCTTGTGCAAGCCACTTTTTTGTGTGCTTGCAATTGCAACTCCATTGTCTTTTCGTCCTGTGGAGAGGTTAGTCCACCTAATGTTTTCAGGTCCCAGTGAGCGCACAGGCTGTGGGTTTGTTTTCTTTCCTAAACATGTCTCGATTGCTACTAGGGCAGACAGCAATGTTGTCATCACAGCGGCATTGCAGCCAGTCAGTTGAGCAACACCATATCGATCCTCCTTGCGTGAGCGTGCAGTTAATCCAGCCAGTGTCCTAGCACACCATGTGCATATCTACAGCAAAGACACAAAAAAATTTCTCCGTTAGGCATTAGTACACAAAAGCAGCCCCGGGTATATGGGAAACAATGAACTAAACACATCCCATAACCTCAGACCAAAAAGGCATCTTTGACCAGGGGTGAAAACAGAATGATTTTTTTTTTTTGGGGGGGGGGGGGGGGGGGGTATTAGAAGGATTTTTCGCATCATTTACATTAAAATTAGTTAAAAAAGTTATAACACCTATAGAATTATGGGACCATTGCACCCCCCATCGTCGCCCTGTCTTTGACACTAATGCTAACGTTTGCAATGTTGCATTCATCACAGTATAAATAAAGTGCATTTTCAAAGTTACTAAATCAAGGATTTTTATTGGCATGAACTATCTTCTAATTTTCTATAGATAATCGTCTGCACCAAAACACGCCCAGAGAGTGCCACGTCAACCTTTTAAATAGCAGTCGTTGGATCTGCATTTGTCGGCTGCTGAACTGCTGCATAGGAGTCCTCCACCAATAATGATGTGTGTCCTCGTGCTTTCTGGAAACTGGGTGGGGGAAAGCCGAATGGATTTTGACCAACAAAGAGTGATTCTTTGCGACAAACGTCATCGTCGCAAGCCACCACTGCATCAGATTATGAACTGGCTTTGCCTCACCTGAGATTTCTCCAGCTTCCTTTATTTTCCAGACTCTTCGCCACCGCCAGCGTCGTTCCCTACAGAAGGTGAGGAGCCTGCTTCGCTTCCATAGAGATTTGGCGTCTGGTTATTTCTGCTTCAACCTCTATATTACGGCCTTCCTATTTTGTTCCAGCTTTTGTGCCGCATGTCATTGTCTTTATTGTTGGCATCGATGCAAAGAAGGGCCACCAGCAGCCGATGGGTACTGTTACCTTCTTCCACTTCTACTTGCTGCAATGATATTGTTTGCATTCCATTCACTAGCTATTGTGTTGCCAATTTTCATTCTTACCTTACTCAATGGAGAATGGTATTTCAGATGCGATAAACACAAAAGCCATTGTTGTTTCAGATCCTTTTACTGCATGTTCAATAGCAGCCGCTGCACGGTTCTTTTACAGCAAGACTTTTATATCTGTTTCTTTTGTAGGCGTTGAGAACGTATTTTTGAATAATTATGAACACTGTTTCACAATTTTTCATATTTTTTATTTGTTTAACAAATAGAGGTTTGCTTGAAGTTAAATAATATAATATGTTTGGAAAAACTATTGACACTGACCCAATATGTTGCATACATATTAAGGCCCCATTTGGTTTGAGGGACTAAAGATTAGTCCCTTCGTTTTAGTCTCATTTAGTTCCTAAATTGCCAAACGATAGGACTAAAACATAGACTGACAGGGACCATATTAATTCCACTTTTTGCCCCTCCTTTATTTCAGTTACACTAATTGCAGGAGAATGCTAAGGGGTATTTTGGTCCTCTTATGATTTATTTAATGTGTTATGAATACTTTTAGTCCCTAGAACCAAACAGGGTAGAGACTAAACTTTAGTCCCTGGACTAAAGGAACCAAACGAGCCCTAATTTTGCATTGACAATTCCCACAGACCTGTGCTTATTCATTTGACAGTTCCTAATGTGACTGTTTTGCTCCTTCATCGGTGAGTTCTAAACACTATCTATTTTATCGATGAGATTACGTATTCTGTTTACGTTATCAATTAGGTGCTATTTGGTTCACATATTTGTAACATGAACGGTAACCAATAACGTTAAACCATGTTTGTTTAAGTTCGACCGAAATCAGATACCACACTAGAAACTGATATCATCATATTCAAACTTATTACCGCTGGTAATCGAGTGTGAATCATTACCATCATCATTTACGTTACATTTCGTGAACCAAACGGCACCTTAATATTGATTACCTTATACCTCTTCACTGCTGTCCAGAGAGTTCTTTTTTTTTAAAACATATGCTTCCATATAGATTAATATTTGCAGTTCACTTTTTGTTAACAGGATAACAACTCACTTAATCACGCGTGTACTCATACATTTGTTATCTCTTTCCATTGAGGATTCCTATGGAGCTACGATATTTGGTGAAAAAAAAACAAAGACAATGACACAATATGTTCCATGCATATTAAAATGTTCAGTCCAGATGTTATTAACTGATTAAAGGCTTAGTTAAGCCAGTGGGTACTCATACATTTTCTCATTTATATTTATATCGATTATTTCGAACGAGGAAAAATATGTGTTAAGGACTTTGACCCCATGGAAAGCATCAGAAAACATGTGTTAGGACTTAGAGTTTATGGTATATACTTTTACTTGTATACTATTTTCTGTTTATTTTACATTTACATAAATATATATAGTGTACATTCATACTAACACATACAATATTTATATAGAATTTAAGAATCCACAATGGCACGATCGAATTTGACGTCGCGCGCAGGGCGCGCGGCATACACTAGTATAAAACAAAGGATTCTAATTTTTATGAGGATTCACTCATTTCTGGGCACATATTTTGAATCCCCATACTTATTTACAATTAAATGAGCAGAGATTTTCTTCAGTTATGTAATAGAATATCAGTCCACAAAAGTCCTTTTTATTTGCCAAAATTCAAGTAATGATTCAAGATCGCAATAACGAAGTGGTAGAAACTGAAACGGGAGACGTCATAAGTCTTCAAGAAAAGGGTCATCAAAGAGGGCAATTGGAAAGGTGACACAAACAAGTGGGAGAAGATGGCAACATGTATTCAAAAGTTGGCCATGGAGGTGTGTGGAGCAACCAAAGAGAGTGAAGGAAAATCTAAAGATATTAAGTAAGTACAGAAGACTATTAAGGAAAAGAAAGAATGTTATAGATGTATGTAGAGTGAAAGGAGTGCGAACAACATGGAGAAGTACAAGGTAGAAAGAAGACCGCAAAGCGAGCTGTAAGTGTGGCAAAGGGTAGGACATACTAGGATCTTTACCAGTGATTGAGTATAAAGGAGACAAGGACATATATAGTATGACGACGGTCCGTGAGAGAAATACAAGGGACTTAAGCAAGTTAAGTGCATCAAGGATGAAAGGAAGCAACTCTTGGTAAACGAGGATGAAATCAGAGTCAGACATAGATGGTGAGAGTAAAAAGGATAGACCAGTGTTGAAGGCTTCCAGATGAGTGGGGCCTAGGAAAGGAATAACCAAGGCAAGCCTACCCCTAGCAAATGTGAAAAGGTTGTTTCGAACACGTGAACTGGTGACTCAGTGTGAACTCTCACCAGCAGTGATTTCAAATCGTCCGACTAATCGTGATTAGTCGGTTTGAGCGGTTATAAGCACTCGATTACAGGAGTCGATTCGATTAGAAGAGTCGATCGTCCTTATCGTCCGACTAATCGTCGATATGGTACGATTAGTCGCCTTAATGGGCGATCAGCCGATCAACATAGATCCAGTCAAGTTAGTCCAACAGGCACCTGGAGCCATTAATTAGCCTCTTCTGCTTCTCAGGCGCCTCTTCAGATTCCTGGTCGCCTCTGGAGCCAATACTAATTAGCCTCTTCTGCTTCCCATGCGCCTCTTCAGATTCCTGGCTGCCTCTTCTGCTTCTCAGGCGCTTGTATTTCCATTCTCTTCTTTTCTCTTTTCTCTGCTTAGTCAGCTCTCTCCCCTTCCATTCTCTGCTTAGTCTGCTCTGTCCTCGGAGGCTTGGACACACCTGTGACCTGTCTCACCGGTGGCTACCCAGGGGCCGGAGATGAGTACCTCTCCTGAGGGTACCTGACTCTCAGTCCCATGCCATTTTGTGTTCGGTACAGTACTTCATTTCATAGTTTCAGACTGAACACTGAAGATATCCATGGTGATGGACGAGTTTCAGACTTGCTGAATGTTGAGTTGCTGGTGATCTCTAATTCTAAGTATATTCTATACCTATACTCTAGTTCTGTACTGTATAAGTATATATTGTTATATACAATGTTATATATCAATATATAGTGTTATACGCTTGGCAACCAGGTGAATGACTAGGGGCGACTAATCGGCTGATCGCCCAGGCCATACGATCAGGCGATCTGAAATCCATGCTCACCAGTGCAGCAAACCCGCCCTTCTACATAGATGACGAGGGTATTTTGACAAATTGTTCAATGAAGAGAATGGGGACACAACCAATCAGTTGGATGACCCTTTTGATGACACCAACAGACGTTTGTGCGTAGCATCCAAGAATCTAAGGTTAGAGAGGCTTCGAAAAGAATGAAAGGGTGTAAGACGATGGGCCCAGATGGTATCCCAATCGAAGCTAGATATGCCTAGGGGACATAGCTACAATAGGGATAACCAACTCGTTCGACCATATCTTCCGATCGAACAAGATGTCAGACAAGTGAACAGAAGTATATTGGTACCAATCAACAAGAATAAGGAAGATATTCACAGTTGCACTCATAGTTGTTAAAGCGATAAGGCGAGGTAAGGCGATTGACCCCTTTTAAACTTTTAAGCGATAAGGCGTAAGGCGAGGCGATGCCTTAAATAAATTTAAAAATAGAATAAATAATGATATAGTGATATTTGAGAAAATATTGAGGACAAATATATTAATAAAGAAGAGGGAAAGATAAAGAAAAAGAAAAGACTAGCCCAGTTACCCTACAAATCAACCCAACTAGCCCATTAAAATTAGGTCAAGCCCACCTTCTCTCTCCATCTCTTCCAGTCCTCACCCAGCCCGCTGTCTCCTCCCAGCCGCCACCCTGTCCCAGCCAACTTCTTCCCAACCGCCTCTCCCAGCTCTCCCTGCAGCCGCTGATGTCGCGCCTCTGGAGCCTCCGCCGCGCTGCTGCAGGAGCCAGCCGCCGGCAGCCTCTCCCACTCGCCTTAGCTGCTGAGTAAGGCGACTAGGACGCCTTACGGCTGTAGCACGCCTCAGCGCTTAAGTGTCGACTTAGGGATGCTTTAACAACTATGGTTGTACTAATTACCGAGGAATTAAGTTGATGAGCCACACTAGGAAGCTAAGGGGGAGATGTTCGAGCATCGTCTGAGAGGAATAACAAGGATCTCTATGAACCATTTGGTTTCATGCCCGAAAGGTCAACCATGGAAGCCATTTTCTTAATAAGACAAGTGATGGAGCAGTATAAGAAGAAGGACAAGGACCTACACATGGTTTCATCGACTTAGAGAAGGCTTATGACAAATTGTCAAGGAATGTTATGTGATGGGCTTTGAACAGACATGAAGTTCCAAAGAAGTACGTTGGACTCATTAAGGACGTGTCCAACAATGTTGTGACTAGCGTTCCAACAAGTGATGGAGACACATATGACTTCCTAGTTAGAATACACCTACATCGAGGGTTAGCTTGGTGTACCTTTTTGCCTTGGTGATGGGTGAGATCACAAGGGACGTACAACGGAATATCCCTTGGTGTATGTTTTTTGCGAACCATGTAGTGCTAGTTGATAGAAGTCGGGTAGGAGTAGATAGAAAAATGGAGTTGTGGTAGGAGACTATGGAGTCCAAAGATTTTAGACTCAGTAGAACTACAACCCAATAAATGAGAGATGACTTTGGCACTACAACACATGAAAAAGAGATGTTAGTTTGGAAGGTCAAGTAGTACCCAGGAAGGACATCTTTCAATATTTAGGATCAATACTATAAAAATTGAATATTGATGAAGATGTTAGCCATAGAATCAAAGCAGGATGGAGTATTGAGCCAAGCATTTGGAGCATTTGGTGTTCTATGTGACATGGTGGTACCACAAAAGCTAAAAGGTAAGTTCTATAGGACGATGATTAGCCTACTACGTCGTATGATGCAGAATGTTGGCCTACAAAAAGACATCATGCAGATAAGTGTTGCAAAAATATGTATGTTGCATTACATTTATGGTCATACAAGGAATCGAGTCCGAAACGATAATATATGTGATAGGCTAGGGGTAACACCAATTGAAAAGGGCTTGTCCAACAACGATTAAGATGTTTTGGACATCTCCAACTAAGACCACTAGAGGCACCAGGCAACAGTGTGTAGTAGGATCCTAAGAAGCAATAGTAATGGAAAGAGAGACAGGGAAAGACCAAAGTTGACAAGGGAAGAGGCACTAAAAGGAGACTTGAAAAGATGGAATATACACAAAGATTTAACCTTGGACAAGAGCGAATGAAGAACATCTATCCATGTGCCTGAACCTTGATTTGTGGCTTTTGTTGTGTTTCAACTCTAGCCTATTGCTTGAGACTAGAAGGCTTTGCTGTTGTTGTTGTACTACTACGGCCAAACAATTGATTTGATCAAGTTAGGTAATTAAGGAGCAAGATATACACTATTGGTAACTATTAAGTGGGTTCATGTGCACAAAACTGAATACGCAAACTTCTCATAAGTCATCCATGTACGTTGCGCTAAATCTTTATGCATACCTCAAGGTTCAAATAACTTAAGACTAATAAACCAGTATCAAGTTACATTACACCCAAATGCAAGGTTCATCAAAAACACCCTCTTAACTATAAATATTTTACCATGAATGAATAATTGGATGCACAAATAATTTAACAGCAGGTTATCAGAGTTGGTCCTATAAGGTACTGCGTACAAATAACAGTAGAAAGCTCATGGCCGAAAATGCAACAGAGGTCATTATATACATGATGTAACTTTACCTGGGAATCATCAAATGCACTAAAGAGTCTGGACTGTTGTAGCATCAATTCTGGCTGATCACTAGAAAAACCTTCAAGGGCTTCAGCAATTTTTGAAGTAAACTCCTCAAGTGGCTTCAAACAAGCTGTCACAATTCTTCTATAAGTTTCACCAGATTCCTCAAAGAAAGCAGCTCTGCGCCACGGTTCCAAGTTACACTCAGATACCACACACAAATCTTGGTAAGCAAGATATTGTATCAATGATTGTGGATCACTTTGTTCCAAAGTTTCCAGAATAAATTCAGTGGGATTTGTCTCTGCAGCGGCAGTGCTCTGAGGTGGAGCGAAACTGCACCTCCTTGTATGTGCAACCTGAAATTTGTTGGAAGGGGAATTGGTTACATACCAACATAATCAAGTTAGTCAAGCTCCAAAGATTGAAGAGTCGGGACACAAAGAAGAATATACCTGGACAAAATGATAGTTTATTTCCAAACAGAAGGAAACACCAGCAGTCACTATTAAAATACTGATTTCAGTAAGTATTTGGCTTCCAACAGAACCTCCCTTTCTGAATTGCCAGGGAAGAAAGAAAACTAGGAAATGGAAAAGCAAGAAGGCATGGATTGATAACTTTAGAGCCCTGTTTCCAGATGGTAGGAGACCCATCTTCAATCCATAGAATAGAGGTCGCTGCACACAAAGGAAGTGAAAATTAAGACAACTGAACAACTACTTAAATGATTGGAGAGGAAAAGCTAACATTAAAAGTTACTACTCACTCAAGCAAATACAAATAAATGATGATTAAGAAAGTCATCTCTTATTTTCCAAGTAGATGACACTTTTGGCTTAAAATTACCAAACAGCCTTATCAAAGAATCACTAATTTTGTAAGTTTGTCATGCCATGAATAGCCATCATGTATCAGTTATCAATTCACTGCATTTGAGCAGATCTAAGTGGGGAGACACACCCAGGCAACATAAAGAGAAGGAATACCAACTGTATGGGTGCAAATTTGATCATAGCAACTCATGGAATAAGTGCAAGCCTATGCTAGGCTGGCTGAACGAGTTTAATAAATCCTGGCTCAAAATTTCTAATCTTATAAGCACACTGTTTATCTCCCGTCCGACGGCATCTTCACCAGAACTATAAGACAGGGTAGTCACGCCCACACCCATCTGATCCGTTTTCAGTTAATACCCTCGTCTTATCAGTTCCCAGTTCACACATGAATCAAAAATAAATTGTAGGGGAAGCTGCCGAGCACAACAGCAACTGGGAAGCACACAAGAGCAAAAGAAAAACAGCCAATGCATGTGTTCATTCAACAACAGAAGTCACTAGTACCAACCTAAGTGAGTACTCCGAAAGCACAACGATGCGATGCCTAAGCATGAAATTCCAACCTCTATTACTGCAGTAGTCTTGTGTCGAAATTTACAGCTCATCTTGAATTTCAGAACACTCAAAACTGTTCTATCTACGAGAAACCACAATTGTACCCAATCTACTCACCTGCACGACGGGGAACTGGAGCAACCACCTCCGACGGACAAAATAGTGCGCGGCGAAGATGGTCCCAAGCACGGCGCCTCGGAACCCGAGCCCCGCGACGGCCGCCCACCCGGCGTCCTCGGGTAGCATCGCCGCCGCGGCGCCCACGGAGAGCGCGCCGGCCGCGGCGAGGAGGGAGGTTGCTAGCGCGCGCCGCGGCAGTGGGGGAGGCCGCGGGTGCGGGGACGCGGAGAGGAGGAACGCGAGCGCGAGAGGCCCCGTGGCAGCGCAGGCGAGGAACGGAGCAAGCGCGACGAGGAGGCCGGAGGGGACGCCGAGGAGCGGGTGGCGGCGGCCGCTCGAGAACACCGTGAGGTAGAGCGCCGAGGCGGCGGTCGAGAGCGCGGCCTGGAAGGCGAATACGCCGAGCCACCGCTGACCGACGGCGTCGCGGGGCGCGCCGCGCGGTGGGGCACGGTCCATTGCGGCGACGGCGGCGGGTGACGAGGGTTTTGGGAGGTTCTCGAGTGTGCTTTTTTTTTCGTTGCCCTCGAGCACTGGTGTCTGGGCCTATCGGGGCTTCTGCGCGTTTGAACGGGAAGAAAGCTGGGGGCAGGCGTGTCCGTGTGAGCGTGGCGGCTGGGACGAGGTGGTTGTGTCGTCTTTGGTAGTACGATATTCTGCTTTGAGCGGCCAAATAGTACACGTTCGGTTCTCTCGCCCAACCTGGGGTCGCTGAGAGGACTAATCCACAAAGCTTACAGAGTCACGGGGTGTTTGGTTCCACCCCGTTAAAATTTTAGTCCATGTCTCATCGAATGTTTGAACCTCCGTTCCGGGTATTAAATGTAGTCGGATTATAAAACTAATTTATCAGCCGAAAATTAAAAGACGAGACGAATCTAGTCCAGTTGGTTGGGTCTATATTTCATACTCCTATTTAAAAGTCAAACGCTTGATGTGACCCGGGCTAAACTTTAGCAGGAGCAACCAAACAATCTAAAATGTTTGATTGTGTTGATGCCTTTTTGAAACGTCAATAACTCAACAGGAAACAGCGGTGGTGCTCTCTGTACAGGTGCCGCGGCGCGGACCGTTCAGACCGCGGACCGTCCGGACTCAGGACCGGACCGTCCGCCGCTCATTTTGGTGCTCAACATATGCCCACTGCATTTTGGTGGAGCTGAGTGAACCAAAAGCAACTAACTCGATGTGATCACATCGGTTTTCTTAGGCATCTTGCCACTTACTAGGATGGTACGCAGTGGCCTTGGTCCCGATGGTTGTCTCAACGGACGTGACCCCTTTAGCTTTGATCGAACTGTCAGTCCCAACACCGCCGAGCGTCATACTGGTCCTGACCAATTCGTCACCTTGCTTTCCTAATTTTCTAAATATTCTGGCGTAGCTCTGTAGTCGACCAGATCTTCTCCTTGCAGGTCGTCTTCCTCCATGGGTGTTGTTACGTCGTTGGAGGTGTCTTGGTGTAGTGCGGATGGTTCCGCCTCAGGGGTCGGACGGTTCGCGCCCTGTACGGTTGGTCCGGTCTTTATAGCCGGACTGTCTGCCATACCTGCAAAGAGCTGCACAGTTGTTGTTTTATTTTTTGTCTTTGTGGCCGTTTGATTTTATTCAACGGCTTTTGGTCTTCATCTCTTTTGTGGTGGCGGATACTGCGGATGCGTGTCATTGAATATTTTTTCTACCTCCTTTTTCTGGTTCTCCTTTGCTCTTAGGTGCTGTAATTTTCGCTTTTGCGACCGCATCAATCCCAATGGGCACCATCGGGGCATGGAGTATTTTGAATCGGTCATTTTGTTGACAGATGTATCTTCTTTTTTGTTTGTGTTAGCCGATTTACCAAAAATCATCGGCCCTTCGTTATTTTGTTGTACGATGACATCTGGTGTTCCTATTTCAATGGCATCCCCTTTTATCGTAATGTAGGAGGTCGTAGCTATATACCCCCCTACCGGATTAGTCAGCCTTTGGGGACGAGTGGTTCGGCAATCTTGTTGGGCCTGTGCTCGTGGACCAGATTAAGGGGCTCTCAATCGGTCTTGTACTGGAGGCGTCAACCTGGCAAAGACAGATGACTGCGGTGCCCCCCAAGCGGAGTATTGTGGTGTCCCGAAAGGATATGGTGGCATACCCCACATCTGATTCGGGATATATGGTGGTGGTGGTATGTATGTATAAAGGTATGACATAGGTGTGTATGGGAGTGGAGGTGTCCATGCATATACGTTAGGTCTTAGTTGGACATTATGACCTCTCGTCCTTTCTGATTAGCGAGGTGGTCCAATCGACCTAATCTGCTGTCGCTCCTGGGTGGGTAAACGAGACTGCTTTGGTGGCCGATCACTGGGGCCGGCCTTCTTTTCACATATTTAGACAATAATTGATCAAAGATCGGGCTGGATTTTACCAACTGACCAGCGGCCTTGAACGTGTTAGTTTTCCACGTACCTATTTCTGGTCATCGTGGTTTGAAGGTACGTGGTCGTCATGGCTCCTCGTCGTTGCCGGACTGTCGGGGACCATAATTAGGGGTACGCCCAAGACTCCTAATCTCAGCTGGTAACCCCCATCAGCACAAAGCTGCAAAGGCCTGATGGGCGCAATTCAGGTCAAGGCTCCGTCCACTCAAGGGACACGATCTCGCCTCGCCTGAGCCCAGCCTCGGGCAAAGATAGCCGACCCAGGAGGATTCACGTCTCGCCCGAGGGTCTCCTCAAGCAACGGGCGCACCTTCGACTCGCCCGAGGCCCAGCTCGGGCAGGCTTCGCGTAGAAGCAACCTTGGCCAAATCGCCACGCCAACCGACCGTATCGCAGGAGCATTCAATGTGAGGATCGTTTGACACCTTATCCTGACGCGCGCTCCTCAGTCGACAGGGCCGAAGTGACCGCAGTCACTTCGCCGCTCCACTTACTGACCTGACAGGAAAACAATGTCGCCTGCCCTGCCCCGACTGCCGTGCCACCCGCCAGGGTGAGGCTGACAGCAGCCAAGTCCAGCCTCGGGCGCCATAGGAAGCTCCGCCTCGCCCGACCCCAGGGCTCGGACTCAACCTCGACTTCGGAAGACGGTCTCCACCTCGCCCGACCCCAGGGCACGGACTCAACCTCGACTTCGGAAGACAATCTCCGCCTCGCCCGACCCCAGGGCTCAGACTCCACCTCAACCTCGGAAGACGGTCTCCGCCTCGCCCGACCCCAGCGCTCGGACTCAACCTCGACTCCGGAAGACGGTCTCCGCCTCGCCCGACTCCAGGGCTCGGACTCCACCTCGACCTCGGAAGACGGTCTCCGCCTCGCCCGACCCTAGGGCTCGGACTCAACCTCGACTCCGAAAGACGGTCTCTGCCTCGCCCGACCCCAGGGCTTGGACTCAGCCTCGACCTCGGAGGAGTCACCGCCTCGCCCGACCTCGGGCTCGAACCGACCACGTCATAGGGGGGCCATCATTACCCTACCCCTAGCTAGCTCAGGCTACGGGGAACAAGACCGGCGTCCCATCTGGCTCGCCCCACTAAAACAGGTAATGATGGCACCCTGCGTGCTCCATGACGACGGCGGTTCTCGGCCCCTTATAGAAGCAAGGAGACGTCAGCAAGGATCCGACAGCCCCGATAGTTGTGCTTCCACAGGGCTCAAGCGCTTCTCCGACGGCCACGACATCACATGAACAGGGCAGCAACACCTCTCCAACAGCCACGTCGGCATGTACACAGGGCTCTGGCTCCTCCCCGCTAGACACATTAGCACATTGCTACGCTCCCCGTTGTACACCTGGACCCTCTCCTTACATCTATAAAAGGAAGGTCCAGGGCCCTCATACGAGAAGGTGGCCGCGCGGGAGAACGGGCTGACGCACAAGGCTCTCGCTCTCTCTCTCCCTCGCGAACGCTTGTAACCCCCTACTGCAAGCGCATCCGCCCTGGGCGCAGGACAACACGAGGCTGTGGTTTCCCCTTACTGTTTTCCCCCTTGTGTTCCGTCTCGCACCGACCCATCTGGGCTGGGACACACAGTGACAATTTACTCGTCGGACCAGGGACCCCCCGGGGTCAAAACACCGACAGTTGGCGCGCCAGGTAGGGGCCTGCTGCGTGTTGACGAACAGCTTCCCATCAAGCTCCAGATGGGTAGTCTCCAGCAACCTCTCCAACTCGGGACGATGCTCCGTTTCGGGAGTCTTGAGTTCATGTCCCTCGACGGCAGCTACGACATGATACTCCTTCATCCGCCGCGCGACAACGACAATGGCGACCGTCAGCCCGCCCGCCGGCGGCAGAATCGACGATGTCTTCCCCGCGTGGCGGAAGAGCAACATCCGGGTCTGTCCTGTCACCTTCCCCGCCGACGGAGGAGGAGGCGGGGCAGGCATGGCAAAGCAGGAGGCGGCACCTCGTCGGCTGTCGAGCGAATCGACGGCGCCGACGCCCAACGGGGGACACGTCGGTCGTTGACCTCGCGTCTGAGACGAAGACGAGCGTCGTTTTCCCGCAACACGCCAACCCCAATCAAACAGACGACGCCAGCACGCTCGTGAAGGACTTGCTGGGCATCAGCCTCGTACCTGAGATAACGGTGCAGTCCGTCCGCGACGTGACTTCATCACCATCCGTCGATCAAGAGGTACCGTCCGTTTTCATCCTGTGCCTTTTAGATTCAGCTTCGACCCACCAAGCGACCCCGCTTCGGTGGATGCTTTCATAAAGGCATATCCGAACCTTCCAGGGTATCATATGTGGGCAACCTGGGACCGGCTGACGACCGTCTCGACCTACGCGACTCTGGTTGGGATTTCTCTGGGCTCGGTGACCCCAGTGCCATGCGGGACTTCATGACCGCATGTGACTACTGCCTCTCCGATTGCTCTGATGATGGCCACAGCCTTGACGACGAGGACTGGGGCCCAAGTCGCGAATGTTTCCACGTCGATCTAGGGGGTCTCGACGAAGGCAACCACCTTGGTATGCCGGAGGGCGGCGATCCCCCTATGCCTGCGCCTCGCGTTGACATCCTTCGGGAGCTAGCTGTGGTCCTAGTCCCTACGAGGGGTCAGGACGCACAGCTCGAGGAAATCCGCGAGATGCAGGCCAGGCTCGACGAGGAAGCAGGACAACTTGTGCAGCTTCGGCAAAATATCGAGCAGGAGTGGGCAGGCCGAGCACCGGCCGGAGAAGCGCGTCATCTGGCCCAGGACGTCCAGCGCCGCATCGCCGACGATGCCAGGGCAAGGCTGCCCCAGCTTCCAGTGGGGTCGGCCAGAACCTGGCTGCAGCAGCAATACTACTCCGAGCGATGCCGGAACCATCCACCACCGAGGGGCGGCGTATCCAGGGAGAGCTCAAGAATCTCCTGGAGGATGTCGCGGTCCGACGGGCCGAAAGCTCTGCCTCCCGAAGGCAAGGGTACCCCCCGGAGCATCGCGTCGCGACTTCCCGATTCATACGGGAAGCCTCGGTCCACACCGGGCGCACGCGGAACACGGCACCTGCGGCCCCGGGTCGCCTCGGCAACAAGCACCACCGCCGCGACCGTCGAGCCCACCTCGACGAGAAGGTGCGCCAAGGCTACCACCCCAGGCGTGGGGGACGCTACGACAGCGGGGAGGATCGGAGCCCCTCGGCCGAACCACCCGGTCTGCAAGCTTTCAGCCGGGTCATACGACGGGCGTCGTTCCCGACCCGGTTCCGAACCCCGACTACCATCACCAAGTACTCGGGGGAGACAAGGCCGGAACTGTGGCTCGCGGACTACCGGCTGTCCTGCCAGCTGGGTGGAACGGACGATGACAACCTCATCATCCGCAACCTCCCCCTGTTCCTCTCCGACGCCGCCCGAGCCTGGCTTGAACATCTGCCTCCTACGTAGATCTCCAACTAGGACGACCTGGTCAAAGCCTTCGCCGGCAACTTCCAGGGAACTCCTGGGATCTCCGAAGCTGCCGCCAGCAGCCGGGAGAGTCCCTGCGGGACTACATCCGGCGATCTTCGAAGCAGCGCATCGAGCTGCCCAACATCACTGACTCGGAGGTCATCGGCGCGTTCCTCGCCGGCACCACTTGCCGCGACCTGGTGAGCAAGATGGGTCGCAAGACTCCCACCAGGGCGAGCGAGATGATGGACATCGCCACCATGTTCGCCTCTGGTCAGGAGGCGGTCGAGGCCATCTTCCGGAAGGACAAGCAGCCTCTGGGACGCCAACCGGAAGACGTCCCCGAGGCGTCCGCTCAGCGCGGCACCAAGAAGAAGGGCAAGAAGAAGTCACAGCGAAACGCGACGCCGCCGACGCAGACCTTGTCGCCGCCGCCGAGCACAGGAACCCTCGAAAGCCTCCCGGAGGCGCCAACCTGTTCGACAAGATGCTCAAGGAGTCGTGCCCCTATCATCAGGGTCCTGTCAAGCACACCCTTGAGGAGTGCGTTGTGCTTCGGCACTACTTCCACAAGGCCGGGCCCCGGCGGAAGGTGGTAGAGCCCACAACAACGACAAGAAGGAGGATCACAAGGCAGAAGAATTCCCCGAGGTCCACGACTGCTTCATGATCTATGGTGGGCAAGTGGCCAACGCCTCGGCTCGGCACCGCAAGCAAGAGCGTCGGGAGGTCTGCTCGGTGAAGGTGGCGGCACCAGTCTACCTAGACTGGTCTGACAAGCCCATCACCTTCGACCAGGGCGACCACCCCGACCGCGTGCCGAGCCCAGGAAAGTACCCGCTCATTGTTGATCCCGTCATCGGCAACGTCAGGCTTACCAAGGTCCTCATGGACGGAGGCAGCAGCCTCAACATCATCTACGCCGAGACCCTCGGGCTCCTACAGATCGATCTGTCCACGATCCGAGCCGGCGCAGCGCCCTTTCACGGGATCATCCCCGGGAAACGCGTCCAACCCCTTGGGCAACTCGATCTGCCCGTCTGCTTCGGGACTCCCTCCAACTTCCGAAAGGAAACCCTCACGTTCGAGGTGGTCGGGTTCCGAGGAACCTACCACGCAGTGCTAGGGAGACCATGCTACGCCAAGTTCATGGTCGTCCCCAACTACACCTACCTCAAGCTCAAGATGTCGGGCCCCAATGGGGTCATCACCGTCGGCTCCACGTACCAACACGCGTACGAATGCGACGTGGAGTGCGTGGAGTACGCCGAGGCCCTCGCCAAATCCGAGGCCCTCATCGCCGACCTGGAGAGCCTTTCCAAGGAGGCGCCAGATGTGAAGCGCCACGCCGGCAACTTCGAGCCAGCAGAGGCGGTTAAGTCCATCCCTCTCGACCCCAGCAACGACATCTCCAAGCAAGTCCGGATCGGCTCCGAGCTCGACCCCAAATAGGAAGCAGTGCTCGTCGACTTTCTCCGCGCGAACGCCGAGGTTTTTGCGTGGAGTCCCTCGAACATGCCTGACATACCGAGGGATGTCGCCGAGCACTCGCTGGATATCCGAGCTGGAGCCCGACCCGTGAAGCAGCCTCTGCGTCGATTCGACGAAGAAAAGCGCAGAGCCATAGGCGAGGAGATCCACAATCTGATGGCTGCAGGGTTCATCAAAGAGGTATTCCATCTCGAATGGCTAGCCAACCCTGTGCTTGTGAGAAAGAAAGGTGGGAAATGGCGGATGTGTGTAGACTACACTGGTCTAAACAAAGCATGTCTGAAGGTTCCCTACCCTCTGCCTCACATCGATCAAATCGTGGATTCCACTGCTGGATGCGAAACCCTGTCGTTCCTCGATGCCTACTCAGGGTATCACCAAATCAGGATGAAAGAGTCCGACCAGCTCGCGACTTCTTTCATCACACCTTTTGGCATGTACTGCTACATTACTATGTCATTCAGTTTGAGGAATGCGGGTGCGACATACCAAAGGTGCATGAACCACGTGTTCGGAGAGCACATTGGTCGAACGATCGAGGCTTACGTCGATGACATTGTAGTCAAGACGAGGAAAGCCTCCGACCTCCTCTCCGACCTCGAAACGACATTCAAGTGTCTCAAGGCGAAAGGCGTAAAACTCAATCCCGAGAAGTGTGTCTTCGGAGTCCCCCGAGGCATGCTCCTGGGGTTCATCGTCTCCAAGCGGGGCATCGAGGCCAACCCGGAGAAAATCACGGCCATCACCAACATGGGGCCCATCAAGGACTTGAAAGGAGTACAGAGGGTCATGGGATGCCTTGCGGCTCTGAGCCGTTTCATCTCGCGCCTCGGCGAAAGAGTCCTACCTCTGTACCGCCTCTTAAGGAAGACCGAGCGCTTCACTTGGACCCCCGAGGCTGAGGAAGCCCTCGAGAACCTAAAGGCGCTCCTTACAAACGCGCCCATCTTGGTGCCCCCCGCTGCCGGAGAAGCCCTCTTGATCTACGTCGCCGCTACCACTCAGGTGGTCAGCGCCGCGATCGTGGTCGAGAGACGAGAAGAGGGGCACGCATTGCCCGTCCAGAGGCCGGTCTACTTCATCAGTGAAGTACTGTCCGAGACCAAAATCCGCTACCCGCAAATCCAGAAGCTACTGTACGCGGTAATTCTGGCGCGACGAAAGTTGCGACACTACTTCGAGTCTCATCCGGTGACTGTGGTGTCATCCTCCCCCCTGGGAGAGATCATCCAGTGCCGAGAGGCCTCGGGTAGGATTGCAAAGTGGGTGGTGGAGATCATGGGCGAGACAATCTCGTTCGCTCCTCGGAAGGCCATCAAGTCCCAAGTCTTGGCGGACTTTATGGCTGAATGGGTCGACACCCAGCTTCCAGCAGCTCCGATCCAACCGGAACTCTGGACCATGTTTTTCGACGTGTCGCTGATGAAGACAGGAGTAGGCGTAGGCCTGCTCTTCATCTCACCCCTCGGGAAGCACCTTCGCTACGTGTTGCGCCTCCATTTCCCGGCGTCCAACAACATGGCCGAGTACGAGGCTCTGGTTAACGGGTTGCGCATCGCCATCGAGCTAGGGGTCCGGCGCCTCGACGCTCGTGTCGACTCGCAGCTTGTCATCGACCAAGTCATGAAGAACTCCCATTGCCGCGACCCGAAGATGGAAGCCTACTGCGATGAGGTTCGACGCCTGGAGGACAAGTTCTACGGGCTCGAGCTCAACCACATCGCTCGACGATACAACGAGACTGTGGACGAGCTGGCTAAGATAGCCTCGGGGCGGACAATGGTTCCTTTGGACGTCTTCTCCCGAGACCTACATCAACCCTCCATCAAGACCGACGACACGCCCGAGCCTGAGGAGGCCTCGGCTTAGCCCGAGGCACCCTCGGCCCCCGAGGGTGAGGCACTGCGCGTCGAGGAAGAGCGGAATGGGGTCATGCCTAATCGAAACTGGCAGACCCCATACCTGCAATATCTCCACCGAGGAGAGCTACCCCTCGACAGAGCCGAAGCTCGGCGACGGGCACGGCCCGCCAAGTCGTTCGTCTTGCTGGGTGACGGAAAGGAGCTCTACCACCGCAGCCCCTCAGGCATCCTCCAGCGATGCATATCCATCGCCGAAGGTCAGGAGCTATTGCAAGAAATACACTCGGGGGCTTGCGGTCACCACGCGGCACCTCGGGCCCTCGTTGGAAACGCCTTCCGACAGGGTTTCTACTGGCCAGCCGCGGTGGCCGACGCCACTAGGATTGTGCGCACCTGCCAAGGGTGTCAATTCTACGCAAGGCAGATGCACCTACCCGCTCAGGCCCTGCAAACAATACCCATCACCTGGTCGTTTGCTGTGTGGGGTCTGGACCTCGTCGGTCCCTTGCAGAAGGCACTCGGGGGCTACACGCACCTGCTGGTCGCCATCGACAAATTCTCCAAGTTGATCGAGGTCAGACCCCTAAACAGCATCAGGTCCGAATAGGCGGTGGCGTTCTTCACCAACATCATCCATCGCTTCGGGGTCCCAAACTCCATCATCACTAACAACGGCACCCAGTTCACTGGCAGAAAGTTCCTAGACTTCTGCGAGGACCACCACATCCGGGTGGACTGGGCCGCCGTAGCTCACCCCATGACGAATGGGTAGGTAGAGCGTGCCAACGGCATGATTCTGCAAGGACTCAAGCCAAGGATCTACAATGACCTCAACAAATTCGGCATGCAATGGATGAAGGAACTCCCCTCGGTGGTCTGGAGTCTGAGAACGACGCCAAGCCGAGCCACGGGCTTTACGCCGTTCTTTCTAGTCTATGGGGTCGAGGCTATCTTGCTCACAGACTTAGAATACGGATCCCCGAGGACGAGGGCGTACGACGACCGAAGCAACCGGACCAACCGAGAAGACTCACTGGACCAGCTGGAAGAGGCTCGGGACATGGCCTTACTACACTCGGCAAGGTATCAGCAGTCCCTGCGACGCTACCACGCCCGAAGGGTTCGGTCCCGAGACCTCCAGGTGGGGGACTTGGTGCTTCGGCTACGGCAAGACGCCCGAGGGCGCCACAAGCTCACACCTCCCTGGGAAGGGCCGTTCATCATCGCCAAGATTTTGAAGCCCGGAACATACAAGCTGGCCAACAGTCAAGGCGAGGTTTATAGCAACGCTTAGAACATCCGACAGCTACGTCTCTTCTACCCTTAAGATGTTTTCAAGTCGTTCATATACCTCATTTACATACGCAAATAAAGTCTAACCATCAAGGAAGGGTCAGCCTTGCCTCGGCAAAGCCCGACCCTCCCTCGGGGGCTAGAAGGGGGGAACCCCCTCTGCGTCAAAATTTTCCTCGGAAAAAGTCTTTCTGCCAGAACATCTTTCGTGCTTTTCGACTACTTCGATAGTGGGATCCTGAAAACGACGGAGTACACGTAAGCGGCAAGGTCGACCGAGCCGAGGGACTCCTATGCCTCCGGGATACGGATACCTCACTCATCACCTTCTGCGATAAGTAACTCACGCTCGGATAAGCGATTCCGCTGACCGAACAAGTCTTAACGCTCGAAAACTTTTCTGCCGAAACGATTTTTCGTGCCTTCTCGACTATATCGATAACAGAATCCAACGGACGAGTAAGAGCACACGTAAGCGGCAAGGCCGACCGAGCCGAGGAACTCCTACGCCTCCGGGATACAGATACCTCACTCATCACCTTCCGTGAAAAGTAACTCTCGCTCAGATAAACAATTATGTTATCGACAAATAAGTCCTGATACTCGAAACAAGGGGAAAAGAAACGTAGCTTTACAACACGACGACGGTATGTTTGGACCTCGGCGGCCGTAAAAAAACATATGCATACTACAGACAAACTAATTCTACAGGTTCAGACATCAATAGGGGGGGCAGCAGCACCCTCGGCGTCGACTCCACCTTCGGCGGAATCCGACCCAGCCTTGGACGGGGACACGGTCGGAGGATCTCCACCTCGAAGGAAGATGTCAGCACCGCGCCTGGGCCATCGCCGCCAGGGCCTCTTCCAGGAACCCGGCCCAAGCAGACGGCTTGATCAGCTGCCCCGTAGCCTCAGCCAGCTGTCCCCCGAGGACGTCAGCCCGGCTCATGGCCTCGGCAGCCCGACTCCAGGGTTGGTCCCGCAAGTGGACGACCTAGCCAGGCTCCGGCCGCCGCTGCTACGCCTCCTCGGCCTGGGAAGTCCCCTGCTCCTGGGCCGACGAAGTTTCTTCTCCAGCCAACTCTGCCTCTGTCCATGCTGACACTGCTGCCTCTGGCTTCAGCTCATCGCAGAGCAGCCGAGGGTTCCTTCACTGAGCAAGAGAAGCCTCGGGCGGCAAGGCCGACCGAGCCGAGGGACTCCTATGCCTCCGGGATACGGATACCTCACTCGTCACCTTCCGCACGAGGCAACTCACACTTGGTTAAGCGGTCCAGCTAGCCGACAGGCAAGTCTGGTGCTCGAAAGGAGGAAGAAACACGGCTTTACGCCCAAATACACACATGTTCAGGCCCCGATAGCCACAATGAACAGACACCGACACTCAAGGTGCCATTACAAACGGAACTCCGGTTCCACCCCCGCAGGTACGAACAACCCCCCACATTGGAGGGCGTGCAGGACGACAAAATCCCAAGTGGCTCGCCGCCGCCCACTCCGACAGTAGCGACAACGACCTCCGCTCCAGGCGGCCAAACAGCAGCAGCGATGACCTCAGGGCAGACGCTGCTACGATAAGGCCCTCGCCCACATCCCCACTCGAGGGGTGAGGACAAGCTATCAAAGCCAAAGAGCCGGAGGTCGGTCCGCGGGTGGCGCTGATGGTCTTGTCGGCGGAGAAGCTTTCTCCAGCTGCCACCACCTCAGCACCGACGGCGGCGTCCACCTGCCCACCAACACCACACCAGCGAGCGTCGGCTACCCCAAAGCGCACCGGTAGGTCCTCACTCCTGTCCTCGCCACGAAAACGAGAATGGGACCGTCCTAGAACACGAGTACCGCCCTCGCGGCGTACGACGTGTTGTGAGACCCCCTGGTGCGGCTGGCCACCGTCGCCCGGACAAAGGACAGATTGCTGCACCCTGGACTGGGCAGCAGCAGTTCGCCTTCCCTGGCACGGCTGGAGGGCGCCTCCTCCGCAGAGCTGGAGGATGGTTTCCACCCCTAGAAGACGGAGGAAGAAGCGGGACACCAGCCCGTACGGGAGGTAGAGCTCCGGCTCAGCTCGCCTTCCGCCCCAGCAAGGATGATGAAGATCCTTGAAGCTAAGGGCGGGGCAGAGGCCGCAACCCGGCTTGCTTGTCCCCACCATCAAACTGGTGGTCACCGTCTTGGGTGACCATTGGCGAGGGGATGCAGCCGGGCTGCCTGATGAAAATCCTTGAAGCCGAGCGATGGCTGAAAGGTACCAACTTCCGCGAAGTTGCGCTCCTCCAACAGCAGCAAGACGAAAGCAACGCGGGCGCTCCCCATCCGGGGGCTCGAAAGGTGGAAGGGCGCAATGCATGAGGAGAGCGCGAAGGCATGGTTGCCATCCAAAGAGGTCGCCCCCTTTTTAAAGACGACTCTCCCCACTTGCGTCCTCAGCCGTCGCGGACTGAGTCTTCATCAACACGCTCCAAGGTCCTCCCCCTACGACACGGGGCTGGGTCCCACGCGTCATGCAAGCTGGCCCAGGACAGAAGAAACCAAACCGCCACGCGCGGAGCGCGTAACTGCCCAGCGGTTACGAGCACTCCTCCACTTTCGCCCAAACCAGCAGGTGAAAGGGTGGACCGCCATGTAGGCGACATAAAACTGCACCAAGGGGACGCACCCTTTCGACTTCGACGTGTCCAGCATGGGGCCCAGGCCCACACGTCATGTAACCGGCACGCCGGTTACTACGTGCGAGAAACTGCACCGCCACTTGCACCAGTACCGCGCCTTCTCGATTGCGGAACCGGGGCCGCGACTCGAGGCAACCCTGCACATGGCCCAACAGTGCCAACCGAGCACATCGGCCACGGGTCAGTCCGTCGCGGGAGAAGGCGCGACGGTCGATATGGCCAAAAGTGGGCCGGCAGTGATGGCGGTGGCAGGCGGGCGGAAGCAGCAGTCAAATCGTCTGCAGGCTCACGTCCCCTCCTGGGACAGCGAGAGAGCCCTCTCCGACGGCGTGAAGACGACGCGCCTGTGTTCCGTTCCTCGAACGACTCGTGCACGCACAACGGCTGCCCCGCGAACCACTCGTCCCGTCGCATTAACTCTGCGGCAGGGCAGGCGACACCTTTGGCAGGCGAAGCGGGCGACGCTTCACCTCCGCCATGATGACCGCGTCAAAAAAGGTGTGCCACGTCGTTCAATTTCGTATCCTTTTCCTCTTCCCCTTTCTCTCTCTTGCTACAGGGACCGGGAAAGGGGATACTCCGAAAGGGATCCTTCTCCACGAAGGAAGCAGGCCCCGAGCCCTCCTACTGATCAGAGGTTCGAAGGCTGGCCCCTCGGAAGGGTTCGACAGCCGCCTCAGGCCACTCGGGCTCCGCGCCCACTACTAATCAGGGGTTCGAAGGCTGGCCCCCCAAAGGGTTCGACAGCCGCCTCAGAACACGCAGAGGGAGGGATGACTCTGGGTACGTCCGATATATGGCCGAGACTCGGGCTACGCTCCCGAGGTACCCTAAGACATTTCCGAGACCAGCAGGAGCGATTCTGTAACGGAATCCCATCAGAGGGAGGCATCGAGCCCTCGGACCCTATCAAACGGGACCGGGTCCGGCAAATCACCTGCAGGTACTTTTGGAGCGCGCCTCTGGGCCACTAGCCGACCCTTATCGAACGGGGCACGGGCATCCACTCGGATGTACTTTTGGAGCGTGCCTCTGGGCCACTAGCCGACCCTTATCGAACGGGGCACGGGCATCCACTCGGATCACCCATTAGCAACTCACTGGAGACACCATGTTCGGCGCCCTCCGAGGGCAACATGGCGCTTTCCCCCCTCCTCCTTGCGGAAAGGCGATGAAGGGGCGTATGAAAAAAGCCGAGTCAGTCCTTGACCGTCCTCTCGCTCTATGCGGAGGCTCGAGGGCTGCTCTCGCAAACCCGGCTCCGGCCAAACCGTTGACAGCGTCAACATACCAGCCCGAGAACTCGGAACCTGACTATGCACCCGGGCAACGACCAGTTCGCATGAGGGAACAACTAGACCGGCCGAGGCATCACGAAACGCGCTAAGACCTCGGAGGAGTCAAACAACTCCTCCGAGGCCTCGGGGGCTACACCCGGCGGGTGCGCTCGCGCGCACCCACCGGAACGAAATGCAACCGAGAAAGGCCGGTCCCCTTGCAAAAAAGTGCGATAAAAGCCTCCAAGCGAGTACCAACACTCCCTTCGAGGCTCGGGGGCTACTGTCGGGGACCCTAATTAGGGGTACCCCCAAGACTCCTAATCTCAGTTGGTAACCCCCATCAGCACAAAGCCGCAAAGGCCTGATGGGCGCAATTCAGGTCAAGGCTCCGTCCACTCAAAGGACACGATCTCGCCTCGCCCGAGCCCAGCCTCGGGCAAAGATAGCCGACCCAGGAGGATTCACGTCTCGCCCGAGGGTCTCCTCAAGCAACGGGCGCACCTTCGACTCGCCCGAGGCCCAGCTCGGGCAGGCTTCGCGGAGAAGCAACCTTGGCCAGATCGCCACGCCAACCGACCGTATCGCATGAGCATTCAATGCGAGGATCGTCTGACACCTTATCCTGACGCGCGCTCCTCAATCGACAGGGCCGAAGTGACCGCAGTCACTTCGCCGCTCCACTGACTGACCTGACAGGAAAACAGCGCCGCCTGCCCTGCCCCGACTGTCGTGCCACCCGCCAGGGTGAGGCTGACAGCAACCAAGTCCAGCCTCGGGCGCCATAGGAAACTCCGCCTCGCCCGACCCCAGGGCTCGGACTCAACCTCGACTTCGGAAGACGGTCTCCGCCTCGCCCGACCCCAGGGCACAGATTCAACCTCGACGTCGGAAGACGGTCTCCGCCTCGCCCGACCCCAGGGCTCGGACTCAACCTCGACTCTGGAAGACGGTCTCCGCCTCGCCCGACCCCAGGGCTCGGACTCCACCTCGACCTCAGAAGACGGTCTCCGCCTCGCCCGACCCCAGGGCTCGGACTCAACCTCGACTCCGAAAGACGGTCTCCGCCTCACCCGAACCCAGGGCTCAGACTCAGCCTCGACCTCGGAGGAGTCACCGCCTCGCCCGACCTCGGGCTCGGACCGACCACGTCACAGGGGGGCATCATTACCCTAACCCTAGCTAGCTCAGGCTACGGGGAACAAGACCGGCGTCCCATCTGGCTCGCCCCGGTAAAACAGGTAATGATGGCACCCCGCGTGCTCCATGATGATGGCGGTTCTCAGCCCCTTACGGAAGCAAGGAGACATCAGCAAGGATCCAACAGCCCCGATAGCTGTGCTTCCATAGGGCTCAAGCGCTCCTCCGACGGCCACGACATCACATGAACAGGGCAGCAACACCTCTCCAACAGCCACGTCGGCATGTACACAGGGCTCTGGCTCCTCCCCGCTAGACACGTTAGCACATTGCTACGCTCCCCGTTGTACACCTGGACCCTCTCCTTACATCTATAAAAGGAAGGTCCAGGGCCCTCATACGAGAAGGTGGCCGCGCGGGAGAACGGGCTGACGCACAAGGCTCTCGCTCTCTCTCTCCCTCGCGAACGCTTGTAACCCCCTACTGCAAGCGCATCCGCCCTAGGCGCAGGACAACACGAGGTCGCGATTTCCCCTTACTGTTTTCCCCCTTGTGTTCCGTCTCGCGCCGACCCATCTGGGCTGGGACACGCAGCGACAATTTACCCGTCGGTCCAGGGACCCCCCGGGGTCGAAATGCCGACACAGACCGTCCGCTAAAACGCTCCGGACCGTCCGGTGATGTTACAGACCGTCCGCACCTAGGCACCGGACTGTCCGCGATGCATAGTATGGGTTCTCGCGCATGTCCCCTTGTCTGCGCTTGCCCTCCAGTGTCGGAGGTTGTGATGGTCACCTTCGGTGTCTACCCTCCATCAGGAGTCTTCTCGACCACCACTTTCCTGCAAGAGATTTTGTTGTTTCCATCAGCCTCCCGTGCGTTGCCGATGATGACTTCTTTGTCTTTGCCTTTATCGGTTGTGCTAGGCTGAATTAAGATCTTTTTTCCATTGAAGTCGATCACATTCATTGGGAAGGGCTTCGTGTCCTCCTGAAATTTCAATCGTCCCTCATTAATGGCCGATTGGATTTGTCGTCAAAACACATTACAATCATTAGTGGCATGGGAAAATTAGTTGTGCCACTTGCAATATGCGCGACACTTTGGTTCGTCGGCGGGTGTAACGGTATAATCGATCTTAATGTTACCATTTTTTAGTAATTCATCGAATATCTTATCACACTTGCCGACATCAAATGTAAACTTAACCTCCTCCTGTCGTTTCTTTTGAACTGACTGTAAGGAGGAGCAAGTCGAAGATTTGGCCTGCTCGGGCCAAACTATTTTGGTAGTGTAAACTTCTTTTGGTTCATCGTCCGAACTACTTTGATTGTGTTTTACTATATGGACACTATGATGAACCGTTTTGACTAGTTCTTTGCTTCGGCTTTCACAAGCCAAAGCTCTCTGATGTAATTGTGCTAGCGTAAAGAACTAGATGCCTTCTAATTTCTCTTTTAAATAATAGCACAATCCATTAAAGGCTATTCCCGCCAGTTGTTTATCTGTTAAATGAATTTGAAAGCATCTGTTTCTCGTATCCCAGAATCTCCGTATGTAATCACTAACTGTTTCATCTTTTTCTTGTCGTAGGGCCATTAAGTCTACTAAATCTAGCTCGTAATCGCCAGAGAAGAAATGTTCATGAAATTTTTGTTATAAGTCTCCCCATGACAAAATGGAATTAGGAGTGAGCGTGGCATACCATGTGAATGCAGTCCCTGTTAAAGATAATGAAAATAAACGTACACGAAATGCTTCGGTGTCGGCCAATTCTCCTAATTGCGCTAAGAACTGGTCTATGTGCTCACGTGTGCTCTTTCCTTGGTCACCCGAAAACTTTGCGAATTCGGGTATTCTGGTCCCCTGTGGGTATGGGAGACGGTCAAACTGGCTATTATAAGGTCTCCGATATGAATACCCCCGGGGGACTATACTAACTCCGAGCTTATCTCGGAACGCCACAACTATTTCCTCTCTTACTATATCGATGGCAGCCGGTGGGAGACCACCGGCTCTTTGGTCCAATATGGGTGAGTTTGTTTGGATGTTGGTATGTTGTTTTCGTTCCCATTGGTTTGGGTTTTGCGGCGCGCTAATACATGCCCTATGAGGCTCATAGGACTGGCCATTCCTTTCTGGCCTTCTAGGGACCGAAAAGTACTCACTCTCACGGGTTTGGTAGATTATATTATGGTGCTGGTGTGTCGTATGGTGAGATGGGGAGTCTAGCTGGGACAGATACGGAGTTGGATATCCCTCCTTCACAAAAAACTCTGTGCCAGACCGTCCGGTTAAATATGTGGACCGTCCGGCCATGTGGTCGGACCGTCTGACATATATTCGGACTGTCTGGCGTCATACGCGGACGGTCCGAATGGGTTATCTAGGGTTTGCATGGTATGTGGCGGCTTGGGTGCAGGCCTCGGTAATTCGCTTCTAAAAACGGGATCGGCTGCCGCTGGCCTGGACGGTCCGCGCTTACGTGCGAACGGTCCGGACATGCGTAGATCGGCGAATTTATCGTCAATGTGCGTGGGAGGCTGTTGTTGCCCAAGGTACTTGTCTATCGGCATCCCATAAAGGGGTTGTGACTGGTCGTGACAACCTGTAGCCGATGAATTACGTGTGTATTCCCTCAGTTCAACCTCGTGCGAAGGAAGATTTACAATAGTAGACTTATCAAGCGCGTGCACTAGCCTTTTATGATCATTTTGTATATCCCCTACGATACGTTGCATCTGCTCTCGTTGTTCGTCTATGTAAGCTTTAAGAGATTGGAGTTCATTGGTGCTACTTACATTGGGGGTATTCGTAGTAGGTCGGAGCGAAGCCAGATCTGTCGCCCGTTGCCGAACGACTTTGTTGTTCCTGTCCACCTTGAAGTCGGCCATGAATTTCGCATTTGCTTCCTGGATCAGCTGCTCCTGGCGCTCCTCGAATAGGAGTTGTTCTTCAGCCGGCAAGGTTTCCCATGTCGGCTTGATGATATTGCTGGTGAAAACTTCAGAGCTACCCTTTGAACCGGCCATTGAGGGCCGATCTCGATAGGTCTGTATGAAGTCGTCCCCAACGGAGTCGCCAAAAGTATGTTGGTGCCTTTTTGGGTCGCCAATCACTCAACACGAACCAGCGGCGGTGCTCTCTGCACAGGGGCGGACGGTCCGCGGCAAGAGGCCGAACGGTCTGCGACCTGGCGCAGGGCTAGGGTTTCCTTCCTATCGGCCGAACGGTCCGTGCCCTATGGCCGGACAGTCCGCGCGTGCGCAGGGGGCGGCGAAGGTCGCCAGTGGCGCCTGGATCTTGCTCCCGGGAGGGACCCCATCGGGGAGGAGAGATCCTAGGAGATGTCTAGGCTCGGGCAGACCAACCTAGACTACTCTAATCAACGTAGAGTCGAAGAGAAACGAATAATTTGGGGATTGAGAAGCTAAACTAGAACTAGACTAGAACTACTCCTAATTGTACAGAAAATAAATGTGAGATAAAAGTGTTATTGATTCGATTGATGATTACAAATCGGTCGTATTCCTCTGTATTTATAGAGGAGGGGGCTGGACCCATTACAAACAAACTTCCCGAGCTAATTCCAAGAATCTAGCCAATAAACACAGTAAGAAACTTGGAACCCTAATCTGTTCTGCCGCGGACTGTCCGGACCGCGGACCGTCCGGTCTCAGGGCCGGACGTCCGCCGCTCATTTTGGTGCTCAACAGATTGTCTGTTTAAAATAAATTTAGCTTATATAACACATTGATTGTGAGCTTGGCCCAATTTAGGTGCTGCCAAATTTTTAAAATACAGGTATTTTAGACGTAGTTGTCGCAATATTTCAAAACTTTAAGCGCTCAAATTACAACGGATTTAAACTAAAAATATAAATTTGACTCATAAATTACGGCACATTTCTGAGGCAAAATCTAGAAAAATGGCAAAATCTATTGTAACTTTGTTACAACACAAATGTACAACAGATTTGAACCCACATGTTCATCTTACATCAAAATCCGGTGTAAATGAATTGTTGCACATTTTCAGATAAAAGAACTAAAAATTACAACACATTCGAATAGATTTAAACAAATTACATCACACTGAAAGCTAGCGGGTTACAACACACTGCAAGATTTAAACAAATTACAGCACATTTCTGAATCAAAATCAAATGTGCAGTACCTCATATAACAGAAATGTACAACAGATTTGAACTAAAATTTTGATTTTGCCTCAGGAATTCAACTATGTACAGTCATCTGAACATCCAGGGGACAAAATATAATTTTTACAGAACCAGTTTTATCTCAAAATGCTTTTGGATCTCATATAACAAAAATGTACAACAAATTTGAACTAAATTTTTGATTTTGCCTCGAAAATTGAACTACAGGGGCATAAAAATTCATGCAGCATTCAGGGGACATTTGAACCTGACAAAGCACAAATGGACATAGGAATTTGACAAAAAATGATTTTGTCTCACAAATTCATTGTATTACAGTCATCTGAAGAACCACGGGGCATAAAAGAACTCTGAGACGATAAAAAAACAACACACAAGCAAGAAACCAACACATGTTCCCCTGAATGTTCATCAAGTATTTCTTTAATATCATCACAGACAAACTTACCGAGTCCATAGTACTATAACCAGATCCATAACCAGATCAAAAGAAGAGGGACAGAAATTTACCAGAACAAGTAGCAACTTACTAGAACCGTAGTAACAACTTACCATAACCATAGTAGAAACTTACCATAACTAGATCAAGAGAGGGATCAAAAGAAGAGAGACAAAAACTTACCAGAACCAGTAGCAACTATACTTTGCCTTAGAAATTATTATTGGTTAAAATCACTTGATCAACTCATGAGAGTAATACAATAAATTGCCTCATATTTGTATGAATGACACCTCATTTGACCATTCATGGGAAAACATAGTGCAGGTGGAGAAATCAGATTAAAAGATAGGGTGTGTTTGGTTGCCTAGCCCAAAATAAACCATAGAAATAGAAAGAAAACCAAGAGCAAGGAAAACAAAACAGTAAGTCAACCTCCTATGAGTAGTCATCGGTCAAACATATTTCATCACAGGCAAAATGAGCAAGGAAAACAAAGCAGCAAGTCATACTCCCTTGATTTATCATCACTATAAAACATATCATCACATGCAAGTAAAGGCAACAATTCAATATAAAATTATCACAGACTGGTAGAAAAGTCTTAGCGTTGTTAATTATCATCCATAGTTCCAGATTCAAGCATAAAACAAGTTGTCATCATCCATAGTATCATAAGTATAGAGCAAATCATTAGGCACGGAGCAAAGTATTAGACATAGAGCAAGGTATTAGGCATCATAGGCATAAGACTAGTCTGCTCAAATCCTTGCAAGAGGAAGAGCCGCTCATGTGCTAGGTCGCGGACCGTCAGACCATCCACGCCTTTGCATAGAGCATTGTCAGGCGATTCGTTGCAGTGTTTGGCATTCAGATCAGTGCCAACACACTTTTTGGTGACTCCGCTGGGGACATGTATCTAGATCTACTAAAAATGAGGCCCTCAAATGGCCGGTTCTAAAGATCACACCGATATTTTCTCAAACTATATCTTGACGCTGGTTGTTGAAAGTCTAACGGCCAAGGGGCAACAACATTACGAAGACTACATGCTTCAAGCGAAGGAGAATTTTTGTCACAATACACGATGGATCGCCACCAAAAGGTTGTCAAACATGGAGAGACTGACGTCGCATCTCTTCTATATTCGCTGCAAGTCCCCAACGTAAGTAAACCCGACGACATCCAATCTATTAAATACTAGGTATGTGCTCGTGCGTTGCCACGGGGCGGGGGAGCGGTGTCTAGGCTACAAATATATTTTTGTTTATTTATAAACACTAAGATATGTGCAGTCTGGTGGTTAGCCCGAACTTTCTAGTGCAGAGGGGTGTGGGTTCGAGTGCTTGTTCTGCATTTTTTTGTGGGCGCTGGGTGTGGGGAGGGTGAAGTCGTGATAGCACCAGGTGCCCACACTAGGTTCTTAATATAGTAGTATAGATTATGTAGATCAGCGCCAGGATAACACGTGCGTTGGAGAAGTCTGTTGCTTCTAGTTTTCCATCATTTGAAACTAGTAACAGGATATCTATCGGCAAAAAATGGGGATTCGTAGCCCCAACCATTATATGGTATGTCATTGAACTCATATCTAGGGCAAATACCACCACCGTCGTCCCTGCTTGACAAATCGGAGCCCCTAACAACAGTTAGACCGTTTGAGCTTTTGCCCGGACCGTCCGGCTTTCCATGCCGGACAATTTGGGGCCGCACCAGGACCACTGTGTGGTGCCCCAATAGTAGAGAACACAACGGGATAGCTCGGATTTACCACCGGATAGACTGAATACACATACGTAGAACCTACTGTTGCACATTATGCACCAAATTATTACAAACCACAACAGCAGTAAGTTCCGCCTCCTGCATATTTAAACCACAGCGCATCATACGATCATAGGATGATCAATATTATAGATCAGTCACGGCAAGAAGGTCGGCATAGCAATGCCCGACCGAATGAGCCTCATAACCTAAGGTCCAGTGGTCTGCCACAGGGCGCAGTGGAGAAAATTAGAGAAAGATGGCTGAACTATTTCGAGATAGGCTCGGAGTTAGTGTAGCCAGAGTAGGGCAGCCATATCAAAATCCATATAATCACCGGTTTGACACTATCCCATATCTAGGGCTGGAAAATAAGCTCGAGGCTCACGAGTCGGCTCGAGCTCGGAGCGGTTCGGCTCGGCTCAGAGCGGCTCGCGAGTCGAGCCGAGCCATCCTTTTGGGCTCGTTGTTGTAGCGAGCCAAGTCGAACCGGCTCATGAGCTGTGCTAAATTACTTAAAATGTAGAATAACGGCGGATATTGGATAATTTTATAGATAGTAAGTTTGTTCATTAGCATTTCATGATAGATATTTAACAATTCATAATTTAGATTACTCATAATGATGAATAATATCTATATATCTCATATTTATATACTAATAATTAACTATATAATGCAATTATATATATCAGAGTGTGGCTCGCGAGTCGCCTTCGAGGCGAGCCTGTCTCCTCAGCTCATGAAATGGTCGAGCCGAGAAGAGCTCGGTCAGCCACCGAGCCGAGCTCGGCTCGGCTCGGCTCGTTTCCAGCCCTACCATATCCACAAGGGGCAAGGATGACGGAGTTTTCTAAATTTTCTGGTGAAAATGGTAGAAACACACACGAACATATAGACCAGTTTCTAGCACACCTAGGCGAATTGGTCGATGGAGAAGCCATTCGTGTTCGTTTATTTTCTTCATATCTTACTGGTACCGCTTTTGCATGGTACGCCGCCCTACCTCCTAATTTCATTAATTATTATAATGATTTAGAGTAAATTTTATGAACATTTCATTTCCAGGGGAATATGAATTAGGGTTAGCTGATTTAGCTTCAGTTCGACAGGGACGTGAAGAATCGTTTAATGATTATATCCAGAGGTTCCGGGACACTATAAACCAATGCTTTCGAATCCATGTCGCACACAAAAGAGCTAGCATGACTGACTTTTAATGGGTTGCTATCCTACTTAAGAGACAAATTAGATGGTGCCTAGTTCTTTTCAATAGCTCAGCTATATCATCGGGCTTTGACATGTGAAAGCCGATTTAAAGAGATATCAAAATCGGTCGCCCGTACTATACATCTAGTAGAGCATGATAGTTCAGATGATAAATCTGCAGATGTATATACCGCTGAGCTTGTTTGGCCAACAAAGACCAAATCTTCTGCATGTTCTTCTTTACAGTCGGTTCAAAAGAATCGGCAAGAAGAGATTAAATTTACCTTTAATGTTACCAAATACAATAAAATATTTGACGAGCTACTAAAAATGACAACATTAAATTATCTCATATTATTCCTCCTCACTACAAGAAACTGATAAATGTTCGTGGGTAAAATTAAGAACGTGGGTACCCACGTTCTTATTTGAGTTAAGTTCATGGGTTATATTAAGAACGTGGGTACCCACGTTCTTAAGTTAGGTTCGTGGGTCCTGGCTAAAACTGTCGAACTTAACAAGTTAGGAACGTGGGTACCCACGTTCTTAAGTTAAGTTCGTCGGGCATTTGGGCACCGTCGAACTTAAGCCTGAAAACCTAAATCCAAATTACCCCACGCGCGGCTCTCTCTCTCGCCTGTCTCATTATTTCCTGCCCGCGCTTCTCTCCACCAGCAGGCCACGCCGCTGCCGCTCCACCGCCGGCCTACCGCGCCGCCGCCGCGCCACCCGCAGCGGGCCCCGGCTCGACACCGACAGCTGGCCGCGCCAGCACCAGCGGGCCACGCTGCCGCCCCGACTCGCCACCCCCACACATCCGTCGGCGAACAGGAAGACCAGCCGCCGGCACGCAAGGACCTGGAGCTGCCCCCACCTCACCCCAAGGCAGAGCCACCGCCCAAGGAGGAGCCCCCGCCGCTGCATCTCTGCTTTCCAAGCCGGTACGATCCTTGCCCATCTTTGCTGATGACACATTGGACTATACTTGCCCATCCTTGCCCATCTTTGCTGATGGCATATTGATTTACAATTAAGTTCCCTCACCTGGCCATCATACTCATCTGCGACGTGCCATTGGCCCAGCTGCAGAGAGAAGTTTAATTTTGAAATTCAATAGGAGGATGGCTACCAGTAGGTGGTATGTACTGATTCTTGCCTAGTTGCCAGGTCCATACAGGATGGCGGCATATTATAGGTTCAGTGGAGTCATACATGCTACCTTGATAACAGACTAAAATCTCTCAAGTAAAAATTTGTAAATAAACTATCTTCATAAGACGAGGCCTCCCAAAGCTTGATATCCACTAGGAAGTAGGAACCCAAATTACCGATCCTAAGCATACTACCTGATTAAAATAGTAGTAGGATGGACATCTTTTGTTCAGTTGGATATTAGTTTGAAAAAAAGTATAACCACCTACATTTATAACCACCTACATTTATATGTGCAAAAGGCTGGCAATGAGCTGGATACCTACATTTATATCTTTATCCTTCCGATCCGTTCGACACTCTGTTATGTAATTTGAATCATCACTTAAAAGAATACTGAAGAACTGTTCTGCAGTACAGGGAAAAGTTCCCTGAAATCATGAACAGTTGAGGATTAGTTACCAATTACAAAGCCAGACTGTTATAGAAAATCGTGAGGCTAAAATAATGTTAGTCATCATTACATTGAATATAGGGACCAAAACTTCTTCTTTGACAAAAGGTTGTAACTGCCCTGTTAATGCAGCACAATCTTCTAGTTCATTTATCTCCTTCTTGCTATTTTTTCTTGAACTACTGTGTGCATGTAATGCAGACTGAGCACGTTGCTGAACTAGCATAAAATTGTCTTGAATAAATCTGCCCTTAATAAAAGCAATTTGCTGCATTGAGACCATTCCCTGCAGCTTTTGAGTAAGTCTGAAAGCCATCAACTTGGTGATAATTTTTGCAATGCTGTGAACTAGGCTAATAGGGCAAAAATCCTTCACTTCCTCAGCACTCTCCTTATTAGGGATAAGGGTGCTAAGTGCTGAATTAAACCTATGAAAACCAGCAAACTTCCTGCTCCAAATTGCAGATATAACTGCCATCACATCTTCCTTGATAATTGGCCAACATGCTTTATAGAACCTGCCAGTAAAGCCATCTGGCATAGGAGCCTTATCAGAAGGCAATTGTTTAATTATTTCCCATACCTCCTTTTCAGTAAATGGTGAGTCCAACTCTTCTAAACTGTGGCTAGGCAGCCCCAGATAATCTAGATCAATAGAAAGCAACCTTTCCACCCTGCTGTCCAAGAGTCTAGTATAGTAGTCATCCACAAGCATGGCCTTCTCATCATCATCAGTGAAGGTTTGATTGTCAGAAATCAGCCTAGCCACAAAGTTTTTCGTTTTCCTATACCTGACATGCATGTACATGTGGAACAACCAGAACTGAGTACTTGAGACACGGCACTGCATAATTCCAACTAAATCATGCATCTAGGCTACAGACTTGACACCTATCCAAATAATGAATATAAATTGTATGGGGTAGGTCAGTCATTTCTATTGCAGGTACAATTAATCAGACTTGACACCTATCCAAATAATTCCAACTGAATCATGCATCCCCCAAACAATCAGACTTGACACCTATCCAAATACATGTTACCCATTTCATTCTGTCGTGGTTTGTTCATGGTCTGTAGTTTTCGGTGTGTTTGTCATGTTGTTCAGGCTTATATTGACTTTTGAAAATTCAGCTGCACAAATTTGTTAGGAGGAATACCCAATTAATTAGGCCCACAGGATTATATAGTAGAAGAGTACATCAAAGTTTTCTTCTACCTACGTATATCTATTTAGATGAAGGAATTACTCTTTTTGGTTTATTTGTGTTCTTTGTTGGTGCTTTGCAGGAAACATATATGTGAAAATGTGTAAACAAATTAAGTTCTTCAACTGATGATGACTGTTGCATTTTTATGAAACCTAAAGTCGTGTTTCCATCTAATTGTAGGCCCATTTGACTCTAGTCTCCGGTCTCTCTCTCCACTCTAACTACAGCCGGCCCGCGTCTCCTCGACCATCACCACCTTGACGGTCTCCGTGAAGGTATTTTTCTTCTTTCTTTGATGCATATTATTAGAATTAGTTTGTTAGTTAAAATTTGATGCATGATTTTGGCTAGTTGTTACAATTGATGCATAATTTCTTGTTCATTGTAAATTAATCAATGTTAGGTTCAATGTTTGGTTAAATGTTTTTTATGTCTAGTGATCCTTCCTAATAGAAGAAGGGCTTAATGATGTTTATTTACACATTTTTTATTTAAGTTTGTATGCTTAATGATGTTTATTTACACATTTTTTATTTACGTTTATATGATTAATGATGTTTATTTACACATTTTTTATACATTGGGTTATTTAGTTTTGCAAATGGATGACAATAGAAGAAGGGCGATGTATGATGGATTCAATAGCGTGACTCTAGGTCACTCAAAGGAATGGGTTAGGGTTGCAAAACAATTCGTGGATCTCGCATTTTCCGGTGGACCTCGTGTGGTGAAGTGTCCGTGTACCAAGTGTCGGAATTTTAAGTATGTGAGAAAGATCGAAGAACTGGAGCATCACCTTTGCAAGAATGGGTTTATGCCTAACTATCTTGTGTGGCGCTCACATGGAGAAGTAGAGCAGAATATCACAGAGTCAGAAATAATTGATGATGATGAGGAGGATCGGATGGATGACTTGGTGGCTGATATTAGTAGAGAGTATCCAACATTGGCCTCAGAACAGGATACACCAAATGAAGTGCAGGAGTTTTACAAGCTTCTTCACGCGTCAGAGGAAAAAGTGCATGACGACACCACTGTGACTGTGTTGCAGGTGGTTACACGTCTTATGGCAATGAAGGCAAAGTATAACTTCTCGAATAATTGCTATAACGATATAATCAATCTGATTATTGATCTCATCCCATCGAACCATAAGATGCCAAAAGACTTATACCAGTCTAAAAAGATTGTGTCCGGTCTTGGGATGAAGTATAAGAAGATTGATGTGTGCGAAGATAATTGCATGTTGTTCTGGAAGGAATATGAAGCGAGCACCCATTGTCAGAAATGCGGTAAATCAAGATATGCGGAGGTACTAAAAGAGGATGGAGCTACTTTTGCTACAAAAGTGGCAGTTAAACAACTTCGATATATGCCCATCACTCCAAGGCTTAAACGTCTGTTTTTAACCCCAGAAACTGCGAAGCTAATGTTGTGGCATAAGGAAGGAGAACGTGAGATCCAAGACCTAGACATTATGATGCATCCATCAGATGGCGATGCTTGGAAGGCTCTGGATCGTTTTGACCCAGAATTTGGAAGAGACGCTAGGAGTGTTCGTCTAGGCTTGTCCACTGATGGTTTCACTCCTTACGACAACAGTTCAACTTCATACTCTTGTTGGCCGGTTTTCATCATGCCCTACAACCCCCCTCCCAACAAATGCATGAAAGAAGGGTTCATATTTCTTGCCCTTATTATTCCAGGGCCTAAACATCCTGGAAAGAAGATCAATGTATTCATGCAACCGTTGATTGAAGAGTTCAAAGAGCTATGGGTAGGGGTAAAGGCTTATGATGGTCATCTAAAACGTGAATTTACCTTACGTGCGGCATATTTGTGGTCAATTCATGATTTGCCTGCATATGGTATTTGGTCTGGCTGGTGTGTTCACGGTCGACTGTGTTGTCCCATATGCATGGGGGACACACAAGCATATCGATTGGAGCATGGTAAAAAGGTCTCATTCTTTGATTGTCATCGACGGTTTCTTCCATCCAATCATCTGTTTCGAAATGATACGAAGTCATTTAGAAGAGGCATAAAAGTTAAAGACGGTCCACCAAAACGTTTAATGGGTGAAGATATCATGATACAACATCGTGCCCTTCAAAGGGCTGCAGAAGGTCATGAGTTTGAAGGCTATGGTCAAGATCACAACTGGACTCATATTTCTTTTCTCTGGGAACTTCCGTATGCGAAGGTATTGATTTTACCACACAACATAGATTTGATGCACCAAGAGCGCAATGTTGCTGAAAGCATCATAAGCATGTGTCTAAACATTAAGGGTAAAACAAAAGACAACATCAATGCCAGGAAAGATTTAGCTAATCTTTGCGATCGCCCTAGCCTAGAGGTCAAATTAAATCCTAATGGAAAGGAGAGGACACCACGAGCTCCATACTGTCTAAAGCCGGAAGAGCGAAAAGAAGTATTTCGATGGTTGAAAATGTTGAAGTTTCCAGACCGCTATGCAGCTAACATAAAACGTACTGTTAACCTCGACACTAATAAATTAAATGGTTTGAAGGCTCACGATTACCATATTTTGATGGAAAGACTTATGCCGGTAATGTTCCGTGGCTATTTGAAGCCTCCTTTGTGGAAGATGATTGCTGAACTTAGTTACATATATAGACATATATGTGCTAAGCATATCTCAAAGAAATTGATGATTCAATTTGAGAAACAAATCGCGGTGCTTGTATGCAAGATGGAAAAAGTATTTCCGCCTGGATTTATGAATGTGATGCAACATTTGCTAGTGCACTTACCTTATGAAGCATTGGTAGGAGGACCAGTGCAGTTCCGATGGATGTACAGTCAAGAAAGAGAATTGAAAAAACTTAGAGCTACTGTGCGGAACAAAGCAAGGGTTGAGGGGTGTATCGCAGAGGCCTTTGCAGCTAAAGAGATCACAATCTTCTCAAGTCAGTATTTATCACACACTAACAACGTGAATGCTCAGTCAACACGGTATCATACTGAAGAAGAAGGTCCTTCGACCGACCTTAGTGTTTTTCTCTAGAAGGGGAAAGGGGTCGGGGCTTCTACTGCACATTATGTTGACATAAGAGAGCGTAATTTCACCATGCTCTACTTGTACACCAACATGGAGGAACTTGATCCATACTTTGAAATGTTTGATTCCATATATTTAGCTGGCCACAAACCTACACCAAAGGAACTGGATAATCTACGTATGAAAGGGATGAATGGAGGTCCATGTTTCGTTGAATGGTTCCACGAGCATGTAATTATCTCTTTATAATTTTCCTTTGTGTACTTAGATTGCACATATGACTTGCTATTTAACTATATCTTTTTTTCTGCTCTATGTAGTGTAAGAAACTTGACTCTCTAGTCTCGGATGATTTGCGACAGATATCACATGGTCAGTTGAAAGCAAGAAAATATAGCCGCTATGATATTAATGGATACCGTTTTCGAACATCAAAATTAGAAAAAATCCGCCCGCAGGCAGCCACGACAAACAGTGGAGTAGTAGCAACTGCCACAAATGCAGACGGAGGCACTCATGACTATTATGGTGTTCTTCAAGACATAACGGAGTACACTCTTGGTGGGGCCAAAGAGTTCATGTTTGTGTTATTTGATTGTGAATGGTTTGATCCGCAACAAACGCGAGAGGATGAATTTGGAATTGTGGAGGTAAAGCATGAATCACGGTTTAAAGGCAGCGATTATAGCAATGTTGTGCTTGCACATCAAGCGCAACAGGTGTACTATCTAACATATCCTCATGAAAACTTGAAGTCTTGTTGGGTTGTATACAAAATTAATCCTGAAGTCCATCCATTACGATATGATTATTACAACACAAATAACGAAGATGATGATTCTGTTGATATTTATCAAGAAGATGGCGATCAGTCAGAAAATAGAGAATTTACTATATCTGAGGATTTAGGGCTCAATGAAGTAGCTAGTCTTGCCATAGATTTGATGGCAGAAGAACCAGGTCCTTCTAGGGCAAGGACTCGTAAGTCACAGAGAATTCTTGAAAAACAACAAAGACTTGAAATAATTGAGCAGCGTGTTGCTGAAGCAGATTCTGATGCCGATGATTTTTGAAAAGTATATATATTTAAATTCTTGTATATGCATTCCTATTTCAATACTAAAAGTATATATATTTAAATTCTTGTAATGAAATTTGTGCAGATGATGAGGGTCATGGACAAGCTCAAAGGGAAGAAGCGCGGAGACCGTGGTGACTCCTCGAGGTCACGGTCAACTAGGGGTTCAGGTGGTGGGGATACATCCTCTATGTTGTTCCAGGTATTTAATTTGTTTTATTTTCTTTTCTTCTACGTATACATCGAGTACTTGATATATCTCATTGTTGATTATGTTTGTAGGGCTCTACAGCGTCAAGGCAACGGCTAGAGCAGCTCCTTGGTTGCATGGAGGAGCAGGGGCGCGAAGTGGGAAGCCATAGTGCACTTGGGCACGAGCGCGAGGTGGCAGGCCATAGTGCACCTGGGCAAGAGCGCGATGTGGCAGGCCACACTGCACTTGAGCCAGAGCGTGAGGCGATAGGCTCAAGTGGACCTATGCTAGAGCAGGACCACAATGCATTTGAGCAAGCGCGCGAGGCGGCAGAGCACAATGCACCTAGGCAGGAGGACGAGCTGGCACGCCAAGATTCACCGATGCGTGATGATGATGACTATGGGGAGGATTACGATGGAGAGGCCGATGGAGAGGCTGATGACGAGGTTGTTACAACGACACAGGCAACAAACTTCAGGTAATTTTATTTTGACGAGGAGTTCCATTTTTGTTGGATTGATATTATTACCAGTGCACAATTTACAATTTTGTAGGTTTCGGCGGTCCCTTAGAGTTCCACCGACACAACCCTTGGACCAACGTAGGGTCATAAACCCTGCAGGAGAGAGGAGTTGGGTGGAGGTGGCATGGAGTGGCAAAGGTCATCGGACACCAGTTAACACAGTGTTGGGATCTATAGCTCGTTTTCACTATCCAGGGGTGGTACAACTCAACGGGGCAGAGATAGGGGCGTATCACTGGGCTCACTGGGGCCTCAAACCATATGGACCCGACCGTACTCACCAAGACGCAGTGTGGTCATCATTTTGGGTGAGTTTATTATGTCTTTTAAATTTACTTATCGTGGGCGTCTATAAATGAATTTAATTGCTTCTTCATTTTGCAGGAACAATTTAGATTGGACGAAACAGCGAACGAAGAACATGCAAAACGTGTATTCCACAATGCTGCTAGAAAAGTTATAAATGGTTCAATGTCAGATGCACGGGTCAAAGCTGTTACCGTGTACTTCAAGAAAGTGAAGGGTCAAAGAATGACCAACAAGCAGGCATGTGAAATCCACTTGACAGCTGAGGAGTACAAACAAAGTGAAGTGGACTGGCTCACTGCTCATCCTGAAGCTTGGGTCAAGCTCTGCGAGTACTGGTCCTCAGATGAGTACAAAGTGAAGTCAGATAGAAATCGTTTGAACCGGAAGAGCAAACCGGGCCTCCATCGATTTGGAGCAGATGGATTTATTGGGAAATCACAACGAATGGTATGACGAGCTAAGTAACATTTAGTCTTTTTCCCTCAGACAAATTTGTATATTTTATTATGTCTCTTACTGCAGGAGGCTCGTGATGGTGTTGAACCCCGATTCATTGACGTTTACATGGAGGGACACCGAGGTCCAGATCCAGATCATCCAGAAGTTTTATGTGACGAAAGCGCGACAGAAAAGCTGGTAGGTGTAAATAATTACTATCTATTCTTAATTAACTTGTGACTCATTTATAATTAACATAAATTGTTTTGTAGACTCGTTATGCTGAGGAGGTTAGGAGGAAAGCAGGAGACGATGATCTAGATTGGAGGGAGGCACCTTTCGATCCGGATGCAGCATATGTTGCCGGTGGTGGGCTACCACATGGGAGGTATGATAAGATCAAAGTTGTGATATATAAACACTATATTATCATAACTTGTGATGTTTCTAGGTTGGGGATCGGCGATGGGGTTGTGAGTCGCGATAGCTTTGGTCGTCGGTCAGTTTCCTCGGCGGGGAGTAGATCTCGAACTTCAACTTCGAGGGAATCAGAGCTTGATGAGCAACTAAGACAACAACAACAACAAGTTCAACATCTATCTCAACAAGTTCAGATGATGCAGGGAATGCTGATGCAGGTAATAATTTTATTAATCCGCTCATAATCTGCCCATATTTTTTTTATCTAAATCGCTCTGAACTTGTTTATCTATATTAAAGTTGGCCAACAAAATCTTCAACATGTAATGTCCAACCATTATCTCCCCCTCCAAAATGTGTCACTTACTTCCTATATAAGATAATCAACTTCTTTCTGGTTACCCTCCCTGAAAGCATCAGTAACCTGCAATTTCATAATATATTTACTGGAAACAACTTAAACAAAGGACATCATATGTGTTCTAAAAAACAAACATCATCAGCTTATGCAAATTTTCAGGCATTTTTGTTTGATCTGAATTATCGATATGCTTTTCTTCAACTATTTGCTCAGTCCGGAGAAGAGTTCTTGGTTGGCTTGAATTGTCCATACAATTTTCTTCAACTGCCTTGTCAGTATGGGTAAGGTTAGCCTCAACACTTGGCTCAACATCATTGGTATGAGGCAATGAAAGTTGAAGGCTGGTTAAGAAATGTCTAGCTTTGTTAACATCGCCATTTGCTTTGATATATGCATCAGCTATATCATCAATGGAAAAGGCATTGTTGAACTCTTCAAGCAATGTACCAAGTGCCCTGGTTTCATCATCATTGGATGAAGTCAGCGCATGGGATAGATCCATGGCGAGGACCTTCCCAAAAGGGTACCTCTTATGAACTATCAGGCCTGCCCAAAAAAGAAATGTTTATCACATGATAAGTATGACAGAGTATATTATCAGTACAAGAAAAGATTGTGAACAAAGATAGTTGAGTTGCTTAAATACATGATAAAGTGCCAATTTCATGGTAAACTTATTTATATACAACACATGAATGGGAAATGATTGAATCAGGGAGCTTCCTAGCCAGCGTTGAGATATTTTTTCTTAGTTTTCGTTTAGGTATATCAATTCCACACTATCTGAGCACCATGTCCTAGAAAATGATTGAATCAGGAGCTTCTTCCTACATCGGATGCAAACAGAGTCAGATGCTAATTAGATGAATAATAGGTATTGTTGCTATTTATAATTGGCAAAAGAGAAAACTTTTGGATTACAGTCTGACTACATTATATCAAAACAGAAGATAAATTAGCAGAACCTACTTGACAGTCCTAGTAGGAGCCCCACCATAGCTTAGTTGACAGTCTGACTACATTATATCAAAACAGAAGATAAATTAGCAGAACCTACTTGACAGTCTGACTACATTATATCAAAACAGAAGATAAATTAGCAGAACCTACTTGACAGTCCTAGTAGGAGCCTCGAGCTTGGGGACCCTTTCTTTCCCCTTTACAAGGGGCGCCGTCGTAGTAGGAGCCCCACCATAGCTTAGTTGGTTGGCTAGAGTCAGCGTCAACCAGCCGGTCGATCCTTTGCCCTGCTGCCTAAATGTTAACCTTTCGACTATACTCCTATCTTAACTTTCCAAAGATAACTGTCATATAGAAGTATAACATGGAGAGGGGGATCGCCTCACCTTTCATACTAAACTGGTGCAGTCCTCGCTTTTCTTTATCAGGACCCACTGCCTGTGTGCCTCTCTTTTTCTTCTTGCTGCAGTTTTTCAATGCCACAAAAGTTTAGATAAGTAACTAAACTGATGATACAAAGAGAGTCTTAAGAAGTAGAAACCCCTGCTATTAAATTTTCAACCTATTTATCGTAATAAGTAGCTATGAATACACAAGAGTCTGTGTAGTGTAACCGGCCTACAAACAACATCGTCATGAGACAATATAGACCACATGAATGGGAGCAAAAATATATTTTACATTGTTAACTGTTAGGTTTAATTTTATATCGTGTCTGAAATTAAGTATTGGTAGTAGTGATGGAGATGCTTTACATTTTAGTAATGAATACATTGCTTTTAGTGCATCACACACCTAAGTAATATGATTGATCTAAGGACGAGCAACCTAATATCAGGGGAGTTTGGTTATGCCTTTCTCTTCTCTTTCTTCCCCTGGTGGATGTCAGGACTAAAAAATCAACCGGCACAGGGCTAAGGATATTGTCCTAGGGGTGGATAATTAAACAGTAGAAAATTAGAATAGCTCGTATGTTTAATTTTCAGATCGATTGGTATGGTACCTATGACTTATTTGGGGATACATGTTGCCAATCCTCACTGCTTTCTCTGGTGGGATTAGGAACAATGAGATGGTGATAAATCCATATACCATATGATGAAGTGGGAAAACTATGCCTACCAGAGAGGAATATGGGGGCCTGGGCGGGTATCATAGAAACTGGGAAATTAAATGGGGCTCTACTGGGAAAGAAATGGGCCTAGAGAATGCCCAAGCCTAAAATAAGGCGATATGTGCTATAACTTGTTGAATATTTTAGGAACTGAAACGAGTGGATTCGTCGTTTGGGCGGGACAGGGACAAGTTTCAGTTCCACCCAACTTTCATGGTTGCCTGAGAATGCTACTCTATTCCTGGAATTAGCCATCCCCTTCTTTGACTATTCGACCTGCTCCTCGAAGCAAGGAAGGGAATTCAGATGGCATTGAATGCCCTTTCCGCAAGAAGGATAGTGAGCTACTTCCCCGGCCTTCTCCTCGTCTTGTCTCTGCCAGTGATCTGGGCAACTGGTAGGAGTTTTCAAAAGAAAGAGAGGATATTTCGATCCTAGGAGAGGCCATAGGTTTTCTGAGGATAGCGAAGCATATTGCTGCGTGCATCTGATAGCAGCAAAGATCTCTCCAGTGCAAAGGTTCTTTGCTTTCGAAGCCCTCCTTCCCCTCGAGGCTGCTGTAAAGAGGAAGATGGAAGGAAGGAGTGAGAAGCATGTCAGTTACTCTGCTGCTGTACAAATTAAACTTAGCTCTTAGAGTGAGGAGAAAGTAAGCTGTTAGCTGTCGTCTGCCTAAAGGAAAGAAAGGAAAAAAGAAGCTGGAAGCCATCGGCACCCTGTTTCATGTGTTGGTATAGCTGCTGTGGTTCTCCTGTTGTCTGTCTGGCCTTTGTTGTAACATAAAGCTGAGGCGCACTAGCCTGCCTTCGTTTTCACAGTTAAGCTGAAGTTATTAGTATCAGCTTTCCTGAACTGCTTGGTATGTAATGTGACTGTGTTTCTTCCTTGTACTAATGCTTGTCTCATGTAATCCAGGCCCCTGATGTCTGAATGTTCTAATCTCAAATTTTCACCTCTGATAAACGTTTTTTTGTTTGGTTTTGTTGCTGCTGAGGTGATCTGATTTTTTTGCTGCCTTTGTTTTGGTATACATACTCTTTGTTGCTTTAATGAATTATTACTGCACACAACATTCTTACGCTCTACTGTTTTCAAGCTGTAGATAAGATTACCATCCCATGTGTGAGTTTAAACTCTATATATACATTAGTTTAAAATAAAACTCAAGCTTATTGTATTTGCAGATGTATAGTGCTCAGATGGGATCTCCAATGGGACCCCAGTTCACCCGTCCGTCACAATCTGGACAGACCCCAAACACCAACGAAACACAGGTATAGTTTTGTAGTATATTTACTTTCATTTACAATTATAATCATGCATCGTTTTATTTGGTTATACGGTTCTGAGACCGGACAAGGAAACCCACAGATGGACATTCAGTGGTCGATGCCTCCTAGAGGACAGATTCTTCCTCCTCCACAACCAGGTATGGGATATTGGCCACCACCACCATGGGGATATCCTACACATCCAATGGGGCCTTGGGGACGCCCCCCATGGCCAACACAGCCACTTCCGTCACATGCGGTACGTTCCTGAATTTCAATGCTAGTTGATTTCCTCCTAATTAAATAAACTAAGTCTAGATTGGTTTTATCGTCTAGCTTTAGTCACTATTAAAGGGGGGCCACAGTGCACCATTTTCACCTACCTGGGCTAGTTCTCAATTCTCACCTATTTGAGCTCTTCTGAAATCAAACTACAGATTCAGTGTCTATGAACCTATTTAATTGAATGAATCTAGATAGGATTAGCTAAAATGAATGAGGTCTGAGGTTTATGCATGTAGGTAACATGTATGTATTACCCTTTTGGCCATGTAATTGATCTCGGCAGCCAGCAGCTCACTCTGAAACAAGAATTCAGCAATCAGAGTCTGACAAATAAACAACCTAGCCATCACGAACTCATAGTTACTTACATCAGAACTCTACCCTGTTAGTGTTTTGCAGCATCTGGATCTGGTTGCGCAGTTTTGCGGATTCTTGCTGGTAGAATTGCTTCAACAGATAAAGCAAATAGTTGGAATAATTTTCTGTTCCCAACAGTAACCAAATAGTGGGGGGCCAGAGGAAGAGCCAACGGCGTGTGCCTTCTTGTACCTCTCGATCATTTTGGTTTATGAGAATTTTGGTGTACATGTGATTTAATGCTTTCCTATATTTATTTAGAAAAGGACGCTATGTTTATCATGCTTTCCTATATCTTGGTGTACATGTGATTTAATGCCAGTTGTATATTTATGAGAATTTTGGTTTATTTTGTAGGATTCCGGCACTCATCAAGTGACTCCTCCCCCTCACGCTGACTTTGCGGACAGATGTCTCAATTCTAGTGGTGGAGCTACGAACAACAATCCGATGTCCTGATCGAGAGCGATGGAGCTAATGTTTGAACTTGTGAACTAAAAATGAGAATTATGGATATGAACCTATGTATTTGGACTTGTGTGAATTTGTGAACTTATGTATTTGGACTTGTGTGAATTTGTGAACTTATGTATTTGGACTTGTGTGAATTTGTGAACTTATATATATTTGGACTTGTATGAATTTGTGATATGTATATATATCCCTGTGTTTGAAAATTGTATTGTATGTGATATTCTGTGTTGCATGTGTTATTATGTGTGTCTAATTTATCATTTCTGTATTTTTTATTTTTTTCTGGAAAAGAGTTAAGAACGTGGGTACCCACGTTCTTAAGGTTAAGAACGTGGGTACCGTCGAACTTAATGGGCAGCCCGCGCCGACTCACGCAGGACACATAAGTTCGACGACCACCTGTACCCACGTTCTTAAAGTTAAGAACGTGGGTGCCGTCGAACTTACGGGACACAATTCGACGGTCCCCGTCGAACTTAAAAACCCACGTTCTTAACGTTAAGCTCGACGGTACCCACGTTCTTAAAGTTAAGTTCGACGGTACCCACGTTCTTAACGTTAAGAACGTGGGGGCCGTCGAACTTACTTCTGTAAGTTTGTCAAAAAAACGCCGTCGGCTATGAACGTGGGTAAACCCACGTTCTTATGTTAAGTTCGACGGCCTATTACATTAAGTTCGACGGTTTTTCACCCACGTTCTTTAACCAGTTTCTTGTAGTGCCTATGGATGAATTAAATTGACGTGCTTATTGCAAGTGGCATAATTCTTTTTCCCATGCCACCAGCTATTGTAATGTTGTTGTCGATAGATACAATCGGGCAATGAGGGCTGGTTGGCTTTTTAGGAGATGCAAGTGGACACACAACTATTTCCTGTAAATACAATAGAACTCACAATCAAAAAGGTCTTGGTTCGGCCCGAAGTTACTTATAAAGGCAAAGACAAAAACATCGTCATCGGCGGTCCTCGCACGTTGAATATATCACAAGAAGAGATTGCTTGGAAAGATCCGGACAAAAAGACTAACAAGTCCGGAGACGTTGGGGGGCAGGCTCAATCGAGCAGCCGAGCAAAGCTCCCTGACTTGAGCATCGCGGACTGTCCGACACCTACGTGCGGACGGTCTGGTGCTCATGCGAACGGTCCGTCTGACTCAATCGGACAGTCTGTCCATGGCCAGAGGCGTCAGCCTCCACACAAAAGCAACGAAGGAGGCGCAAGGGCAAAGCAAACATAACAAACCTGGTCGGTCGGTCCTAGTTTCGATCAATTGCTCTCCAAATATGCTAGCAAGAAGAACGTTCTATGTGATCAGCCAAGAAAGAAACTTCAGTAGTTCGGTCACACGCTAAAACAAAAACGACCGAATAAAACGGCCCAAAAGGCGACGCACCAAGCATCGCCTATTCATCCTGTAATGCCAGTATACTTTCCACCCACCTACTCATCGTCGATATATTGTCCTGTTCAAATATGAAATGGTTATACAACATTACACCAGAATTTGGATGCTAACTTGTTTTGACCATTCCTGTTAATTTCTAAGGAATTTTAAAGTAAGACTAAGGGCATGTTTTTTTCTGCTTATAAATTGTATAATCTGGATTATAATTTAGGTTATATAATCTAGATTATAATATGTCTAGATTATAATCTATATGTAACTGTTTGGTAATCTAGATTATACAAATGTAGATTATTCACAAAGACAACGGTATTCTTGTTTATTTATTTGATATTTACTACAGTTTTGACATTCTATCACTAGGAACAGCAAAAGGCGGGGCGATGAACTGCTAGCGGCGGTAAAAAAGATTGGCAGCGAGAGGCACAACGGAGAACATGATCGTGTATTAGGCGAGGAAAGAAGGATGACATATGTTGTAATTTCTATTTACATAACCATGATAGTGGGTCTTTTGCCAAAAATAATCTCAAATAAACTACTCTCGAGCAGATTGTGAGATTATCATAATCTGGGCTTTAGATTATATAATCTGGACCCATAATCTATGTGTTTGTTTACATGCTGGATTATTCGCGCTGGATTATATAATCCAGAGAGATTATAATTCGAAACAAACATGACCTAATTGGGTTGGAAAGGTTGATCAATATCTTTTCCATCTATATAAAGAACGTTGGAAATGTAGTATGTATACGTCCTAGGCATCAATTTGGTGTGATATGGCCCTAAATTCTAAAGTATAGTCGAAGTCAAGTTGGGTTTAGACTCCCGCATGGTGTAGACGTCCTGGTTGATCCTCTTTGACTATTCAACAGTTTCATATATTTATTGGTCCACTCTAAGATTCCTAATCAATAAAACATGTGCTCCACTAACCTTAAGATTAGAAAACTATTGACAGAAAAGAATGTGTCTATAGATTTAATTGATGTGTTCGTGCTCTTGTAATTAGACCTTGCACTGTATCCAATAAAGTGATGTTCTCATCATATATGGTCATGTAACCAAAATCCGATACATCTTCGTGCCACAATACACTTATTGCTAAAGGGTTTGAGCCCCAAAATAAGATCACTGCATCCAATCGGATTTCTTTCTCGCATGCATCATATGTTGTGCAAGATGGTTTCACCTCTTAGTTGCTGGAGTGGAACTTTATTTATCAAATATTTCCCATTATGCTAGATAATATGTGTGAACCACATAGAAATAAAAAAAATACACACAATGTTTAAGGGGTGAAATGTTCTTCATCATTTCCATGTCGGCCGACGACCGTGTTGCTCATGTGTTGATTGTAATGGTTCGGTCAGTTTGAATGTCGTTTCAAATGCAATTGGGGGTAGTGTGGGACATTATCAAAATCGTCACGTCCACGCTATGTCAAATGCATAGCTTCAACTTGATTGTTCATATATTGGTCCTTAAAATAAGAGTGTCTTTCGATTGCTACTCTAGCTTGCCACAAAAAATGACATCCCTTTTGACTGCTAAGATGACTCACCGCACCTTTGGATTGCTGATTTTGCCACAATTTCCCCTTCATTTTTTGCAGCATCTTCTGCCAAATATTCTATGCATGATTTGGTCACTAGTGTTTGGGCATGGCGCACCTATGGCTTGGCAATCAGAGGAAGCAAGTAAAATAGGACATAAGCAACACGACCTATGACACATTGAAAATGTTGAAGTCTAAAGCTATCTAATGATGTATTCTCTATATCGTTCCTCTATATCAATCATTTACAAACACCTCTAATAGATTTTTTCCATTCAATCTCATTCCTCTCCAATAATATTATCTATGTCCGGTTATCTATACGTCAAAGACCCTATTAGGAGTATATTTTGCTCTAAATTTTTGTACGTGAATATTTGTCATACCTTCAAATATCTTACACATATTTTTAGATTTTCTTAATCTATTGTTTAAAGTATAAAAATTGATATAGAAGAGAAGGATAGTCTCTATATATAGATGATGAAGGAGTGTCCTCTACATATGAGAGAATCTTCTCTATATTTAAGGTATAGAAGTGTCGGGGACCATAATTAGGGGTACCCTCAAGACGCCTAATTCTCAGCTGGTAACCCCCATCAGCATAAAGCTGCAGAGGCCTGATGGGTTTGATTAAGTCAGGGATCAGTCCATACGAGCGACTCGACCACGCCACGCCTGAGCCTAGCCTCGGGCAAGGGCAGCCGACCCTGAGATGACTCCGTCTCGCCCGAGGCCTCCTCTTTCACGGCAGACGCATCTCCGGCTCGCCCGAGGCCTTGCCTTCGATAAGAAGTAACCCTGACTAAATCACCGCGTCGACCAACCAAGTCATCGGGGCATTTAACGCAAAAGGTAAGACCGACGGGCGACCAGGCCTTGCCAGAGACGGCGAACTCCGCTCCGCCCGACCCAGGGCTCGGACTCGGGCTAAGGCCCCGGAAGACGGCGAACTCCGCTCCGCCCGACCCAGGGCTCGGACTCGGGCTAAGGCCCCGGAAGACGGCGAACTCCGCTCCGCCCGACTCAGGGCTCGGACTCGGGCTAAGGCCCCGGAAGACGGCGAACTCCGCTCCGCCCGACCCAGGGCTCGGACTCGGGCTAAGGCCCCGGAAGACGGCGACCTCCACTCCGCCCGACCCAGAGCTCGGACTCAGGCTAAGGCCCCGGAAGACGGCGAACTCCGCTCCGCTCGACCCAGGGCTCGGACTCCGACCTGGCCTCTGCCGAACGGCCTCCGCCTCGCCCGACCCAGGAGCTCAGGTTCGGCCTCGGCCATGCAGGACAGACTCGACCTCGACTTCGGAGGAGCCTCCACGCCGCCCGACCTAGGACACAAGACCGCCACGTCAACAGGAAGCGTCATCATCACCCTGCCCTGAGCCGACTCGGGTCGCAGAGAACAAGACCGGCGTCCCATCTGGCCAGCTCCGCCAGATAGGCAATGATGGCGCCCCACTAGACCATGACGACGGCGACTCTCGGCTCCCTTACGAAAGCAGGGAGACGTCAGCAAGAGCACAGCTGTTCCAACAGCTGTCCCTCCATCAAGCTCCACTGCTTCTCCGACAGCCACGACGCCACACCAACAGGGTGCCAAGATCTCTCCGGCTGCCACCTTGGCATGTACTTAGGGCACTAGCTCTCCCCCGCTAGACACGTAGCACCTTGCTACACCCCCATTTTGTACACCTGGATCCTCTCCTTACGCTTATAAAAGGAAGGACCAGGGCCTTCTTAGAGAAGGTTGGCCTCGCGGGAACGAGGGCAGGGGCAGGCGCTCTCTTGGGGCCGCTCGCTCCCCTCACCCGCGCGGACGCTTGTAACCCCCTACTGCAAGCGCACCCGACCTGGGCGCGGGACGAACACGAAGGCCGCGGGAATCTCCGTCTCCCTCGTCGCGACCCGGCTCCGGCCACCGACCTCTCGCTCTCTCTATTCCCCCCTTCGCGCTCGCCCACACGCTCGACCCATCTGGGCTGGGGCACGCGGCACTCTCACTCGTCGGCTCGGGGACCCCCCGGTCTCGAAACGCCGACAAGAAGCATACAAAGTCTCTTGTTGGAGACAACCTAAGATTCTTTCAATAAACATGCAATAGGCAAACATCATTAGTGCCCTACTAAAGATGATTGAGCAAAAGCAGAAAATATCTACGGACCTTTGGCAGATTTTAACAAGGCCACAAAGTGTTCTCTACATATGGTCGTTGTCGGCGTTTCGACCCTGGGGGGTCCCTGGACCGACGAGTAAATTATCGCTGCGTGCCCCAGCCCAGATGGGTTGGCGCGAGACGGAACACAGAGGGGGGGGGGGGAACCGCGGCTTCGTGTTGTCCTGCGCCAGAGTGGGTGCGCTTGCAGTAGGGGTTACAAGCGTTCGCGAGGGAGAGAGAGAGAGTCCCGCGCGACCACCCCCTCGTATGAGGGCCCTGGCCCTTCCTTTTATAGATGCAAGGAGAGGGTCCAGGTGTACAATGGGGGTGTAGCAATATGCTAACGTGTCTGACAGAGAGGAGCCGGAGCCCTATGTACATGCCAACGTGGCTGTCGGAGAGGTGCTAGGGCCCTGTGTACATGGTGTCGTGGCCGTCGGAGGAGCGTTTGAGCCCTGTAGAAGCACATCTATCAGGGCTGTCGGGACCTTGCTGACGTCTCCTTGCTTCCGTAAGGGGCTGAGAGCCGCCGTCGTTGTGGACGCACGCGGGGAGCCATCATTACTTGTTACCGGGGCGAGCCTAGATGGGACACCGGTCTTGTTCCCCCGTAGCCCGAGCTAGCTAGGGGTAGGGTAAATGATGTACCCCCTACAGCGTGGTCGATCCGAGCCCGAGGTCGGGCGAGGCGGAGACTCCTCCTGAGGCCAAGGTCGGGGTCGGGCGAGGACGCGATTCCTCCCGAGGTCGAGGTTGAGGCCGAGCCCTGGGGTCGGGCGAGGCGGAGACCACCTTCCGAGGTCGAGGTCGAGCCCTGGGGTCGGGCGAGGCGGAGTGCACCTTCCGAGGCCGAGGCGGGGGTAGAGCCCTGGGGTCGGGCGAGGCGGAGCTTCCTGTGGCGCCTGAGGCTGGACTCAGTTGCTGTCAGCCTCACCCTGGCGGGTGGCACAGCAGTCGGAGAGGGGCGAGCGGCGCTGTTTTCCTATCAGGTCAGTCAGTGGGAGGGCAAAGTGATTGCGGTCACTTCGACCTTGCCGACTGAGGCACGCGTGTCACGATAAGGTGCCAGGCGATCCTTGCATTGAATGCGCCTGCGATACGGTCGGTTGGTGAGGCGATTTGGCCAAGGTTGCTTCACTACGAAGCATGCCCGAGCTAGGCTTCGGTCGAGTCGAGGGAGCGCCTGTTGCTTGAGGAGGCCCTCGGGCGAGGCGTGAATCCGTCCCTTGAGTAGACGAAGCCTTGACCTGAATTGCGCCCATCAGCCTCTGTAGTTAGCGCTGATAGTGATTACCAGTCGAGTTTAGGAGTGTTGGGGGTACCCCTAATTATGGTACCCGACAGTAGCCCCCGAGCCTCAAAGGGAGTGTTGGTACTCGCTTGGAGGCTTTGTCGCACTTTTTTGCAAAGGGACCAACCTTTCTCGGTAATATTTTGTTCCGGTGGGTGCGCCCCCGAGGCCTCGGAGGAGTGGTTTGACTCCTCCGAGGTCTTAATGCTTTTCGTGATGCCTTGGTCGGTCTGGTTGTTCCCTCATGCGATCTGATCGTAGTCCGGGTGCATGGTCAGGTTCCGAGTTTTCAGGCTGGTTTGTTGACGCTGTCAATGGTTTGGCCGGAGCCGAGTTTGCGAGAGCAGCCCCCGAGCCTCTGCACAGAGCGAGAGGACGATCAAGGACTAACTTGGCTTTTATCATACGCCCCTTCGTCGCCTTTCCGCAAGGAGGAGGGGGGAAAGCGCCATGTTGCCCTCGGAGGGCGCCGAACATGGTGTCTCTAGTGAGTTGCTAACGGGTGATCCGAGTGGATGCCCGTGCCCCATTCGATAAGGGTCAGCTAGTGGCCCAGAGGCACGCTCCAAACGTACCTGCAGGTGATTTGCCGGACCCGGTCCCGTTCGATAGGGTTCGAGGGCTCGATGCCTCCCTCTGATGGGATTCCGTTACAGAATCGCTCCTGCTAGTCTCGGAAATGTCCTAGGGTACCTCGGGAGCGTAGCCCGAGCCTCGGCCATGTATCGGACGTACCCAGAGTCATCCCTCGCTCTGCGTGCTCTGGGGCGGCTGTCGAACCCTTCGAGGGGCCAGCCTTCGAACCCCTAATCAGTAGTGGGCGTGGAGCCCAAGTGCTCTGAGGCGGCTGTCGAACCCTTCCGAGGGGCCAGCCTTCGAACCTCTGATCAGGAATGAGCCTGAAGCCCGAGTGCTCTGGGGCAGCTGTCGAACCCTTCCGAGGGGCCAGCCTTCGAACCCCTGATCAGTAGGAGGGCTCGGGGCCCGCTTCCTTCGTGGAGAAGGATCCCTTTCGAAATATCCCCTTTCCCGGTCCCTGTAGCAAGAGAGAGAAAGGGGAAGGAGAAAAGGATACGAATTTAAACGATGTGGCGCACCTTTTTTGACGCGGTCATCATGGCGGAGGTGAAACGTCGTCCGCTTCGCCTACCAAAGGTGTCGCTTGCCCTGCCGCGAAGTTAATGCGACGGGACGGGTGGTTCGCGGGGCAGCCGTTGTGCGAGCCGTTCGAGGGATGGAACACGGGCGCGTCGTCTTCACGCCGTGGGAGAGGGCTCCCCTGCTGCTCCAGGAGAGGACGTGAGCCTGCATACGATTTGACTGCTGCTTCCGCTCGCCTGCTGCTGCCATCACTGCCGACCCACTTTTGGCTATATCGACCGTCGCGCCTCCTCCCGCGACTGACTGACCCATGACCGATGTGCTTGGTTGGCACTGTTTGGCAATGCGCAGGGTTGCCTCGAGTCGTGGCACCGGTTCCACAGTCGAGAAGGCGCGGCATTGGCGCAAGTGGCAGTGCAGTTTTTCGCACGTAGTAACCAGTGCACCGGTTACATGACGTGTGGGCCTGGGCCTCCATGCTGGATGCGTCGAAATCGAATGGGTGCGTCTCCGTGGTGCGGTTGCATGCCACCTGCATGGCGGTCCGCCCTTTCAACCATCGGTTTCGGCGAGGGTGGAGGAGTGCTTGTAACCGCGGGGCGGTTACACGCTCCGCGCGCGGTGGTTTGGCTTCTTCTGTCCCGGGCCAGCTTGCATGACGCGTGGGACCCAGCCCCCGTGTCGTAGGGGGAGGACCCTGGGGCACGTTAGTGAAGACTTAGCCCACGACGCTTGAGGGAGAGCCGCCTTTAAAAAGGGATCGATCCCCCAGGCGGTAGCCATGCCTTCACACTCCCCTCATGCATCACATCCTTCCACCTTCCGAGCCCCCGGATGGGGAGCGCCCGCGTTGCCTTCGTCTTGTCGTTGGAGGAGCGCAACCTTACGGAGGTGGGCACCCTTCAGCCATCGCTCGGCTTCAAGGATTTTCATCAGGCAGCCCGGCTGCATTCCCTCACCGATGGTCACCCAGGATGGTGACCACCCGTTCGATGGTGGGGAGAAGCAAGCCGGGCTGCGGCCTCTGCCCCGCCCTCAGCTTCAAGGATCTTCATCATCCTTGCTGGGGAGGAGGGCGAGGCGAGCCAGGGCCTGCCTTCGCGTGGGCAGGCGTCCTGCTTTTTCCTCCGGCATCTGGGGGTGGAAACCATCCTCCAGCTCTGCGGAGGAGGCGTCCTCCAGCCATGCGGGGGAAGGCGAACTGCTGCTGCCTGGCCAGGGTGCGGCATTCTGACCTCTGTCCGGGCGACTGTGGTCAGCCGCACCGGAGGGTCTCACAACATGTCGTACGCCGCGAGGGCGGTACTCATGTTCTGAGACAGTCCCGTTCTCGTTCTTGCGGCGAGGATGGGAGTGAGGACCTGCCGGTGCGCTTTGGGGCGGCCGGCGCTCGCTGGTGCGGTGCTAGTAGGCAGGTGGCTGCCGTCGCTGGTGCTGAGGTGGTGGCAGCCAGAGAAGGTTTCTCTGCCGACGAGATCGTCGGTGCCACCTGCGGTCGGACCTCCAGCCCTTCGGCCTTGGCGGCTTATCCTCGCCCCTCGTGTGGGGACGTGGGCGAGGGACCTCCAGCAGCAGCGTTTGCCCTAAGGCCGTCGCTGCAGCTGTCTTGCCGTCCGAGACGTAGGTCATTGACGCTGCTGCAGTGGTCGGCGACGAGCCACCCGGAGTTTGTCGTCCCGCAGGCCCTCCGGCGTGGAGGTTGTTCATACCCGCGGGAGTGGAACCGGAGTTCCGTTTGTAATGGCACCTTGAGTGTCGATGTTTGTTCATTGTGGCTGTCGGGGCCTGAACATCTAGGTATTTGAGTGTAATACCGTGTTTCTTCCTCATTTCGAGCACTAGGACTCGCCTGTCGGCTAGCTGAACCACTTAACCAAGTGTGAGTTGCCCTGTGCGGAAGGTGACGAGTGAGGTATCCGTATCCCGGAGGCGTAAGAGTCCCTCGGCTCGGTCGGCCTTGCCACCCAAGGCTTCTCTTGCTCAGTTAAAGAACCCTCGGCTGCTCTACGATAAGTCGGAGCCGGAGGCAGCGGTGTCAGCGTGGATAGAGGTGGAGTCGGATTGAGAAGAAGCTTCGTTGGCCCGGGAGCACGTGGCCTCCTTGGCCGAGTAGGTGCAGCAGCGGCGGCTGGAGCTCGGCCAGGTCGTCCGCTGGCGGGACCAACCCCGGAGTCAGGCTGCCGAGGCCATGAGCCGGGCTGATGTCCTCGGGGGACAGCTAGCTGAGGCTACGGATTGGCCGGTTGAGGTGTCTGCCCGGGCCGGGACCCTTATGGAGACCTTGGCTATGATGGCCTGAGCTTGGTGCTGGCCTCCTCCTTCGAGGTGGAGATCCTTCCGCCCGCGTCGCCGTCCGAGGCCGGGCCAGATTCCTCCGAAGGTGGAGACAACGCCGAAGGTGCTGCTGCTCCCTCTGCTGATGTCTGAACCTGCAGGGAGAGTTTGTCTGAAGTATGCGTATGTTTTTCGCGGCCGCCGAGGCCCAAACATACCATTGTCGTGTTGTAAAGCTGCGTTTCCTTTCCTCTTGTTTCGAGTATCAGGACTTGTTCGTCGGTAGCAGAATCGTTTATCCGAGCGAGAGTTACTTTTCACGGAAGGTGATGAGTGAGGTATCCGTATCCCGGAGGCGTAGGAGTCCCTCGGCTTGGTCGACCTCACCGCTTACGTGCACTCTTACTCATTCGTAGGATTCTGTTATCGATATAGTCGAGAAGGCACGAAAATCGTTCTGGCAGAAAAGTTTTCGAGCGTTAAGACTTGTTTGGTCAGCAGAATCGCTTATCCGAACGTGAGTTACTTATCGCAGAAGGTGATGAGTGAGGTATTCGTATCCCGGAGGCGTAGGAGTCCCTCGGCTCGGTCGGCCTTGCCGCTTACATGTACTCCGTCATTTTCTGGATCCCGCTATCGAAGCAGTCAAAAAGCGCGAAAGATGTTCTGGCAGAAAGACTTTTTCCGAGGAAAATTTTTACGCAGAGGGGGTTCCCCCCTTCTAGCCCCCGAGGGAGGGCCGAGCTTTGCCGAGGCAAGACTGACCCTTCCTTGACGGTTAGACTTTATTTGTGTATGTATAGAAAACGAGGTATATGAACGACTTGAAAACATCTTAAGGGTAAAAGCGACGTAGCTGTCGGATGTTCCAAGCGTTGCTATAGACCTCGCCTTGATTGTTGGCCAGCTTGTATGTTCCGGGCTTCAAAATCTTAGCGATGATGAATGGCCCCTCCCAGGGAGGAATAAGCTTGTGGCGCCCTCGGGCGTATTGCCGCAGCCGAAGCACCATGTCTCCCACTTGGAGGTCTCGGGGCCGAACCCCTCGAGCGTGGTAGCGTCGCAGAGACTGCTGATATCACGCCGAGTGTAGCAAGGCCATGCCCCGAGCTTCTTCTAGCTGGTCCAGCGAGTCTTCTCGGCTGGTCTGGTTGCTTTGGTCGTCGTACGCCCTTGTCCTCGGGGAACCGTATTCTAAGTCTGTGGGCAAGACAGCCTCGGCCCCATAGACTAGAAAGAACGGTGAGAAACCCATGGCTCGTCTTGGCGTCATCCTCAGACTCTAGACCACCGAGGGTAGTTCCTTCATCCACCGCCTGCCGAACTTGTTGAGGTCGTTGTAGATCCTCGGCTTAAGTCCCTGCAGAATCATGCCGTTGGCACGCTCCACCTGCCCATTTGTCATGGGTGAGCCACGGCGGCCCAGTCCACCCGGATGTGGTGGTCATCGTAGAAGTCCAGGAACTTCTTGCCAGTGAACTGGGTGCCATTGTCAGTGATGATGGAGTTCGGGACCCCGAAGCGATGGATGATGTTGGTGAAGAACGCCACCGCCTGCTCGGACCTGATGCTGGTTAGGGGTCGGACCTCGATCCACTTGGAGAATTTGTCAATAGCGACCAGCAGGTGTGAGAAGCCCTCGGGCGCCTTCTGCAAGGGACCGACGAGGTCCAGACCCCACACAGCAGACGACCAAGTGATGGGTATTGTCTGCAGGGCCTGAGCGGGCAGGTGCGTCTGTCTTGCGTAGAATTGACACCCCTGACAGGAGTGTACAATCCTAGTGGCATCGGCCACCGCAGTGGGCCAGTACAAACCTTGTCGAAAGGCGTTCCCAACGAGGGCTCGAGGTGCTGCGTGGTGACCGCAAGCCCTCGAGTGTATCTCTTGCAATAGCTCCTGTCCTTCAGTGATGGATATGCATCGTTGGAGAATGCCTGAGGGGCTGTGGTGGTAGAGCTCCTTTTCATCGCCCAGTAAGACGAACGACTTGGCGCGCCGCGCCAGTCGCCGAGCTTCGGCTTTGTCGAGGGGGAGCTCTCCTCGGTGGAGATATTGCAGGTACGGGGTCTGCCAGTTTCGATTAGGCGTGACCCCATCCCGCTCTCCCTCGACACACACTGCCTCACCCTCGGCGTCGGAGGGTGCCTCGGGCTGGGCCGAGGCCTCCTCAGGTTGGGCCGAGGCATCCTCGGGCTCTGGCGTGTCGTCGGTCTTGACGGAGGGTTGATGTATGTCTCTGGAGAAGACATCCGGGGGAACCGTTGTCCGCCCCGAGGCTATCTTAGGCAGCTCATCCGCAGTCTCATTGTACCGTCGGGCGACGTGGTTGAGCTCGAGTCCGTAGAACTTGTCTTCCAGGCGCCGAACCTCGTCGCAGTAGGCCTCCATCTTTCGGTCGCGGCAGTGGGAGTTCTTCATGACTTGGTCGATGACGAGCTGCGAGTCGCCACGAGCGTCGAGGCGCCGAACCCCTAGCTCGATGGCGATGCGCAACCCGTTAACCAGAGCCTCGTACTCGGCCACATTGTTTGACGCCGGGAAATGGAGGCACAACACGTAGCGGAGGTGCTTCCCGAGGCGTGAGGTGAAGAGCAGGCCCGCACCTGCTCCTGTTTTCATCAACGACCCATCGAAGTACATGGTCCAGAGTTCCGGTTGGATCGGAGCTGTTGGTAGCTGGGTGTCGACCCATTCAGCCACGAAGTCTGCCAAGACTTGGGACTTGATGGCCTTCCGAGGAGCGAACGAGATTGTCTCGCCCATGATCTCCACCGCCCATTTTGCTATCCTACCCGAGGCCTCTCAGCACTGGATGATCTCCCCCAGGGGGAAGGATGACACCACAGTCACCAGATGAGACTCGAAGTAGTGTCGCAACTTTCGCCGCGTCAGAATTACTGCGTACAGTAGCTTCTGAATTTGCGGGTAGCGGATCATGGTCTCGGATAGCACTTCGCTGATGAAGTAGACCGGCCTCTGGACGAGCAGTGCATGCCCTTCTTCTCGTCTCTCGACTACGATCGCGGCGCTGACCACCTGAGTGGTTGCGGCTACGTAGATCAAGAGGGCTTCTCCTGTAGCGGGGGGCACCAAGATGGGCGCACTTGTAAGGAGTGCCTTTAAGTTTCCGAGGGCTTCCTCGGCCTCGGGGGTCCAAGAGAAGCGCTCAGTCTTCCTTAAGAGGCGATACAAGGGTAGGCCTCTTTCACCGAGGCGTGAGATGAAGCGGCTCAGAGCCGCAAGGCATCCCATGACCCTTTGTACTCTTTTCAAGTCTTTGATAGGCCCCATGTTGGTGATGGCCGCAATTTTCTCCGGGTTGGCCTCGATGCCTCGCTCGGAGACGATGAACCCCAGGAGCATGCCTCGGGGGACTCCGAAGACACATTTCTCAGGGTTGAGTTTCACGCCCTTCGCCCTCAGACACTTGAATGTCATTTCAAGGTCAAAGAGGAGGTCAGAGGCTTTTCTTGTCTTGACTACGATGTCATCGACATAAGCCTTGACCGTTCGGCCGATGTGTTCTCCGAACACGTGGTTCATGCACCTTTGGTATGTCGCGCCTGCATTCCTCAAACCAAATGGCATAGTAATATAGCAGTACATGCCAAAAGGTTTGATGAAAGAAGTCACGAGCTGGTCGGCCTCTTTCATCTTGATTTGGTGATACCCTGAGTAGGCATCGAGGAATGACAGGGTTTCGCACCTAGCTGTGGAATCCATGATTTGATCGATGCGAGGCAGAGGGTAGGGAACCTTCGGACATGCTTTGTTTAGACCAGTGTAGTCTACACACATCCTCCATTTCCCACCTTTCTTTTTCACAAGCACAGGGTTGGCTAACCATTCGGGATGGAATACCTCTTTGATGAATCCCGCAACCATCAGCTTGTGGATCTCCTCGCCCATGGCTCTGCGCTTTTCTTTATCGAAACGACGCAGAGGCTGCTTCACGGGTCGGGCTCCAGCTCGGATATCCAGCGAGTGCTCGGCGACATCCCTCGGTATGCCAGGCATGTCCGAGGGACTCCACGCAAAAACCTCGGCGTTCATGCAGAGAAATTCGACGAGCAATGCTTCCTATTTGGGGTCAAGCTCGGAGCCGATCCGGACTTGCTTGGAGGCATCGTTGCTGGGGTCGAGAGGGACGGACTTAACCGCCTCTACTGGCTCAAAGTTGCCGGTGTGGCGCTTCGCATCTGACACCTCCTTGGAGAAGCACTCTAGGTCGGCGTTGAGGGCCTCGGACTTGTAACGCCCCGAATTTTGCAGTTGAATTTTTTTCTTTTCTTTACTCGCCAAATTCGGGCGTTACCTTTTCTTTTTCTTTTTCCCCTCGCTAAACCTTGATCTTTTCCAAAGTTAGCGGGATTCGGTTTGGAATTCCCGTGTAAGAAAAACCCTAAAATTGCTTTATGTTGTTTGATGCACCATGCCGAACCTTGCATTTTTTTGATTGCTTTTGCAAATGCATTCATCTAGGAAGATCGGATTTCAAAAAAAAGAGATAATCTTTTTCTTTTTCTTTTTCTTTCTTTCTCTCTCTCTCTTCCTCTTTCTCTCTCCCGCGCCATGGGCTCCCTGGCCGGCCCAGCCGCCCCTGCGCGCCCCCTCCCTTTGGGCCCAAAAAGCCCAGCCGCCCCCACCCCCTCCCTTTTTTCCCAATCCTCTCTCCCTCCCTCTCATTTTCTCCCTCCTCTCCCTAGCGCCGCCCCTACCCCCTGCCCTAGCCGCCGCCCCCTGCAGCCGGCCCCAACCGTCGCCGTCGGCCGCCCATCGCCGGTGAGCCCCCCCTCCTCTCTCCTCCCTCCCTCTCCCCTCTCCCCTCCTCTCCCCTTGGCAGCCCAGCCGCCCTGGCCCCCATCCGCGCCGCCCTGGCCCTTGGCCGCGCGCCCGGCCAGCCCCAGCCGGCCGCGCCCAGCCGCGCCCCGGCCACCCCCAGCCGCGCCCCCAGCCGCGCGCCTGGCCGCCCTGGCCGGCCCTGGCCGCGCCCGGCCGCGCCCTGGCCGCTGGCCGCGCCCCCCGCCCCTGCGTGCTCGGCCCCCCCTGCGCGCCGCCGGTTCAGCCGCCCTCACCCGGGCCGGTTCAACCGGGCCGGCTCAGCCGCCCCCCCACGCTCGGCCGCCCCAGCCCAGCCGCCCTGCCCCCGGCCGGTTCAACCGCCCTAGGGCCGGTTCAACCGCCCCCCCTATTTTTTTTATTTTTTTATTTTATTTTTTATTTTATTTTATTTACTTTCTGTGATCATAGTTACTTTATTTTAGGTAGGCTAATCATTGTTCATGCTATGGAAAATAGGAAGTTTAATTTAGAATTTCGTTGCACTAGTTGATTCATTTAGCTAATTGTTTATCTCGTGCAATGTTGATTAACTTAAAATGACTAGGTTTCCATTAGTACATATAACAGAATTCTTTTGTTAGGAACCAATTGTAATTGATCATTAGTGCATAAGATTTAACCCCCTGTGAGACCCTCTCCCGTTTCTTTCTAACCATAACAAATACGATGTCGAATGTCATACTTGATGCATATTCACTTTATTTGTTCCCTTGTATGGTGTACTGTTCTTTTGTATTAAATATGTGGATGGATGTATGTATGTTTGCAATCGCATAGAGAACGATCCGGTCGAAGAGCCCGAGGAATTCGCAGGAGAAGCCCCTGAGCAGGAGTCGGTTGGTGGAGGCAAGTGTCCTTTGACCTATCTCTGTCCTATTCATTCTTTAATTCACCTCCCGCATTACACATTTATACCTAAGGATTGACTAGCTTTTGTTATCCATGTCCTTGTTTACCTATTTGGGTCGGATTATTACTGCTTAGTCTGATGCTATTGCTCAACTCTAATCAATGAACATGATGTGATTATCTATGATACGCTGTTTTCCCGTTCTTATTTATGATCATACTTGTGGCATTTAAGGGGACTCGAGCGGTTTCTCGAGTGCCTCTCCGTAAGGACCTATTCAATGGATGACCGCCCGGGAAAACAGTGCAACCATGAGGGTGGAATGGGACGCCCTTAGCTGAATAATTAGAGGAACCGGGGTGTAGTTCGCTTAGCCGTTGTGCCGTCAATGGGGCTCGGTGTATGCGGCTCGCTCTGCCAAGGTTGATTTGTCCCTTGGGGAGGAGTGCGGTACATTTAGGAAACCTAACGGGCGGCTACAGCCTCGGGGAATCTTTGTAAAGGCTCCGTAGTGGTGCCCTGCTGGACCACCTAGGTAGTGGTCAATGGGGAGTCGCTCTCTCCGGGCAGAAAGGGAATCACGGCTTGTGGGTAAAGTGCACAACCTCTGCAGAGTGTTATGAAACTGATATATCAGCCGTGCTCGCGGTTATGAGCGGCCAAGGGAGCTCCAGAGATTAGTGATACTTGATCAGAAACATTTTGGTACAGGTGGCAATGAGATTGATGGTTCTGATTATGGTTATGGTATTGGTAAGTGGTATTCTTTCCGTTTGGAAAGGATACATTGGGCTAATAACTTGGGTTAATGTTAAAACCTGGCTCTCTACTAGTAAGTAATAACCTGACCAACTAAAAGCAACTGCTTGACTTATCCCCACATAAAGCTAGTCCACTACAGCCAAACAGGATGCTTGCTGAGTATGTTGATGTGTACTCACCCTTGCTCTACACACCAAACCCCCCCAGGTTGTCAGCATTGCAACCACTGCTCAGGAGAAGATGAAGCTGTGGAAGGAGACTTCCAGGAGTTCCAAGACTACGACGAGTTCTAGGTGTGGGTTAGCGGCAACCCCCAGTCGGCTGCCTGTGAAGGCCGCGTTATCTACGTTTCTTTTCCGCACTTTGATTTATTGTAAGAACTATATGGACGTCTCAGACGTATGATGTAATCGACTATTATTTCCCCTTTTAATACTATTTGAGCACTGTGTGATGATGTCCATGTTATGTAACTGCTGTGTACGTGAATAACTGATCCTGGCACGTACATGGTTCGCATTCGGTTTGCCTTCTAAAACCGGGTGTGACATAAGTGGTATCAAAGCCGTGCTGACTGTAGGACCGCTAACCTAGAGTAGAATGGTCGTTCTAAGGATTATAGACCTCAGTCCCTGCCTTGACTTTGATATCCCTTCAAAAGTTGGTCCTACTGACCGAACCTATGTTCTACTATATATTATACCTTGCTGAAAATTATGTTTTATTCTGATCCTTCATTTATTTATGATTCATTACTTGCTGGTCATATTAATTCTGTTCTCACCCTTTTGCTTGCGATGTCTTTTGTAGATGGCTCGACTTAGACACACTGCACGAAAGTCCGTCATCCCCTTCTTACCCTCCCGCCTTGCTGAGCGTCCGCTTCGCCGTCCCGTGGCCGGACAGTCCAGCCACTTGGAGAGACTGCACCACCGCCTGCATGAGGAGCAGGAACGTCGACGACAGGAGCAGCAGGGCTCTTCCTTCTCGCTCCAGCAGGAGATAGAGTCTGTGAGGAGCTGCTCTCCTGTGCTTCCCCTGGAGGCGCCCCCTGCACCACCACTGGGCGTCCCAGCTTCTGGAGTAGCTGTTGGAGGAGACCCAGACGACGGAGATGGCGACGACAGCTTGAGCCACGACATCGACTTCTCTGCTGACCATGAGCCGGAAGGATGGGTTGCTCGACCCATCACTCGCGACGCTGCTCGCGGGTGTCACTTCCACGACGCGCTCGACACCCTGCTACGTCGGGCACTTGACCGGCGTACTTGGTCCATCGAGTATCGCTGTGTGGTCTACCAGCATAGTCGCGGGGTCTACCCGGACCGCTGGGAGGCGACCTGCTTGGTGCGCCGTCCGGAGAACAGTCTCCAGGGCGCGGAGGCTTGCTCAGAGCACTATTCTATCTCTGAGCGGGACTCAGCTGAGGCAGCCATGCAGGATGCTGCACGGCGTGCGCTTTCGCACTACTGCTCGGTTCTCGGTGGGGTAGCTGACGGCCTCGACCTGAAGTATTACCCCCGCCGTCCATCTGGCAGCACAGGAGGCGTGATTGTTTCACCTGCTGGTGAGGACAATCCTAGGTTGAGCAGCACAGTCAACCTAGCCGCCGTGCTAAACACGGAGCTGGACCATGCATTAGACGAGCTGAGTAGGGCTCGTGCTGAGATCGCCCTGCTGCGGGCTGAGCGCGCGGAGCGTCGTCACTTGGATGATGGTTCCCCCGCTCCCGTCGGGACTCAGCACCCGTACCGCTCACCTCGGCGTGGACTCCAGTCTTATGGCAATCCCGACTGCAAGACCAAGATAAATCTAGAACCATAGATCGTTAGAGTTGGATCTTGTAATTAATACGAAATATATATACATAGAAGCTTCAGTCTTAGCGTTAGTCTCGGTTTTAGTTAGTCTTAGTTAGACAGGGTAGTTTGCTATATCCTGTGCATTTATGTTTGTCATGATGAACTATGTTTGGTTTGAATCTTTGTAATGATTGTCACCAGAGTGTGGGTATCCCCTGCATTTTGGCTTACATATTATGTTAATGGAGTTAGTTATATAGTTGGGAAACCTTTATTCCACTTTCCTCTTTATCTGAGAAGCTGTGTGGTCTGTGTTGGAGATCAGTGAAGATGCTCATCTGTTCAGTGCTGTTGGAGAATTCTATACTCTTTTCTTATGCTGCAAGATTTGCCAGATCAGTTTTGATGTGTGGTTGCGTTCTGCAGATGTCAGAGAACAGGCGCAGAGGAGGAAGGCGTGCTCAGCAGGAGCAAGCCGGTCAGCAAGATGAGGCGCCCCAGCAGCAGCAGCTGCCGCCCCCGCCCCCGATGTCGATCGAGCAGATGTTTCTGATGCAGACTCAGGCAGTTCAGGCCATCGGTCAGACTCTGGCCGCCATTCAGCAGCAGCAGCAGCAAGCACCACCCCAGCCTCAGATGCCTCAGATGCCCAGAGACAAGCGTGCTGAATTCATGAGAGGTCATCCACCAACGTTCGCTCACTCTTCTGACCCCATGGATGCTGAAGATTGGCTGCGCACTGTGGAGCGGGAGTTGCATACCGCTCAGTGTGACGACAGGGAGAAAGTCTTGTATGGTCCCCGTCTGTTGAGAGGAGCAGCCCAATCATGGTGGGAGTCTTATCTCGCCACCCATGCCGACCCCGACACCATCACCTGGGAAGAATTTAGAGGTAGCTTTCGTCAGTACCATGTGCCTGCAGGTCTGATGACAGTGAAGAAGGAGGAGTTTCTGGCCCTTAAGCAAGGGTCATCATCTGTCAGTGAGTATCGAGACAGGTTTCTGCAATTGTCTCGCTACGCTCCCGAAGATGTCAACACTGACGCCAAGCGACAATACCGTTTTCTGAGAGGCTTGGTTGACCCCCTGCAGTACCAACTGATGAATCATACCTTCCCGACATTCCAGCACCTGATTGACAGAGCAATCATGACAGAAAGGAAGCGTAAGGAGATGGAAGATCGTAAGCGCAAGATCAGTGGACCCCAGCCTGGAAGCAGCAGTCGTCCCCGTTTTTCAGGCAATCAACCTCAGCAGTTCAGGCAGAACCAGCGTCCACCTCAGCAGCATCAGCAGCGTCAGCAGCATCAGCAGTTCCAAAGGCAGTATCCTCAGCATCAATACCAGAACCGTCAGAGCAATTAGTCAGGAGGTCAGTTTCAGAGGCAGAATCAGCAGACACCTCGTCTTCCTGCCCCCGCAACTCAGCAGAGCAATCAGGCAGCACCAGCTCAGGTTGGAAACAGAGCCTGTTTCCACTGTGGAGAGCAAGGCCACTGGGTGATGCAATGTCCGAAGAAAGCAGCCCAGCAGGCAGCAGCAGTCAGGCCCCAATGCCCCAGCAAAGCAGAATGTGTCCCAGCCTGGATCAGGCAACCGCCCTCAGCAGCGCTATAATCACGGAAGATTGAATCACTTGGAGGCTGAAGCAGTTCAGGAGACTCCCGGCATGACAGTAGGTATGTTCCCAGTCGATTCCCATATTGCAGAAGTGTTATTTGATACTGGAGCAACGCATTCTTTTATTACTGCATCATGGGTAGAAGCACATAATCTTCCAATTACTACCATGTCAACCCCCATTCAAATTGACTCAGCTGGTGGTAGAATTCGAGCTGATAGCATATGTTTGGGTGTAAGTGTGGAAATAAGGGGGATAGCGTTTCCCGCCAACCTTATAGTAATGGGTACTTAGGTAATAGATGTCATCCTAGGGATGAATTGGCTAGATAAGTATCAGGCAGTTATCAGTTGTGATAAAAGGACAATCAAGTTGGTGTCCCCACTAGGAGAGGAAGTGGTGACCGAGTTAGTCCCGCCTGAGCCGAAGAAAGGAAGTTGTTATCAGATGGCTGTCGATAGCAGTGAAGCAGACCCAATTGAGAGTATCAAGGTGGTGTCCGAGTTCCCAGATGTGTTTCCAAAGGATTTACCGGGTATGCCACCAGAGCGGAAAGTTGAATTCGCTATAGAGCTTCTTCCTGGAACCGCCCCTATCTTTAAGAGAGCTTACAGAATATCTGGACCAGAGTTGGTTGAGCTTAAGAAGCAGATTGATGAGCTGTCAGAGAAAGGTTACATCCGGCCAAGCACCTCGCCTTGGGCCGCCCCTGTCCTGTTTGTGGAGAAGAAAGATGGCACCAAGAGGATGTGTATCGATTATCGAGCTTTGAATGAAGTCACGATCAAGAACAAGTATCCTTTGCCCAGAATAGAAGACCTGTTCGACCAGTTGAGAGGAGCCAGTGTGTTCTCCAAGATAGATCTGAGGTCAGGTTATCATTAGCTCAGGATCCGACCTTCGGACATTCCGAAGACGGCATTCATTACCAAGTATGGTTTGTATGAGTTCACAGTGATGTCTTTTGGTTTGACCAATGCACCAGCCTTCTTTATGAATCTGATGAACAGTGTATTCATGGATTATCTCGATAAGTTTGTGGTGGTATTCATAGATGACATTCTGGTTTATTCTCAAAGTGAAGAAGAGCATGCAGATCATTTGAGGATGGTATTGCAGAGATTGCGAGAGCACCAGTTGTATGCAAAGTTGAGCAAGTGTGAGTTCTGGATCAGTGAAGTCCTGTTCTTGGGTCACATAATCAACAAGGAAGGAGTTGTAGAACTCCGTTGCAATGGGATCAGCCTAGAGAGAAGCAAGTGTTTGGGCCAGATATTTTGCTTGAAGCCGAAGAGAACATCAAGATGGTCCGAGAGAATCTGAAGATAGCGCAATCAAGGCAGCGAAGCTATGCAGACACAAGAAGAAGAGAGCTGAGTTTTGAGGTCGGAGACTTTGTCTATCTGAAAGTGTCATCGATCGGAGGAGTCAGAAGATTCGGAGTGAAAGGCAAGCTAGCACCCCGCTACATTGGTCCGTACCAGATTCTCGCAAAGCGTGGAGAAGTGGCTTATCAGCTCAGCCTGCCAGAGAATTTGTCTGCTGTGCATGATGTCTTTCATGTGTCTCAGTTGAAGAAGTGTTTGCGTGTGCCAGAAGAGCAGTTGCCAGTGGAAGGTCTGGAAGTCCAGGAGGATTTGACCTATGTCGAGAAACCAGCTCAGATCCTTGAGGTTGCAGATAGAGTCACTCGAAGGAAAACCATCAGGATGTGCAAAGTCAGATGGAATCACCACTCTGAGGAAGAAGCAACCTGGGAGCGTGAAGATGATTTGATGGCTAAGTACCCAGAGCTCTTTGCTAGCCAGCCCTGAATCTCGAGGGCGAGATTCTTTTAAGGGGGATAGGTTTGTAACGCCCCGAATTTTGCAGTTGAATTTTTTTCTTTTCTTTACTCGCCAAATTCGGGAGTTACCTTTTCTTTTTCTTTTTCCCCTCGCTAAACCTTGATCTTTTCCAAAGTTAGCGGGATTCGGTTTGGAATTCCCGTGTAAGAAAAACCCTAAAATTGCTTTATGTTGTTTGATGCACCATGCCGAACCTTGCATTTTTTTGATTGCTTTTGCAAATGCATTCATCTAGGAAGATCGGATTTCAAAAAAAAGAGATAATCTTTTTCTTTTTCTTTTTCTTTCTTTCTCTCTCTCTCTTCCTCTTTCTCTCTCCCGTGCCGTGGGCTCCCTGGCCGGCCCAGCCGCCCCTGCGCGCCCCCTCCCTTTGGGCCCAAAAAGCCCAGCCGCCCCCACCCCCTCCCTTTTTTCCCAATCCTCTCTCCCTCCCTCTCATTTTCTCCCTCCTCTCCCTAGCGCCGCCCCTACCCCCTGCCCTAGCCGCCGCCCCCTGCAGCCGGCCCCAACCGTCGTCGTCGGCCGCCCATCGCCGGTGAGCCCCCCTCCTCTCTCCTCCCTCCCTCTCCCCTCTCCCCTCCTCTCCCCTTGGCAGCCCAGCCGCCCTGGCCCCCAGCCGCGCCGCCCTGGCCCTTGGCCGCGCGCCCGGCCAGCCCCAGCCGGCCCCGGCCAGCCCCAGCCGGCCGCGCCCAGCCGCGCCCCGGCCACCCCCAGCCGCGCCCCCAGCCGCGCGCCTGGCCGCCCTGGCCGGCCCTGGCCGCGCCCGGCCGCGCCCCCCGCCCCTGCGTGCTCGGCCCCCCTGCGCGCCGCCGGTTCAGCCGCCCTCACCCGGGCCGGTTCAACCGGGCCGGCTCAGCCGCCCCCCGCGCTCGGCCGCCCCAGCCCAGCCGCCCTGCCCCCGGCCGGTTCAACCGCCCCCCCCTGTTTTTTTTATTTTTTTTATTTTATTTTTTATTTTATTTTATTTACTTTCTGTGATCATAGTTACTTTATTTTAGGTAGGCTAATCATTGTTCATGCTATGGAAAATAGGAAGTTTAATTTAGAATTTCGTTGCACTAGTTGATTCATTTAGCTAATTGTTTATCTCGTGCAATGTTGATTAACTTAAAATGACTAGGTTTCCATTAGTACATATAACAGAATTCTTTTGTTAGGAACCAATTGTAATTGATCATTAGTGCATAAGATTTAACCCCCTGCGAGACCCTCTCCCGTTTCTTTCTAACCATAACAAATGCGATGTCGAATGTCATACTTGATGCATATTCACTTTATTTGTTCCCTTGTATGGTGTACTGTTCTTTTGTATTAAATATGTGGATGGATGTATGTATGTTTGCAATCGCATAGAGAACGATCCGGTCGAAGAGCCCGAGGAATTCGCAGGAGAAGCCCCTGAGCAGCATTCGGTTGGTGGAGGCAAGTGTCCTTTGACCTATCTCTGTCCTATTCATTCTTTAATTCACCTCCCGCATTACACATTTATACCTAAGGATTGACTAGCTTTTGTTATCCATGTCCTTGTTTACCTATTTGGGTCGGATTATTACTGCTTAGTCTGATGCTATTGCTCAACTCTAATCAATGAACATGATGAGATTATCTATGATACGCTGTTTTCCCGTTCTTATTTATGATCATACTTGTGGCATTTAAGGGGACTCGAGCGGTTTCTCGAGTGCCTCTCCGTAAGGACCTGTTCAATGGATGACCGCCCGGGAAAACAGTGCAACCATGAGGGTGGAATGGGACGCCCTTAGCTGAATAATTAGAGGAACCGGGGTGTAGTTCGCTTAGCCGTTGTGCCGTCAATGGGGCTCGGTGTATGCGGCTCGCTCTGCCAAGGTTGATTTGTCCCTTGGGGAGGAGTGCGGTACATTTAGGAAACCTAACGGGCGGCTACAGCCTCGGGGAATCTTTGTAAAGGCTCCGTAGTGGTGCCCTGCTGGACCACCTAGGTAGTGGTCAATGGGGAGTCGCTCTCTCCGGGCAGAAAGGGAATCACGGCTTGTGGGTAAAGTGCACAACCTCTGCAGAGTGTTATGAAACTGATATATCAGCCGTGCTCGCGGTTATGAGCGGCCAAGGGAGCTCCAGAGATTAGTGATACTTGATCAGAAACATTTTGGTACAGGTGGCAATGAGATTGATGGTTCTGATTATGGTTATGGTATTGGTAAGTGGTATTCTTTCCGTTTGGAAAGGATACATTGGGCTAATAACTTGGGTTAATGTTAAAACCTGGCTCTCTACTAGTAAGTAATAACCTGACCAACTAAAAGCAACTGCTTGACTTATCCCCACATAAAGCTAGTCCACTACAGCCAAACAGGATGCTTGCTGAGTATGTTGATGTGTACTCACCCTTGCTCTACACACCAAACCCCCCCAGGTTGTCAGCATTGCAACCACTGCTCAGGAGAAGATGAAGCTGTGGAAGGAGACTTCCAGGAGTTCCAAGACTACGACGAGTTCTAGGTGTGGGTTAGCGGCAACCCCCAGTCGGCTGCCTGTGAAGGCCGCGTTATCTACGTTTCTTTTCCGCACTTTGATTTATTGTAAGAACTATATGGACGTCTCAGACGTATGATGTAATCGACTATTATTTCCCCTTTTAATACTATTTGAGCACTGTGTGATGATGTCCATGTTATGTAACTGCTGTGTACGTGAATAACTGATCCTGGCACGTACATGGTTCGCATTCGGTTTGCCTTCTAAAACCGGGTGTGACAGGACTCGGCGAGGGCCTCAGCGTACTCCACACACTCCACGTCGCATTCGTACGCGTGTCGGTATGTGGATCCGATGGTGATGACCCCATTGGGGCCCAACATCTTGAGCTTGAGGTAGGTGTAGTTGGGGACAACCATGAACTTGGCGTAGCACGGTCTCCCCAGCACCGCGTGGTAGGTTCCTCGGAACCCGACCACCTCAAACGTGAGGGTTTCCTTTCGGAAGTTGGAGGGAGTCCCGAAGCAGACGGGCAGATCGAGTTGTCCAAGGGGCTGGACGCGCTTCTCGGGGATGATCCCGTGAAAGGGCGCCGCACCGGCCCAGATCGTGGACAGATCGATCTGCAAGAGCCCGAGGGTCTCAGCGTAGATGATGTTGAGGCTGCTGCCTCCGTTCATGAGGACCTTGGTGAGCCTGACGTTGCCGATGATGGGGTCGACAACGAGCGGGTACTTTCCTGGGCTCGGCAAGCGATCGGGGTGGTCGCCTTGGTCGAAGGTGATGGGCTTGTCGGACCAGTCTAGGTAGACTGGCGCCGCCACCTTCATCGAGCAGACCTCCCGGCGCTCCTGCTTGCGGTGCCGAGCCGAGGCGTTCACCACTTGCCCACCGTAGATCATGAAACAGTCGTGGACCTCGGGGAACTCTTCTGCCTTGTTGCCCTCCTTCTTGTCGTTGTCGTAGCCTCTGCCACCTTCCGCTGGGGGCCCGGCCTTATGGAAGTAGCGCCGAAGCATGACACATTCCTCAAGGGTGTGCTTGACGGGACCCTGATGATAGGGGCACAACTCCTTGAGCATTTTGTCGAACATGTTGGCCCCTCTGGGAGGCTTCCGAAGATTCCTGTGCTCGGTGGCAGCGACAAGATCTGCGTCGGTGGCGTCGCGTTTCGCTTGCGACTTCTTCTTGCCTTTCTTCTTCGTGCCGCGCTGGGCGGACGCCTCGGGGACATCTTCCTACTGGCGTCCCTAAAGCTGCTTGTCCTTCCGGAAGATGGCCTCGACCGCCTCCTGACCAGAGGCGAACTTGGTGGCGATGTCCATCAACTCGCTCGCCCTGGTAGGAGTCTTGCGACCCAGGTTGCTCACCAGGTCGCGGCAAGTGGTGCTGGCGAGGAACGTGCCGATGACATCCGAGTCGGTGATGTTGGGCAGCTCGGTGCGCTGCTTCAAAAACCGCCGGATGTAGTCCCGCAGGGATTCCCCTGGATGCTGGCGGCAGCTTCGGAGATCCCAAGAGTTCCCAGGGAGCACGTATGTGCCCTGGAAGTTTCCAGCAAAGGCTTTGACCAGATCGTCCCAGTTGGAAATCTGCACAGGAGGCAGATGCTCTAGCCAGGCTCGGGCGGCGTCGGAGAGAAATAGGGGGAGGTTGTGGATGATGAGGTTGTCATCATCCGTTCCACCTAGCTGGCAGGTCAGCCGGTAGTCCGCAAGCCACAGTTCCGGCCTTGTTTCTCCCGAGTACTTGGTGATGGTAGTCGGGGCTCGAAACCGGGTCGGGAACGGCGCCCGTCGTATGGCCCGGCTGAAGGCTCGCGGACCAGGTGGTTCGGGCGAGGGGCTCCGATCCTCCCCACTGTCGTAGCGTCCCCCACGCCTGGGGTGGTAGCCTCGGCACACCTTTTCGTCGAGGCGGGTTCGACGGTCGTGGCGGCAGTGCTCGTTGCCGAGGCGACCCGGGGCTGCAGGCGTCGTGTCCTGTGTGCGCCCGGTGTGGACCGAGGCTTCCTGCATGAATTGGGAAGTTGCGGCGCGATGCTCCGGGGGGTACCCTTGCCTTCGGGAGGCAGAGCTCTCGGCCCGTCGGACCGCGGCATCCTCCAGAAGATTCTTGAGTTCTCCCTGGATACGTCGCCCCTCGGTGGTGGATGGCTCCAGCGTCGCTCGGAGTAGTATTGCCGCTGCAGCCAGGTTCTGGCCGACTCCACTGGAAGCCGGGGGTAGCCTTGCCCTGGCATCGTCAGTGATACGACGCTGGATGTCCTGGGCCTGACAACGCGCTTCTCCGGCTAGTGCTCGGCCTGCCCACTCCTGCTTGATGTTTTGCCGGAGCTGCACAAGTTGTCCTGCTTCCTTGTCGAGCTTGGCCTGCATCTCGCGGATTTGCTCGAGCTGTGTGTCCTGACCCTCCGCAGGGACTGGGACCACAACTAGCTCCCGTAGGATGTCAACGCGAGGCACAGGCCCAGGGGGATTATCGTCCTCCGACATACCAAGGTGGTTGCCTTCATCGTGACCCCCCAGATCGATGTGAAAACATTCGCGACTTGGGCCACAACCTCCGTCGTCAAGGCTGTGGCCATCATCGAAGCAATCGAAGAGGCAGCAGTCACATGCGATCATGAAGTCTCGCATGGCGCTAGGATTACCGAGCCTAGAGAAATCCCAACCAGAGTCGGGCTCGTCGTCTTCCTCGGAGCCCGGGGGCCCGTAGGTCGAGACGGCCGTCAGTCGGTCCCAGGTTGACCATATATGGTACCCTGGAAGGTTAGGATATGCCTTTATGAAAGCGCTCACCGAAGCGGGATCGCTTGGTGGATCGAAGCTGAATCTAAAAGGCACAGGGTGGAAACCGGATGGTACCTCTCGATCGATGGACGGTGTCGAAGTCGCGTCGGGGACGGGCTGCACCGTTATCTCAGGTACGAGGCTAACGCCCAGCAGGACCTTCGCGAGCGTGCTGGCGTCATCTGTCTGCTTGGGGTTGGCGTGTTGCGGGGAAACGACGCTCGTCGTCGTCTCAGGCGCGAGGTCAACGCTCGACGTATCTCCCGCTGGGGCGCCGGCGTCGTCGACTCGCTCGACAACCGACGAGCTGCCGCCTTCTGCTTGGCCACGGTTGCCCCGCCTCCTTCTCCTGCGGCAAGGAAGGCAACGGGACAAACCCGAATGCTGCTCTTCCGCCATGGGGGGAAGACGTCGCCGAGTCCGCCGCCACCGGGCGGGCTGACGGCCATCGTTGTCGCTGTCGCGCTGTGGGGGAAGGAGTTCCATGTCGTAGCTGCCGTCGAGGGACATGAACTCGAGACTCTTGAAACGGAGCAGCGTCCCAGGCTGAAGAGGTTGCTGGAGACTACCCATCTAGAACTTGACGAGAAGTTGTTCGTCAACACGCAGCAGGCCCCTACCTGGCGCGCCAACTGTCAGCTTTTCGACCCCGGGGGGTCCCTGGACTGACGAGTAAATTGTCGCTGCGTGCCCCAGCCCAGATGGGTTGGTGCGAGACGGAACACAGAGGGGGGGGGACCGCGGCTTCGTGTTGTCCTGCGCCAGAGTGCGTGCGCTTGCAGTAGGGGTTACAAGCGTTCGTGAGGGAGAGAGAGAGAGAGTCTCGCGCGACCACCCCCTCGTATGAGGGCCCTGTCCCTTCCTTTTATAGATGCAAGGAGAGGGTCCAGGTGTATAATGGGGGTGTAGCAATATGCTAACATGTCCGGCAGAGAGGAGCCGGAGCCCTATGTACATGCCAACGTGGCTGTTGGAGAGGTGCTAGGGCCCTGTGTACATGGTGTCGTGGCCGTCGGAGGAGTGTTTGAGCCCTATAGAAGCACAGCTGTCGGGGCTGTCGGGACCTTGCTGACGTCTCCTTGCTTCCGTAAGGGGCTGAGAGCCGCCGTCGTCATGGACGCAGGCGGGGAGCCATCATTACTTGTTACCGGAGCGAGCCTGGATGGGACGCCGATCTTGTTCCCTCGTAGCCTGAGCTAGCTAGGGGTAGAGTAAATGATGTACCCCCTACGGCGTGGTCGGTCCGAGCCTGAGGTCGGGCGAGGCGGAGACTCCTCCTGAGGCCGAGGCCGGGGTCAGGCAAGGACGCGATTCCTCCTGAGGTCGAGGTTGAGGCCGAGCCCTGGGGTCGGGCGAGGCGAAGACCACCTTCCGAGGTCGAGGTCGAGGCCGAGCCCTGGGGTCGGGCGAGGCGGAGCTTCCTGTGGCGCCTGAGGCTGGACTCAGTTGCTGTCAGCCTCACCCTGGCGGGTGGCACAGCAGTCGGAGAGGGGCGAGCGGCGCTATTTTCCTGTCAGGTCAGTCAGTGGGAGGGCGAAGTGACTGCGGTCACTTCGACCTTGCCGACTGAGGCACGCGTGTCAGGATAAGGCGCTAGGCGATCCTTGCATTGAATGCGCCTGCGATACGGTCGGTTGGTGAGGCGATTTGGCCAAGGTTGCTTCACTACGAAGCCTGCCCGAGCTGGGCTTCGGGCGAGTCGAGGGAGCGCCCGTTGCTTGAGGAGGCCCTCGGGCGAGGCGTGAATCCGTCCAGGACTACTGTTCCCGCCCGAGGCTGGGCTCGGGCGAGGCGAGATTGCGTCCCTTGAGTAGACGAAGCCTTGACCTGAATTGCGCCCATCAGCCTCTGCAGTTTGCGCTGATGGTGATTACCAGCCGAGTTTAGGAGTGTTGGGGGTACCCCTAATTATGGTACCCAACAGTTGTCCTAGCACGCAACAGGTTCTCAAGATGGTGTTGGTCGTGTGAGTTGTAATAAGCCAAATATCAATACTACAACATTAATACAAAATGAGGCTTAATCATTCCATCCATTCCAAAATATAGAACATCACTTTAGTTTTAATTCTACATCAAGCTTCTTTAATTTTGATCAGATTTATAAAAATAGGAGTAGCTAGAAAACATATAGCTATCTTAGATTAGGTTGGAACCCATGTGATTTTTTCCACTCTGTGAGAGCCTTGAAATTCTTATTTAGAATAAAAACTTCAGGGTTCCTTGAGTATATAACTGATTGTAACCTTTCATCACTAAAATGTAAATTTTATATTGTAAATTGAGTAGATGCAAATTCTATCTTTTACCTAAAGGACCAGATATAGACTCACTCAGAATCTGCTCACTAGATACCCTAAACATGGGCACATTGTGGCTCCTTGTGACCTTTTGCTACTCTAAGTCTAGCTAGTTGTCTCAACTCTCATATTTTTAGTTTTTTGTTGAAGGTCCGCTTTCAAGGATGCGTCAAACAAAACAACAATGAGAAGAACAATATTAGGATTGGCCTAATGTTTTTGGAACTTTCATGCATTATATGAGCCAACTCGTTTGCCAGAGTTCCAAGTCCCATTAAGTAGAACAACTTGCACGACCAACACCATCTTTAGGACCATGTGTGTGATAGGATTACCATACGACAGAGAACACTTTGTGGCCTCGTTAAAATCATTCAAAGGTCCATGGATAATTTCTGCTATTGCCCAATCATCTTTATTAGGGCACTAGCAATGTTTCTCTATTGGATATGTATCTAGGGAATATTATGCTATCTCTAATGGGAGACTCCATATCCTCCTCGACCTTAAATATAGAGAAGATTCTCTCTCAAATTTAGCCTCCAATGATATTCTCTAAAGCCTTCTCAAAATATAGAGGACACTCCATCATCTATATATAGGAATTGTCTATCCTCTGCTATATCCATTTTTATACTTTAACAAAATAAGTAAATATAAAATCCCTACTACTCTATAAGAGCCTATTGTAGGCGTCCACATCCGTGCGCCAGTTCTGCCACCGCGCCTATGCCGTTCCCCACCGCGCACCCTCTGCGCACGGGCGCCTCCCCCACAAATCGCGCCTCTTTCACCACGTGGAGCATGGTTCCTTCCATGGCAGTCATGCTCCCTCGCCCTCGTCCCCCCTGGAAATCTCGCCTCCTCCGCCCACGCCATCAGCGCTGCCCTCCACCCTTGCCCTCACCCCACCTTCTCGCCTCCTCACCCAACTATAATGGCGCTGGGTCGATGGAAAGGCAGCCTCCGCGCAGTCGATGGAAGGTTCGCCTCCACTCCGCTCGCGTCCACACCTCCATATGCCACCACCCGCCTGAGTTCCAGCGTCGTTCGGACCCTCTCCCATCCCGCACCCATTCCTGTCCTCCGTCTCTGCGATGCGCTTGGCGCCCTCACCACCTCCACCTCTAATCCACCTCCCCAGCCGCCTCCGACCTCATCGCCCCCTTAATCCGAACGGGATCTTCCCGTCTGACCGCTACCACGGAGGCCGAGTTTTGGGAGAACGAGTTCTAGAGCACACGCCGCACCAAGCTCGTTTGCACCATGGCCCATTGGCCAGCACCTCGCCGCCATGGAGGTGCACAAGTGGCTTCACGCCTCCAAGGCACCTCTGTGACACCCTGGCTCGTCCCCTCCCTCCTCCCTCGCGTCGCGCTGCTACCTTGGAGACGTGAAGCCTCTCCTCCCCTCTCTGGTGCAGCAGCAACAGCCGTCGAGATCCGCTCGGGTTTGGGATGTTCTGCTGTGAATGATCCCCCCATCCTCTGATCCAAGCGAAGATGGTGAGAAGGGGGTCGATGAAGGACTGATGGTCCCTATCCTGAATAATAGTGGAATGTCAACCAAGGTGATTTGCACGACGACCACCGCGAAGGAAATGAAGAGAGCAGTTACATTCATAAGGCAGAAGACACGAAAACCAGTAAGCTTGGCTATTTGAGCCTCACCAATGTCTTCCCCACTATTCACATCTTGGAAGTATTGACCTGGCAAATTGAATATGGCAACGAAGGCAATGGAGGCAATCAAGGTTGCTACCATGGTGACTGAATTGATGGTGTTCTGAATAGCTTTTCTATGCAGTTTCTGCAATTCTTTGTGAATCCCAGTCACTCGTTTATTGTTCTTAGCATTCTCGCTAAGCTGTGCCTGAACATTGTGCTTGATATCACTCACAGTTCTCCTCAGTTCTGATGCCTCATCAATTTTCCCCACATTTCTGGCATTCTTTGCACCAGCCTCTGTCAACCACGCTATTATTTTCGTTTTAGACTCACCATAAGGAACTTTGTCAACTAAATCCATAGCTGTTTCATTTTGAATATTGATAGCATTAATTTCAAGTGATTCGTAGCTAAGAAGAAGTTGTACCATCTGAAAACAATAGTGACCAGTAAGGTAAAATAAACTTAGCAAGTCAAAGCATCCTTGGAATCAAGTATGGACAATTCCCACAAAAATATAAACATATGTTCAGAGTTTGAGAACAAGGTAACTTAAAACATAATTCATGTCTCGTTGTTAGCTTATATTTTGGCTAGCTTCTATACAGAGTTAAAATATAAATACTCCATAAAATAGAAAAGCAATCCATCATTCTGCAAGTTTGTGGATGCTTATTTTTTTATCTTTCTTTAATACTCAAGCTTCATTTATATCCCTACTACTCTATAAGAGCCTATTGTAGGCATCCACACCCGTGCGCCAATTCTGCCACCGCACCTATGTCGTTCCCAACCGCGCTCGCTCCGCGCACGGGCGCCTCCCCCACAAATCGCGCATCTTTCACCGCGCTCTCCGCTATCGACCGCCTCTGAGGTGCGGCTTCTTCCTGGCGAGAAAAATGCCTCCCAATCCATCGTGGTTTCCTTTCGTTACTTACTCATATCTTGCTAATGTGTTTCATTGTGCTGGTAATGAGCAATTCTCAAGGGGATTTTGAATGGACTCTCGTATGGGCAAGGGCTAAAGGAGATGGACAAACTGGTGTGATTCTCACCTTTGTTGTTCATGTTCTTGGGGATGTAGGAGGGCACTATATTTGGAGCATATTTCTGGCAAAATTTGGGTTTTGTCAACAGTAGTAGGCAAAGGTTTCAGTGGTTGCAGTCTTGTGTATATGTAGGATCGACCTCTTTGTTTGATTTGGATTTCGCTAGAGAGTATGTCGATTTTTCTTCAACTGTTTTGTAACTGTGATATGATTAGACAAGTATTATATTGTTGTTTCACCATGGCAAATCCAGTGGACAAAATGTGACACTAGAAATATTAATTATGTTTCCACGGATATGCTGTCATGATAGAACTGAATTGTTATGGACAATTCTAACCTTAGGTTTGTGTCAGCTTGTTGACAATATTTTTTAGGTAAACCCCTTTCGATTAATAGTTGCCAAGAAGGGGTAGTTCATGTAAATTACAAGTCACACACATTATCTTATTCCGTAAAACTATTGACTACTTTCTCATTGAAAGTCGTCTAGAGGGGGGGGTGAATAGGCGAATCTGAAATTTATAAACTTTAAGCACAACTACAAGCCGGGGTTAGCGTTAGAAATAAAGTCGAGTCCGAAAGAGAGGGTGAAAACAAATCACAAGCAATTGAAGAGTGTGACACGGTGATTTGTTTTACCGAGGTTCGGTTCTTACAAACCTACTCCCCGTTGAGGTGGTCACAAAGACCGGGTCTCTTTCAACCCTTTCCCTCTCTCAAACGATCACTTAGACCGAGTGAGCTTTTCTCCTCAATCAATTGGGACACTTAGTCCCCACAAGGACCACCACACAATTGGTGTCTCTTGCTTTGATTACAAAGATGTTGAGAACAAGAAATGGGGAAGAAGAAAAGCGATCCAAGCGTAAGAGCTCAAAGAACACGGGCAAAACTCTCTCTTCTAGTCACTAATTGCTTTGAGTGGAATTGGGACTTGGAGTGGCTTTGATTCAATCTAATTGTGTCTTGTATTGAATGCACTAGCTCTTGTATTGAATGTGTTGGCTGAAAACTTGGATTCCTTGAAGTGTGGTGGTTGGGGGGTATTTATAGCCCCAACCACGAAAGTGGCCGTTGGGAAGGCTATCTATCGACAGGCGCACCGGAGAGTCCGGTGCGCCACCGGATATTGTTCGGTGTGCCAGCCACGTCACCCAACCGTTAGGGTTCGACCATTGGAGCTCTAACAAGTGGGGCCACCGGACAGTCATTGTCCGGTGCGCCTTCTGGCGCCTGCTCTGACTCTGCGCACGCTGTCCGCGCACTGTAGCTTCACTGTTCACTTTTGCAGACGACCGTTGGCGCTGTAGCCGTTACTCCGCATGGCACACCGGACAATCCGGTGCTACACCGGACAGTCCGGTGAATTATAGCGGAGTGGCATTTCCAGAAACCCGAAGGTGGCGAGTTCAGAGTTGATCTCTCTGGTGCACCGGACAGTCCGGTGCGCCAGACCAGGGCAGCCTTCGGTTTTCTTTGCTCCTTTCATTTAAACCCTTTCTTTTAACTTTGTATTGGTTTGTTGTGAACCTTTGGCACCTGTGGAACATATATTCTAGAGCAAACTAGTTAGTCCAATTATTTGTGTTGGGCAATTCAACCACCAAAATTAATTAGGAAAAGGTTTGAGCCTATTTCCCTTTCAATCTCCCCCTTTTTGGTGATTGATGCCAACACAAACCAAAGCAAATATATAAGTGCAGAATTGAACCAGTTTGCATAAGGTAAGTGTAAAGGTTACTTGGAATTAAACCAATTTATATTTTTATAAGATATGCATGGATTGCTTTCTTCATTTTAACATTTTGGACCACGCTTGCACCACTTGTTTTGTTTTTCAAATGTTTTGGAAATTCTTTTCAAAGTCTTTTTGTAAATAGTCAAGGGTAAATGAATAAGATTTCGAGAAGCATTTTCAAGATTTGAAATTTTCTCCCCCTATTTCAAATGCTTTTCCTTTGACTAAACAAAACTCCCCCTCAATGAAATTCTCCTCTTAGTGTTCAAGAGGTTTTTAGATATTAATTTTGAAAGAGGTCATAACAATTTGAAATTATATCAAAAATAAGATACCAATTGAAAAACTTCTTTAATACAAGTTGAAAGACTGCATGAAATTGGTGGTGATGCGGTGTGCGGTCCTTTTGCTTTGGGCTAACATTTTCTCCCCTTTGGCATGAATCGCCAAAAACGGATACTTTGTGAGTGAAATATGAGCCCTTCATTACTTTATCTCCCCCTTTAGCAAACAATATAAGAGTGAAGATTATACCAAATTGGAGAGCGGTGCGGAGTGACGGCGAAGGATGCATAATTCGATGGAGTGGAGTGGAAGCCTTGTCTTCGCCGAAGACTCCATTTCCCTTTCAATTTATGACTTAGCATGAAATACACTTGAAAACACATTAGTCATAGCACATGAAAGAGATATGATCAAAGGTATATAAATGAGCTATGTGTGCAAGGGATCAATCAAAGTTCCTAGAATCAAGAATGTTTAGCTCATGCCTAAGTTTGGTAAAAGTTTTCTCATCTAATGGTTTGGTAAAGATATCGGCTAATTGTTGTTTGGTGCTAACATAAGCAATCTCGATATCCCCCCTTTGTTGGTGATCCCTCAAAAAGTGATACCGAATGACTATGTGCTTAGTGCGGCTGTGCTCAACGGGATTATCCGCCATGCGGAATGCACTCTCATTATCACATAGGAGAGGGACTTTGGTTAATATGTAGCCATAGTCCCTAATGGTTTGCCTCATCCAAAGCAATTGCGCGCAACAATGGCCTGCGACAATGTACTCAGCTACTAAATTTTGTTTCTTTGAAGCCCAAGACACCAGGGATCTTCCCAAGAACTGACAAGTCCCTGATGTTCTCTTCCTATCAATTTTACACCCTGCCCAATCAGCATCTGAATATCCTATCAAATCAAAGGTGGATCCCTTGGGGTACCAAAGACCAAACTTAGGTGTATGAACTAAATATCTCAAGATTCTTTTCACGGCCCTAAGGTGAACTTCCTTACAATCGGCTTGAAATCTTGCACACATGCATACGGAAAGCATAATGTCCGGTCGAGATGCACATAAATAGAGTAGAGATCCTATCATCGACCGGTATACCTTTTGATCTACGGATTTACCTCCCATGTCAAGGTCGATATGCCCATTGGTTCCCATGGGTGTCTTGATGGGTTTAGCATCCTTCATCCCAAACTTAATGAGTATGTCTTGAATGCACTTCGTTTGGCTGATGAAGGTGCCCTCTTGGAGTTGCTTCACTTGAAATCCTAAGAAACACTTCAACTCCCCCATCATAGACATCTCGAATTTTTGTACATTATCCTACTAAACTCTTCACAAGTAGATTTGTTAGTAGACCCAAATATGATATCATCAACATAAATTTGGCATACAAACAAATAATTTGCAATAGTTTTAGTAAAGAGAATAGGATCAGCTTTTCCGACTTTGAAGCCATTAGCGATAAGAAAATCTCTTAGGCATTCATACCATGCTCTTGGGGCTTGCTTGGGCCCATAAAGCGCCTTAGAGAGTTTATACACATGGTTAGGATACTCACTATCTTCAAAGCCGGGAGGTTGCTCAACATAGACCTCCTTTTTGATTGGTCCATTGAGGAAGGCACTCTTCACGTCCATTTGATAAAGCTTGAAGCCATGGTAAGTAGCATAGGCAAGTAATATATGAATTGACTCAAGCCTAGCTACGGGTGCATAGGTTTCACCGAAATCCAAACCTTCGACTTGTGAATAACCCTTGGCCACAAGTCGGGCTTTGTTCCTTGTCACCACACCATGCTCATATTGCTTGTTGCGGAAGACCCACTTGGTTCCTACAACATTTTGGTTAGGACATGGAACTAAATGCCATACCTCATTCCTCGTGAAGTTGTTGAGTTCCTCTTGTATTGCCAACACCCAATCCGAATCCCTTAATGCGTCTTTCCACCCTGTATGGCTCAATAGAAGACACAAAGGAGTAATGTTCACAAAAATTAGCAACACGAGATCGAGTGGTTACCCCCTTATGAATATCGCCGAGGATGGTGTTCACGGGGTGATCTCATTGTATTGCTTGGTGGACTCTTGGGTGTGGCGGTCTTGGACCCTCATCATCTTCCTTGTCTTGATCATTGGCATCTCCACCTTGATCATTGTCCTCCTCTTGAGGTGGCTCCTCTTGATCTTCATTTTCATTATCTTGAGCTTGATCCTCATCTTGGGTTGGTGGAGATGCTTGCATGGAAGATGAAGGTTGATCTTGTGCATGTGGAGGCTCCTCAGATTCTTTAGGACACACGTCCCCAATGGACATGTTCCTTAGCGCGATGCACGAGGCCTCTTCATCATCTAGCTCATCAAGATCAACTTGCTCTACTTGAGAGCCATTAGTCTCATCAAACACAATGTCACAAGAAACTTCAACTAGTCCAGTGGACTTGTTAAAGACTCTATATGCCCTTGTGTTTGAGTCATAACCAAGTAAAAAGCCTTCAACAACCTTAGGAGCAAATTTAGATTTTCTACCTCTTTTAACAAGAATAAAACATTTGCTACCAAAGACTCTAAAATATGAAACATTTGGCTTTTTACCGGTCAGGAGTTCATATGATGTCTTCTTGAGGATTCGGTGAAGGTAGAGACGGTTGATGGCGTAGCAAGCGGTGTTGATTGCTTCCACCCAAAACCAATCTGAAGTCTTGTATTCATCAAGCATGGTCCTCGCCATGTCAAGTAGAGTTCTATTCTTCCTCTCCACTACACCATTTTGTTGTGCTGTGTAGGGAGAAGAGAACTCATGCTTGATGCCCTCGTCTTCAAGAAAGCCTTCTATTTGAGAGTTCTTGAACTTCGTCCCATTGTCGCTTCTAATCTTTTTTTATCCTTAAGCCGAACTCATTTTGAGCCCGTCTCAAGAATCCCTTTAAGGTCTCTTGGGTTTGAGATTTATCCTGCAAAAAGAACACCCAAGTGAAGCGAGAATAATCATCCACAATAACTAGACAGTACTTACTCCCGCCGATGCTTATGTAAGCAATCAGACCGAATAGATCCATGTGGAGTAGCTCAAGCGGCGTGAAGGTCGTCATGTTGTTCTTGTGTAGATGATGAACACCAACTTGCTTCCCTGCTTGACATGCGCTACAAATCCTGTCTTTGTCAAAATGAACATTGGTTAGTCCCAAAATGTGTTCTCCCTTTAGAAGCTTGTGAAGATTCTTCATCCCAACGCAGGCTAGTCGGTGATGCCAGAGCCAACCCATGTTAGTCTTAGCAATTAAGCAAGTGTCGAGTTCAGCTCTATTAAAATCAACTAAGTATAGCTGACCCTCTAACACTCCCTTAAATGCTACTGAATCATCACTTCTTCTAAAGACAGTAACACCTATATCCGTAAAAAGACAATTGTAGCCCATTTTGCATAATTGTGAAACTGAAAGCAAGTTGTAATCTAATGAGTCTACAAGAAAAACATTGGAAATAGAATGGTCAGGAGATATAGCAATTTTACCAAGTCCTTTGACCAAACCTTGATTTCCATCCCTGAATGTGATAACTCTTTGGGGATCTTGGTTTTTCTCGTAGGAGGAGAACATCCTTTTCTCCCCAGACATGTGGTTTGTGCACCCGCTATCAATTATCCAACTTGAGCCCCCGGATACATAAACCTACAAATTTAGGCCTTGTTCTTAGGTACCCAAACGGTCTTAGGTCCTTTGACATTAGAAACAAGCACCTTGGGTACCCAAACACAAGTCTTTGAGCCCTTGTGTTTGGCCCCAACATATTTGGCAACTACTTTGCTTGATTTGTTAGTTAAAACATACGAAGCATCAAAAGTCTTAAATGAAATGTTATGATCATTTGATGCAATAGGAGATTTCTTTTTAGGCATTTTAACATGAGTTGAATGCCTAGAACTAGATGCCTCACTCTTATACATAAAAGCATGATGAGAACTAGAGTGAGACTTCCTAGAATGAATTCTCCTAATCTTGTGTTTGGGATAACCAGCAGGATATAAAATGTAACCCTCGTTATCCTGAACCATGGGAGCTTTGCCCTTAACAAAGTTAGACAATTTCTTAGGGGCATTAAGCTTGACATTGTCTCCCTGTTGGAAGCCAATGCCATCCTTAATGCCAGGACGTCTCCCATTATAGAGCATGCTTCTAGCAAATTTAAAATTTTCATTTTCTATCTCATGCTCATTAATTTTAGCACTAAATTGAGCTATGTGATCATTTTGTTGTTTAATTAAATCTAGGTGATCATGGATAGCATCAACATTAATGTCTCTACATCTAGCGCAAATAGTAACATGCTCAATGGTGGATGTAGAGGGTTTGCAAACATTTAATTCATCAATCTTAGCATGTAAAATAGCATTCTCATTTCTAAGATTGGAAATATAAATATTGCAAACATTTAAATTTTTAGCCTTAGACAATAATTTATCATTCTTAATATTAAGGCTAGAAAGTGATTCATTCAACTTGTCAATCTTAGCAATTAAACTAGCATTATCATTTCTAAGACTAACAATTGAATCATCACAAACATCTAACTTTTCAACCTTAGCAATTAATTTTGCATTTTCATTTCTAAGGTTTGAGATAATATCATGGCAAGTGCTTAGCTCACTAGTTAATTTTTCACATTTTTCTACTTCCTGAGCATAAGCATTTTTAACCTTAACATGCTTCTTGTTTTCCTTAATAAGGAAGTCCTCTTGGCTATCCAAGAGTTCATCCTTCTCATGAATAGCACCTATCAATTCATTTAATTTTTCCTTTTGTTGCATGTTTAGGTTGGCAAAAAGGGCAAGCAAGTTATCTTCATCATCACTAGAGTTATCCTCATCACTAGATGTTGCATATTTAGTGGAGGCTCTAGATTTTACCTTCTTTTTGTCGTCCTTTGCCATGAGGCACTTGTGGCCGACGTTGGGGAAGAGGAGACCCTTGTTGACGGCGATGTTGGCGGCGTCCTCGTCGGAGGAGGAGTCGGTGGAGCTCTCATCAGAGTTCCATTCCCGACACACGTGGGCATCGTCGCCCTTATTTTTGTAGTATCTCTTCTTTTCCTTTCTCTTTGCCTTCTTATCGTCGCCCCTGTCACTATCACTAGATAATGGACATTTTGCAATAAAATTACTGGGCTTACCACATTTGTAGCAAACTTTCTTGGAGCGGGGCTTATAATCCTTCCCCCTCCTTTGCTTGAGGATTTGGCGGAAACTTTTGATGATGAGCGCCATCTCCTCATTGTCGAGCTTGGAGGCGTCGATGGGGAGCCTACTTGATGTAGACTCTTCTTTTTTTCCTTCGTTGCTTTGAAGGCAACGGGTTGCACCTCGAGTATGGAGGTGGCGCCTCGCTCGATGATTCGTTTGGAGCCTTTGATCATCAATTCAAAGCTCACAAACTTTCCTATTACTTCCTCGGGAGACATTAGTTTATATTTAGGATCACCACGAATTAATTGAACTTGTGTAGGATTAAGAAAAACGAGTGATCTTAGAATAACCTTGACCATTTCATGGTCATCCCATTTGGTGCTCCCGAGGTTGCACACTTGGTTCACCAAGGTATTGAGCCGGTTGTACATGGCTTGTGGCTGCTCTCCTTGGTTGAGCATAAATCGACCGAGCTCCCCCTCAATCGTTTCCCGCTTGGTGATCTTGGTCACCTCATCTCCTTCGTGCGCGGTCTTGAGCACGTCCCAAATCTCTTTGGCACTTTTCAACCCTTGCACCTTATTATACTCCTCTCAACTTAGAGAGGCGAGGAGTATAGTAGTGGCTTGGGAGTTAAAGTGCCGGATTTGGGCTACTTCGTCCAAATCATAGCCTTCATCCCCCACGGATGGTTCCTGCGCTCCAAACTCAATAATGTCCCAAATGCTAGCATGGAGTGAGGTTAGATGGTGCCTCATTTTATCACTCCACATACAATAATATTCACCGTCAAAAACCGGTGGCCCAGTTAATTCCCGTCGGCCACGTAGGGCCGACGGGAATTAATTAATAACTCCCGTCGGCCTGGGGAACCGACGGGAATTAATAAATGACGCCCGTCGGCCAGCAAAACCGACGGGAGTTAGCCTTAATTCCCGTCGGCCACTAACTAGCCGACATGAACTAATTATTCCCGTCAGCCGCCGACGGGGATAAACTTATCCCCGACAAGGGACGCCTAGCGACTGACAACCGACGGGAATAAGCCCTAAACCGACGGGAATTACTTATTCCCGTCGGTTTAGGGCTTAATCCCGTCGGTTTCTGGCCGACGGGAATTAAGTGCTTTCCTGTAGTGCTAGTGGGACCGAAAGTAAAGGAGTGTGTTTGGAAATGCGAGGATAGCGTAAGGGGATCTTACAAAACTTCTTGCGCTCATGGCGCTTAGAAGTGACGGACAGTGTGTCGGAGCCGGAGGTGGAAGGCGACGAAGAATCGGTCTCGTAGTAGACTACTTTCTTCATTTTCTTCTTCTTATCACCACTCCGGTGCGACTTGACGCGGGGAGGTGATTCCTCCCTCTTCTTATTGCCGGACTCCCCCGATGGAGCTTTCCCATGGCTTGTGGCGGGCTTCTCGCCGGTCACCATCTCCTTTTTGGCGTGAGCTCCCGACACCACTTAGAGCGATTAGGCTCTAATGAAGTACCGGGCTCTGATACCAATTGAAAATCGCCTAGGGGGGGTGAATAGGCGAATCTGAAATTTATAAACTTAAAGCACAACTACAAGCCGGGGTTAGCGTTAGAAATAAAGTCAGGTCCGAAAGAGAGGGCAAAAACAAATCACAAGCAAATGAAGAGTGTGACATGGTGATTTGTTTTACCGAGGTTCGGTTCTTGCAAGCCTACTCCCCATTGAGGTGGTCACAAAGATTGGGTCTCTTTCAACCCTTTCCCTCTCTCAAACGGTCACTTAGACCGAGTGAGCTTTTCTCCTCAATCAATTGGGACACTTAGTCCCCATAAGGACCACCACACAATTGGTGTCTCTTGCTTTGATTACAAAGATGTTGAGAACAAGAAATGGGGAAGAAGAAAAGCGATCCAAGCGCAAGAGCTCAAAGAACACGGGCAAAACTCTCTCTTCTAGTCACTAATTGCTTTGAGTGGAATTGGGACTTGGAGAGGCTTTGATTCAATCTAATTATGTCTTGTATTGAATGCACTAGCTCTTGTGTTGAATGTGTTGGCTAAAAACTTGGATTCCTTGAAGTGTGGTGGTTGGGGGGTATTTATAGCCCCAACCACCAAAGTGGCTGTTGGGAAAGTTGTCTGTCGACGGGCGCACCGGACAGTCTGGTGCGCCAGCCACGTCACCCAATCGTTAGGGTTCGACCGTTGGAGCTCTGATAAGTGGGACCACCGGACAGTCCGGTGGTGCACCGGACAGTCCTGTTCACTGTCCGGTGCGCCTTCTGGCGCCTGCTCTGACTCTGTGCGCGCTGTCCGCGCACTGTAGCTTCACTGTTCACTTTTGCAGACGACCGTTGGCGCTGTAGCCGTTACTCCGCATGGCACACCGGACAGTCCGGTGCTACACTGGATAGTCCAGTGAATTATAGCGGAGTGGTATTTCCAGAAACTCGAAAGTGGCGAGTTCGGAGTTGATCTCCCTGGTGCACTGAACACTGTCCGGTGGTGCACCGGACAGTCCGGTCGCCAGACCAGGGCAACCTTTGGTTTTCTTTGCTCCTTTCATTTGAACCCTTTCTTTTAAATTTGTATTGGTTTGTTGTGAACCTTTGGCACCTGTGGAACATATATTCTAGAGCAAACTAGTTAGTCCAATTATTTGTGTTGGGCAATTCAACCACCAAAATTAATTAGGAAAAGGTTTGAGCCTATTTCCCTTTCACTCATAAATATTTCATTTCTATTGGGTACATAGTGGTGTAGAAGCAGGGCCAGTCTCATAATTGTCTACTTGTTCCAGTAATTAAGTTAAAATAAATGCCAGTAAACAAGTTAAGAAAAATGCCATCATGGAGGATAGAATTGTCCAAGAGTTACTTGATGATTTCTGGGACACTCCTTGGGCTAGAGCCAGTTATAAAGTTAAGCTTGATGATTTTGATTCTGATTTTGAGTCTGCCCTACTAAAACAAGTAAGAATCATGACCTACATTTCATTTAGTTCCTGCATGCAGACCCATGATGTTGTATTGACTATTCCAGTGTGCAATTCATCATGTTTCTTATATCTCCATTCTACTGCTTTAATGATATGTCTAGCATGTGTAATATTCCTAATCATGGTTCAGCCCGAGTCGACTGCATAGAAAATGATTATGTAGGTATATGAGTGCATTCCATATATGCATAAAACGTTTCTGCTAGTTGGTAGAGCCATTAAGTCTGAGTATATCTAATAATTGGTAATTTGTCAGACGATAAATTTGAATCAGCTAATATCTAAATCCTTCAATTGAAGCATGTTTGGGAACATATTATGCTAATGATTTCCTTGCTGATTGTTTGTCTTGTTTCATTGCCTTACAATTTGATGAAACGTCTCATCTCCTTATGCTAATGATTTCCTTCATTCTACCAGGCAAATTCTCTTTCCAACACACCAAATCCATATGAACAAGCCATCTCAATTATTGGGTGAACACTATCGAAATTCGATGAAGATAATCCGATTCAATGTTTCAGATTTGGAGATGGTAATGAATTCATTCACGACTGACTGTTTCTTACACTATTTCATAATGTCTATACATCCTAATTTACCATGCACTTTTTTCTTTCAGCGGCAACACATGATCAAGACGTCTTCTGTTTCTCTCCTGATGAGAAACCTTGCAATGGATTTGAAGAAGCTTTTGGACAATGTAGGGAACTTGTACCACATTTGCGTTTAGCTCGTAAGCTACTATGCCTTGTTCATCCATTTAATTGCATTGTTCATATGTGTTTACACTAATTCTTAACAGGATCAACTTCCTTTGCACCAATTATTGAGATGGCTAAGACCATTGTGAAGCAAAGTGGTGGACAATACCACGTCCTCTTGATAATTGTAGGTGGGGAGGTACCATGTTAACTCATCTTGTTGGGATGTTATGCAAGTATTTGATGTCTCTGAATACTCTATCCTTTTTCAAGTCATTTTCCTTACCTGTATATTGCCATTGCCTGAATCTAGCATGCGAGTACATGCATCAATGAAATAGAATTTTGTTCTTAAAATGAAGCATTTATAGTATCATAATATATGTTTAAGATGTGTTCTCTCTGATGCCTTTCACTTGCACTCTCTTTTTCCCCTTAGTCTGCAACTATGAATCTTATAGTCAGTAGCAAGTAGTGACAATAGCAACCTTTGGCTGAATAGTTCACATTTGTTGTTGAATTCATTGGCATATTACTTCGCTAAATAATTATCTCTTGTTAATTTTTATATTACTCATGTTACAAGGAGTGTAGATACTGCATCTAGACAACTGAGTTCACAAAAGCAAAAAACGGTTGATGTCATTTTGAAGGCCAGGTATAGATGTCCTTCATTACCTTGTTTCAAAATACTCTAGCTAAAATGACGTCTTCACAATTACTTACAACCACGACATCATCGTTTCATAATTTCCTTTGCCTCATGTGCCAGAAAGACTACTGATTATTTTAGCTTTTACCTTTTGTCTGCAGCGGATTGCCTTTGTCCATTGTGTTAGTAGGAGTTGGTGATGGTCCCTATGATTAGAGCAATACTTTTTTTACGGGTGTTTTGCAAAATTTAAGGTATAAAAACCTTTGTATAAAAATGGCAATACCAATTTCCAATATATTTATTTGCACAAATGCACATCCAACACATCCTTCACAAGTAGCATGTCTGTATGGATCTCCTTTGCTTTCATAATTTATTACCGCCTGATTTTAAGTGTAGAATTGCACTATCCCATTTAAAAAAGGTTTATTTATGTGATATATATGAACCGTAAAAACGTACAAGCACCTAACAATTATTTATAAAAATCATATCTCTACTCCTATTAAGAGACAGAGGAGGGCATGCACAGGGGCGAGGCCATGCCGTGCCCCCGACGCCCCTCGTCCTCGCCTGTTCGTCCCCCTATAAACCTCAACGTCGCTCCCCCCCGCGCGAACTTAGCATCGACAGTTTCGCCCGTTCGACTCACTCGTCGTTTCACTTCGTTTCCCATTCTTCTTGTACGCAGCTGATTGTGACCCTCGCCTCCCACCACCGAAACTGCCCGCCCGCGCCCGCGCTGCCTTGAGGACGCCGTCGGCGGCGATGTGGCGGAAGCATGCTAGGCCTGCTCCACAGGCTCCTCTCGGTGTGCGACGGTGTCTGATCCACCTCGTCGGCCCTTGGTGCTGCGACCTCCTCCGGGGACTACTCTAAGGGCTGTGACAGCCTACTCTGGTGGCACGACCTCGCGCGCTGCCACGCTGGCAACGTCTCCATCACCGTCGCCTAGGCCAACCTGGTGCTTGATGACCTTTCTGATAACAGTGTAATACACGTTTATATATAAGTTATTATACTATTATATGTTTCCGTTGCATCGCACGGGCACTCACCTATTATGTATAATATATTTTGGGGAATTACAAATATATATATATATATATATATATATATATATATATATATATATATCTGGAGCAAAATATATTTTAAATAGGGATTTTGATATATAGGGGGTGTTTGGACAGAAATGAGATACAAAGAAGATAATCTTGTAGAGGAGTATCTAATGATAGATATAAAGAATACATCTAGAGATTGATTAACGATTCTGGTGTGCTTCGAATAGGAGTTCTTTACTTCACGGTTGAGAGATGGTTATGCTTTTTTTCCCCTCTGGCGTAGTTTCCGATCTTTATCGTAAGATGGAAGACCAGCCCAATTCGTTTTGAACGCATCCACGGGCCAAACGCATTGCCGGTCACGCAAGCCTGTGCAGGCCAGAACAGTTGTCACAACAAACAATCAGCTTCAGGATTCTTTAAAATGCCAAGGGCCTTTGAAACTCGGGCTATGCATAAAATAGCCTTTTTCTAGAGAATATACCCAACGCATATGACGAATATATTAAATTATTATCATCCATCTCGTATCTATCTCTACACCTTCTATTTTGATATGATAGTATTTTCTCCAAATTTAAGAAATTTAGATATGATGGTGTTTTAATACGCACCTAGGATTCAATAAATATTGGTTTGTACTACTCACTCCGTCTTATTATATAAGACATAAGCACATCTAGTTTAAAACCCAAAAAATACATTTACTTTTCTCTATTTACTGTATCAATATACGTGTGTATAGAGAGAACGTTTTATATTGTCAGACAATAAAAAAATGTTTATTCTAAGATGGAGGAACTATTGATCTCATGCACTTGTCACCGGCTCACCGCGTCCTCGTGCCCCTGTTTGTTTCGGTTTTTCGCAGTTTCTGGCCACCAAAAGCTGCTGTGGACTGCCAAACACTCAGCTTTTCAGCCAGCTTCTATAAAATTCGTTTGGGTAAAAACCATTCAAAATCAACATAAACATATAATTGGTTGAGTCGTCGCAATAGTAGTAATCCATTACTTTATAGATCCTGAGCCCCCTGGACAACTTTATCTTCCTCCGCACGTAATTCTAATGACACTCAGATTCTCTACACAGTCAGATTCTTCCCACAGCTAGATTCTCGGAAAAGCTGGTCAGAAAAAAACTGAACCAAACAGGCACCTATTAGCCGCTAGTGTCTTCTCTGACCTGTCGCCCGCAAAGGATGCTATCTTCTTCTGACTGGATAATCTGGCCCACGGCACCGTACGTTTACACGCTTCGGTCAGCCAGAGAACGTAATGGTTATGGTATTCTTCTCTTTCATTAGAGTAGTTTAGCGATCCATCTCTATATTCAAACTATACTCTATAAATAATATCGTCTATAATATAAAATAATATTTTAGATAACTATATAGATGAAATGTTGGAGTATTTCGGTCTTTTTTATTTGACTCGCCATACTTTGAACAACTTGAATAGGGGCTGGTCCGGCTGGACGAGGCTGTTGGGTGACACATTTTTTATCGTTCGTTTATCTCTGGTTTGTTTTCTTGAGATTCTGTAGGCCTATTCCGTGATCCTTTCCGGCTGAAACGCTTGGGTTCTATGCTAGCACGAGCCTTCGGAAGCGGAGGGAGAAGCTCCACCCAACACATAATGTTAATTTTGTTATTTAAGATGTGTTGGCTCCAATTTAGACGCCAATTACCGGATATGAACCATCTGAGACCGTGCTCTCTGTGGAAACGGGAACAGTCCACAACCTCGACGAAGGGGCTGCTCCTTCTCTGTATGCTTGTGCACGGTCTACGTCTGAACCTTGGACGGTCCGCGACTGACACATAGATCTTCTTCTTTGCAGGGAACCTAGATCTCGCCTTCCGGGTGGAACCATGTCCGAGAGGAGAGATCCAAGGTGTGTCTTGGGATCGGCATGCCACCCAAGATGCCCCTGGTCAACGTAGAGTCGAACAACGACAAAGAAATAGGCCGAGGAAGACTAATACTAGAGCTAGGCTAAGACTAGATTACTCTTACTCCTAAAGAATGAAAAGAACAATGCGAATAAGGTAAATTTGGTAAGTAGGTTTGATTGCATTGATTGTGTGAGGTTCAATCGTTCGTAGCCCTTCATCTATATAAAGGTAGAGGTATGTACCCGTTACAAATTGGTTTCTAAGCTTATACCTTGGAATTTGCTAACAAATCACACAACAATTTCAAAACCTTAACTAATTCTACGCACGCGCGGACGATCCGCGCCACCACTGTAGGATCTAGGACACCGGCTAGAGGGGGGGTGAATAGACGGTTTTGACTAAAATCAACAATACTAAATAAATTTAATCAATGCAACAAGAGAAATAAATTATCTAGTGTCAATAAGTAAACAATGTATGAAAAACAACTACGGAGATTGAATACTTGAGGAACAATAAGCAAAACACTAATCAATTGCAAGGCAATAAGTAATGCTAGAAAAAATAGACACCGAAATTTATCCTGTGGTATCGGTGATTTGCCGATCACCCCTAATCCACGTTGAGGTGGACTTCAAGCTCTCACTTGCTCCTCTATCAAGACACGACTTGATCTTTGAGCCAAGTGGACAAGAAATCACTCAATACCTCGATTCCACTAATGTCACATTTGCCGCTCCGGCGAGGTAGGCGCGAACCCCTCACAATCCACACCGCGGCTTCTCCACAATCTTCTTGGAGAGCTCGACAGAGACAATCACCCGAGCCGTCTAGGAGGCGGCAACCTCCAAGAGTAACAAGCCAACGACGCTTGCTCGGTGTACCACCTAGTGCCTCAAGAATCACCAAATGATGCAAATGCACTAGGAACCCTCAATCTCTCACTAGAATGCAATCTCAAGCAAAGAGTGTGAGAGAGTGAGTTGGAGGATCACAAATGAGCTCAATGTGTGCAAGGAATAGCCAAGAGAGGTCTCTCACACGAGCTACCCTTCTATTTATAGTCCCCCATCTAAAACCAACCGTTATGTGCAAAAGGGGGCAGTTCTGCGCACACGCGGACCGTCCGCGCCCTAGGGCCGGACGGTCCGCCGTACTCATAACGGCTATAATGACCGTTTGAAACATGTCAGAGTTGACTCAAAAGGTGGGTCCGGACAGTCCGCCCTTCAAGGCCGGACCGTCCGCGACCTGGCAGAATGAAACACCCGAGCCTCGGATCAAAAGAAGTTAACACGTGCGGACCGTCCGGCTATAAATCCTGGACGGTCCGCGACCTGAGACAGTACTGTCCGGACTGGACCCCCGGACAGTCCGTAGTACAAATCTATAAAAACACATAGTCCCTGTCCAAAAACGAGTTTGAAACATGCGGACCGTCCGCCCCTCAGAGGCGGACCGTCCGCCTATAATTCAGGGACTGGCCCGAAGTCACCCTCCTCTGGACATGACTGCGGACGGTCCGGGCCCAAGGCCCGGACGGTCCGTAGTGCAAACATACTGGACCAGACCGAAATAAACAAACACTGGACCCCTCTGGATGGGTCGCGGACGGTCCGGCCACTTGGCCCGGACGGTCCGCCGACCCCATGACTTAGCCACTTTTCAAACTCGCTTTTGAAAAGATTTTAACTTTCGGAATCGGAAGCGCTGTTAGTCCTCATGCAAATGCAACCACTAGATGCTCTATGAGGCACTAAGTCTTACACAGAACAAAGTCATTGACCCCTCTTAATAGTACGGCTATCTAGCCTACCAATCCGGTCAATTTCTTCTCTAAACACCTGGTGACCGGCAAAAACAAAACCTATGTTATACCTTTGCCTTCACCTGATCCACAACCAATGCTTATAAGTCTTCAAGACTTCTCAGTTCTCTGTGGTTCAACCTGCATTCTTATTTCTCCAAGAATTGTTAGTCCACAAGTAGTTGTCATTAATTACCAAAACATTACCAAAGGGGCCTAGATGATTCACAATCTCCCCCTTTTTGGTAATTGATGACAACACCACATTGTATATTAAAGAGAAGTTTAGTTTCTCCAAATCTCTCTCATACCTAAGGTATAAGATAGATCTTGGAGATGAGTTTCATAGGACTTATCTTGATTTGAAGTTCTGTCCGAGAGATAGATAAATCCCAATAAAAAACTCAGTATGTAAGAAGGGCTCCCCCTAAGTGTGTGCAGGATTATTTGAAGTTGAAGATATAACACACATAATATATTGGAGCTTGATGGAGGCTTTCCTACAATCATGGTTATCGAGGCATACAAGAGATGATCCGTAGAGTGAGCGCAGCAATTATAATCACTCCTCGATTAACCACACATAGAGTAATTTGAACTAAAACATAGTTCATCCCACAGAATATTACAGATAATAGTCCACAGACATACGACATAGAGTTTATAGTTCAAACCAGTTCCAAATGCGTAAGTTATAAACTAATGCAAGCGGCATAAAAAGGTAAAATGCATATGCATGGTCTTAATGTCCACATAGAATCACCAACTCCCCCTGAAGGAGACGCCAGACAACTTCTCATCACTTCTCACTTGTCTCCCCCTTTGGCATCAATTGCCACAAAGGAGAGGCCTCACTGATCGCTCGGCGGAGGATGCATGTTGTAGTAGTGAGTGCTGAAGGTGTCAAACAGGGAGGAGAACTGGCCAAAATCCTACTGGAGCTGCTGCTGCCTCTGACTGATCTCATGCATGTTGTCATTTGTAGAGAGATTATCAAATTGACTGGAGAGAGCACCCATGTTATCCTGAAAACTCTGTTGCATATTATTCAGCCTGGTCATGATGGGATCAGTGACATTAGTGTGAATTTGATCACGAACCTCAGAAAACTCAGAGTTGAGTGCATCCCAGTTACTGTCAAACCGAGACTGCATGTCATCGAAACGGTGATCCACATGTGTCATCAGGCCCTCAAAGCGAGTATCAATATGAGTCTCAAGCCCCTGCTGCATATTGTGAAAATAAGGATCAAAGTATCCTGGAGCAGGCTCCCAATATTGCTGAGGCTGAGGAGGAGGTGGAGGTGGAGGCATCTGCTCTCCCTCAACATTAGGAGCTGCTCCACCCTCATAGCCAGGGTCTTCCTCATCATCTGGGAAGGGGTGAGTGGCCTGGTGAGAAACCCTATCTCATTCTTAAAAGGCCTGAATGGGGTGTGAACAATCTCACATGGGCCCTCAAATCTTGTCTTGGATTTGATGAGAGCCATAATGTAAGGAGCATATGCCAAATTTTGATTCTTATCCATTTTCAAATCATTAAGCTGTCTCATCATGAAAAGAACAATATTCATGACTTCACCATTCATGATGTGCTGGATGATGTTCCAGAACTTATCCCTTATTTTACTCTTATCACCACTCTTGGGAAGAATGGTGACTCTGGCAATCTTGTTGATTACAGCAGGATGATGTCTGAGTCCTGCTGTCTCTCCAAACCTCCTAGGTATACCAAGCCTGGCTGGCTCATAAAACTGCACAAAATCCTCAAAATTATCTTCAGTATAAAGATCCAGCCCAGCAGAAATGGTGCCATAATCCAGACTGTTGGCAGCGGCAAAGTCAGCAAAAGAAGCAGAATAGCGCTTGAAGCCAGTCATCCAGATGATAGATTCTGCTTCAATATCAATCTCTGAGGTAGCCAGGAATTGCTTAACAGTCATTTCATTGAAATCTGTGCGTTGCCCCATAAAATGATATAGTCCACAGGTTTCAAACTTAGGGATCAGACCCTCCATGACTGATTGACTTAGCAAGAAGGACCAATCAATCACCTGATGCTTATGAAAATTAGTATCCACCAGGGTGCCCCAGAAGACATCAAACTGCAGCTGAGTGTGGAAAAACTGGATATTTGTATCAGATGGCAGAGTATACTGATTCACAGTCCGTCTAGTGCAGTACTCAGCCATAGAAAATCGCCGCTTTGGATAAGTCCATCCTTGGATATCAATGGGATAATCGGGATGAACATGAGGAAAATCTTCAGCATCCATGGATTCAGTGCCCCCAGCTGAGGATTGGGCCTCTGAATCAGTGGTTGGTATATAGTCATCATCATTTCCACGAGGGCGCTTGGATTTAAAGCGACCTGCAAGTTTCTTGCGGAGAACACCAAAACCACTGCAACAATGTGACAGACATCCATAGATAAATAATTGATACCAATCACCAGTATAAAAGGAATGGAACTGTAATGCTCTGCCAGGGTCCGGACGGTCCGTGCTAGGGAGACGGACTGTCCGCGCCAGAGGCCCGGACGGTCCGCGTCCACCAGGCGGACGGTCCGCGACCAACCAGGGGCGACTCCAAAGAACCCTAGCCGCCACAAACGTTGGAGTTGATGATTTTGCAGACAATACGCATCCAAACCAGTTCAAAATTTTGCAGAGCATTCATATTGAGAAGAACTAACAATCCCACCAATCAGATTTTGAAACCGACTGCTCAATTTCAGATCAGAGAGGAAACCCATATAATCTCAAAAAAAATGAAGAGATGTGATAAAATCCACAAGATTTGAAGATACCGTGATGAAGACATGTTAATGAAATGTTGCCACAAGCTGCCGGACTGTCCGCTCACAACTTCACTGCACCGTCCGCGCACACTCGTCACAGGAGAGTATTGGGCAAGTGGAGAGCAAGAGAGGAATAGCGAATGAGCACAAATGACAAGGCTGTGGCCACTGGACGATTTTACTGCCCTGTCGCGGACGGTCCGCGCTGGGGTGGCGGACGGTCCGCGCCCTGATGATTTCAGACGGTCTGCGAGGCTGCCCGGACTGTCCAGGTCCTGATGCGGCGGACGGTCCGCGGTCCATGGGCGGACGGTCCGCGGCCTGATACTCATTTTTCCAATTGCTGTCCACTTGCTGATTTTGAATTTCGAATCCGACTTGGTGCTTATATATGGACATTTCGACCAATCCAAGAGTTAGTATGCATGCATATACATAGTATGTAATTGAGTAGTGCAAAATTTTTGAATTAAACTATCTAGAACAATTAGAAATGAAAAATCCACCAATAATACCAAACAAATAGCATAAAGAGCATATTTAGACCCGAGATGCAAGACGACACATGTGTGATCAACTTCAAGCCACATTTGAGAGATCAATCACATTCATTTCACTTCTTAGAGAACAAAATCTTGTTTCATCCAACGGCTTTGTAAAAATGTCTGCTAATTGATCATCCGTTCCAATGGAATAAATAGAGATATCTCCTTTGCCAACATGATCCCTTAAGAAGTGATGCCGTATATCAATATGCTTGGTTCTTGAGTGTTGGACCGGATTGGTAGCCAATTTTACCGCACTCTCATTATCACACATGAGAGGCACATTCTTGAAAATAATTCCATAATCCAATAAGGTTTGTTTCATCCATAATAATTGAGCACAACAATTTCCGGCCGATATATATTCCGCCTCGGCGGTAGATAGAGCAACCGAATTTTGTTTCTTAGAAGACCATGAAACAAGAGATCTACCAAGAAATTGACAACAACCGGAGGTGCTTTTTCTATCAACTTTGCACCCCGCATAGTCCAAATCCGAATATCCAATTAATTCAAAGTGAGCACCTTTGGGATACCATAGACCAATATTGGGAGTATACTTCAAATATCTTAGAATTCTTTTAGCGGCTTTCAAGTGAATCTCTCTAGGTGAAGCTTGAAATCGAGCACACATGCATACACTAAATATAACATCGGGCCTAGATGCAGTAATATAAAGTAAACTACCAATTATTGAACGATAAAGTTTTTGATCAACTATAGTACCTCCTTCATCTAAGTCTAGATGACCATTTGTTGCCATTGGAGTCTTGATAGGCTTAGCATTTTTTAAACCAAACTTCTTGAGCATGTCCTTCAAATATTTTGATTGACTTATAAAAATTCCATCTTTCAATTGTTTGATTTGAAGGCCAAGAAAGAAGCTCAATTCTCCTATCATAGACATTTCAAATTCTTTTGACATCATTTTTCCGAACTCCTCACAAAATAATTCATTAGTAGATCCAAAAATAATATCATCAACGTAGATTTGACAAACAAACAAGTCTTTGCCAATTCTTTTAGTGAATAGAGTAGTGTCAACCTTCCTAATTTTGAAGTCTTTGGAAAGCAAGAAATCCCTAAGCCTTTCATACCAAGCGCGTGGAGCTTGCTTAAGCCCATAGAGAGCTTTAGAAAGCTTGAACACATGGTTAGGTCTTTTGGGGTCCTCAAAACCGGGAGGTTGTTCAACATACACTAGTTCACTAATCTTACCATTTAGGAAGGCACTCTTTACATCCATTTGGTAGAGCTTGATATTATGTGCACAAGCATAAGCAAGTAGAATCCGGATTGCTTCTAATCTTGCTACGGGGGCAAATGTCTCCCCAAAATCCAATCCTTCAATTTGAGTATATCCTTGTGCAACCAATCTTGCCTTGTTTCTTACTACCACACCATCTTCATTGTGCTTGTTGCGAAACACCCATTTTGTACCAATAACATTGTGGTTCTTTGGTCTCTCAACAAGCTCCCAAACTTCATTTCGAGCGAAGTTATTTAATTCTTCATGCATTGCATTCACCCAATCAACATCAAGTAGAGCTTCATCTACACGGTTAGGTTCCATACAAGATACAAAAGAGAAATGTTCACAAAACGAAGCTATGCGAGAGCGAGTTTGAACACCCTTACTAATATCACCCACAATTTGATCAACCCGGTGATCCTTCATAATGGAATGATGAATTCTTGATACCGTTTGATAATTGCTTGTTGAAGCATTAGAAGGAACCGAAGGTCTTGAAGTACCTTGATCATGTGTATCCATGGTTTCATTGAGTTGTTGGCTTTGGTGATCTTCCTCATTTATAGTTGAGGATGAAGGAATGACAACCACACTATTTTCATCATCATCCTCCTTTGGTTTTATTTCACCAATGGCCATTGTTTTCATTGCATTTATCAATTGAGTTCCCCCAACATCATCAAGATTATCACTCTCATCTTGAGACCCATTTGTTTCATCGAATTCAACATCATATGCTTCCTCAATAATACCATGAGTTTTGTTGAAGACTCTATAAGCCTTACTATTTGATGAATATCCAAGAAGAAAACCCTCATCACATTTCTTCTCAAATTTAGAAAGCCGGCTCCCCTTTCTCAAAATATAACATTTGCAACCGAATACCCTAAAATATGAGATATTTGGCTTTCTACCAATAAGCAATTCATATGGAGTTTTCTTCAAGAGCTTGTGACAATATAGTCTATTTGATGAATGACAAGCGGTATTTATTGCCTCAGCCCAATAAGAATCCGATATACTATATTCCGCTAACATGGACCTAGCCATGTCAATAAGAGTTTTATTCTTTCTTTCAACAATACCATTTTGTTCCGGGGTATATTTGGAAGAGAATTCATGTTTGATACCCTTGTCATCACAATATTGATCAATTCTTGCATTTTTGAATTCCGACCCATTATCACTTCTAACCTTTTTGATGTCGAAATCAAATTGATTTTGAGCCAATATAGCAAATGACTTGAATGTTTCAAACACATTGGATTTGTCTCGTAGAAAATAAACCCAAGTAAATCTTGAATAGTCATCCACAATCACAAGACAATAAGAATTACCACCAATGCTTACAAAAGATGTGGGCCCAAATAAATCCATGTGAAGTAATTCCAAAGGTCGATGAGTGGACATTTGACTTTTATTTGGATGAGTATTTGCCACTTGCTTACCGGCTTGACAAGAGCTACACAATTTGTTCTTTTCAAACTTCACATCTTTTAAGCCTCGAACTAAGTCATGCTTGGTTAACCGATTGAGTTGCTTCATCCCAACATGACCAAGTCTTCTATGCCATAACCAACCTAGTGAAGCTTTTGAAAATAGGCAAGTTGTGAGCTTTGCCTCATTAGATGAGAAATCAACAAGATAAAGATTTTCATGTCTAAAGCCTTTAAATTTAAGATTGCTACCATCAACACTAGAGATAATAACATCTTCAACTGTGAAATTGCAACAAAATCCTAAATCACATAATTGAGCTACGGAAAGTAAATTAAAATTTAAAGACTCAACCAATAGCACATTTGATATAGAATGATCATTTGAGATAGCAATTTTACCCAAACCTTTAACCTTTCCTTTACGATTATCTCCAAATGTGATGCTATCATAATTTGAGCAATCTTCCTCACTCATTTGGGTAAACATTCTCATATCCTCGGTCATGTGTTGAGTACATCCACTATCCAACACCCAATGATTCCCTCCCGCCTTGTAGTTTACCTACAAAAGGAAATCAATCTCTTTTAGGTACCCAAACTTGCTTGGGTCCTCGGATGTTAGTGACCAAGGTCTTTGGCACCCAAATAGCTTTCTTTTTGTTTCCAACAATTGAAGTACCAACAAATTTAGCATGAACACCTTTTGCATTATGAGAAAGAACATAACAATGCTCAAAACAAGTGGAGGATACATTTTTGAACTTGGGACAATTTTTCTTAACATGTCCCTTTTTGTGACACTTGTGACACACTTTGTCACATTCTTTCACAAACAATGTCTTTTGCTTTACAAAAGCATTCTTTCCTTTCTTAGGAACATATCCAAGACCTTCACGGTTAAGAGAGCATCGTTGACTTCCCAATATGAAATCCAATTTAGTCTTACCACCATATGCCTTTTCTAGGTCATGAGTTAGAGCATTTATTCTATCTACTAACACTTCATTCTCAACAATAATTTTTGATTCATCAAGAGCAATGTTATCATTGAGAGAAATTTTGCATTTATCACAAATAGAGTTAGTAGGTAGTGGTTCACTTGTAAGACTATCAAGTAAGTCACAAGTGACTCCAACATCCTTAGTGACCACCTCAACTTCATGCACAATAGATGATTTTTGAGCATCCGCAAGCTTCTCACAATTTTCTTTGAGGTCATTGTGAGAGGTCTTGAGCTCCTCAAAAGACACTTGGAGGTTTTTATACAATTCCTTCAAGGTCTTAAATTTTTCTTTTTCTTTGTGCATGTAGTCATCGGCCTCACCTAACATTCTAACAAGATCATCATATGAATAGCCATCATCATCAACATCATCGATATCATCATCATCTTTTATATCATTTAAATCGGTGATGATTTTTACCTTAGCATCTCCCTTTGCCATGAGACAATGGGGGGATGAGAAGAGGGAGGGAGCTTCCTTGATAGCAATTCCGGCATTAAGCTTAGATGAGGTGTCATCATCATCATTATCCGAGTTATCATCTGAGTCCCATTCAACTAAGTAGGCTTTGCCATCTTTCTTCTTGTTATAGTATTTCTTTTTCTTCTTGTCACTTTCATCTTTGCCCTTCTTCTTCTTGCTTGGGCAATTCATGGCAATGTGACCGGGTTCCCCACACTCAAAACATTTTCTATCATTGAAGGCATTTCTTCTAGATGTTTGACCTCTTCTAGGTTGACCTCTTTTCATCTTCATGAATTTATTGAATTTCCTTACAAATAAAGCCATGTCACCATCACTCTCACTTTCATTTTCTTCATCATTGCTATCTTCTTTTTCAATTGCCTTTGAGGCCTTGGCTTTGAGAGCAATAGATTCATTTTTCACCTTCTTTGCCAAACTTAAGGCATCGGCTTGTGACTTCTTAAATATATCTTGAGTGAGAATTTCTCCCAATACTTCGGTTGGAGAAGTTGTAGATAGATCACTCCTTACTAGCATTGTCACAATAGTCTCATATTTCTCCGGAAGTGATCTAAGGAACTTGTGTGTGAAATCCACATCCGGTACATTAAAACCAAGTCCTTTGAGTTCATTTACTATCTCATTCAAACGATTGAACATATCGGATACACTCTCATCTTCTTTCATAATAAATTGCTCAAACTTCCCTTTGCACACATATAGTTTGGCACTCTTCACAATTGTAGTTCCTTCATGAATTTCCATTAGTTTTATCCAAATCTCATGAGCGGTTGTGAGATTCTTGATACGATTGAACTCATTTATATCAAGAGCATCATAAAAGACATTCATGGCTTGATCATTTGTGAGGATATTCTCATTATCACTAACGGATGGTTCATCTTCCTTCAATACAACAAATCCATCCCTAACAATTGGCCAAATTTTTCCACCCATTGCTCTAAGATGCATTGACATTCTTATTTTCCAATAATCATAATTGTTGCCATCAAAGTGCGGTGGCTTCCCAATGTGCACATTGTTGTTACTAGCCATTTTGTCCCACTCCGGGATGATTAGATCCACAAACAATGGAGTCCTTGCCTCTGATACCACTTGTAGGATCTAGGACACCGGCTAGAGGGGGGGTGAATAGACGGTTTTGACTAAAATCAACAATACTAAATAAATTTAATCAATGCAACAAGAGAAATAAATTATCTAGTGTCAATAAGTAAACAATGTATGAAAAACAACTACGGAGATTGAATACTTGAGGAACAATAAGCAAAACACTAATCAATTGCAAGGCAATAAGTAATGCTAGAAAGAATAGACACCGAAATTTATCCCGTGGTATCGGTGATTTGCCGATCACCCCTAATCCACGTTGAGGTGGACTTCAAGCTCTCACTTGCTCCTCTATCAAGACACGACTTGATCTTTGAGCCAAGTGGACAAGAAATCACTCAATACCTCGATTCCACTAATGTCACATTTGCCGCTCCGGCGAGGTAGGCGCGAACCCCTCACAATCCACACCGCGGCTTCTCCACAATCTTCTTGGAGAGCTCGACGGAGACAATCACCCGAGCCGTCTAGGAGGCGGCAACCTCCAAGAGTAACAAGCCAACGACGCTTGCTCGGTGTACCACCTAGTGCCTCAAGAATCACCAAATGATGCAAATGCACTAGGAACCCTCAATCTCTCACTAGAATGCAATCTCAAGCAAAGAGTGTGAGAGAGTGAGTTGGAGGATCACAAATGAGCTCAATGTGTGCAAGGAATAGCCAAGAGAGGTCTCTCACACGAGCTACCCTTCTATTTATAGTCCCCCATCTAAAACCAACCGTTATGTGCAAAAGGGGGCAGTTCTGCGCACACGCGGACCGTCCGCGCCCTAGGGCCGGACGGTCCGCCGTACTCATAACGGCTATAATGACCGTTTGAAACATGTCAGAGTTGACTCAAAAGGTGGGTCCGGACAGTCCGCCCTTCAAGGCCGGACCGTCCGCGACCTGGCAGAATGAAACACCCGAGCCTCGGATCAAAAGAAGTTAACACGTGCGGACCGTCCGGCTATAAATCCCGGACGGTCCGCGACCTGAGACAGTACTGTCCGGACTGGACCCCCGGACAGTTCGTAGTACAAATCTATAAAAACACACAGTCCCTGTCCAAAAACGAGTTTGAAACATGCGGACCGTCCGCCCCTCAGAGGCGGACCGTCCGCCTATAATTCAGGGACTGGCCCGAAGTCACCCTCCTCTGGACATGACTGCGGACGGTCCGGGACCAAGGCCCGGACGGTCCGTAGTGCAAACATACTGGACCAGACCGAAATGAACAAACACTGGACCCCTCTGGATGGGTCGCGGACGGTCCGGCCACTTGGCCCGGACGGTCCGCCGACCCCATGACTTAGCCACTTTTCAAACTCGCTTTTGAAAAGATTTTAACTTTCGGAATCGGAAGCGCTGTTAGTCCTCATGCAAATGCAACCACTAGATGCTCTATGAGGCACTAAGTCTTACACAGAACAAAGTCATTGACCCCTCTTAATAGTACGACTATCTAGCCTACCAATCCGATCAATTTCTTCTCTAAACACCTGGTGACCGGCAAAAACAAAACCTATGTTATACCTTTGCCTTCACCTGATCCACAACCAATGCTTATAAGTCTTCAAGACTTCTCAGTTCTCTGTGGTTCAACCTGCATTCTTATTTCTCCAAGAATTGTTAGTCCACAAGTAGTTGTCATTAATTACCAAAACATTACCAAAGGGGCCTAGATGATTCACAACCACGACCATAGTTGTTAAGGCGACGCTTAAGCGTCACCTAGGAGGTAAGGCGTGCCGGCGACGTAAGGCGTCCTACTCGCCTTACTCGCGGACCTAATGCGTGTGGAAGAGAGGTTAACGGAGGCTGGCAGCGTGGCGGCGCGGGCACGCGCGGTAGCTCCAGCGGCGTGGGAGCGTGCGGCGTAGCGGGTCCAGCAGATGAGAGAGGGAGAAGTGAGCACAGAGGGAGAGAGCGATGAGAGAAGAACAGAGGGGTGAGAGATGCGACTCGGAGCGTGAGGGAGTCGGCTAGGACCGGGAGATAGAGGGAGAGTGAAGAGATGGGCTTGACCTAATGGGCTAGTTGGGTTGGTTTGGACTGATTGGGCTAGTCTTTTCCTTATTATTATTATTATTATTATTATTATTATTATTATTATTATTATTATTATTATTATTATTATTATGATGCTAAAGTTAGTCGTTTAAATTGAAGAACTAACCTTAGACACAAAAGTGTGGTAAAATATGATAAATTAGACAGCGAACCAAACAAGCCAAAATAATGCAAAGCCGGAGGCAAAAACAAACAATCTCTATGAATCCATTTTGTGAAAAGTGTGGCTCAAAAGCGAAGATTGGACCATAGATTAGTAGTCAAGACGGACAGGACTAAGCCAGGTGAGTCAGCTTTCCACAAGAGGACATCTGCTTGGAGAAAACGTTGAGGCGAAACAAATTCTCCCCAATTCTTTGGTGTCGCTTTTAGGGGTGTAAACGGATACTTATTCGGATATCAGTTTTTTGGTCTTTTTTCTTTGATTGTGAATTAATAGAATATAAAATCTGCTATGCAAATTTATATTCTTGTTTTTAGTATTGAGCTTGTAAAGATTCATGAAAGGTAAACCTCAAATCTATCATATATCTTCTCAAATAATAAATATAAATTTCGGATACAAATCGAATACGGATACGGATATTTTTTCACCTTTTTTGTTGTATGGAGCAAATAATGGATGAAATAATTTATACAAAATTTTATTCTTATTTATAATAATGTGCTTCATAATATAAGAAGGGATTAGCATCAAATTTCATATATATCAATTTTAAAATATTAAATTTGTCCTAACAGTTCGGATATCCGTTTACACCCTCGCTTTAGCCCCCTTTAGACGAAGACACTACATCCTTCGGTTGTTTCTCACTTCAGATAAAGCTGTTTGCTCCACTCAGAGTATTATCTTATGATTCGCAAGTCTATCTTAGGGTTAGAGCCATACATAAGTACATAATACTGTACATTATCTATTTCCTAATTTTTTTATAACCAAATAGTGTGCCTTTTAGAATTGCAGCACCACACATACAGATCGCAGCTTGTCCATTTAACTCGTAGTGCTGCCAAAATAATAATTTATACTACTCGGTTACTACTCCCTCCATTCTAAAATAGTCGTTATTCTTGTTTTTTTAAGTTAACCATTTTTTACTTTTATCAAACATATATAAGAAAGTATTAATATTTGTAGTATATTATTAGTATCATCAGATAACTCTTTAAACCTATTTTATAGTAGATTTACTTAATAATATAGGCATTGATAATACCTTTTTTTTATGAATGTAGGTAAAACATTAAAATATTTGATCGATCTAAACAATATTGCGACAGCTATTTTAAAACACAGGGAGTATATTACATTGCACCTCAAAAAGAGGGGAAAACTGAACATGACTTTCATTTCCGCCCAGGTAAATTCTCCCGGCAGATAAATCCCTGTAACAAAACTGAACGTGGCTTTGATTTCAGCCCACGTAAATTCTGCCGGCAGATAAACCCCTGTGCCTGTTGCAGAGTGCAGCGGTAGCCGATAACCGAGGCGCAGTGCAGGCGATGAGGCGATAGGCCGATAGGGATGCCAGCCACGCACAGCACACTCGCCGCGCAGTCAATTGAAATTGGAAAGGGAGACGCTCGGTCTGCCCCAAAGACACAGGCAGGAAATAAAGAAGGCAAAAGAAAAGAAAAAAGCGTGTGGCCCTGCTTCCTCCCGGGGCGGCGGGTCCCGCTGCCATCCCCAATGAACAAGTAGAGCTGCGCTGCATCAGGTTGGTCGTCCAAGCGCGCGCGGGTTCCAAAGCCGCGCGAGCCGAAACCGGAAACCACGTGGCGGCCTTATCCTCTCAAGACCCCCTCATCACAAAAGTTTAATGAGGAAAACCTGCGAGAAATAGCAGTGCGGGACCGAGGCGGCACGGCACGGCACGTCATGCCGGACAGAGGGGAGATGATGATAATGCCGAATCCATCGCATAAATAAACCGGGCTCTCCTCTCCTTTTTATCTCCACCCCTCGCGCGTGTCCGCTGACTCTCGCCTCCCGTCGCGTTCTTATCCATCCACCCCGTCCGGCTCCGGCACCCATTTATATCCTGTCGTCCCTCCCTCCCTCCGTCGGCCACACCGTGTCACAGCGCTGCCTTTTCCCTCTGGCCTGCTCCGACCGCTGCTTGCTTGCGATCGGGTTTGGATTTGGGGAGCATCATGGAGGCCTACTTCTTGTTCCACAGCGGGAGGGCGCACGAATTCGCGTACGCGGAACAGGAGGAGGACATCGGCTCGCCGTCGGATTCCGAACCCCCGTCCACGTCCACGTCGAGGGAGTCCGCGGGCTCGTCGGCGGAGCTCGACGACGACGCCACCTCCTCCGGCTCCGGCTCGGACCGCTTCGAGATGTCCGCCCTCATGACGCAGCTCCCTCCCTTCAAGCGGGGCCTGTCCAGGTTCTTCGACGGCAAGTCGCAGTCCTTCGCCTCGCTCGCCGCCGTGGGGTCGCTAGAGGACCTGCCCAAGCCGGCCCGGAAGCGCCTCAAGCCGTCGCGGAGCTGCGGCGGCGCCCTCGACGCGCACCGCGGACGCCTCCTCTCGCCGCGCAGGCATTATTGCACCAAGCCCACCGCTAGGATTAGGAAGGCAGCCGCGAGGAGCGGCACGTTGACGGTTCTCGCGGCCGGCGCGCCGAGGATGCCGCCGGCGGTGGCGAGGGCCGAGGGCGTGGCCGCCAAGGTTCTGATCGTCAGTTGAGCCGCGGATCGGCCTGCCTGAGCTCAACATCGACGCACACACTCGCAGGCACAGCTAGTACGGACCGCCGCATCCACCCCTCTGCCTGAAGCTGTTCGCTTTTCTTTTTGTTTCCCAATGCGTCTGTGATCTGATCTCTTTGTAATGAAAACGCGCAGCTCAATTAGAATGAACTTCTGTTGGAAACTCACATGCCTTGCGCGTACATTTCAGCATCAATCGCTTTCCCTAGGGTAATTGCAGCTAGAATTAAAACAGAAATCGTATTCTCTAGGGAAATCTCCACTGTGATTTCTGGCTCGTATCATGCCCTGAAAACTTTGGAATGCAAGAACAACGGTCGCAGAGCTTTCATTAGTGAACAGTGAACCCAAATATCCGGCGGGAGGGGGGAGTTCCTACTGGGTAACTGAGAAAAAACTGGAACCTACTCAAGATCACCCTGAACCTTTTCAGCATGAAAACCATAAACTTCGTAATACTAGATAAAGGAAAACATTGAATGTGCCTCTCGTTCCTAGTGTAGCTAGACAGGACTAACAGTTTCTGTCATAAATCTCTCCGTGATACAAAATAGTGTAGCTAGACAGGACTAACAGTTTCCTCAACAGGTTGTTCGGCCAACTGTGTCTGTAATCCATAGACAAGATACTGTAGAGCCGGATTAAAGCCACATCAACCCGCAACAAACAGAAATACAGCCAAATCCATGTTGAGGAACTGTTAGACTTAGAATCCATCTTTATTGGCTCTGGTGGAAAGCAATGTTCGGAAACCAAACACTTACATATCTGATGTGCAGGAAAAAGGATCTGAGAGACACGGAACAAGTTCATATAGCAAGGTACTCAATAAGGGCATGTTCGTTTGTACCGGAATTCATTCAGAAATCGTTCCAGTTGATATCAAACTTTATATAAATTAGACACAATCTAGCTAGTAGTGGAGCTAGACAGGACTAACAGTTTGTGTCATAAATCTCTCCATGATACAATATATAGGTCTGAGTGGATAACCAGAACAGCAATACAGAGGTCCAAGTCCATGTTGAGGAACTGTTAAACTTAGAATCCATCTTTATAGGCTCTGGTGGAAAGCAATGTTCGAAAACCAAACACTTCCATATCTGATGTGCAGGAAAAAGGATCTGAGAGACATGGAACCATGTCCATACATCACGGTACTCAATAAGGGCATGTTCTTTTGTGCCGGAATTCATCCCCGTTCCAGCTGATATCAAACTTTATATAAAATTAGGCAAACAATGTAGCTAGGAACCGTCCGGGTGACAAACATCTTATGAATGAACCAACACGGCTTGTGAACCATATACAGGCTTTCTCCCTCTCACTGATCCAGTTCTTCTCCAAACCGAATGGTTTTGATTTAGCTTTGCAGATCATTGATGAATGCTGAACTGCCGTGGCACAGGCTTTCTTGTGCAGGCCACTTTTTGTGTTTTCTTAGAACTAGTTAGAGAACTCTATTTTTCTAAGGTATTTATATTTTTTCAAGAAAAATGAAAATCCCGTAGAAAAATGGGTTTCTAAACTAGCCCTTACAATTGCAACTCCAGTGCCTTTTCGTCCAGTGAAGTTAGCTCACTTAAGAATTTGTTTGGTTGTTCTCATTCAATGGAGGTTGAAGGGAATCGAAAGATATTACACACTCAATCCTCTCCCATCTATATGGATCGGGATTCGATTGTTCTCATTCTATGGACGTTGAAGGAATAAGAAGGTATTACTCATTCAATCCTCTCCGATTTATCAAACATGCTCTTAATGGTACGGGTTTGCAGGTATGAGGACGGAAGATCATCTCGAACCCATCATATCCGATGGGAAGGTATGTTTGCCCGTTAGCATCCGTGTGGGGTGAAGTTAGTCCCATCCCTGATCCTCAATATAGAAATTCGCCGCGAGTTCCTCATTGCCATCTTTAGTCGCAACAGTTATTATTGCTTTAACATCCCTTTCTTTTTCATGTTCTTTTGAAAAATGAATTGATCCACAAATAGAAAATTTGTACGTTCAACACCAAAGTGCTCATTCATTCATTCATGTTGAAATATAATATAAGTGAATTGTCCACCTTCTCCTATAAACTTAACCTTTGGGTTAGACTGGTTGGTGCACTTAACTTAATATAATATCAGAGTTAGAGGTCATGAGTTCTAATTCTGACCAGAACAATTAAATATAAAATAATTGTTGATCACTATTATTCTACGTTTAAGATAAAAAAAGACTCACAGTGAGGGGAAGTGTTGGAATATAATATAAGGGGAAGCGTTGGATTATAATATAAGTGAATTATGCACCTTCTATAAACTTAGCTTTTGAGTTGGACTGGTTGGTGTACGCAACTTAATAATCTATAATGATCTTAGCGATATTTCCACAACCAGTATGATTAAACTAAAAAACACAATTACTCATTGTTTCTCTCAAGGTGAAAAACAAAAACTTAATTCAGTTTTCAACCATGTGTGAAACCAGTCCATGCACATTGCTCACCATCGGGACATAAAAATGTCTTATATTGCTTGGTTTTTATTATATTTCAATCAAATTCACATGAAACTGAAACAACAAATAACCATCAGATGAAACATTTGAGTATACAAGAACCGAATATAAAGATTCAATGGATGTGAATATGAATCAAATCGAAGTGTCCATGATCAAGAATGAAAGCACTAACTTTTCAATGTAGACATACTCATCACAAAGGCCATATGAAATGGGGAACGTATCTCGTGCTCACGTGATGTGAGTGCTCATGTGAGCACTTTAAATCGTGAGTGTTCCTTCTTAATCCAACAATTAGTGCTTTTTATTCACTTAAGCCCTCCCACCTCAACGATGAGTGTTCCTGGCCAGCAGCCTGATCGTTGGATTAAGAAGGAACACCCACGATTTAAAGTGCTCACATGAGCACGGACGTCGCGTGAGCACAAGATACGTTCCCTATGAAATGGACATCTTTACTCACCACAAAGGCACATTCTACAGAATAAGGAACTTTCCGTGTCAAATTTTCCTCTAGCTAATTAGTATCACCGGAACATGTTCTGAAATTTCCCTCATTCTTATTCGTCTATGGTTACCAAAATGCCAGTGTTACCTTATTCTGAGATCATCCGCTGCAGAGTTACAGGTCAAACCTTCGCCGGCTCCGGCTTCTCCCCATCGAATTCCGTCTCCACGTTCGGCGTTATCATCACTGACGGATCTATGATTAGCGCGTCGCCGCCGACCTCGCGGCATCGCTCGAGCATGGACTCTGATTCCGCCTCCCTTCCAAGGGCGAGGTACAGCACGCCCTGGCAGAACAGAGGGCGATAGTCGGCGGGGTCCTCCCGCGCAAGCTCCTCGAATGCTGCGATCGCCTCGTCCAACTTCCCGTCCACGAACAGAACCTGAGCGGCTAGGAGGCGGGCGTAGCTCTCTCCACATCCGGCTGTGGCCAGGCGCGAGCGCGCCTCGTCCGCGCGGCCGACGCGCGCGAGGCAGGCAGTCTCGATTATGAGCTTCTCGAAGAGGCGGGAGGCGTCTAGGATGGCGTCGTCGTGGGACACCGTGACTGTCAGGGGAGTGAGCGGGGGCGGGGGAGCGGAGGGGGTGCACGCGAGTGCCGGGGAAGTGGCGGCGAAGAGAACGGCGGCGGAGGCGGCCATGCGGAGGGAGGAGAGGATGGGATGTGCAGAACTGGCGATGTCTTTGACGGCGGCGGGGAGAAAGGAACGGCGCCGGGAAGAGGCGGCTACGTAGATGGGGGTGCGGAGGGAAGAGGCGGTGGTCGCGGGAGCTAGATATGCCATGGCAGCGGGTAGGGTTTGCAAGGCGGAGATTGCCAGGGGAGACTGGAAGCAGCAGGGCGGCGGCGGAGTTTGGGAGGCCGTGAGCAGGTCTGGACGTCTGGTGAAGAAAAGAGTTGAAACTTCGCTTGGTTTGGTGGTAGAGTGATACATGGCATACGTGTCGCTGACTCATGGGGCCCGCTGGTCTGCCTGGCTAAAATTTAGACACCTGCATGCATCGCGAACACAGAATTGTTTTCCATACGCCCATACATATGTCTTAAAACAAAAGTATTGTTTGCCATACAAAATAGTACTGTAACGATCAGTCGTCTGTTATCCGCCTTATCCACAGTTCTCCACAGAAAATATTCATATCACAATCTTCCACACGGAATAGAAGCCACGGTTTAGGTACGTGGATAGTTTTTTAAAAAGATTAAATTTTTAGATATATTTTATCTTTTCAAATCTCTTTTTACTATCAGTCTCAGTATCAACTTTGATCTTCCCGTCTCTTTTTTCAGTAACATCATGTCTTAGAATTCCACTATACACAAGGTGCCTTTAGAGGTCATCGTTTGGCATATTTAAACCATCTCAGTTAGTGTTTGACAAGTTTTTTTTTCAATTGGTACCACCCAAGTCTATCTCTTCTTATATGACCATAAATTCAATGTAACATACACATTTCTGCAATATTTATCTGTTGATCATAACATATTTTGTATGTTAACATTTTGCAACCTACAACATGGTATCTTTAATCGTCATTATATAAAAACTTGTCTTTTAGCTTGTGTGCTACGTTTGATGTCAAATATTAGTGCATCGAGCTATCTTCTATATATGTGTAACGTATAAGTTGGTTTTTACTTTATTTTTCTTATCACGGTGCTCCACTTAAGAAAGTATAGTAGTTTATATATGTACTAGGTGAGTGTCCGTGCGTTGCGACGGTAAACCAATTAGGAGAGACCACGATAGGGGAGTGAAAGTGAGGGGATACTTGACAGGTTCTAATGTGATGTAAACACCTAGAATATGTTTCTCCACATACATTTCTTTCCATAGAATGCTATATAACTACATTTCATAAATTGCTAGGAATCCGAGAGCAAATGACTGAACATGGACATGGTAAAAGACAGGAAAGATGGATACTCAGGATGGTATATACTTGAGAGCACAAGCATGTGCGTTTCACCAACACAAACAAATGTTGCTCGCTTAACACCATGCACCCGAGTGAAAATTGGTGTTTGGTCCTTACGTTTCTTTGCATCCCACATGGAAACATCACCAGTTGATGTAGCCACAACGGTCCAGTACTTTCCAGCCGAGATGTTCACAATATTCCTTCCACACATTGAAATTATCTGTACAGAGATGATGTTATGCAAACATGAACAAATTACTGCTATACCAATTAAGACCTTAGCAGGTAAGAAACCAAACCTGCTGGCATTTTAGATCAGGATCTGATGAAACCCAGTAGAAAAGAGCACCATCAGCTGTTAAAGCAGTACTGTGCGTTGTTCCAGCAGCCACTGAAATCACTTGAAGTCGTTCCATACGATGAAACTTCAGATTTGTATTTCCACCCTTCTTAAGGCATCGAGCTACTACGACACGTCGTGGGGTGACAAGGCGATGGCCCCAAGTGAACACCTTAAAAAAGGATTAAATCAATAGATGTGTTCAATTCTCATAATGCAAGAAAAATGTGTAAAAATCAAGATTCAAAGAATACCTCTCCATCAGCTCCTAACACTATTGTATGATACTTTGCTCCAGAAACACCTCTAAGTACTTTTCCTTTCAAGTACTCCACCATTCTTGGGATACAGTTTGATGCTGAGTTTGAAGTGCCATATCCTAGTTGGCCCTCCTTATTGCAACCCCAGGTGAATACTTCGCCAGTATCAGCAACTGCAGCGGAGTGCTTGTTTGCAGCAGCTACTGAAATTATCCTTTGCTTGAGAGAACCAACACGCCTTGGTGTTGGTTGGGTATCAACAGAAGGGTAACCAAGCTGACCCTCTGCATCATTCAGAGGACTTTGTTATAGACCATAAAAGTGCAGACCCAGTGCCAGAGCTCCCACATGAGTGGGGTCTGGGGAAGGAATAAACCGAGGCAAGCATCCCCCACAAATGTGGAGAGGCTGCTTCTAAGGAGAAAATAATATTAGTAAGGACAAAAAAGAACATGAAATATGTGTCCAAGGTTCATGTTGCCTAAAAATACATTTAAAATGCATCATGCGTACCTCTATTTGATCCCCAGGTAAACAATTCCCCCAGCTCTGTAGCAATCACAGTATGATGTTTGGCTGCAGCCACAACATTAACTCGTTTACGGCCTAATCCTACTGTCACCTGGCGAGGGGTAATCACAGCAGTTGTCTGTCCACTGTAACAGAATGATAGGTTTCATAAACTTACTCAACAATGAAGAAAATTTTACAGGAAAATAGACATTACTGCTCAATTACTTTGGCTTACAATTAAACCAATTTAGTTTTCATTAGTAGTCATCACATTTGATAGGTATATGCCCGTGCATTGCAACGGGGGACACTTGTATACGCATTGGTTATTGTTTAGTAATGCTATCAAGATTCAACTAAACAATCATAACAAATATCAAAGTCTGCCATTTCGAACAACCAAATTTTGGCCCAATGTCATTGTTAATCAAAATAGGCAAATCCTAAGTTGGTATTACAGGATATGATGATGTACCATGGTCTACATAGAACAATATTGTATTGCAAGGTGAAAAATTATAAAAAGGAGATCCTAAGCCTATCGAAAGGAGATGATGAGTTGTGACTATCAAAATTATTTTAGCTCACAAATATGACCCTCTTATCTTTTATGTTGTGGAGAATTGTGTTGTGGCAAGATTTCTACATTACTTGCATATGGATAAGTATTATGATAATATTCAACCCATCTAAAGACGAATCCTCTAAAAACAGACATAGCAACTAAAGTTGTGCGCATTCAGGATCAAGGTTTCGTCCACATTAACAATTGTTGTTTCAAATATGGGAGGCTGATAAACCTTCTTGAAGCACTCATTGTTAATGTGCTCCGCAATAGCTATTATCTACACAGGCCACAGAATGATGGTACACAGTTATTAACCCTGCAGATGTTGAACAAAATGAGTTAAAAATGATGGCTACGGACAACAGAACTTATAGTGTTAGCATTAGGATCAAGTATCTTTTTGAAGAGCTTCTTTGCACTTGTGGAGATCCAGGACGGGCAACTGAAATCCGCTTTGAAGATCTGCATTAAAAACAGGTTGTGTCAAGCAACCATTAAGAAAAAAGGAAGGGAAACTATGTGCTTCTTGAGTTGTTGTCATGCTAGAGACTGACAAACCTTCTTGTAAAGCGACATCAGGTTTGAATCTTCAAATGGGAGGTACCCCGCCATGAGGACAAAGAAAATCACTCCACATGACCACATATCACCCTTAACACCATCATAGCATTTATTGTTTATAACCAGTAGACGCAAGAGCACTGTACATGAGAACAAAATACTTTATTGAGTGAAAATAAGAACATAACTTAAAGCATAGTCGTGGTCAGCACCTCAAGAGCAACATAATTGGGAGTTCCACAGGTTCTATGCAGCAGGCCATCCTCCTGCAAGTCCACAAAAGGGTATTGAAAAAAGTCTTATGAACGTACTAAATTCTTCTTAGTAAAATGTATCATGTGATTTCATATAAATTAGTAAGTAGCTTTTAAATATATGATCCTACAGAGTCCACACAAGGAACCGCTTCAGAAAAATATTAGAAGGCGCATAATTTGATCAGCGTAGATATACAGATTGACTGTCTACTTCTATCATGTTCACAACAGGAAATCACTGTCTAACATAAGCTTGAGTGGCGGAACTCTAAGCCACAACACACAATTGTGGTGGACAATTGCAGTGGAACTCTAAGCCAGGGCACATAATAAAGGCTATTATGTTCATATGTTCAGTGAAATCTACAGTTTGTCATTGTGTAACCGGTAGTTTTCATATGTGAAGCTTGCCATATTTCACACAAGAAGTATAGTTTCAGTTAGTGAGACATGCCTTTTCTAGCAGTTTTTTAGGCTCCTTGGTCGTCGAGGAGCGAGCAAGCAACACTTCATTGCCGGCCTGAATTATAGTTTCTGTAAACACGGTGCACTCGACCACGTAAACTCAAAAAATGAGAGGTAGAAGTCTGCAAAGGTGCTAACTGACCAACCTGCTGAAAGGCACAAGTGACCTGCTGAAGACTCCCGCAACAGTAACCTACAAAAGAATGTAGCAGACATTACAACAAGCAACTGGTAATAGTTTGTGATGAGCTCATGTATAAAAAAGAGAATAAAAAAGACAGTTTCAGAATCGCTGGTGTTGTTTAGTGGCACGCACGCTTCATTCCGTCGTTTGCTAACACACACTTGATCCATTCACCAAAAATATTCAGCACCAAAATCTTGAAAAGAATCTCCACTATTCCTAAGTTATCCACATAATAAGTGTTTGGTTTCTTTAAATCATTATACTTACACTTGTACCTATATCTGAATGAGAAATCATCATGGTCGAGTAAAGTCTATTTGATTATAAACTATCACAAAAATCAGATTTACATCCCTCGTGGCTGATTTGATTTACCTCCCTCGTGGAGGATGTGGTGCCACTCTGACGCCTGATATAGTGCCACTTCAGCTAAAACTGTTTAGGAAATAAATGGGCCACCGCCGAAAGTTTAGGAAATCCAATTTCCAGCTAAAGGAGACAAATTGAAATTACACAATAGTTAAAAAAAATTAAAGAACCAAGCTGAACATGTGTGCAGCCCTAGATGCAGGCATTTGGCTGCAAGGAAAGCCCACCTCCACGACAACCACAAACATAGCTATTACACTGTTATTTTCAAGTAGAAATTCGACTACAATTGTCACAGATTTATTCAGAATAGGCAGTAGCATCCTACAATAGTTAATCGCTTGTGCCACTCATCTAGATTATTTATCGTTGTAATCATTTTTGTATGGTTAGATTGTTTACTCCACTATAAAGATGTGGAAAAGCTGCAAGTACTCTAGCATATATTGCTAGTTACTACTTTTTTGTGCGGTGGCTAAACTTCGATATTTAAATTCGGTGAAACAACTTAAAGTTGTCTCAGAATAAAAATTAGTGAATGCTCACAACCTTCCATACGCCAATGTAGTAACAAGAACCCGATCATATATGGACCTAGAATCAACACAATTAAGCATCTACACCACTACCAGATCAGATCATACAAAGAAATGGCTCAGAATCCCCATTCCTGCCACTACAAAAACAAATAGATAGCTGCATGGGCTTGTACTATAAATCCATATCAAACAACATCAATAGATAGCTGCCATTCTATATTAAAACATCCCAATTCCTAGAATGGAACAAACAAAAGATGTGGTCGTGCAGTAAATGTAAGTAAAAGGGATACCTGCTTGTTTATCTCGACGCCGATGGCACATTTGGTGTTCCTGACGCGACTGGTGCGGCCATGGTAGAACTTGTGCGGCATCCCCAGGTGTGGTTCGGTTTGAGAAATGGTACCAGCCTACCGACGGCCGACGGGCAGAAGTCTCCGCGTCCCTAAGCGCCATAGCAACCGTCGCCTTCACCACTTCGCTCTTTCCATAATTAAATCCCACCTCTCCCATTTCTGTTTCCCCACTACCCCTCTCTCGACTCGATCCGCAGCAAGCTAAGCGCAACCGACCAGCTACGCAACCATGGCTTTCGCTTCCTCGAATGCCAAGCAGAGCCTTCTACCCGGATGTGGACCAGTCCCACCCTGATCTCAACACCACTTTCTTCTCCGCACCCACAACCTCCACCGGCGCCACCACGAGCAACTCCCTCTACCCCACCATCGACCCCAACGAGCTCGCACAGAACCTCTTCTCCGAGACGGTCGAAGAGGATGCGGCACCACCACCGCCCACCACAGAGAAGACCATCATCGCTATCCCCGAGGCGCTGCTCCACCTCATCGACCCCGACCGCAGTGTCGACCTCGGCACTGGCACACTCTCCATCATGCGCCTCCGCTAGGGGGACCACTCCGTCGCCGTCCTCGTGCGCCTGATCCACGAGAAGCCCCACCACCGCCGCGGCCTCTTCCGCTTGTTCAGCAGCGAGGGGTCTGATGTTGGCGCCGAGCAGGAGCCCGTCCAGTGGCCGCTGGCCCGCGATGTCGCGGCGGTCAAGCTCGACCCCGCGCACTACTTCTTCTCGCTCCACGTCCCACACACGGACCACCCGGAACAGGAACAGAGGGAGGGAGCCACGCCAGATCTGGATCTCGCAGGAGCGAGTGGGACGGTGGCGGCGGCGCTGGAGAGAAGCGGTGAAGGCATGCGGGGGAGGGGAGGAGGGGAGGCGTGGGCGAGCTGGGCAGGCGTGGTTCCCCACGATGTTTCGCGATGGGAGGAGTGATGGAAAGACAGAAGGAGGAGGCGAGGATGGTCGGACCGGCGGAGGAGGCGAGCGAGGCGAGTGGCGTTGTCAAAGGGAGTAGCACGATATGGAGGGATGGATGGAGCGCGGGAGGGCGGCCGGGCTGCCGGCGGGATGCGGGGCTGCCGGCGGGATGCGGGGCGGGATGCGGCCGCGGGGCGGATGCGGGTCGGAGTGCGCGCGGCAGAACGTGGGGGTGTGGACGACTATAGTAGTGACATAATTAGTAGTAGAGATTGATTATACTATAGGAGAAATTATTGTGTAATTAAGTTTTTCGTGCAATCAAACTACCAAAAACTATGATTTTTTTTCAAAAAATATAGACACACTTTATTTTATACTCTACTATTGTATCAAATTTTAAGTTTTAATTCATGTTCCTATGATAGTTTGATTGCGCGAAAAGTTTGGTTGCACATTAGTTTGATCCTTGTACTATTAAATAAACAATAGAAAATCTAGTAATTATACTGCTAGGTAAACATTTTTCCGATGTAACTATATTTATTGAAGATTGAAAGAAATGAGTGAAAAGAAATAAATAATTTTTACATCAAGAAAAGAAGTATGTAGATTGAAGCCAAAGAAATGACCCATATCAATTTTGGGGACGACAGATTCTGAATATATTTGTCTCTATGCTAAATAATTTTTAGAATTGAAAGTTACATGTATACTTTCTATCATTGTATCGATTGACTAGCCCTTTGTCGTTTTTTTAGGCTTCTCAAAGCTTTCAAATTTACCGGTCTTGGCTTGACTCAAACTGATGAGAAGTTTTTAACTTCACATGAATAAAAAGCTGCTGAATTGGCTTATTTTTTAGAAAGCTACTTTGCCGCCTACAACTACTAACTCTCCATCTCCCAATGATAAGCTGTTACCCGTTTTCGAATATTTGTATTCCGTTACGTAGTGTTTGGTTGAAGAGCCAAGTAGAACGAAGCCGTTCTGTTCCAGTTTTATTGTTGTTTGGTTACAGAGTAACTAGAACGGAGTGGCTCCAATTAGAGAATATTCTCCTCAGATCCGGAACCATCTCACTCCAAAAAATCAACCGGACGGAGCCGCTCCGTTCCTAGCCTGCTCGCACAGTCACGCTTCGCTCGCATAGTCTGCAACCAAACAAAAAACAGAGTCGATCCGTTCCAGCTTACCAAACACAGAATAGAGTGGCTCCGTTCCTAGAATTAGGGATGGAACGGCTCCGTTCTACTTAGCTCCTTAACCAAACACTACCTTAGTCTATTTTTAAACTAAACCGTGATAAATACAAAAGTACGGAGTGAGTATTTGTTGCACCAAGAGCTGTTACGCCAGGGACGGCAGCATAGATATTTGGAAATTTATCAACGATTGTGTGTCCGATCCATCTTGAGATTGGACTCCGCACATACGGGCATGAGGCTGTGCGCAGAGCAGAGCTGTAAACGTTACTGGATGAACATAGAGTAACACTTTGAGTAAAAATCTTCTGCAGCCGCTTACTGGATGTCGTGCGCTACCATCGAGTAGACCCGTCCAAACGCTAAATACAACGCATCCTGCTCGCATGCGCTAAAACGAGACGGGGGTGCACGGCTCCACGCGTCACTGGGTGAATGGTCTATCCACTGACGATGGATTTTTTTTGGGATAAAAAAGTGTGGGAAAAATGATAGAATATGTGGTAGTTGGTATAGGGTAGATATTTAGGGTGAATATGAACGCGGAGTATTATAGGATAGAGTAGAGAATCTCGCTGACCAGGATGAAATATTCCTTTTAGAGTAGAAATTTAGGGTTCCATGAATACGGATAGCCTGAGCACGGGGAGTGTGGCGTACCATACATACTCCGTATTCCAATTCATTTTATAATTGGACTCTGCATCGTGATTGGAAAATCTACTCTTACTCGTACGAACATCGAAAAGAATCAGGTCTGTCAGATCTTCATCGGACGCTGGTGATGGTGAGTAGACAAAAGAAGCCCCTTTCACTTCAATGACAATATTAATATATAAGGAAAAAAAGATGGGCTTCCATATAAACTGTCCATATTGAACATGTATTGTCTTCTCTACTCCTACTTAATAGGATGTACATTTTATGGCTATGGATGAAAGACGTTGGCAGCTTCCTCGCACATTCTGATTACTGAAACGGAGATAATCCAAAGCATTACAAGTCACATGAGGAAGAATACCAAAACAAGTTCAATGATTCCAAAGGGTAACTCGCTGTTAAACTCATCTCCAGGAAAAAAAATCTATGTTCAACTTTTCATGTAGTTCAGTTTTACAATGGTGATTTCCTTCATTATGCTCAAACACTAAAAATCATAAAATTAGCAGATTGAACTAACAGGGTTAGCAATAGGTGAGCTACGGAAAAATATTGGATGGCTTCCATGTGAGTAGGGTCTAGAAAAGAAATAACCGAGGCAAGTCTTATCCCTATATATATTTTGCAGAGAGGCTACCAATACAAATATTATATAGAGGGCGTTGCAGTTGATTTTTCATAGCTTGACAGCAGTCACCATTTTTGGCTCAGCAGATGGTAATGCCTCGTCTCTAGCTGCTGCTGACGGGGTGATACTGGGATAGCCGTAGCTTTGCAGGAATCCTCCTTAGAATGTACAGGACAAGAGATGAAGGGAGAATCTCCACAAGCTGCAGAAAAGATGGTAAGAACAGTGGAACATCAGAGTTATAGTAAGTATCAATTCGAAGTTGCCACACTGGAGCAGGAGGCTCAGGGTTTGTTTGGTTCGCTGCCTAACTTGTCACACTTTGTCTAACTTTTCTGTCTAAGGTTAGTTCTTCAATTCAAACGACTAACCTTAGATAAAGTGTGGCACAGTTAGCCACGAACCAAACAGGCCCTATTTCGTGCTTTGCAAACTTCATACATACCAGGTAATAGAACAAATTCAGAACTGGATGGTCAAGAACATCGAGGTCAGCTTCCTCGTCAAATGCATTGAAGCACATCTGCAAGAAATGACATTGCAAATTTCGTGAACGAAATGTAAGAGCTAAACCTGCACAACTTCCAGGCTAACAGAAATCCTTACCATTATGCATCGCGCCGAGAAACAACAGAAACATATGGTGGCAACTCTGCCGACTTCTCTCAGCTTTTGTTGCCTCCATTTTGACTCAATAGGAAAATATTTCAGCATGATGAAAAGCCTGAACAAACAAGAAATGTAAGTGCATACTGCATATTTGGATGTAGTGCGGTAGCTAGATCAAACCCTGAACTTAATGCATATCACTAAGTACTAACGTAACACTTTTTAGATTTATACTTCTGCGGTACATGTTTTGCAGACAACCTACTCAATGCAATTGGCTAACAAAAAGATAAAAAAAATCCATGCATTGTTGTTCATGACTTTATTAAAGAAGCATTGAGTAGTATTCATGATCTTGCCTTCCTCCATAGATCAGAAAACCCAAGGCAGTGAAAAAAGAAAGACCTGCAATGAATAACTTAGAAGTGACTAGCATAGAATGATTTGGATTCCACCACAGCCACAACCACAGAAAACCCTGAAGACAGAATAATTCCATCAGAATGTCTTGAATAGAATAATAGGCTACTCAATGTAAACATACGAACAACTGAAATAAGAAGATTTTTGTTCAAGAAAAAAATGAGCAATTCTTTAATACAAATCAATCATCCATAAAAGAATCAACCAAAATTTAACAAATAAAGATACTTCCTTTTACTCTGTGCACTATCTTTATCTGCTGCTAACTACTTTATATTTGAGTTAGTAAGCATCTATATTTTGACATTAGAGTTTTAAATATCAGAAATCTTTTTTTTTCGCTATGCCAAATGTAATGAATTCTTCTACAATTCTAATTGGCTTCTAATAATGTATTTTTTTTTTTAAAAAAGAAAGGCCTCTAATAATGTGGAATAGCACCATATACAAAGAAATTAAAAATGTTAATGCCGTTCAGCAAAGAGACACCGACAATGCTTGAAAAATTTATACAAACTGAGTTAGCACTAGACTTAGTAAATAGAAAGATCATGCTTTACCTGCAATGCATAAACAACACAATTAATGATGTAGAAACCTGATCGAAGTCGATCAGTCATTATTCCACGTGCTTGGTAAAGTATCTCGGCCCAGAAAAGCGCTAACAGTGCATAGGTAGTGAAGAATGCAAGGCCAGGAAGATCAAGAATAACATGCTGAAAGATCTGGAATAGAAATGAACGTGAGCAATCCAAGCTAGGTCGATCAAATTGAAATTACCATTTACATTACAGGACAAAGTTAAGGCGTCCAAACCGGAGGGTTCACTTGTTGCACTTGGCGACGGAAAGCAAAGATAGAGCACCTGGCTGCAGATTTGAAATACAGCAATGTTAGCAGTAAACAGCAGACAGATGAGCAAGAAGGAGAGCATATGTGTGATGTCTTTTCTGCAACAAGGATTGAACTGTATACCCCCATTGACCACGAAATTCAGGAACTGGAAGACCTTTTGGGTTGTCCATCCATATTCAGGGACTCTGCACTGTATCCTGGCAACTTGGATCTGCATGGCACAGTACGATCATTTTTTTCTTCTTCCGTTTTTCAAATACTCAATTTATTCTTTTAACAGCCAGCATCGCATGTCAACCACAGGTATAACCGTATAAAGAAAGATACTAGTGCTTATTCTCCTGCAATGACATGATGAAGGCATCAACGGGCGCCTGCTTATTCCTTCGACGGTATCACGTCTGGGTAAATAATTCAGCACAGAGGCACGAAAGCGCGCATCTTTCTCTACTGGCAGGCGTCCATATAGAGCTATATTCACAGAATCACAGAAGAAGACGAGACGCTTACGAATGAGGCGGTAGCAATGGCACCGTAGAGGACGGCGAGGGCCCAGAAGATCCCGTCCTGCCACGCCGGCGAGCCGTTGACGCGCTCCCACCAGTCTGCGACGGGCGCCGGCAGGGGCGCCGGCGCCGCCGCCATCGCCGCCCGGCGCGCAGAGAGATCCTTTCGAAAGGAGAAGTACAGGGACAGCACCAAAAAGGCGTCCTCTCTCCGACAGGGGAAACCCGTGGTGTGCTGGAACTGGCAGGATCCGGCGGCGACGGGGCGGCGTGGATTTATACGGCCGGGTGGCGTCGCGACCACAGGTTGGTGTCCGGCTGTGTTGGCCTGTTGTTGGGTATGGGCCGCTCGCGCTAGCTATGTCTATACTCCTACTATATCAGACGTACACACCACCCGTGCCTGGATTGATTAATCCGATATAATAATCAATCGATTAACTAACTAGCTGGGCTGAAACTGCAACGGTGGAGCCGATTCGAGTTTGGAAACGTCGCTTTCGCGTTGTGGTTGCAGGGGTTGGTCGATCGAGCCGGGCAGCCGGCTGAGATGAGCAGCCACAGTGGGTTTGGGCTTTCGGTGTTGATGATGAATCGGGCGCGGTCTGGACTGGATCAGCTGTTGGATCTGTGGCATGTTTCGCACGCCGGCCGGGCTGGAGAGTTGACATCTGAGATGGTGACGCATGTTACCGGGGGCTCGTCCGTGTTTGTTGCTCTGAACAACCCCGAACCTACCGCAAATCTGGAGCCCGACGAACGGAAAATTCGCATACATCATTACAGTATCTGATGTACGTATGTATGCTACGGCGTTTGAAGTCTCCACTGTTGTTGGTGCACCGGTCTCTCCTCAGCGGGTAGGCGATGGATGGGATGAGATCATGTCGTTTGGTAACGGGCGAATATTTCCGGTTGTTTGGTCATGGGATTGGGATTACAGCAGCGCAGAGCGAGCTCTGAAAGTTCGTCTGCAGGTTTGGAGCACTCCCTACTAGATACTTAAAGCAGAACATTCCTCCCGAATGGATGGCGTGCCTGATATCACGCACAAATTCCCTGGCAAAGTAGAGAACCGTACCAACGAATGCCGATTCCGGTGGCATCTTTCGTTTCTTTGTCGCTTTTGGTGCTCATCTCTTCAGACTGTTGCGCGTATTTCTCAGCGTTTCACGGCTCATGAACACATCACATTTCCTGCCCTCCTCATTCGTTTCTCGCAGTCCATGTGCACTGCACGTTAATCTGGCCACACGACAGAAACTATTCTTTCTCATTGAAGATCACGAATCGGTTCCTCTGCGTCCTCCAAAAGCTCGGCATGTTCGTGGATGCCAAATATCTGCTGGCCGTGAAGGCCTCGACATGTTGGGGAAGAACAATGCCGTATTACCGCCGAGGCCAATTAATCGAACAGTTTATTTATTTTATTCTATTTTTCGCCATCTTCTTTTATCTTCACGGCAATCTTATAGATCCATAAGAACCAGTTTGGTGATAAGAGAATTTGGAAGGGATTAAGAAAGAAAATGAGCTATTTTTTCTCCACGCCGTCACCAGCCAGGCAGCCACCACCACGCCCATGTCCAGGCTCGGCCACTGCCCACTGTCACGCGTAGACCACCCCTTCCACACCGCGCTGAACCCGACCGACCATCCTTGAGCTGTCCGGTCGAGCAACTCCTTGACGGACGGCCGAGGGATACTAGAAGAACTTCACGAGCTTGCCGACGCTACGCTAGAGTGCGAATATAAGGATGTCTTGTCCCTTGTGATTCGGGTTAATGATGAATGATTATCAACAGGTAACACTCTGGGGTAGTCAGTGAAATGATCAGAGTGTAAGAATTATGCTTGTGCAACCATGTTGGTCGACTTGTGGTGTGCAAGTGTGGAGCATAGGGATGGTGGTCGATAGCTGAGGTGAAGGTCATGCGGGCTCGTGCTGATAGCCCGGGAGCGGTAAAGGTCGAGTGCTGGGTCTTGAATGACGGACCAGAGCAGTCAGGTGACTAGCCGTGATGGCTGCCATCCAGGACACACACTCACGCGAGAACATGGTGGAGTGGACCGTGTTGCCGGCGTGATCGAGGACTGGTAGGACACATGTCTAGTCGTGGAGGACGTACACGAGGTGCGGTGCTCACGGTATGTGTGGTGGTTTGGGCCTCAAAAACACCTAGTCCTACGGATGGTGGGTTTTGTTGAGTTTGGGCCTCAAAACTTAGTGGCGGTGGTTCAGGAGGAAACCGGTGGCGACACATAGCGTGATCACGTAGGGTGCATCAAGACGAAGCAACTCCGTGTGAAGGACGTGTTTGTTGGATCAAAATCCCAGTAGTTGGTCTATTTCGTCTCTGGTGGAGTGAATATGCTCTATGTAAATAGGGGTAGTTTAGTAAGTGATAATAACGCTCTATAAATAGAGAGGATGACTGATTAGTTTAGCATCACTTGGCTACCATTTGTTTTAGCTTAGGGCTTAAGCACTCATGTTTTCCATCTCTAGAGGTCTCTAGTTTTAGCTAAGGATCCACAACGATTTTGTTTAGATTAGCGTAGGTGTTCTATAAAGTGCAGTGTTCTAAATAGCGGGAAAACGAGTTTATCCCCAAACTTCCAAAAAGTGCAAATATCGGGATATATCGCGATATAGCTGGATATATCAGGATATGTTGGGCTAAACGGCGTAACTTTTCGCTGCTAAAAAGGATATATCTGGATATATCGACCGCTATAGCCGGTTATTTAAAACCTTGATAAAGTGTTTAGCGTAGGTGCTCTATAAAGTTGATACTCCATTTCTATAACTCTAGACCCCAAATAATTAAAAATCACTCGTGGATTAGCATAGGTGCTCTATAAAGTATTTAGATTAATTAATCTGTTATATTAATGCTTGCTCTAGATTATACCTAGTGACTAGGAGTGAGAAATATACACATCCAACCCTTGATACTTGCATGCACCATTGTATCATTTGACACTTACACACATAATTGTAGTTATACAATGAGACACTTATAAGTCTTACGAGATCACAATAACCGTGTTTGTAGTGCGATTACTATTGTACACTAAAGTGAACGAACAAGGTCTATGATGTTTTAACCGGCCGGGAACTCGGTGGTAGTGAAGATGATGAAGAGTATTCGGAGCAGTGGCAGAGGACCCAGTGTGCCCGGGTATGGCTCGAGCCATATCTTGGTTTGGCCCAGAACCTCTAGTCCGCTCTGCTCTATTGCCCCCGTAGTCTAGTCGTTTGGACGGCTCCTTCGCGGCCTCCGCCGTCACTTGCCCACTCCGCTCTACGCAACCGCACTTGCAGCCTGCCATGGTCGTTTGCCACTAACCGCCATCTGTCAAGTGCATGTAGTAACCTTCATTCCGTGCCTCCGCCATATCGCCACCGCCGCCGGCAGCCGTCGCCCATGTTCAGGATCTCGGCTGCTTGCGTGACCATGGCCGACATCAGGAGGCCGCTCGCTGACGCGTTCACCGATGGAACCTGAGCACGCCAACCGCTATACCTTAATTTTTAGGCGTCCTCCGTCACTGATTCAGAGAAGGGCCAAAATTGAAGCAACACTTCATGTCGTCTCGTCCCTTGGATTTGGATCCCCTCGCACACGTCACCAAAAGAATGAGACGGCAGTCCCACCCGCCAGCGACAGCGATTCTGCGGCCAGCGTTAGATCATGGTCCAACGCCTGGAAGCTAGCAGGCTGTTCGCTACGGCTTGCTGCGGCTGCGGCTTCGGCTTCTACAGTATTTTTCTCTCTATGGATTGCAGCTACAGCAATCCAAACAGCTGCAACAGTGCCGGCTTGCAGCCAGCCGAACAGGGCCTAGCATGGGCTGCCACGTGTCTATCCGAAATTTCCAGACACCTGCTAGCTACTCCTGACCGTGACGCCACCGGAGAAGAGTAAACTCTAGTCACATCCAGAACCAGGTAGGCAAACTGGCAAGATACGGAGAAGAACAACTCCGAATCTCCTGCTCATTAATCACTGCTATTACTCGGACAAACTAAGCAAAGAATTTACACAGCAGATCCGTGGACACTGGAACTGCTCTTGCTGAGGCTTCTCAACGAGACAACGAGGAGGAGGGAGCGCAGATTCACATTCGCTACCCTTTTCTTCCATGACCGAGATGAGAACTTACGTACCAAACGCTGAAACACGGCGAGGAACAGTACTCTGACTCAGAGGTGCGGGGAGGGCGAGCCGACGCGCGCGCCGAAGTGGAGCGCGTGCGCTGGCGGCGGCGGCGGGAGCGGCGGCGTGGCGAAGGGGAGGCTCCGGAGCATGAGGAAGCGCATGCGGCGCGGTAAGGGCGCGCCGTGGAGCAGCTGCTCCAGCACGCGCGCCACCAGCGCCGTGTACTCCTCCAGCAGCTCCGCCACGATGGCCACCAGAATCATCTCGCTGCTCGGCTGATGGTTATTTGGTGCGCTGTGCCTCTCCGGCTGTCGGCCTCACAAGACGAGGGAGGAGGAGCAGTGTGCCGGCGCGGGAGCGGGGCTGGGAAAAGCGGGAATGAACGATCCGGTGGTGCGGCGGTGGTAGGGAAATTGATTGGGTACGGCCTACGGGCGCCTGTGTATGGTCCATGGATTGGGTTTAGGGTTTGGGTTGGATCCATGGATATGGGACGGTGGGGACCAGGATAGTTTTGTTCGCTTCGGCGTCCGGTGGGCGCGGCTGCTGGTTTGCAGTCGCAGACCAAGGCCATTGCCCATGGCCCTCGCTAGAGATCCCCGATTCTCCGTAGGGATTTTCCCTATTAGAGGACGGATATGAGAATAATTTAGTTCCCGCGGGAATCTAAATGGGGGAAATTTAATCTCCGTCGGGTTCACGGGGACGGGAATGGTAATTCTCTGTCCCCGTTTCCGTGTACCCGCCTCACGAAACTATTTTATCAAGTTAGTTAATTTACTTATTAAAATTATAGTAAGAACTCAGTGCATGGCATGTTATAAAATAGAAAACTAAACTTTAAAGTAGATGTCTCTTGTAATTTTTAATCTTGTTTGTTAAATTTGTATTAATTTGATACAATCATTTTAAATTTATCTTTAAATATTGTACTTCTAGCGGGGACAGATTCCCCGCGGGGTTCCCTACGGGTATAAATTCCCCGACGGAGACGGGGACGGGGACAGAGACGGAAGAAAAGGCTCCCCGTGAGCGTTCGTGGGGACGGAAACGTGAAATTTTTATCCCCGCAAGGATAGGGATGGGAAGCTATTCCCCGACGGAAAGTCACCGTTGCCATCCCTACCCCTGGCCCCTGGTGCGCGTGTAGGATAGGACGTCCGGTTCGGCTCTTGGGCGGAGCGAGTATTGCTAGGTGCACTGCACCGCGAGATGTGACCACGGCAGCCAGCCAGCGATGGCACCTTATCCGCTTATCCGAGATCACGTCACGTGACTCGCCAGTCGGTCAACGAGACCACGCCCACGAGCATCGCCCTGCGTCCGTCCTCCCCTCAATCCTACGTATAGGAGTGGTCTCTACATTTTAGACAGTAAAATTTAAGTATCAAATTAGACTATGGTCAGACTCTGGCTTATATTTATTTTTAAACTAAAAATATTTAATGACCTTAATTTATTATGAATAAATATTTGGATTATGAACCATCACCATCCTTAACAATGGGCCACATTCTCGTCGCACACATCCAACCTCACTTGTCAAAGCACATGTGACATGTCAATCTTCCCCTCTATCGTTGCCAATCATATCTTACCTTCTTGTAGTTCTTAGACAGTATCCAACAGTCTTGCTATCCCATTCCAATGTAACTTTCTATTCTAAACAATGTTTTACACGGACATATATACGGTCTGCTCAGCACGGCCTTACAGCTAGGGATGAAAACGGTTTCGGAATTTTTCGGTATTCTAGAAACCGATTTCAAAATTTTTCGAATCGGTTTTCGGAATTTTCTATCGGAACCGGTATCGAAATCGGCGTGGTGTTTTACCGACCGTTTCCTTCGGTTACCGGTTTTGTCGGAAATTACCGGTTTTGTGTCTCGGAATTTTCCGGAATTGTGTCTCGGAGTCTAGATAAGGATTACTTAATTTTGTATTTTTTGGATGCCTTAAGATTTTTTTGGGATAGATGGTGTTGGAAGACAGTTGAGATTAACGATTTGGTCTTTTCCACACACTAGGTTTTAGGGTTTTCCTGTGAGGTTGTGAAAAATTCTTTATGTGAGGAAAAAAATATTTCATAAGTAAGCATGTCATGTTAGCTAGATCGAGTGGATATTGTGAATTGTGAACTTTGAGTCTGTGAACTTGTGATCTTTATGAACTTATTATACTGTGAACTTGTTATATTGTGAACTTGTGATATTTGTAAACTTTTTATATTATAAATTTGTGATCCTTATGAACTTGTTATATTGTGAACTTGTTATATCATGAATTGTGAACTTGTGATCTTTTGTCAACTTTGTTGTATTATGAAGTTTGATATGTTTACCGATCGTATTTTAGATTTCGACCGTTACCGGTGTATTTTTCGCACCAAACTTTCGTTTCCGATGTTTCCGAAATACCGACATCGTTTCCGTTTCCGGAGTTATCGTTTTCGATTTTGTTTCCGATAAAAAATTATGAAAATGGTAATGATTTTAGTGTTTACCGACCGTTTCCAACCGTTTTCATCCCTACTTACAGCTGCATGCGCCATGGCGCCCGTAAGCCATGGCGCCTCACGATTTAGGCGCCTGAGAGGCTGATCCTTGGTTTCTCATCCTCTGGAGAAGGAAACCATGCTCCATGGGCCACGTCGTCATCTCGAAAAATTAATCACCTTGCCTCCGTGGGCTTGCTCGCTCTGCTCCCTTCCTTCGCGCGCAAGGAGAGGTTACATTGTGTGTCCCTCTTCTCCGTTCCCATGGGGCCATGTTGTCGCCTGACCCTCCTCATCTATTCCACATACCTAGCCTGCACCCCACACATCGCTTCTCGCCCACCTCTGTTCTATCAAGTCTACGCGCCTCTCATCTAAAGAAATTCATTAATAGATTAAAGTAAGCATCGAGATAGTGATATCTTAAATTTGATAATAATAATAATAATAATAATAATAATAATAATAATAATAATAATAATAATAATTTTAGGTTTTAAAAGTTGATCTGACGCCTGAAAAAGGTGCTGTTGCAGACTGAAAAAGGCGTCTGAAAAAGGGCTGACACAGTCTGAAAAAATGGTCAGACTGGCCGGTCAAACTGTGCCAGACCGGTTCAACCGGTCCTGGACACCGGTTCAACCGGTTTCAGCCAGGGGGTTTCCTGGTGAATACCAGCCGAACTGAAGTTCAACACAGAAGTTCAGCTGGTCTCCCCAGCTGAGCTAGAAAGTTCAGCTGGTCAGACCAGTTGAGCTTGGAATGAAAATTTTAAAATAATTTTCCACAATAAACCTCATTTCAAATTTTAAAATGTACACATAGATTGAATGACACACTCTATTTTAGAAACACATTCTCATGTTGTGAAACTACATAATTCACTTAGATAAAAACATTAGTCTCACAACTCTAGTCATATAGAGAATTCCTCTTTTGGTAAGTGCTTTAAGAATTTGAATTTCTTACTTAGCACTCCATTCATTTAAGAACATGTGATAATCCTCTTTATGTCTAGGTCATGGCAATAATACGATGATTAATTTGAAATATGTCACAAGATACATACAATCAATTTAAAGCATGTAGATTGTCACAATATAAAAATATGAACTTGCAATCTACCATATAATTAGATCCTTTCCAAAGCAAGGTAAAATCTTTTAAGTTCATTCTCAAGTGCTTCATTTTTCCTATGTGGCTACAAAAGACACAAAGGAATATACCAATTAAAAGCAATGTGCACTTAAGAATTAATTGTTACCATCCTTTGGATATCACTTGGTTGTAGGCCTTTTGCTTGATTCCCACAAAGGTTAATCCTTATTCCCTACAACACAAGTTCTTGCTAGAGATGAATATGAAGTTAGTGATATAACAACTCAATTCATCTTTGGGTCAATCTTAAAGAATATACAATGTAAGATTGATAGCTTGAGATAAGAATTGAGTTAAACCGCTCAAGCACCCCAAAGCTTCATATCATCTGTGGGTACCTGCAAAACTTATTAAGTACATTTTGGTACCCATTTTTGGATGGGTCCACCAAGGTTAGCTAGCAAGTACTTAGGCACCCAAATGGCCTTTGTGCTAGTTTTAGGTGAACTAATTACCTTTCTAGCACAAATGTCATTTTTGGGTCTCCTAAGCGAATATGAATGAATTGACATGGTAGGCTTAGGATACTTACTCATGGGACAATCCTTGCATAGGTGTCCCTTTCTTCGGCAAGTGTAGCAAATCTGATTTTTAATTTTGCAAGACTCCTTCTTGCCTTGCTTCTTGTTTGCTACATGGTTAGTGAGCCTCTTTCTTTCTAAGGTTAAGCCACTATCTTTTATGTAGGGACATGACTTAATCTCATGTCCCTTCTCATGACATTGATAACACTTTCTAGTGCATCTTCTCTTATTTGGAAGAGTGGCTTGTTTGTTACCTTGTGTGGAGCATGTGGAGACGTGGTTGAGGCACTTGTCATGAGCTTTGGATTTCTTATCTTGATTGTTGCTCATGACTTTCTTGGAAAGCTTGGTATTCTTTTGAAGGGGTTTTGTGCATGCTACGGTTGTCCCCTTCTCAAGCTTTTTCACCATATTATCAAGGTTATCTTGAGAAGGTTGAGCATGACACTTTCCCTTCAAAAGAGTTAAGCTCCTTCTTTGCCTTCCAACTTCTTCCTTGAGCTCTTTATTTTCTTGTGTGATAGAAATATCACTAGTTCCTGAAATTTCTAGCTCAATGGAAGATTGGCTTTCTTGAGAGCAACATTTGTTAGCACATGATAATATAGTTTCTACTTGAGTACATGTGCATATGTGAGGTTGGTATGATTTCAAATTAGTTAACACAACCTCATGAGCCATTTCTAACATGATATGTGAATCCATAAATTTATTATGAGAGCACACAAGCATATCATGTTTTTCTTGCAAAGCTAGATTTTCAATATTTAGCCTTTCTATCGTGTTCTTGAACATAGCATTTTTATTTTCTAATTGAGCAATATATGATGAATGATTAACAACTTTAATTTGCTCAATTGAAATGTCTTCATACCTTTGGACCAAATCATCATGAGAGCACTTTAGATTCTCATGCTCTTTGGTCAACTTCTCTAAGTCTTCAATTTTTCTGATGAGGATATCTTCTTGCTTATGAAGCATTTCCTTTTGTTCTTCCGCTCTTTTCATGAGTTTGAGCAAGCTCATCCGGTTCTTCTTGCTTAGTTGAGCGAAGAATTTTTGAAGATCATCCTCATCTTCACTATCACTTTCATGCTCCTCCTCATCCTCACTTTCGCTTTCACTGTCACTCTCATTAGCAACAAAGCACATATGAGAAGTGGATTTGAAAGACGAACCTTGTGAAGAGGTGGATTCGTCGTTTGGTCTCCATCGATCATTTTCTTCTTCTTCAATACTTTTCTTCGCCTCATCTTCCTTCATTTTGAGGAACATCCTTTCGGCGATTCTCATGGCAAGATCTATTGCCCTAGGATCAACATCTGCACCAAAAGATGAAGTCGAGACAATCTCAACTTTTTCAAGCTTAGAAGCACTTTCGTTTCTTAGTCCCCCCGACATGATCTTTCCTCACGCGGTTAAGCGTTAGAACGAGGATTAGCCTCTGATACCAATTGTCAACGACCTTCCCGGCCTAGCCCACTCAACTCTACACCTTTGGGCGTTTCCCGGCGCTCGTGGGCTAACACAAGCGAGCCCCTTCACTCGCTCTCAAAACCCGGGCTGTGAGAGGAGGGGAAATCTCACTTATAAGCTCACCACGGCCCCCTCCGACTAGCGAGGTGGTACTAAAGCCGGGCGCTAACGGCTAGGCTCCTGACATCCCATACCCCTTTGATACCAATTGAAAGTTGCCTAGAGGGGGGGTGAATAGGCAAGTTAAAACTTTTTCAACAAAAACTAGAAGCAAACTGGGTAAAACTGAATTGATCTCGAAATTCACCCAGTTAACTTTGGAAATGAGATGTTCTAAATGATCCACAGGGTTCAAAGTAGTAGATCTGAGAATGACACTTCTCAAAATCCACACACCAAAAAGATATAAACAAACCTTCCACGCAATGGTGAGAGAACGAAGAACACAAACAAACACAATGAGCAAGAACACAAGAGACATAAGATTTATCCCGAGGTTCGGTCACACCACCAAGGTGCCCTACTTCCTCGTTGAGGCGCCCACAAAGAGCCGGGTCTCTTTCAACCCTAATCCTCCCTTTGCCGACCACAAAGGTCAAGCTCACACACTAATCTTTGCTCAAACGAGCGGGTAATACAAACTTTCTTGTGGTCTTCCACAAGATTTGGAGACTCACAAGCGACACCTAGTCGTCTAGGAGCTAGAAGCTCCAAGAGTAATGAATCCACAAAGAACTCGATGTAGTACCAAAGCTCGAATGAAGAAGAAGAGCAAGAGAGATTTAGAGATGAAGCACAAAACCGCAGCTCTCAAGCTCACTCAAAGATTTCTCTCCAAAGATTTGAAATGGGAGAGGCAAGAGATGTGTGAGAGAGAGGGAGGTGTTTCTTGGGTTAGAAATGGAGTTCAAATCGTGCTCACCACTGTGGGGTGAGAGGTAGGAGTGAGTATATATAGGTGGAGCTCAAAACTAGCCGTTTGGGCAGATTTTTCTGCCTGAGACCGGTTGAACCGCCCCCTAGGGCGGTTGAACCGCCCCTGGCAGGCCTGGCAGCCTGTCTGCCAGTCTGACTGGCAGACTGACGCGCAGACTGACCGCAGACTGGTCAAAGTTGACCAAGACCGGTTGAACCGCCCCTAAGACCGGTTCAACCGCCTGGGGCAGGCTGACAGACAGTCTGCCAGTCAGACTGACAGACAGTCTGCCAGTCAGACTGGCAGACTGCAAGTCAGACTGCAAAAACAGGTCCTGACACCGGTTGAACCGCCCCTAGGGCCGGTTCAACCGGTATTGACCAGTGAGGTCCGGGAAAAAAACCCCGGCTGAACTTTTCTTGGACCCCGGTTGAACCTCTCTGGACCCCGGTTGAACTTGCCCTGGACCCCGGTTGAACCTGCCTGGACCCCAGTTGAAGTTGAAGTTCAGCTGGAGTTGAGAAAGTTCAACTCAGCTGAAGTTCAGCTCAGCTGCAGCTGAAGAAGCTCAACTCAGCTGAAGTTCAGCTCAGCTGAAAAGCTCAGCTGCAGCTGAAGAAGCTCAACTCAGCTGAAGTTCAGCTCAGCTGAAAAGCTCAGCTGCAGCTGAAGAAGCTCAACTCAGCTGAAGTCAAGTTCAGCTGGAAAGCTCAGCTGCAGTTGAAGAAGTTCAGCTGCTTTTCAGCAAGAACACTCTAGGTTTCTCAACCCTAACCACGGTCAACCATAGAACGATAAAGAGTTTTTTGCTTTTCAAAAATAGCTTTTGAATAGAGAGGTTTGAGCTTTGGCAAACACCAACCTTCTTTTTGGATCCCCCTTTATAGTACGACGATTCCTATACTCAAGTTAAATAAAATAAAATGAAGTAAACTCCTTGAGTCATTGGTGTCTCATGTGTGATTTCTCCATGGCATTGCTTCATAAGGATCACAAACATCTTTGTCTCACCTTTTGAAGCAAACTCAAATCAAACCCTGTGACTTGTACCATATCACCTTATATGAGTTCAAATCATGGCTTCAAGTCACCTTACTGATGCATCAACATGTTGTAACTCTTCATAGCTGATTAGTTCATCGACTTAGTGCAAGTACTCTCTTCTTCACCTTAGCCATGGTACCTCGGTCTACAAGCCGTCGCTTGGCCTTCACCTTCGCTTAGTTCCTCGAAGCCCTTTCCTTGCTATCTTCACCCTATCAAGCCATTCTTGAGTCACATCCTATTGAGCATCCATTAAGAGAATCATTTCTTCAATATTGTGAACCTTGCTTGAATGTCTTCTAGATATAACTATTAAGATTAATCAAGCTTTAGTTTGATTCTCATATATTCATATATGGACTAATAGTAATATGGTCAAGCCAATTCACGATTCCTCATATCTTATTCACTTTGGCTTGACCAATCCTCTTAATCACTTCAACCTCTATTATGATCATATTTATGCATAGTGATTTCTCAGGACTTGTCCATATATTCAAACCAATATAGAGACCATATTATATCCATTTGCATTGTCTCACTGGTTATTTCACCTTGTGTTGAACCTTGTTCACTGATCATTATACACTATTCAAGTATGTTCATCATACTGAATTTCCTGTTCAACACTTAGCAAACTTGTTAGACCTTTAAATGTGTTGTTATCCAAATCACCAAAACTCACAAAAGGGATGAATGCACTTTCAATCTCCCCCTTTTTGGTGATTGATGACAACACATTTAAAGCTTACATAAGATTTGATAAATAAGATTTTGAATCCTATGATATAGTTTCCTCCCCCTAAACATGTGCATTTCAGAAAATAACACTTTTGTACTCAAATGCCAAAAGCACATATTTAGGTCAAAGTATAGACAACTTATATCATACTATTCATAGGGTGCAGTGTGTCATAAAATAAACGTGATGCTCATGACAGGGAATGCACTTATCAACTTTCTTCATCTTATGTTTTTCTTATGATTCCCCCTTTTGTTAATTATTTCTCCCCTTTTCTAAAATAAAGATAAGCTTTAATGCAAAATTTCTCCCCGTTTGTCATAAATCTCCAAAAAGGATACAAAGAATATAAAGGGTAGAAATTATGATTTAAGCAAGATGTGAACACACTATCATGAAAAGGATCCTTAGATGACAAAAAAGTAATGTAGAAGTGACATGAAGTGATGTACCTTTGCGTTTTACCTTTTCAAGGGGGTGTTCCAAACTTGTGTTGGATTTAGAATTCATTTGCACGCTCTTGTTGGTATAGTTGTGACATAAGTCCAAGATATCAAATGAAGATTGTCATACTAAATGAAAGATAAATCTTGATACCTGGAGTCTAGATGTCACCTAGCATTTTCTTATCACAACAAGAGGCAACATAAAAATTGCACAAGTATGGATTATGCAACTAGTGATCATGTATGAAAAATATCAATTGAAAAACACCAATTGATACAATTTGATAGATAAATAGATCACTAATAGCATATTACACTAAGTTCTCCTCAAGTTTTAGTGCACATATATATATATATATGAATTCAATTGATATCTGTTTAGAGTACTTATTTGCAACTTAAAGTACCATTGGCATAAAAGGAGTATCAATTGAACATAATCATGCAACATAAGAAACATGTGCACTATTTAATCAATTAAGTTCTAGACAGAAGAATTTATAAGCTATGCTACTTCGGACATTTGCAATCCAAAAGGATGTGATACATATTTACCAATTTTAGATGACGTTGGAGTAGCATATAAAAGAGAAACTTATTCTCTTATGAAATGTATAAAAGATACAGATACCCATCAAAATTTGCAGTGGAAGCGATTGTCTTTGCCCGAAGATTCCTTTCTAATTCGAGACTACACACATAATAGACTTGGAAATGAAGTTAGTCTCAAAGATTCAAATTATAGACTATTCTCCCCCTAAATGTGTGCATACAAGTGATGAATACTTGTTTAGCTTATGTACTTGGACTTGTGAGGCTAGGGGATTAAGTCCTACAATTTGAACCTTGGTACAAATAAAGTATGAAAATGTGAAATTGTACCAATTTAAGGAATTACTCATAATCAAAAGGTATACTAATAGACATGATATGCAATATTTTAAGCCAAGATTCAAGTGCAACCTTATGATGTGACTTAAGATATTGCATATACATGCATACACTAACTTGTAAGAGCCTAGATACACAAATGTAATACAATAGTTCATGGAGTGACACACCTTTGTTCCATGCCATATGGTCTTCATTATAATCATGAATTTTTATCTTAGCTTTTGATAGGCTTGACATTTCAAAGAGAAACTTATCCTCTTTAAACGATCAAGAGAAACTCATTCTCTTCAAAGAACTACACAAATTCACTAAAAGAAAATGTTAGTCTTAAAGGACACAAGATATAGAATGAGCTCCCCCTAAATGTATGCATCAAGTACTCGAATTACTTGTAACATGCACTTGATTCAATTAAGATTCTTAGAGGAGTTCATCATATATCTTGGTCAAGGCATAATATATTTGAAACAATTGAATTTATGCTAGAGAACACATATCGTTCCCCAAAAGAACTAATCCATGGGTGACATGTGGTAATTATTTGATCATTTCCTTGGAACCACTCATCCTCATTTGATGTTATCCAAGGTGTGAGACTACACAACATGAACTTGAAAGAAATCATTAGTCTCACAAGATATAGGCTAAACTCTCCCTCAATTTGTGCATGCAAGAGTACACAAAGTACACTTATGCACATTAACAATGTGAGGTTAAAGGAGATGTTTGTACTATATCTTGGTTTAACATAACATGCTTTACATAGATGATGAAAATTAAACCAATTGAAAGTTTAAGAACTGAAAGTATATCAATTGAAATTCTGAAGGGTAAAGCATGCTAATATGAACCTCAAACCTCATAATGAAGGATATCATATAAATATGTCACTACATCTTCATTATTTGGTTGACAAAAATGTAACTCCCTTTTTCAATCAGTGTGATTTCTTTTCTCTTTATGATTTCATCCAAGGCAATCTTGAACTTCATTCATCTTGGCATGGTTCAATCATACATGGTATGAGACCCATTGAAACTCAATGATTGAAATAACCAAGACTCTTATATCCGTAGATTTTGAATCCATCTTGAAAGCTCTTGGAAGGACCTCGTTGTAACACTTAGAAAAGAGAGCATTAAAACACAAGAGAGGGTTTCACAAATGATGATCCTTATATGTGGATGGCAAATGAATCATCATTATTGAAACCCAAAAGGATAGACTAAATTCCTTTAAATTAGTGCACACATATAGTTGATGTCAAAGTTATATGCACTATTGAACATTTTATATTGCAAGGAATTTAACCTATACTATGGTACATCCCACTAAGGATAGAATACTAAAACAACTGAAGGAGAGGAAGTTTTCATACCTTGGCCTCTTATCAACTTCTTCTTACTTTAGTTGAATAGTATCCTTTAAGCTTGTGATTTATCCAATTTAAAATTAAGCACCATCTCTCAACATAGATTTTCTATGGATAAACTCAACACAAGAGATGGAATTAGTAGCACAAGCACTAGTTTCTTATTTTGCAACCCTTTATATGTGGAAGGCAAGTGAGTTGCTAAAATAGAGAAACCTCATAATATGGACTAAATTTCCCTTGAGCCCTCATGCACAATATATTTTAAATGACATGAATAATATGCATGGTTGTTCAATGAAGTCTAAAGGGCTGACTTAATCCATATTATGGTGAGTGTCTAATAAAGAAGAATCAAATCCAAATTAACTAGATAGAGAATACGTCACATAATTTTGGATTGTGCACCATATGATAATATTCATTCATCTTCCAATTAGACCTTTATTTCATAATCAACAATTGATGTATATCCTCAAGTGCTTCTTTTTCCTTAGTGGATTCATTATCGAGCACCCAACTTGATCCATTGAAGGAGTGATCCTGCAAAACAAGTTTAAGCTTCATATCTTGGTACCCAATTTGAATTGGGTCCTTTGAGATTAGTAGGAAGAGCCTTGAGTACCCACACAATCCTTATTGTGGCCTTTCTCTTTGTGTAGGCACCAACATATACTTGACAACCATCTTACATGGTTTCAAGTCAATATTTAATCACAGATAAAAACTAGAGTTAAGAATATGAGAGCACCTAGAGGGGGGGGGTGAATAGGTGATCCTGTGAAACTTAAAACTTAAGCCACAAAAAGTTGTTAAGTGTTAGCACAATAAGTTGCCAAGTGGCTAAAGAGAAGTCTCAACAAAACACAATACCACAAGAGATCAAGCACAGAGGTGACACAGTGGTTTATCCCGTGGTTCGGCCAAGACCAACGCTTGCCTACTCCACGTTGTGGCGTCCCAACGGACGAGGGTTGCAATCAACCCCTCTCAAGCGGTCCAAAGACCCACTTGAATACCACGGTGTTTTGTTTTTCCTTTCACTATCCCGTTTGCAAGGAATCTCCACAAATTGGAGTCTCTTGCCCTTACAAGTATATGATCACAAAGAAGCACAGAGTAAGGGAGGGAAGCAACACACACAAATCCACAGCGAAACGCGCACACACACGGCCAAGAATCGAGCTCACAAGAGTATCACAAAGTTCTCACTAGAACGGAGCTCGAATCACTTAGAATGACAAACGAATGCGCAAAGACTGAGTGTGGATGATCAAGAATGCTCAAAGGTTTCTTGTATCTCTCCTCCATGCGCCTAGGGGCCCCTTTTATAGCCCCAAGGCAGCTAGGAGCCGTTGAGAGCAAATCCGGAAGGCCATCCTTGCCTTCTGTCGTCGGGGGCACCGAACAGTCCGGTGCACACCGGACACTGTCCGGTGCCCGATTTCTTTCCTTAACTGGCGCTGCCGACCGTTGCAGACCGTTGGCAGATCTGGAGCCGTTGGCGCACCGGACATGTCCGGTGCACACCGGACAGTCCGGTGCCGTCTTCCGACCGTTGGCTCGGCCACGTGTCCCGCGCAGATCGCGCGGCCGACCGTTGGCCCCGCCGACCGTTGGCTCACCGGACAGTCCGGTGCACACCGGACAGTCCGGTGAATTTTAGCCGTACGCCGTCGGCGAATTCCCGAGAGCAGCCAGTTCACGCCGAGTCAGCCTGGCGCACCGGACACTGTCCGGTGCACACCGGACAGTCCGGTGCTCCAGACCGAGCTGAGTCTTGGCTGCACTCAGCCAAGTCTTTTACTCCTCTCTTCTTTTCTTCTACTTTCTGTTTCTAACACTTAGACAAGTATATTAGTATTCAAAACCAATGTACTAAGGCTTAGAAACATACCTTTATCCTTGATTTGTACTTTGTCCACCATTTTACAATTAGGCACCTGTGTTGGGCACTAAATCACCAAAATACTTAGAAATGGCCCAAGGGCACATTTCCCTTTCAATCTCCCCCTTTTTGGTGATTTATGCCAACACAACATAAAGCAAGTAGAACAAGTACAACAACACTTCAAATAAGAACTCAAATTATTTTGGTTCAATTTTGACATATATGGATCACTCTATGCCACCACTTGGTTTGTTTTTGCAAATCAAACTCAAATCTCTATCTCTAAGTCAAACACACATGTTGAAGCAAAAAGAGAGTCATTTCAAGAGAGATTGATCAAAGATGTCAAAAACTCCCCCTTTTTCCCATAATTACTACTTCTCCCCACAAGAAGCCAAAAGAGACAATAAAAGAGTTTTGACAAACCAAAAACTCTACTCTACTATTTTCAAATTTCTCAAGTGGTACTCTACTATTTTCAAATTTCTCAAGTGGTAGTTGATCCATTTATCGCTTTGGCCTTTATTTTCTCCCCCTTTGGCATCAAGCACCAAAACGGGATCAATCTTGGCCCTTTAACCCCATTGCCTCACCAAAATCTTCAATTTAGAGCAAATGGCAATAAGAGTTCATGAGATGGACTTGGAATAAGTTACCCTCTCATCGGAGTGCAGTGGAAGTCTTGCATGATCCAAGTCCACCTTTTCCCTTTCAATTCTCCTTTGAGACTAAATCAAACAAACTCAAGCATATGGTTAGTCTCAAGGGATCAAGTTGTAACACATCTCCCCCTAAACATGTGCATCACTTTGCAACGGACTTGTGAGGTCCAGGGAGTGTTTGTACAACTTGAGCACCATAATAAGCAACAAAATGCAGAATGAACATGATCAAAGGCATAAGCACATGTATGCTACAATTCAATCCAAGTTCCGCGAATCTAAGACATTTAGCTCACTACGCAGCCTGCAAAAGGTCTTCTCATCTAAAGGCTTGGTAAAGATATCAGCTAGCTGGTTCTCGGTGCTAACATAAAGCACTTCGATATCTCCCTTTTGCTGGTGGTCTCTCAAAAAGTGATGCCGGATGTCAATGTGCTTTGTGCGGCTGTGCTCAACAGGATTTTCCGCTATTCGGATAGCACTCTCATTGTCACATAGGAGTGGGACTTTGCTCAGATTGTAGCCAAAGTCCCGGAGGGTTTGCCTCATCCAAAGTAGTTGCGCGCAACACTGTCCTGCGGCAACATACTCGGCCTCAGCGGTGGATAGGGCAACGGAGGTTTGTTTCTTAGAGTTCCATGACACCAGGGACCTTCCTAAGAATTGGCACGTCCCCGATGTACTCTTCCTATCGACCTTACATCCAGCATAGTCGGAATCTGAGTACCCAATCAAGTCAAAGTTAGACCCCTTTGGATACCAGATCCCGAAGCAAGGCGTAGCGACTAAATATCTAAGAATTCGCTTCACCGCCACCAAGTGACACTCCCTAGGATCGGATTGAAATCTAGCACACATGCATACGCTAAGCATAATATCCGGTCTACTAGCACATAAATAAAGCAAGGAACCTATCATGGACCGGTATGCTTTTTGATCAACGGACTTACCTCCTTTGTTGAGGTCGGTGTGTCCGTCGGTTCCCATCGGCGTCTTTGCGGGCTTGGCGTCCTTCATCCCAAACCTCTTTAGCAGATCTTGCGTGTACTTCGTTTGGGAGATGAAGGTGCCGTCCTTGAGTTGCTTCACTTGGAACCCAAGGAAGTAGTTCAACTCGCCCATCATCGACATCTCGAATTTCTGCGTCATCACCCTGCTAAACTCTTCACAAGACTTTTGATTAGTAGAACCAAATATTATGTCATCGACATAAATTTGGCACACAAACAAATCACCATCACAAGTCTTAGTGAAAAGAGTTGGTTCGGCTTTCCCAACCTTGAAAGCATTAGCAATTAAGAAATCTCTAAGGCATTCATACCATGCTCTTGGGGCTTGTTTAAGTCCATAGAGCGCCTTAGAGAGCTTACACACGTGGTCGGGGTACCGCTCATCCTCAAAGCCAGGGGGTTGCTCCACGTACACCTCCTCCTTTATTGGCCCGTTGAGGAAAGCGCTCTTCACATCCATTTGGTACAACCTGAAAGAATGGTGAGCGGCATATGCTAGTGATAGTCGCCTAGAGGGGGGGTGAATAGGGCGAAACTGAAATTTACAAAATAATCACAACTACAAGCCGGGTTAGCGTTAGTAATAAAGAAACGAGTCCGCGAGAGAGGGCGCAAAACAAATCGCAAGCAAATAAGAGTGTGACACGAGGATTTGTTTTACCGAGGTTCGGTTCTCGCAAACCTACTCCCCGTTGAGGAGGCCACAAAGGCCGGGTCTCTTTCAACCCTTCCCTCTCTCAAACGATCCCACGGATCGAGTGAGCTTTCTCTTCTTCTCAATCAAACGGGAACAAAGCTTCCCCGCAAGGGCCACCACACAATTGGTGCCTCTTGCCTTGGTTACAATTGAGTGTTGATCTCAAGAACAAGTGAGAAAGAAAAGAATGCGATCCAAGCGCAAGAGCTCGAAAGAACACAAGCAAATCACTCTCTCTAGTCACTATGGAATTGTGTGGAATTTGGAGAGGACTTGATCTATTTGGTGTGTCTAGAATTGAATGCTAGAGCTCTTGTAGTAGTTGAGAAGTGGAAAACTTGGATGGCAATGAATGTGGGGTGGTTGGGGTATTTATAGCCCCAACCACCAAAAGTGACCGTTGCTGGAACCTGTCTGTTCGATGGCGCACCGGACAGTCCGGTGCACACCGGACAGTCCGGTGCCCCTGCCACGTCACCATTGCCGTTGGATTCTGACCGTTGGAGCTTCTGACTTCTGGGCCCTCCTGGGTGTCCGGTGCACACCGGACAAGTACTGTTTGATGTCTGGTGCACCGGTATGGGCGATCCTGACGTCTGCGCGCGCTGCGCGCGCATTAAATGCACCGCAGGGAGCCGTTGGCGCCGCAGGGAGCCGTTGCTCTGCAGGCGCACCGGACAGTCCGGTGCACACCGGACATATCCGGTGAATTATAGCGGAGCGGCTGCCGCGCGAACCCGAGGCTGGCGAGTTGAGGAGGCCGCGCTTCCTTGGAGCGCCGGACACTGTCCGGTGTACACCGGACAGTCCGGTGAATTTTAGCGCGCCGGCTTCCGAGAATTCCCGAGGGCGAAGAGTTTGAGTCGAAGTTCTCTAGGCGCACCGGACATGTCCGGTGCACACCGGACAGTCCGGTGCCTTCAGCCAGAGGTGCCCTCGGTTGCCTCATTGCTCCTTTGTTGAATCCAACACTTGGTCTTTTTATTGGCTGATTGTGAACCTTTTGCACCTGTATAACTTATGCACTAGAGTAAACTAGTTAGTCCAATGTTTGTGTTGGGCAATTCAACCACCAAAATTATTTAGGAGCTAGGTGTAAGCCTAATTCCCTTTCAATCTCCCCCTTTTTGGTGATTGATGCCAACACAAACCAAAGCAAATATAGAAGTGCATAATTGAACTAGTTTGCATAAAGTAAGTGCAAAGGTTGCTTGGAATTGAGCCAATATAAATATTTATATGATGCGCATGGATTGTTTCTTTGTATTTGACATATTGGACCACATTTGCACCAAGAGTTTTGTTTTTGCAAATTCTTTTGTAAATACTTTTCAAAGTCCTTTTGCAAGATAGTCAAAGGTAAATGAATAAGATTTGCAGAGCATTTTTAAGTTTTGAAAATTTCTTCCTTTGTTCCAAAATGCTTTTCCTTTGACTAAACAAAACTCCCCCTCAAATAAGGTCTCCTCTTAGTGTTCAAGAGGGTTTTAAGACATCAATTTTGAAAATACTAGTTGCTCCCCCTTTAGAACACAAAGAGATACCAATTTTGAAATTTACCAATATAAAATCATCAAATTTATAAAATTAGGTGGTGGTGCGGTCCTTTTGCTTTGGGCTCATATTTTCTCCCCCTTTGGCATGAATCGCCAAAAACGGAATCATTAGAGCCCAAGAGAAGTACATTCTCCCCCTTTGGTTATGAAATAAATGAGTGAAGGTTATACCAAAGTTGGAGAGGTGATGTGGAGCGACGGCGAAGGATGAGTAGTAGAGTGGAGTGGAAGCCTTGTCTTCGCCGAAGACTCCAATTCCCTTTCAATATACCTATGACTTGGTTTGAAATACACTTGAAAACACATTAGTCATAGCATATATAAAAGAGACATGATCAAAGGTATATTCATGTGCTATGTGTGCAAGTTTAGCAAAAGAAATTCCTAGAATCAAGAATATTGAGCTCATGCCTAAGTCGGGTAAAAGATTGTTCATCAAGTGGCTTGGTAAAGATATCGGCTAATTGATCTTTAGTGTTAATGTAGGAAATCTCGATATCCCCCTTTTGTTGGTGATCCCGAAGAAAATGATACCGAATGGCTATGTGCTTAGTGCGGCTGTGCTCGACGGGATTGTCGGCCATTTTGATTGCACTCTCATTGTCACATAGCAAAGGGACTTTGGTTAATTTGTAACCGTAGTCCCGCAGGGTTTGCCTCATCCAAAGCAATTGCGCGCAACAATGGCCTGCGGCAATATACTCGGCTTCGGCGGTGGAAAGAGCGACCGAATTTTGCTTCTTTGAGGCCCATGACACCAAGGATCTTCCCAAGAACTGGCAAGTCCCCGATGTGCTCTTTCTATTAATCCTACACCCCGCCCAATCGGCATCCGAATATCCAATCAAATCAAAGGTGGATCCCCGAGGGTACCAAAGCCCAAACTTAGGAGTAAAAGCCAAATATCTCAAGATTCGTTTCACGGCCGTAAGGTGTGATTCCTTAGGGTCGGCTTGGAATCTTGCACACATGCAAACGGAAAGCATAATGTCCGGTCGAGATGCACATAAGTAAAGCAATGAACCAATCATCGACCGGTATACCTTTTGATCCACGGACTTACCTCCCGTGTCGAGGTCGAGATGCCCATTGGTTCCCATGGGTGTCTTGATGGGCTTGGCATCCTTCATTCCAAACTTGCTTAAAATGTCTTGAGTATACTTCGTTTGGCTAATGAAGGTGCCCTCTTGGAGTTGCTTGACTTGGAATCCTAGAAAATACTTCAACTCCCCCATCATTGACATCTCGAATTTTTGTGTCATGATCCTACTAAATTCTTCACATGTAGATTTGTTAGTAGACCCAAATATGATATCATCAACATAAATTTGGCATACAAACAAATCATTGTCAAGAGTCTTAGTGAATAAAGTAGGATCGGCCTTGCCGACTTTGAAGCCATTTGCAATAAGGAAATCTCTAAGGCATTCATACCATGCTCTTGGGGCTTGCTTGAGCCCATAAAGCGCCTTAGAGAGCCTATAAACATGGTTAGGGTACTCACTGTCTTCAAAGCCGGGAGGTTGCTCAACGTAGACCTCTTCCTTGATTGGTCCATTGAGGAAGGCACTCTTCACGTCCATTTGGTAGAGCTTGAAGCCATGGTAAGTAGCATAGGCCAATAATATACGAATTGACTCAAGCCTAGCTACGGGTGCATAGGTTTCACCAAAATCCAAACCTTCGACTTGTGAATACCCCTTGGCCATGAGTCGAGCTTTGTTCCTTGTCACCACACCATGCTCGTCTTGCTTGTTGCGGAAGACCCACTTGGTTCCTACAACATTTTGGTTAGGACGTGGAACTAAGTGCCATACCTCGTTCCTCGTGAAATTGTTGAGCTCCTCTTGCATCGCCATCACCCAATCCGAATCTTGAAGTGCTTCCTCTACCCTGTGTGGCTCAATAGAGGAAACAAAAGAGTAATGTTCACAAAAATGAGCAACACGAGATCGAGTAGTTACCCCCTTATGAATGTCGCCGAGGATGGTGTCGACGGAGTGATCTCGTTATATTGCTTGGTGGACTCTTGGGTGTGGCGGCCTTGGTTGTTCATCCTCCTTGTCTTCATCATTTGAATCTCCCCCTTGATCGTTGCCGTCATTTTGAGGTGGCTCATCTTCTTGATCTTCTTGTTCATCATCTTGAGCCTCATCCTCAATTTGAGTTGGTGGAGATACTTGCGTGGAGGAGGATGGTTGATCTTGTGCATTTGGAGGCTCTTCGGATTCCTTAGGACACACATCCCCGATGGACATGTTCCTTAGCGCTATGCATGGAGCCTGTTCTTCACCTACATCATCAAGATCAACTTGCTCTACTTGAGAGCCGTTAGTCTCATCAAACACAATGTCACAAGAAACTTCAACAAGTCCTGAGGACTTGTTAAAGACTCTATATGCCCTTGTGTTTGAGTCATATCCTAGTAAAAAGCCTTCTACAGTTTTAGGAGCAAATTTAGATTTTCTACCTCTTTTAACAAGTATAAAACATTTGCTACCAAAAACTCTAAAATATGAAATATTGGGCTTTTTACCGGTTAGGAGTTCATAAGATGTCTTCTTGAGGATTCGGTGAAGATATAACCGGTTGATGGCGTAGCAGGCGGTGTTGACCGCCTCGGCCCAAAACCGATCCGGTGTCTTGTACTCATCAAGCATGGTTCTTGCCATGTCCAATAGAGTTCGATTCTTCCTCTCCACTACACCATTTTGTTGTGGAGTGTAGGGAGAAGAGAACTCATGCTTGATGCCCTCCTCCTCAAGAAAGCCTTCTATTTGAGAGTTCTTGAACTCCGTCCCATTGTCGCTTCTAATTTTCTTGATCCTTAAGCCGAACTCATTTTGAGCACGTCTCAAGAATCCCTTTAAAGTCTCTTGGGTATGAGATTTGTCCTGTAAAAAGAATACCCAAGTGAAGCGAGAATAGTCATCCACAATTACAAGGCAATACTTACTACCGCCGATGCTTATGTAAGCGATCGGGCCGAACAAATCCATGTGAAGGAGCTCCAGTGGCCTGTCGGTAGTCATGATGTTTTTGTGTGGATGATGGATGCCAACTTGCTTCCCGGCTTGACATGCGCTACAAATCCTGTCTTTCTCAAAATGAACATCGGTTAGTCCCAAAATATGTTCTCCCTTTAGAAGCTTGTGAAGATTCTTCATTCCAACATGGGCTAGTCGGCGGTGCCAGAGCCAACCCAAGTTAGTCTTAGCAATCAAGCAAGTGTCGAGTTCAGCTCTATTAAAATCTACTAAGTATAGCTGACCCTCTAACACTCCCTTAAATGCTACTGAATCATCACTTCTTCTAAAGACAGTAACACCTATATCAGTGAAAAGACAGTTGTAGCCCATTTGACATAATTGGGATACGGAAAGCAAATTGTAATCTAGAGAATCTACAAGAAAAACATTGGAAATAGTATGGTCAGGAGAAATAGCAATTTTACCCAAACCTTTGACCAAACCTTGATTTCCATCCCCGAATGTGATAGCTCGTTGGGGATCTTGGTTTTTCTCATATGAGGAGAACATCCTTTTCTCCCCGGTCATGTGGTTTGTGCACCCGCTGTCGAGTATCCAACTTGTGCCCCCGGATGCATAAACCTACAAAACAAGTTTAGTTCTTGATTTTAGGTACCCAAACGGTTTTGGGTCCTTTGGCATTAGATACAAGAACTTTGGGTACCCAAACACAAGTCTTGGAGCCCTTGTGTTTGCCCCCAACAATCTTGGCAACTACCTTGCCGGATTTGTTAGTTAAAACATAAGATGCATCAAAAGTTTTAAATGACATGGCATGATCATTTGATGCATTAGGGATTTTCTTTCTAGGCAACTTGGCATGGGTTGGTTGCCTAGATCTAGATGTCTCACCCTTATACATAAAAGCATGATTAGGGCCAGAGTGAGACTTCCTAGAATGAATTTTCCTAATTTTGCTCTCAGGATAGCCGGCAGGGTACAAAATGTAACCCTCGTTATCCTGAGGCATGGGAGCCTTGCCCTTAACAAAGTTAGATAAATTCTTTGGAGGGGCATTAATTTTGACATTGTCTCCCTTTTGGAAGCCAATGCCATCCTTAATGCCAGGGCGTCTCCCATTATAGAGCATGCTTCTAGCCAATTTAAATTTTTCATTTTCTAAGTCATGCTCTCTAATTTTAGCATTAAGTTGTGCTATGTGATCATTTTGTTTTTTAATTAAGGCTAGGTGATCATGGATAGCATCAACATTAATATCTCTACATCTAGTACAAATGGAAACATGCTCAACATTAGATGTAGAGGGTTTGCAAGATTTAAGTTCAACAACCTTAGCATGCAACATATCATTTTTAGTTCTAAGGTCGGAAATAGTAGCATTGCAAACATCAAAATCCTTAGCCTTAGCAATTAATTTCTCATTTTCATTTCTAAGGCTAGCAATGGAAACATTCAACTCATCAATCCTAGCAAGCAAATCAACATTATCATTTCTAGGATCAATGCAAACATGAGAATCAACCTTAGCTAACAAATTTGCATTTTCATTTCTAAGGTTGTCTAAAGTCTCATGACAAGTGCTTAGCTCACTAGACAATTTCTCACATTTTTCTCTTTCTAGAGCATAAGCATTTTTAACCTTAACATGCTTTTTATTTTCTTTAATAAGGAAGTCCTCTTGAGAATCCAAGAGATCATCCTTCTCATGTATAGCACTAATCAATTCATTTAATTTTTCTTTTTGTTCCATGTTAAGGTTGGCAAAAAGAATACGCAAATTATCCTCTTCATTTTTATCATCATCCTCATCACTAGATGTTTCATATTTAGTGGAGGACTTTGATTTTACCTTCTTTTTGCCGTCCTTGGCCATGAGGCACTTGTGGCCGACGTTGGGGAAGAGGAGGCCCTTGGTGACGGCGATGTTGGCGGCGTCCTCGTCGTCGGAGGAGTCGTTTGAGCTTTCGTCGGAGTCCCACTCCCGATAAACATGGGCATCGCCGCCCTTCTTCTTGTAGTATCTCTTCTTCTCCTTCCTCTTGCCCTTCTTGTCGTCGCCCCTGTCACTATCACTAGACATAGGACATTTTGCAATAAAATGACCGGGCTTACCACACTTGTAGCAAACCTTCTTGGAACGGGATTTGTAATCCTTCCCCTTCCGTTGCTTGAGGATTTGCCGGAAGCTTTTGATGATTAGGGCCATCTCCTCGTTGTCGAGCTTGGAGGCGTCAATTGGTTGTCTACTTGGTGTAGACTCCTCCTCCTTCTCCTCCGTTGCCTTGAAGGCCACGGGTTGCGCCTCGGATGTGGAGGGTTCATCAAGCTCGTTGATCTTCTTGGAGCCCTTAATCATGCATTCAAAGCTCACAAAATTCCCGATAACTTCCTCGGGGGTCATTAGTGGATATCTAGGATTACCACGAATTAATTGTACTTGAGTAGGGTTAAGGAAAATAAGTGCTCTTAAAATAACCTTAACCACCTCGTGGTCATCCCATTTTGCGCTCCCGAGGTTGCGCACTTGGTTCACCAAGGTTTTGAGCCGGTTGTACATGTCTTGTGGCTCCTCCCCTTGGCGAAGACGGAAGCGACCGAGCTCCCCCTCGATCGTTTCCCGCTTGGTGATCTTTGTGAGTTCATCACCCTCGTGCGCCGTCTTGAGTAGGTCCCAAATCTCCTTGGCGTTCTTCAACCCTTGTACTTTGTTGTATTCCTCCTTGCTTAGAGAGGCAAGGAGGATGGTTGCGGCTTGGGAGTTGAAGTGCTCGATTTGGGCCACTTCGTCCGTGTCATAGTCCTCATCCCCTACGGATGGTACCTGTACACCATACTCAACAACATCCCATAATCTTTTGTGGAGAGAGGTTAGATGAAATCGCATCAAATTACTCCACATAGCATAATCTTCACCATTAAAAGTTGGTGGTTTGCCTAATGGGACGGATAGTAAAGGTGTATGTTTAGGAATGCGAGGGTAGCGTAGGGGAATCTTACTATACTTCTTACGCTCTTGGCGTTTAGAAGTGACGGATGCCGCGTCGGAACCGGAGGTGGAGGTCGATGAAGTGTCGGTCTCGTAGTAGACCACCTTCCTCATCCTTTTGTGCTTGTCCCCACTCCGATGCGGCTTGTGAGAAGAAGATTTTTCCTTCTTCTCCTTGTGGTGAGAAGAGGAAGATCTTTTCTCCTTCCGCTTGGAGGAGTTCTTCTTCTTCTCCCTTCTCTTGGTGCGGGACTCTTCCGATGAAGTGCTCCCTTGGCTTGTAGTGGGCTTGTCGTCGCCGGTCTCCATCTCCCTCTTGGTGTGATCTCCCGACATCACTTCGAGCGGTTAGGCTCTAATGAAGCACCGGGCTCTGATACCAATTGATAGTCGCCTAGAGGGGGGGTGAATAGGGCGAAACTGAAATTTACAAAATAATCACAACTACAAGCCGGGTTAGCGTTAGTAATAAAGAAACGAGTCCGCGAGAGAGGGCGCAAAACAAATCGCAAGCAAATAAGAGTGTGACACGAGGATTTGTTTTACCGAGGTTCGGTTCTCGCAAACCTACTCCCCGTTGAGGAGGCCACAAAGGCCGGGTCTCTTTCAACCCTTCCCTCTCTCAAACGATCCCACGGATCGAGTGAGCTTTCTCTTCTTCTCAATCAAACGGGAACAAAGCTTCCCCGCAAGGGCCACCACACAATTGGTGCCTCTTGCCTTGGTTACAATTGAGTGTTGATCTCAAGAACAAGTGAGAAAGAAAAGAATGCGATCCAAGCGCAAGAGCTCGAAAGAACACAAGCAAATCACTCTCTCTAGTCACTATGGAATTGTGTGGAATTTGGAGAGGACTTGATCTATTTGGTGTGTCTAGAATTGAATGCTAGAGCTCTTGTAGTAGTTGAGAAGTGGAAAACTTGGATGGCAATGAATGTGGGGTGGTTGGGGTATTTATAGCCCCAACCACCAAAAGTGACCGTTGCTGGAACCTGTCTGTTCGATGGCGCACCGGACAGTCCGGTGCACACCGGACAGTCCGGTGCCCCTGCCACGTCACCATTGCCGTTGGATTCTGACCGTTGGAGCTTCTGACTTCTGGGCCCTCCTGGGTGTCCGGTGCACACCGGACAAGTACTGTTTGATGTCCGGTGCACCGGTATGGGCGATCCTGACGTCTGCGCGCGCTGCGCGCGCATTAAATGCACCGCAGGGAGCCGTTGGCGCCGCAGGGAGCCGTTGCTCTGCAGGCGCACCGGACAGTCCGGTGCACACCGGACATGTCCGGTGAATTATAGCGGAGCGGCTGCCGCGCGAACCCGAGGCTGGCGAGTTGAGGAGGCCGCGCTTCCTTGGAGCACCGGACACTGTCCGGTGTACACCGGACAGTCCGGTGAATTTTAGCGCGCCGGCTTCCGAGAATTCCCGAGGGCGAAGAGTTTGAGTCGAAGTTCTCTGGGCGCACCGGACATGTCCGGTGCACACCGGACAGTCCGGTGCCTTCAGCCAGAGGTGCCCTCGGTTGCCTCATTGCTCCTTTGTTGAATCCAACACTTGGTCTTTTTATTGGCTGATTGTGAACCTTTTGCACCTGTATAACTTATGCACTAGAGTAAACTAGTTAGTCCAATGTTTGTGTTGGGCAATTCAACCACCAAAATTATTTAGGAGCTAGGTGTAAGCCTAATTCCCTTTCAGCTAGCAAGATACGAATGGACTCTACCCTAGCCACAGGAGCAAAAGTCTCCTCAAAGTCCAAACCTGCGACTTGGGCATAACCTTTTGCCACAAGTCGAGCCTTGTTCCTTGTCACCACTCCGTGCTCGTCTTGTTTGTTGCAGAACACCCACTTGGTTCCCACAACATTTTGCTTGGGACGAGGCACCAGCGTCCAAACTTCATTGCGCTTGAAGTTGTTAAGTTTCTCCTGCATGGCCAACACCCAATCCAGATCTAGCAAGGCCTCCTCTACCCTGAAAGGCTCAATAGAGGAGACAAAAGAGTAATGTTCACAAAAATTAACTAGTCGAGACCGAGTAGTTACTCCCTTGCTAATGTCACCCAGAATTTGGTCGACGGGATGATCCCTTTGAATCATCGCTCGAACTTGGGTTGGAGGTGCCGGTTGCGCTTCTTCCTCCATCACATGATCATCTTGTGCTCCCCCTTGATCACACGCCTCCTTTTGATGAACTTGTTCAACGTCTTGAGTTGGGGGTTGCACCGTTGTTGAGGAAGAAGGTTGATCTCGTTCATCTTGTTCCTGTGGCCGAATGTCTCCAATCGCCATGGTTCGTAAAGCGGCCGTTGGAACATCTTCTTCATCTACATCATCACAATCAACAACTTGCTCTCTTGGAGAGCCATTAGTCTCATCAAATACAACGTCGCTAGAGACTTCAACCAAACCCGATGATTTGTTGAAGACTCTATACGCCTTTGTATTTGAATCATAACCTAATAAAAACCCTTCTACAGCTTTGGGAGCAAATTTAGAATTTCTACCCTTCTTCACTAGAATGTAGCACTTGCTCCCAAATACACGAAAGTACGATACATTGGGTTTGTTACCGGTTAGTAGCTCATACGAAGTCTTCTTGAGGAGTCGATGAAGGTAGACCCTGTTGATGGCGTGGCAAGCCGTGTTCACAGCTTCTGACCAAAAGCACTCGGGGGTCTTGAACTCTCCAAGCATCGTCCTCGCCATATCGATTAGCGTCCTGTTCTTCCTCTCTACCACACCATTTTGCTGTGGTGTGTAGGGAGCGGAGAACTCGTGCTTGATCCCTTCCTCCTCAAGAAACTCCTCCACTTGAAGGTTCTTGAACTCGGACCCGTTGTCGCTCCTAATCTTCTTCACCTTGAGCTCAAACTCATTTTGAGCTCTCCTGAGGAAGCGCTTGAGGGTCCCTTGGGTTTCAGACTTATCCTGCAAAAAGAACACCCAAGTGAAGCGGGAAAAGTCATCAACAATAACTAAACCATACTTACTTCCTCCTATGCTTAGATAGGCGACGGGTCCGAAGAGGTCCATATGCAGCAGCTCCAGAGGTCTTGATGTGGTCATCACATTCTTGCTGTGATGTGCTCCTCCCACCTGTTTACCTGCTTGACAAGCTGCACAAGGTCTATCTTTTTCGAAATAAACATTTGTTAGACCTATCACGTGTTCTCCCTTTAGAAGCTTGTGGAGGTTCTTCATCCCCACATGTGCTAAGCGGCGATGCCACAGCCAGCCCATGCAAGTCTTAGCCATTAAGCATGCATCTAGACCGGCCTCTTCTTTTGCAAAATCAACTAAGTAAAGCTTGCCGTCTAGTACACCCTTAAAAGCTAGTGAACCATCACATCTTCTAAAGACAGACACATCTACATTAGTAAAAAGGCAATTATATCCCATGTTGCATAGTTGACTAACAGATAGCAAATTGTAACCAAGAGACTCAACTAAAAACACATTTGAAATTGAGTGCTCATTAGAAATTGCAATTTTACCTAACCCTTTTACCTTGCCTTGATTCCCATCACCGAATATAATTGAATCTTGGGAATCCTTATTTTTGACGTAGGAGGTGAACATCTTCTTCTCCTCCGTCATATGGTTTGTGCATCCGCTGTCGATAATCCAGCTTGAGCCCCCGGATGCATAAACCTGCAAGGCAAATTTAGGCTTGGGTCTTAGGTACCCAACTCATGTTGGGTCCTGCAAGGTTAGCACAAATGTCCTTAGGGACCCAAATGCAAGTCCTGTCTCCCTTGCATTTTGCCCCTAACTTCCTAGCAACTATTTTCCTATCCTTTCTACAAATAGCAAAGGAAGTGTTTAAAGCACAATAAATTATAGAAGGTTCATTCACTACTTTCCTAGGAGCATGAATAACATTCTTTCTAGGCACATGAGCAATATTTCTTCTAGGCATATGTACAACATTTCTCCTACACATATCTCTATCGTGCTTATAGGAAGAACTAGAAGCAAACATGGCATGAGAATCATAAACATGTAAATCAAAATCATTATAAGCATTTCTAGCATGTCTCTTATCATGGTATAAGAAAGCATGGTTCTTTTTAGCACCACTAGCCATAGGGGCCTTCCCTTTCTCCTTGACGAAGATGGGAGTCTTATGGCTTGTTAAGTTCTTGGCCTCTCTCTTGAAGCCAAGACCATCCTTAATTGAGGGGTGTCTACCAACCGTGTAGGCATCCCTTGCAAATTTTATTTTATCAACTTCACTCTTGCTAGTCTTAAGTTGGGCATTAAGACTAGCCAATTCCTCATTTAATTTGGAAATTAAAACTAGGTGTTTACTACAGGCATCAACATCGAAATCCTTACACCTAGTGCAAATCATAACATGTTCTACACAAGAATTAGATTTATTTGCTACTTCTAACTTAGCATTTAAATCATTGTTAACACCTTGTAAAGTAGAAATGGTTTCATGACAAGTAGATAGTTCATAAGAAAGCATTTCATTTCTTTTCACTTCTAAAGCATATGATTTTTGTGCCTCTACAAATTTATCATGTTCATCATACAATAAATCCTCTTGCTTTTCTAAAAGCCTATCCTTTTCATTCAATGCATCAATCAATTCATTGATTTTATCTATCTTAGATCTATCTAAGCCCTTGAACAAGCATGAATAATCTATGTCATCATCATCACTAGACTCATTATCACTAGACGAAGCATAAGTGGAGTCTTGAGTACTCACCTTCTTCTCCCTTGCCATAAGGCATGTGAGACGCTCGTTGGGGAAGAGGGAAGACTTGTTGAAGGCAGTAGCAGCGAGTCCTTCATTGTCGGAGTCGGAGGAGGAGCAATCCGAGTCCCACTCCTTTCCTAGATGCGCCTCGCCCTTTGCCTTCTTGTATTGCTTCTTCTTCTCTCTTTTGTTCCCCTTTTCCTGGTCACTTTCATTATCGGGACAGTTAGCGATAAAATGACCAAGCTTACCGCATTTGAAGCATGAGCGCTTCCCCTTTGTCTTGGTCTTGCTTGGCTGCCCCTTGCGACCATTTAGCGCCGTCTTGAATCTCTTGATGATGAGAGCCATCTCTTCATCATTGAGTCCGGCCGCCTCAATCTGTGCCACCTTGCTGGGTAGCGCCTCCTTGCTTCGTGTTGCCTTGAGAGCAAGGGGTTGCGGCTCGTTGATCGGACCATTCAAGGCGTCGTCCACATACCTCGCCTCCTTGATCATCATTCGCCCGCTAACAAATTTCCCAAGAACTTCTTCGGGCGACATCTTGGTGTACCTGGGATTTTCACGTATATTGTTCACCAAATGAGGATCAAGAACGGTAAATGACCTGAGCATTAGGCGGACGACGTCGTGGTCCGTCCATCGTGTGCTTCCGTAGCTCCTTATCTTGTTGATAAGGGTCTTGAGCCGGTTGTATGTTTGCGTCGGCTCCTCGCCCCTTATCATTGCGAACCGTCCAAGCTCACCCTCCACCAACTCCATCTTGGTGAGCAAGGTGACGTCGTTCCCCTCATGAGAAATCTTGAGGGTGTCCCAGATTTGCTTGGCGTTATCCAAGCCGCTCACTTTATGGTATTCATCCCTGCACAAGGAAGCTAGAAGAACAGTAGTAGCTTATGCATTCTTATGAATTTGTTCATTAATGAACATGGGACTATCCGAACTATCAAAGTGCATTCCACTCTCTACAATCTCCCATATACTAGGATGGAGAGAGAATAGGTGACTACGCATTTTGTGGCTCCAAAATCCGTAGTCCTCTCCATCAAAGTGTGGGGGCTTGCCGAGTGGAATGGAGAGCAAATGTGAATGTGAACTTTGCGGAATACGAGAGTAATCAAAAGAAAAGTTCGAATTAACCGGTTTCCTTCTCTCGTAGTCGTTGTGGTCTTCGTCCTTTTGGGAAGAAGTAGACTCGTCGCTGTCGTAGTAGACGATCTCCTTGATGCGCCTTGTCTTCTTCTTCTTCCCTTCCTTCCGTCTTTGGCCCGAGCCGGAGTCGGTAGGCTTATCGTCCTTCGGCTCGTTGACGAAGAATTCCTTCTCTTTGTCATTGATCACAATACCCTTCCCCTTAGGATCCATTTCTTCGGGCGGTTAGTCCCTTTGTGAAGAGAACGGCTCTGATACCAATTGAGAGCACCTAGAGGGGGGGGGGGGGTGAATAGGTGATCCTGTGAAACTTAAAACTTAAGCCACAAAAAGTTGTTAAGTGTTAGCACAATAAGTTGCCAAGTGGCTAAAGAGAAGTCTCAACAAAACACAATACCACAAGAGATCAAGCACAGAGGTGACACAGTGGTTTATCCCGTGGTTCGGCCAAGACCAACGCTTGCCTACTCCACGTTGTGGCGTCCCAACGGACGAGGGTTGCAATCAACCCCTCTCAAGCGGTCCAAAGACCCACTTGAATACCACGGTGTTTTGTTTTTCCTTTCACTATCCCGTTTGCAAGGAATCTCCACAAATTGGAGTCTCTTGCCCTTACAAGTATATGATCACAAAGAAGCACAGAGTAAGGGAGGGAAGCAACACACACAAATCCACAGCGAAACGCGCACACACACGGCCAAGAATCGAGCTCACAAGAGTATCACAAAGTTCTCACTAGAACGGAGCTCGAATCACTTAGAATGACAAACGAATGCGCAAAGACTGAGTGTGGATGATCAAGAATGCTCAAAGGTTTCTTGTATCTCTCCTCCATGCGCCTAGGGGCCCCTTTTATAGCCCCAAGGCAGCTAGGAGCCGTTGAGAGCAAATCCGGAAGGCCATCCTTGCCTTCTGTCGTCGGGGGCACCAGACAGTCCGGTGCACACCGGACACTGTCCGGTGCCCGATTTCTTTCCTTAACTGGCGCTGCCGACCGTTGCAGACCGTTGGCAGATCTGGAGCCGTTGGCGCACCGGACATGTCCGGTGCACACCGGACAGTCCGGTGCCGTCTTCCGACCGTTGGCTCGGCCACGTGTCCCGCGCAGATCGCGCGGCCGACCGTTGGCCCCGCCGACCGTTGGCTCACCGGACAGTCCGGTGCACACCGGACAGTCCGGTGAATTTTAGCCGTATGCCGTCGGCGAATTCCCGAGAGCAGCCAGTTCACGCCGAGTCAGCCTGGCGCACCGGACACTGTCCGGTGCACACCGGACAGTCCGGTGCTCCAGACCGAGCTGAGTCTTGGCTGCACTCAGCCAAGTCTTTTACTCCTCTCTTCTTTTCTTCTACTTTCTGTTTCTAACACTTAGACAAGTATATTAGTATTCAAAACCAATGTACTAAGGCTTAGAAACATACCTTTATCCTTGATTTGTACTTTGTCCACCATTTTACAATTAGGCACCTGTGTTGGGCACTAAATCACCAAAATACTTAGAAATGGCCCAAGGGCACATTTCCCTTTCAGAATAGGAGCCTTTTCTCCTTTTCTTCATACATCATTGTGTTGCCTTCTTAATGATGAACCTAGCTTGACCTTGGGTGCACCTAGCTTATCAAGGTTAGTCACACAAGCATTCATATCATGAAGACAAGTTATGCATGGAATTTTCAACTTAGTGATCCAATTCAATGTGAAGCATATGGATATCGATTGAAGTAGATTTCTAAAATATCAAAATATGGGTTTTCAAAATTTAGAGAGTATGGATCACTAATTGTACCTTTTACAGTTTAAAAATCATATCCATGTTAGTGCATATGTATGTGATGAATATCAACAAAAAGATTCTTATGCACTTTTAGAATTAACGATAAGGGAATTTTAAACTGCATCAAGAGCAGCTATTTAGAAAACAAAGATTACAATCCATATGAATGAGATACAAATTTACCATTTTGGATTGTCTTAGCATAGCTTACTCAAGGGAAACTTATTCTCTATGACACAAGATATATAATGTTCTCCCACTAGATATGTGCATTAAGTATTTGAATGACTTGGCACATGCACTTTCAATTCAGTTAAGAGTCTCATGGGGAGTACATTACATATCATGGTCAAGGCATGACAAATTTGCAATGAATTAACTTATACCTAAGAATACTTACCACCATATAGAACGTACCATTTGTTGTACCAATTTGAAAGATCTTACTATCGGTGGTGGTGTCACTTTAGTATTCTTCTTTTCATCATTTGTGGAGACTTCCTTCTTTGTTATCTCTTTTCCTTTTAAAACTAGTCGATAAAACACTTTGAAAAGAGGTATTAGTAGTACAAGGAAGTATTTAATGAATGATGATATCTATATATGAATGGCAAACATATCATCATTTATGAGGCGTAAATGCATAAATTAAATTCCTTTTAAGTTAATGCACATGGAGCAGTGAATTCACAATATGCACTAATTTACAAATTTAAGCCAAAAGGAATTTAACCTTCATATTGACATTCCTTTCCATAGAATATATTATTACCAATTGAAAGAATGCCACTTGGAAGGAACTATTATTGGTCACATACCAAATGAAACAGTAAAAGTCTGCAAAAATAAAGCTGAAAAGGTACTGCAGAAAAAGTGAAAAAGCAATTGACGCGTTCTGAAAAGGTGACCTGACGCGACAAAAAAATGACTGAAAAAGTGCTGCAAAAGTTACTGAAAAGGTGCTGCAAAAGTTGCTGAAAAGGTGCTGCAAAAGTTGATCTGACGCCTGAAAAAGGTGCTGTTGCAGACTGAAAAAGGCGTCTGAAAAAGGGCTGACACAGTCTGAAAAAATGGTCAGACTGGCCGGTCAAACTGTGCCAGACCGGTTCAACCGGTCCTGGACACCGGTTCAACCGGTTTCAGCCAGGGGGTTTCCTGGTGAATACCAGCCGAACTGAAGTTCAACACAGAAGTTCAGCTGGTCTCCCCAGCTGAGCTAGAAAGTTCAGCTGGTCAGACCAGTTGAGCTTGGAATGAAAATTTTAAAATAATTTTCCACAATAAACCTCATTTCAAATTTTAAAATGTACACATAGATTGAATGACACACTCTATTTTAGAAACACATTCTCATGTTGTGAAACTACATAATTCACTTAGATAAAAACATTAGTCTCACAACTCTAGTCATATAGAGAATTCCTCTTTTGGTAAGTGCTTTAAGAATTTGAATTTCTTACTTAGCACTCCATTCATTTAAGAACATGAGATAATCCTCTTTATGTCTAGGTCATGGCAATAATACGATGATTAATTTGAAATATGCCACAAGATACATACAATCAATTTAAAGCATGTAGATTGTCACAATATAAAAATATGAACTTGCAATCTACCATATAATTAGATCCTTTCCAAAGCAAGGTAAAATCTTTTAAGTTCATTCTCAAGTGCTTCATTTTTCCTATGTGGCTACAAAAGACACAAAGGAATATACCAATTAAAAGCAATGTGCACTTAAGAATTAATTGTTACCATCCTTTGGATATCACTTGGTTGTAGGCCTTTTGCTTGATTCCCACAAAGGTTAATCCTTATTCCCTACAACACAAGTTCTTGCTAGAGATGAATATGAAGTTAGTGATATAACAACTCAATTCATCTTTGGGTCAATCTTAAAGAATATACAATGTAAGATTGATAGCTTGAGATAAGAATTGAGTTAAACCGCTCAAGCACCCCAAAGCTTCATATCATCTGTGGGTACCTGCAAAACTTATTAAGTACATTTTGGTACCCATTTTTGGATGGGTCCACCAAGGTTAGCTAGCAAGTACTTAGGCACCCAAATGGCCTTTGTGCTAGTTTTAGGTGAACTAATTACCTTTCTAGCACAAATGTCATTTTTGGGTCTCCTAAGCGAATATGAATGAATTGACATGGTAGGCTTAGGATACTTACTCATGGGACAATCCTTGCATAGGTGTCCCTTTCTTCGGCAAGTGTAGCAAATCTGATTTTTAATTTTGCAAGACTCCTTCTTGCCTTGCTTCTTGTTTGCTACATGGTTAGTGAGCCTCTTTCTTTCTAAGGTTAAGCCACTATCTTTTATGTAGGGACATGACTTAATCTCATGTCCCTTCTCATGACATTGATAACACTTTCTAGTGCATCTTCTCTTATTTGGAAGAGTGGCTTGTTTGTTACCTTGTGTGGAGCATGTGGAGACGTGGTTGAGGCACTTGTCATGAGCTTTGGATTTCTTATCTTGATGTTTGCTCATGACTTTCTTGGAAACCTTGGTATTCTTTTGAAGGGGTTTTGTGCATGCTACGGTTGTCCCCTTCTCAAGCTTTTTCACCATATTATCAAGGTTATCTTGAGAAGGTTGAGCATGACACTTTCCCTTCAAAAGAGTTAAGCTCCTTCTTTGCCTTCCAACTTCTTCCTTGAGCTCTTTATTTTCTTGTGTGATAGAAATATCACTAGTTCCTGAAATTTCTAGCTCAATGGAAGATTGGCTTTCTTGAGAGCAACATTTGTTAGCACATGATAATATAGTTTCTACTTGAGTACATGTGCATATGTGAGGTTGGTATGATTTCAAATTAGTTAACACAACCTCATGAGCCATTTCTAACATGATATGTGAATCCATAAATTTATTATGAGAGCACACAAGCATATCATGTTTTTCTTGCAAAGCTAGATTTTCAATATTTAGCCTTTCTATCGTGTTCTTGAACATAGCATTTTTATTTTCTAATTGAGCAATATATGATGAATGATTAACAGCTTTAATTTGCTCAATTGAAATGTCTTCATACCTTTGGACCAAATCATCATGAGAGCACTTTAGATTCTCATGCTCTTTGGTCAACTTCTCTAAGTCTTCAATTTTTCCGATGAGGATATCTTCTTGCTTATGAAGCATTTCCTTTTGTTCTTCCGCTCTTTTCATGAGTTTGAGCAAGCTCATCCGGTTCTTCTTGCTTAGTTGAGCGAAGAATTTTTGAAGATCATCCTCATCTTCACTATCACTTTCATGCTCCTCCTCATCCTCACTTTCGCTTTCACTATCACTCTCATTAGCAACAAAGCACATATGAGAAGTGGATTTGAAAGACGAACCTTGTGAAGAGGTGGATTCGTCGTTTGGTCTCCATCGATCATTTTCTTCTTCTTCAATACTTTTCTTCGCCTCATCTTCCTTCATTTTGAGGAACATCCTTTCGGCGATTCTCATGGCAAGATCTATTGCCCTAGGATCAACATCTGCACCAAAAGATGAAGTCGAGACAATCTCAACTTTTTCAAGCTTAGAAGCACTTTCGTTTCTTAGTCCCCCTGACATGATCTTTCCTCACGCGGTTAAGCGTTAGAACGAGGATTAGCCTCTGATACCAATTGTCAGCGACCTTCCCGGCCTAGCCCACTCAACTCTACACCTTTGGGCGTTTCCCGGCGCTCGTGGGCTAACACAAGCGAGCCCCTTCACTCGCTCTCAAAACCCGGGCTGTGAGAGGAGGGGAAATCTCACTTATAAGCTCACCACGGCCCCCTCCGACTAGCGAGGTGGTACTAAAGCCGGGCGCTAACGGCTAGGCTCCTGACATCCCATACCCCTTTGATACCAATTGAAAGTTGCCTAGAGGGGGGGTGAATAGGCAAGTTAAAACCTTTTCAACAAAAACTAGAAGCAAACTGGGTAAAACTGAATTGATCTCGAAATTCACCCAGTTAACTTTGGAAATGAGATGTTCTAAATGATCCACAGGGTTCAAAGTAGTAGATCTGAGAATGACACTTCTCAAAATCCACACACCAAAAAGATATAAACAAACCTTCCACGCAATGGTGAGAGAACGAAGAACACAAACAAACACAATGAGCAAGAACACAAGAGACACAAGATTTATCCCGAGGTTCGGTCACACCACCAAGGTGCCCTACTTCCTCGTTGAGGCGCCCACAAAGAGCCGGGTCTCTTTCAACCCTAATCCTCCCTTTGCCGACCACAAAGGTCAAGCTCACACACTAATCTTTGCTCAAACGAGCGGGTAATACAAACTTTCTTGTGGTCTTCCACAAGATTTGGAGACTCACAAGCGACACCTAGTCGTCTAGGAGCTAGAAGCTCCAAGAGTAATGAATCCACAAAGAACTCGATGTAGTACCAAAGCTCGAATGAAGAAGAAGAGCAAGAGAGATTTAGAGATGAAGCACAAAACCGCAGCTCTCAAGCTCACTCAAAGATTTCTCTCCAAAGATTTGAAATGGGAGAGGCAAGAGATGTGTGAGAGAGAGGGAGGTGTTTCTTGGGTTAGAAATGGAGTTCAAATCGTGCTCACCACTGTGGGGTGAGAGGTAGGAGTGAGTATATATAGGTGGAGCTCAAAACTAGCCGTTTGGGCAGATTTTTCTGCCTGAGACCGGTTGAACCGCCCCCTAGGGCGGTTGAACCGCCCCTGGCAGGCCTGGCAGCCTGTCTGCCAGTCTGACTGGCAGACTGACGCGCAGACTGACCGCAGACTGGTCAAAGTTGACCAAGACCGGTTGAACCGCCCCTAAGACCGGTTCAACCGCCTGGGGCAGGCTGACAGACAGTCTGCCAGTCAGACTGACAGACAGTCTGCCAGTCAGACTGGCAGACTGCAAGTCAGACTGCAAAAACAGGTCCTGACACCGGTTGAACCGCCCCTAGGGCCGGTTCAACCGGTATTGACCAGTGAGGTCCGGGAAAAAAAACCCCGGCTGAACTTTTCTTGGACCCCGGTTGAACCTCTCTGGACCCCGGTTGAACTTGCCCTGGACCCCGGTTGAACCTGCCTGGACCCCAGTTGAAGTTGAAGTTCAGCTGGAGTTGAGAAAGTTCAACTCAGCTGAAGTTCAGCTCAGCTGCAGCTGAAGAAGCTCAACTCAGCTGAAGTTCAGCTCAGCTGAAAAGCTCAGCTGCAGCTGAAGAAGCTCAACTCAGCTGAAGTTCAGCTCAGCTGAAAAGCTCAGCTGCAGCTGAAGAAGCTCAACTCAGCTGAAGTCAAGTTCAGCTGGAAAGCTCAGCTGCAGTTGAAGAAGTTCAGCTGCTTTTCAGCAAGAACACTCTAGGTTTCTCAACCCTAACCACGGTCAACCATAGAACGATAAAGAGTTTTTTGCTTTTCAAAAATAGCTTTTGAATAGAGAGGTTTGAGCTTTGGCAAACACCAACCTTCTTTTTGGATCCCCCTTTATAGTACGACGATTCCTATACTCAAGTTAAATAAAATAAAATGAAGTAAACTCCTTGAGTCATTGGTGTCTCATGTGTGATTTCTCCATGGCATTGCTTCATAAGGATCACAAACATCTTTGTCTCACCTTTTGAAGCAAACTCAAATCAAACCCTGTGACTTGTACCATATCACCTTATATGAGTTCAAATCATGGCTTCAAGTCACCTTACTGATGCATCAACATGTTGTAACTCTTCATAGCTGATTAGTTCATCGACTTAGTGCAAGTACTCTCTTCTTCACCTTAGCCATGGTACCTCGGTCTACAAGCCGTCGCTTGGCCTTCACCTTCGCTTAGTTCCTCGAAGCCCTTTCCTTGCTATCTTCACCCTATCAAGCCATTCTTGAGTCACATCCTATTGAGCATCCATTAAGAGAATCATTTCTTCAATATTGTGAACCTTGCTTGAATGTCTTCTAGATATAACTATTAAGATTAATCAAGCTTTAGTTTGATTCTCATATATTCATATATGGACTAATAGTAATATGGTCAAGCCAATTCACGATTCCTCATATCTTATTCACTTTGGCTTGACCAATCCTCTTAATCACTTCAACCTCTATTATGATCATATTTATGCATAGTGATTTCTCAGGACTTGTCCATATATTCAAACCAATATAGAGACCATATTATATCCATTTGCATTGTCTCACTGGTTATTTCACCTTGTGTTGAACCTTGTTCACTGATCATTATACACTATTCAAGTATGTTCATCATACTGAATTTCCTGTTCAACACTTAGCAAACTTGTTAGACCTTTAAATGTGTTGTTATCCAAATCACCAAAACTCACAAAAGGGATGAATGCACTTTCAACTTGTTATATTGTGAACTTGTGATATTTGTAAACTTTTTATATTATAAATTTGTGATCCTTATGAACTTGTTATATTGTGAACTTGTTATATCATGAATTGTGAACTTGTGATCTTTTGTCAACTTTGTTGTATTATGAAGTTTGATATGTTTACCGATCGTATTTTAGATTTCGACCGTTACCGGTGTATTTTCCGCACCAAACTTTCGTTTCCGATGTTTCCGAAATACCGACATCGTTTCCGTTTCCGGAGTTATCGTTTTCGATTTTGTTTTCGATAAAAAATTATGAAAATGGTAATGATTTTAGTGTTTACCGATCGTTTCCAACCGTTTTCATCCCTACTTACAGCTGCATGCGCCATGGCGCCCGTAAGCCATGGCGCCTCACGATTTAGGCGCCTGAGAGGCTGATCCTTGGTTTCTCATCCTCTGGAGAAGGAAACCATGCTCCATGGGCCACGTCGTCATCTCGAAAAATTAATCACCTTGCCTCCGTGGGCTTGCTCGCTCTGCTCCCTTCCTTCGCGCGCAAGGAGAGGTTACATTGTGTGTCCCTCTTCTCCGTTCCCATGGGGCCATGTTGTCGCCTGACCCTCCTCATCTATTCCACATACCTAGCCTGCACCCCACACATCGCTTCTCGCCCACCTCTGTTCTCTCAAGTCTACGCGCCTCTCATCTAAAGAAATTCATTAATAGATTAAAGTAAGCATCGAGATAGTGATATCTTAAATTTGATAATAATAATAATAATAATAATAATAATAATAATTTTAGGTTTAAAAAAAACTCAGAAGACAAATATAATAAAATGAGAAAATCATATTCCTTATGGTGTATGTGAATGATGTTCTATTAGCAAGCAGTGATAATAATATGCAATTAGAGACTAAAAGTTTTCTATCCTCACGCTTCGATATGAAATATCTCGAGGAGATATCTTATATATTGGGAACTGAGATTCACCAAGATAGAAATAAAGATGTATTAGATCTATCACAGAAGATATATATACAACATGTTATTAATAATTTTAGTATACATACGTTTAACTACACACCAGCTAATGTATAGTCATGGGCGATAATTTGGGAATTGATCAAGGTCCAAAGAACCAACATGAGATCAATCCAATGAAGTTGGTTTCATATGCTTTGACTATTGAAAGCAAAATGTATGCTCTGACTTGACATTATTCATATCTAGCATGCTTGTCAAATTTCAAAAGAATTCGAGAATACAACACTAAAAAGCCATTAAAAAAGTCTCGCAATATTTGCAAGGTACGAAATACCTCATGTTAATATATATAGAAAACTAAGTAGCCTTGAGATTATAGGATACTCAGATTCAGATTATACAGGATGTGAAGAAGATAAGAAGTCCACATTAGGTTACATACTCACACTCGTAAGAGTAGCTATATCATGGAAAATTCAAAGCAAATAATCATTGCATCATTGACAATGTATGCTGAGTTTATTGCATATTACAAGGCAGCGAGGCAGGCTATGTGGCTTAAAGTTTGTACTTGGTTTAAAAGTTGTAGGCAATATATTAAAACTATTGAAGCTATAATACAATATTGAACCAGCAGTATGTTACTTCTATAACAACAAGTCAAGTAATGTTGCCAAACACATTGGCATTATGTATTATGTTAAAGGAGAAAGTCCAAGATCAAATAATTGAACTTGAGCATATATTTACCGAGCAAATGCTTGTGGATCCTCACACTAAAGGCATGTTCGGTTACACCAATCCAGAAGGGGATTGGAGGGGTTTAATTCCCCTCCTAGTCATTATTGACTACGAGGGGATTTAATCCCCTCCAATCCTCTTCTGGATTGATGTAACCGAACAAGCCCTAAAGGGCTTTCACCTAGCAAGTTCAAAAAGCACGTGGCCAACATGAGTTTAATGGGGCGAATATGGTTTTAGATTAAGGGGTCATAAAATGGAACCATCTCTCTCATGAATAATAAGTTATCTGCTTTGAGATAGAAAGGTAAATATTTAACCTTTGTTCGCTTTTGTTTCTGAATTTGTGCTTTCTTTGATTTCAAAGGAATAAAGTTGAATTACGTGTTTTAGTCTTAATTATTTATGATTAATGTGATTTATTTATATCGTCTTTTACACATACGAGACTCATGCAATCCTACCTATGCCCGTAGCGGCATCCAACTAAAAACGAAACTATGGAGTGAGTCCCTGAGGCTTCTCGGGTAGGACCACGGTGGGCCAAAATCTGTCCGATGGAGATTTGACGAACTTGACCAGCGGCAGAAGAGGCCTATGGCATGCGTCACATTTTATTTCTAGCTAGTTGAGCCTATATTCGACCCAGTATCTACTTGTGCCATAATATCTGGGCCGTGACTGTTCAACACAACAGCCCATCGTAACGTGCTACCAACCGCGACAATATTCCGTGCATGAACTCGAAGCAAGCACAACTGCTCGGTTTACAGTGTTGTAGTATACTCAGTGGTAAACAAGCAGAGAGACAGAGAAATGACAGCGATATTCTTTATTGCAGAGGAGATTTTGTTTATATACAACCAAAAGGTGTATCCCTAAGAGGTGTGTCCTTTGAGGAGAAACCGTCGCGCCCTTTGGAGTGGATTGATCACAAAATATTGTAACATACAGGACTCCAGATCCAGTCACACGTAGACAGCTGCGCTCTACAATTGGATTAATTGCCGTGCGCATATGACAAATATTGCTGGGCCCGCCCAGGGCAAAAGGCTTCATAACTCCGCGAACTATTACGTGGCAGCAAACAGAGCCAGAGAGCGTTGTAATATATGACAAATAGTCCTTTCCGTTCGAAATCAGCAACAATTTAAAATTCTTAGAGAGTTAAAACATCTTAAATTTAACTAAAACAATAGATAAAATTGTAAACATTTGTGGCATCAAATAGATACACTATAAAAATAGAATTAGTAAAGAATTTAATGATACTCTAGTTAGAATCATAAGTATTATTGTTTTATTATTTAAATTTTACCAAACTTAACATGTTTTATCTCTAAAAAAAAATCAAAACTGCTTATAATTTGAGGTAAAGTGAGTACTAATTTAGTGTATGGCAAATAAAGGGCCGGGACAGCAGCAGATATCGTCGTTAGTGGACTTGGATTCGCTTAAACTTGGAGTTATTCGTGCATTCCATGCTAGCTAGTTCTATCACAATTCGACACATGCATGTAGCTGAGAGTCATCCCAAGCACACTAGCTGTAGGGATCGTCAACCACAAACGTCAGAAAGTCCTAGCACACAGGCAGAAACTAAAGAGCTAGCACCATCATATGCATGACAATATATCACAACGCAATATCCAAAATCCTTCTCAGTGGTTCGCATCACGGTGTACAATTCAAACAAACATTACGCAATGAAAACAGAAGTCGTCGTCTGGCAATACCAAACAGTCCATGGTGCATGCATGTCATGCATAATCTGAAGATTGCCAAAACGCAAAAAAGAAAAGGGGCTTGGAGGGGCGGGACAGAAGCGCACAAGATCGAACAAGCAAGCCTGCTCCCATCATGCCTATTTATACGTCGTCGCCGCCGCCAAAGGGAGATACTCCCGGCCATCTCCAGATACATACTCCACCTTCTACCCGCGCGGCCGCGCGTGCGGAACCGGCAGTATGTATGTGGATAATATGCTTCCACGGCTAGAGGTGGCCGGGCGAGGGCCATAGATCATCGTCTGTCTGGTGAGAAGATTAGGGAGTGTCGTTATCATGGACGGGGATATATCCTCCGCCAGCACACACGCCGCCCACCCACGGGAGCACATGCGTCGAGGTGGCTGCCGCGACAGAGATGGCAGGCCTGGAAAGCGACGTGACGAGGGGAGTTCAAGATCTCGGCATCAGGCCGAGGCCGGCCGTGCAGCTAGCGGCGAAGGAGGGGATCGATCGGAGGCGCGGAGGAATTCGTTCTGCCTCTGCTCTCCGGCCCTAGCTCCTCTCGCTTCCATGCCATCCCACGCGTCTCATGCAATAATACGAGCGGGCCGGCCGGCCGGCAGAGCGGGAGGGACGGAGCCCCCTTGCCGGCGCCAGATTGAATGATTCGATTCGTTTGCTTTATGCTTCTCCCCCTCTTTCTCTCCCACCTGTTGTAATGCTACACAAAGCCAAGGCCATATGAATCTCCCTTTTGTGTCTCAGTGACAGAGAGAACCCCGGCCGCCACTACCGCCTCGCCGCAGGAGTTGCACTATCTGAGCGTGCCTTAATGCACACTTGTTGGGTTCTGGTTGGATGCACGCTTTCATCCTACATGTATGCAACACCAATTAATTTCCGAGGGCGGTACAATTAGAAAACTAGTGAAGTCATTCGTGCACACACAACAGCACTCCAGACGATTTTCGATCACTAGGTTTATTTTTGGTGGCCGCCAAAAATAAAACTTATTTTTGGCGATTGACTAAGGCCGTCGAGTACTATAGCCCTCGAAAATAAACAAATTTAAACAACGGCAGTCTTTCTTCTCGCCGCGCCACGTCACGCCGCTCCTCCCTTGTTGCGCCGCCCACGCCCGGCCCCAGCCGGCCTTGTTGACGAAGACTACCTAAAGCACCAGCTCGAGATCCGATCTACGACTTCGATATAGACCAGAGTAGCCGAACGACAACATTTCATGGATCGCTGGTCAGCTGGATATCCATCCAACTCGGCTAGGTTCATCCAGTTTAAGCTAGCGTTAACAGGCAAAATTGAAACCCAAAAGAGACGAGTGCCGCTCCCGTCCGAAGTCAGTCAAGCTGATACCTGGCTACGCTGTGTCACTGAAGCTAAGTCGTCCTTGAAATCTTATCAGGCCGGCTTCCCAGTGCAAGTTACACAAAACAACTCTATGCTGACGGTGGGCACTAATTTCTACGTGTGTTTTCGGTTATCGAGCACCAACGAAATTAAAATGGTCGGTCTGACTAAAGAACCGCTAGTGAAAACATCATTGCATTGGCGGCTTTATTAAAAAACACTAGAGCAATCGTACGGTTTCTACGTGCAGTTTATTAAGGACTGACCAACACAAATCATTTGAACTTGATTTTTTTGAGTATTTTAAATGACCTCATACGAAAAAACCAGACATGAGGCAAATAAACAAATAAAAACAGCCCACAGTGCACGGCAAATAAACAAATAAAAACAGCCCACAGTGCACGGCAAATAAACAAATAAAAACAGCCCACAGTGCACCATGGTCCAAGGCTTCGGGTGTACACCAGATACGACAGGCAAAGAAGGCTGCAAATCAACTTTGGGAGATAAAGGGCACCATACGTATCCAGCGCAACACTAGATACGGTACTCAGAAAGGTTAAAAATGTAATTGAGTTGGATATAAGGCGCCTAGATACGGTACTCAGAAAGGTTAAAAATGTAATTGAGTTGGATATAAGGCGCCTGATGTATCTGGTGCAGCACCAGATACGGTAGTCAGAAAGGTTGAAAATGCAATTGAGTTGGATATAAGGCAAAATGCAATTGAGTTGGATATAAGGCGCCAGACGTATCTGGTGCGCCACCAGACGACGCACCAGATACAACACTCAAAGAGGATGTAAATTGCACAAACCCAGTACAAGTCACCATACCTATCTAGTGTGGAGTCCGGTGGCACACTTGATACCCCATGGGCTCAACGATCAACAACAACAACAACAACAACAACAACTTGGTCTATCTATAGCTGACGTGGTATGTCCGGTGCACGACCAGACATATCCTTTTCCAACTATTGTTTCTGATATAACACCCAACTTGTCCAGTGCACCACAAGACATGTTCGATGAGTACATAGAATCAAGAACTGGCTTCTAACAACTATTTTGGAGTGGGGAGGTTATAATTACCACCTCATCAGGCATATCATAAATCCACGAGCTTAGACATATTACAAACAAGTCAAGGCTTCATCTCTTTAGCTCCTAGCCACCTAAGCACTCCAAAATCACTTTGTGCTTACCATATGCACTTTGCAAAGTGCCTATATAGTTGAACAATTGTTGTAGCGTTTGTGTTGGGTCGATTTATGAGGAAAGAAGAGAGGAATTGTGATCTCTCTTTCGTGGAGTTTTTTCTTTGCATTGGTAGAAGTGCTCAAGATCATTCGACTTCATGTGGAGTGGCCTTTAGAAGAATGTTCTCACCCATTGATTAGTGAAGACTCAAGCTTGACCTTTGTGATCGTTTGAAGGAGAAAAGGGTTCAAAGACATCCGATTCTTTGTGAACTCCTCAACAAAAATGTAGGATTCTATGTGTTTCTAAACTCTATGGAAAACCCATGTGTCTCTTATGGTATTTACTTTCCTACCACATTTATCTTTACTATACATGTGATTTGAGCTTAATCTCTTATTCAATCTTGTTGCTATCTTCATCCTTTCCATACTTAGTATTGCTATCATATAGCAAGTATTTATATTTGAATACATATATTGCTATGTTGTTCTCTTATTGGTCATCAAAGTAGAAACACTCAGATTAAATCTTGTATGTGAGAAAGAGTTTTTCAGGTGTTGCCTATTCACCCCCTCAAGACAACTATCGCCGCTTGTCGGCGTTTCGAGACCGGGGGGTCCCTGAGCCGACGAGTGAAGTGTTGTCGCGTTCCACAACCCAGATGGGTCGACGCGAGGCCGAACGCGAAGGGGGGGAAGTGAGGTGGCCGGAGATGGGCGTGAGAGAGGTGGAAATCCCGCGGCTTTCGTGTTCGTCCCGCGCCCAGGTCGGGTGCGCTTGCAGTAGGGGGTTACAAGCGTCCACACGGGGGAAGGAGCGAGCAGCCTCACGCGAGCGCCCGTCTCGTCCTCGTCCCCGCGCGGCCAACCCTCCCTAAGAGGGCCCTGGTCCTTCCTTTTATAGGCGTAAGGAGAGGATCCAGGTTTACAATGAGGGGTGTAGCAGAGTGCTACGTGTCTAGCGGAGGAGAGCTAGCGCCCTAAGTACACGCCATCGTGGCGGCCGGAGAGATTTTGGCGCCCGGTTTGTGTGATGTCGTGGCCATCGGAGGAGCGCCAGAGCCTGGCGGAGGGACAGCTGTCGGGGCCGTCGAGTCCTTGCTGACGTCCTCTTGCTTCCGTAAGGGGGCCGAGAGCCGCCATCGTCAGGGAGCGTGCGGGGCGCCATCATCGCCTATCTGGCGGAGCGAGCCAGATGGGACGCCGGTCTTGTTCCCCGTTGCCTGAGTCAGCTTGGAGTAGGGTAATGATGGCGCCCCCTGTTGACGTGGCCGGTCCGCGTCCTAGGTTGGGCGAGGTGGAGGCTCCTCCGAGGTTGAGGTCAAGTCCGTCTTCCGTGGCCGAGGCCGAGTCCGAGCCTCTAGGTCGGGCGAGGTGGAGGCCGTTGGCTGAGGCCAGGGCAGAATTTGAGTCCTGGGGTCGGGCGAAGCGGAGTTCGTCGTCTTCTGGGGTTGAGCCCAAGTCCGAGCCCTAGGTCGGGCGGAGCGGAGTTCGCCGTCTTCCGGGGCTTTGCCCGAGTCCGAGCCCTGGGTCGGGCGGAGCGGAGTTCGCCGTCTTCCGGGGCTTAGCCCGAGTCCGAGCCCTGGGTTAGGCGGAGCAGAGTTCGCCGTCTTTCGGGGCTTAGCCCGAGTCTGAGCCCTAGGTCAGGCGGAGCGGAGTTCGCCGTCTTCCGGGGCTTAGCCCGAGTCCGAGCCCTGGGTCGGGCGGAGCGGAGTTCGCCGTCTTCCGGGGCTTAGCCCGAGTCCAAGCCCTGGGTCGGGCGGAGCGGAGCTTCCTATGGTGTGCGGCCGGGCCTGACTGCCTGTCAGCCTCACTCTGTCAAGCGGCACCGCAGTCGGAGCGGCGCAGGCGGCGTTGTCTTTCTATCAGACTGGTCAGTGGAGCGGCGAAGTGACGGCGGTCACTTCGGCTCTGTCAGCTGAGGGGCGCGCGTCAGGATAAAGGTGTCAGGCCACCTTTGCATTAAATGCTCCTGCGATTTGGTCGGGGTTGCTTCTCGGCGAAGATAGGGCCTCGGGCGAGATGGGAGCGTGTTCGCCGCTGGAGGGGGGCCTCGGGCGAGGCGGAGATCCTCCGGGGTCAGCTACCCTTGTCCGAGGCTAGGCTCGGGCGAGGCGTGATCGAGTCCCTTGAATAGACTGATCCCTAACTTGATCGCACCCATCAGGCCTTTGTGGCTTTATGCTGATGGGGGTTACCAGCTGAGAATTAGGAGCCTTGAGGGTACCCCTAATTATGGTCCCCAACAGTAGCCCCCGAGCCTCGAAGGGAGTGTTAGCACTCGCTTGGAGGCTTTCGTCGCACTTTTTTGCAAGGGGACCAGCCTTTCTCGGTTGCGTTTTGTTCCGGTGGGTGCGCGCGAGCGCACCCGCCGGGTGTAGCCCCTGAGGCCTCGGAGGAGTGGTTTGACTCCTCTGAGGTCTTAACGCCTCGCGCAATGCTTCGGCTGGTCTGGTCGTTCCCTCTTGCGAGCTGGCCGTAGCCCGGGTGTACGGCCGGGTCCCAAGTTCTCGGGCTGGTATGTCGACGTTGTCAACGGTTTGGCCGGAGCCGGGTTTGCGAGAGCAGCCCCCGAGCCTCTGCACAGGGCGAGAGGGCGATCAGGGACAGACTCGACTTTTTTACATACGCCCCTGCGTCGCCTTTTCGCAAGGAGGAGGGGGGAAAGCGCCATGTTGCCCTCGGTGGGCGCCGAACATGGTGTCTTCGGTGAGCTGCAGGCGGGTGATCCGAGCGGACGTCCGTGCCCCATTCGTTAGGGGTCGGCTAGAGGCCCAGAGGCGCGCCCAAAAGTACCTGCGGGTGATCTGCCGGACCCGGTCCCCTGGCGACGGGGTTCGAGGGCTCGATGCCTCCCTCTGATGGGATTCCATTACAAGATCGTTCCCGCTGGTCTCGGAAATGTCCTAGGGTACCTCAGGAGCGCAACCCGAGCCTTGGTTATGTATCGAACGTACCCATGGTCATCCCTCGCTTTGTGTCTGAGGCGGCTGTGAACCCTTCGGGGGCCAGCCTTCGAACCCCTGATCAGTAGTGGGCGCGGAGCCCGAGTAGCCTGAGGCGGCCGTTGAACCCTTCCGAGGGTCCGGCCTTCGAACCTCTGACCAGTAGTGGGTGTGGAGCCCACGTGCTCTGAGGCGGCTGTTGAACCCTTCCGAAGGGCCAGCCTTCGAACCCCTGATGAGTAGGGAGGCTCGGAGCCTGGTTCCTTCACAGGGAAGGATCCCTTTCGGGGTATCCCCCTTTCCCGGTCCCTGTTGCAAGAGAGAGAAAGAGGAAAAAAAGGAAAAGGATACGAAATCGAATGACGTGGCGTACCTTTTTTGACGCGGTCATTATGGCGAAGGCAAAGCGTCGCTCGCTTCTCCTGCCAGAGGCGCTGCCTGTCCCGCCGTGGAGTTAATGCGACGAGGCGAGTGGTTCGCAGGGCAGCCGTTGCGCGTGCGTGAGCCGTTCGAGGAACGGAACACGGGCGCGTTGTCTTCATGCCGTGAGAGAGGGTTCTCTCGCTGCCCCCGGATGGGACGTAAGCTTGGCTGACGACGTGACCGCTGCTCCTGCCCGCCTGCCACCGCCATTACTGCCGGCCCGTTTTCGGCCGCATTGACCGTCGCGCCAGGCTGGAGCCACTGGGTCGTGTGCTGGGTTGCCTCGAGTCGCGGTATTGGCTCCGCAGTCGAGGAGGCGCGGTGGTGGCGCAGGTGGCGGTGCAGTTGCATGCACGAAGCATTCGGCGCGCCGGTTGCATGACGCGTGGGTCTGGGCCTCCCTGCCGGGCGTGTTGGGAGTCGGAGAAGTGCGCCCACTTGGCGCGGTTGCATGCCGCCTGCATGGCTGCTCGCCCTTTCGCCCGCTGGTCTGGGCAAAAGTGGAGAGCCGCTTGTAACCGTTGGGCGGTTGCACGCACCGCGCACGGCGGTTTGGCCTCTTCTGCTCTGGGCTGGCTTGCATAACGTGTGGGACCCAGCTCTCGCGCCGTAGGGGAGGACCTTGGAGCGTGTTGGAGAAGACTCAGCCCACGATGGCTGGGGACACAAGTAGGGAGAGTCGCCTTTAAAAGGAGGGTGACCCTCTTAGAAGGCGACCGTGTCTTCGTGCTCCCTTATGCATCGTGTCTTTCCACCTTCCAAGCCCCCGGATGGGGGATATCCGCCGTCTTTCTGCTTCGTCGTTGGAGGAACGCAACTCTACGGGAGTTGGTACCTTTCAGCCGTCGTTCGGCTTCAAGGATTTTCATCATGCAGCCCGGCTGCACCCCTCCACCGGTGGTCACCCAAGATGGTGACCTCCAGTTCGATGGCGGGGGAGAGCGAACCGGGCCGCGGCCTCTGCCCCTCCCTCAGCCTCAAGGATTTTCATCACCAGGGCTGGGGAGGGGAGTGTGCCGTGTTGGGGTCGGCCCCCCGTGTGTGCGGTGGCCCGCTCCTTCCCTCAGTGATCGGGGGGAAGGGCAGGAGTCGTCCGTGGCGCTGGCAGCTGCAGCGTGCCCGGCTCTCTGAGCCGAGCGGCTTCGGAGCCGCTCCCGGTGCCGCCTTCCGCCACGGCAGCTGGAAGAGGTTCCGTCGCCGACGAGCTTGCCGGCGCCACCCGCGGACCGACCTCCAACTCTACGGCCTTCTGTTCGTCCTTGCCTCATGAGTTTGGGCACGGGCGAGGGCCTCCTGGCAGCAGCATCCGTCCTAAGGTCATCGCTGCTGCTGTTCGGCCCCCCGGAGCAGAAGTCTTCATCGCCGCCGCTGCTGGGGCGGGCGACGGCGAGCCGTTCGTCGGTCTTCTGTTGCTCCGCAGGCCCCTCCCCCATTGAGTGGGGTTGTTCGTACCTGCGGAGGTGGAACCGGAGTTCCGTTTGTAATGGCACTTCGAATGCCAGTGTTTTTGTTCACCGTGGCTGTCGAGGCCTGAACATGTATGTAAATTCGACACGGAGCCGTGTTTTTTCCCCATTGTGGCAGAACCTCCAAGTTATTGGGCCCACATGCACCTGTCCTTGTCCCAAAGACCTCAGACAACCATGCATGTGCACCAGATAACTCAACAGGATCTGTCCGATTGCCCCAAGGACATCGGATAAACCACTTTCAACCAGAACCGCGGGATTAAGTAACACAAATCACACACACCAATATTGTTGCAGCGGAAATCTTACTACCAAATTTTACAGGTTACAAAAATTTTACATTAGTTTATCGGAGTGATTACAAAAGTATAAGTTTGAAATATATATGCTAGCTCAAGGGATCATCCTCAATAAGAAGTATAGAAGGGTTACTTAGACTTATAAGAAGGCCGAGCCCACCGGCACTTAACACCATCAACAACAGCACAAAGTTAGAACCTGAAAAACAACAGGGAATAAAACCCTGAGTATGGAATTACTCAGTAAGTCTTACCCGACTAAAGAAAAGACTCTCAAGGGTATGCTGGTTATATGGTAGTCAAGGAAAGGCTTATCAAGAATCAAGGACTCTGTTTTGCAGAAAAGCTTACTATGAGTGGATCCTTAAAAATCCAGTTTTATTTGTCAAGTTAAGTAAAATTACCTGCACTAGAGTTCTTTCTACCCTAGTTCAATCACTTGACCTGCACTAGCCAATTTCTTAACAAACCCATCATCTTTAGTGGAATGCTACGTGTAAGTCAGTGGCCAAGTCTCCATAACCGCGGAGGTACGGCGATCCGAATCGATTATACTCAGCTGAGGATCTCCAATCACACGACATATGTAGCACTTAACCCTTGCATATGTCAACCCGCCACCGGGGTTCTTAAGACCGGATCAGGTTCACGCAAACCGAGAGCACAGATACACCACCGTCCAGCCTCTTGCCACGGAGGGTACATGCTACTCTCGCCACCGCTCCACTCCCATTTCGTGTTATCTTATTCCGGCCTTAGTCTGCCCAAGGCAAGGCTTACCCATGACGAGGCATGTGACCAGTTAAAGGGTCCTCGGTCAGCAGGCCTACATCGACAAGGTCCTTAATCGACTCAGACGGAGACACTACACCGAGACTCCTTTCTCGTGCAAGTCAACCGCCCGGTCTCAGCTTAATCATTTCAACCCAAAGTTTGGTACCTGGCAGAGGTACATCTTTTCCGATGTTGAAACCATCACGGCCATGATGGATCCACCATCAAATTTTATTTTCGAAAACATCCCACCCACTTTTGCCACATCATATTTTGTAAAAACAAAACATTTTGTTTTTCTAAAGCAAGACTAAGCATCAAAATCTTTTTGTAAAACAGGTGATCAAGGAAGGTAATCAAGTTCAAGGAAGGTAATGCAGGAATTGTTTTGGCAATCAACTCCTATCACCTAATGCATCAAACAAGTGAAAAAGGTTTTTAAAACACAAGGAGGTGGCAAATGCACCGGGGCTTGCCTGAGTAACACTAGGTTAGTGTTGTTAGACGACGACTTGGCGAGTATCCTTTGGCTTGACACTCGTTCAGATTATCCATCTTTCGGTTTGTCCATCAGTATCATCCTGCGGATTACCCGCACTTGGGGTCGACTTGGCTCGTCTTTCGCATCACGCGATCAATTATCGTACCTAATTGAGATGCACGATGCACATGAATGCATATAAATTAACAGGAATATTTCAAACCTAAATAGTACTACGCGATAGCGAATTAAACTCCTAGCGGCGAGACGATGTACTATTTTAAACGGAAATACTAGTTATCGACGTACGACTAAGTGCAGTAATTACGTTTCTCTAAGTTAAACGAACCTAACGCAAACATCACGAGCAACAAATTATACACATGAAGCACAATTTGCCTAATCAACTCATCAGCTAATTAATTTAAATTCTAAATTTATCCCTCGTTTTATAATTGATACTACATCGTTCACAAAGTACTACTTTAATTTTATTTTACTTCTCACATATTTTACATGTCCACAATTAATCAAACATTTCTTTATGTCATTTATTTAGTGCAATTGACAATGACAAAATTCATCAAATAGCTATATGAAATACTAATTCATATCTATCCTTTATGTCGCCACCTCGTTTAGATATCCCTAAATTAATCTACCTTTCGCATTACTAAACCTATCGTACTTCACTTATTTTTGACACTACCACAACGCGCCTGCGCTAAATATGAGGATTATTACGACTAATAATTCTAGTTAATCCAATCATCAGATAAACGTACAAAAATTATAAATCGGCTCACCAGCACCAAACGCGACCCAATACTCGTACGAATGCTGATAAATCCTGGCTCGAGCTTCCTGTCGTGCACTTGGTGAACACCATGCTGTTGGCTCCGTCTTCATCCGACGCTTGGGATTTCTTGATGACACACGAAACGACGACGAGATCGTGTTTGGAGCGAGCTGGTGAGGTGGGGGTCGAGCAGAGGATGACAGCTTCGACGATGATATAGGAGGGTGGCATATATAGAGCTACATACCCGACGCGACGAACTAAGTCGCGAGGTCGGCCGACGAGGGATTTCAAGGTACACGACGGTCAGTCGGCGAGCTAGCAAGTTCGAATAGGGACGACTGACGTGAGGACCATGATAAATATGAAATCGAGGACTGACCAAGATACGATTGGTGAGTTGAGCGACTCCGACGATTTGACAGTGGCGACTTGGGCGAGCACAGCATGGAACGATGTCCCACCTGGCCGAACTGAAGGAAGCGCGGACCAGAGACAGAGTGGACACCAGGGCGAGTTCACGGCAACAGACACGCCTGACAACCACAGACATGGCCGGGATAACTTAAAAATACTACGACAGCCAAGAATCGGCTTGGAGACGACGACAGGCACGCATGAGAGGAGCTCGACGCGGAAACTTAACACGCCGTTGTGAGCAGAGAATTTTCGTGCGCGCAATAGAAGAATGCGACACGCGCAGCAGGGGCGAGCAGCAGGCGCCGAGCTGCGTGACAAAGCGAAATCCGGGCTGGAGCTCACGACAACAGCGAGCTGGGGCGAGCAGAAGTCCGGGCGCCATGGGACGAAAAAAAGCAGCCGGGCACACTACAGCTTGGAATCGATCCTAGAAACGGCGACTGGCACGGATGGGTGGAGTTCGCGGACAAGGACGTTCCAGCAGGCAGAGAGGCACCGCGGCCACCATGGGGAACGAGCCGGAGCTGCACGCGCACGTGAAAATCGCTCGGCAGAGAGGACGGACAGGGAGCTGTGCGCGGGGAGCTGCCGATGGCTAGAGACGCGAGCAGGGAGCCGCTGGGGCGAGCAGGGCGCTGCAAGGGAGCTCCACGGCGAACTTGAGGACGAACACCATGGGAAGCAGGAGAGCTCGGCGCTAAAAAAAATTCGAGCAGGGAGGATTGAGCGAGCTGCGCGCGGCAGAGAGAAACTTGACCGGCTGAGAGATAAAGATGCCACGAGGAAGTAGCTTGGCCTCCATGGAGCGGCTTGGCTGGAGGAGTGAGGAGCACAGAGGAGAAGCCTTGGCCGGCAGGAGGCAAGCGCGCGACGCCAGCAGAGGAGATGGAGACGCCGTGGAAGATGAGCGCCGGCCACCAGGAAGGAGCTCAGCGCGGCTGGATTCTTATGCTCGAGTTGAGCGGCGGTTGAGCGGCAAGACAGCGGTAGGGATAAGGATCCTGCAGATTTTTCCACGGATCCAGAGCGACGGCGGATGAAGATGAGCAGAAAAATCACGGCAGGGAGATAAGAACGATGACTCGATCCGTATGATGTGCTGGAGATAAAATAATGGAGACGTTCTCCACGTAGAAGAAGACAGGAATGAATAGGCACGGTGCTACGATGGGGAGATAAGATTGAGCAGTTTTTTTTTTCTCTCATTTTCTCACTTTCTTTTTTAACAGAAATTGAAGATATTTTAGATCCTGGTATTTAACGATGTTTACGATGTAGACAGTAATTGTGACACGGTTTTGATTTGACGAATACTCGTGAGTTGGATAAATTCGTACCGTTAATTCACCTTTTTAAATCAAGGCGAAAAGCCACAGACCGAATTAATTTTTGAACTGGCTCTAGACTCGATACTTTAGAAAGGAATAAATTTTAAACTGTGTGAGCCGAATACGGCATCACAATCGGAGTTTCCCCGGAGACGATGTCAACATCGTCACGGGAGCGAGCTGTAGACGGGTTCAAACCGGACGAGATTAGATTCGATATTTTAGGCGACGTTTGATTTAATTGATCCTAATTGGTTTTCACCGTTATCCAAACATTCGATCGGAGAACAACTCAAACAATAATCCTGCGCCCCTTAGATCCGAGTGTGGTCCGATTTAATTTTGCTTCACTTCTATTATCGAGTTCCAATTAGTTGGTTCTCGATAAAATCATCCGAGTGAGTCGGACTTCCGAATTCGGATTCGTGCGAGCGATGAATTTTAAATAATCACCGGACGCACTGATTTTCAGAACAAATATGTTCCGAACAGCTCGAAAATTTAGAAAGAGCCCGTACGATTAAAGATAAAAACGATGTCGCACTCGCGACAGATGGAACAGATGCGATATTAAAATCGCGATAAGCGAAGATGATTAAAATTAACAATCCGTTTTATCCAGTGATTACGTGCTTAATTCCATACTCGTTGTCCAGCGGAATATAAACACCAGGGGTGTTACAACCTTCCCCCCTTAAAAGAATCTCGTCCCGAGATTCGGAGCGAAAGACTTCTAATGGTAGAGAAGCATGTAACCCATGTCCATATCAGTGATAATCATAAGGCTGTTCCAAGTAAAGGCGAGTGTTTCAGAATGTTGTTTCTCTAGTGGACATAACATGTATCGCCATAAGCTAATTTAGAAATGTCCACTAATAGAGACGATATCTGCCAGAGGAACACATAAGGTTCCATGTGTGCAGTTTGCTTTTTCTGATGACACTGTACTATCTGAGTCTGTTGAGCGAGCGGTAATTACGCGATTTTACCCAACCAGAATCAGATGCACCATCTTGGGTAAAACACACAGAAAGAGGTTTACCAACAAGTGGTCACGATAAGTTCATAGCACACGTGACAAGTGCGGATGTCGAACAACACCACAGTTGACTCGTGGCTAGCCAGAAAATCCAAGTCCCTGAAAGGTGATATAGATTCGAGAGAATCACCAGTGGAGAGATCTGTAGATGCGGACTTTGCAACCAGTCCATTGTACCCAGTACTAGTCACGGCTCGAGTTGATCACACATGCTAGAAAAGTATACGTGAGGCGATCGAGGCATGACTAGAGCGATAATTAGGTGGTTATTAGTCGAATTAACTCGGATTTTGTAAGTACTTTCTCAGGATGGTTTGTGCCAAAGTGAGTTTAGATAACTCGACCAATCGATCTCTAAACTCAACCTTTGTTCATTGGGCAGTTACAAGTTAGTAAAACCAACTTGTTGAACTACTTTTGACATTGAGCAAGTCCTCTCGGCACCATCGGTAAGCCAAGGGTCGAGAGTTCACATTTGCTAACAAAAAGGCATGCATTTGTGTAGAAATCCATTTGGTCATGTTGTTCATCCGTTTCTTCATGCGAGATGAATTGACTTGGTTAGGAAATACAGGGATTAAACGAGAGAGCGAATGAACAAACTCCTGCATCTCAACAGCAGGGAAAGTCAATCTCCAATTTGAGAGCTAATCAGTTGTCTCTCGACACTAAAAAGCTCCAAGGCTTCACCTTTACACAAAGGATGTAAAGGAAACTTGTATGAGTAGTCACTACCACGATCAAAAGAAATAAGACCACATATGAAAGTGGTATGCCCTTTTGATCCAATAGAGATGATAGATGTTGCTTGATCACTTGACAAACAACATAGAAATTGTTTCAAGGGAAGGAGTTCACGGAAGATCACACATCAGTGTAGTTCCACAATGGATCATGACTAGAGACATCGATACCAGCATGCGCCAAGCAGCATAACCTTGCGTGTACATTCACAAGGGGCTCTCAGTTTCGCTGCGGCACCATAAGTCATTAATCGTGACACCATTACCGAACTGGCACTAATAATGAATCTCACGTAGCAAAAATAGATTGTGCCAAGATAACGTATTGACATAGTCTCATAATGGATTACAACTACTAACCGTGATACCAGCGCGTGCCGAGCAGCACAACCATGTGTGTACATTCACAGGAGGCCCTCGGTCTCGTCACGACACCATTGGTTTTAGTCATAACACCATTACCAGACGTAACCAATAAGAAATCTCGCGCGACACCAATGGATTGGGCAAGGGTGAAAATATACAAAGAGATACTCCACCAGTAAAGATGGTTACAAGTAGAGAGCCAAATAGATCATGGCCCGATGAAATGAACAAGGCATGGCCATAACCTAAACTTGATGAAAGAAGTACGATGGGAGACTGTTAATTCAGCCCCGAGCATATTTGTATGCCCATCGCAGAGATTACAAGGTCAAGGATCAACATCTCATTAGATACGGAGGGAAAACAATCATAAGATTAAGTTGGTAGGCCTTCAATAGAGATGGGGAATCCAAAGGCATCAAACTTTAAGAAAATGGTCGGACAAGCTTTTCCTAGGTTAGGTTAATAAGGCGACAAGATGATCCACAAGGAGAGGCTGAATACAATAGGGACCTCAACCTGCATCAACTGAACAAGGGAATGGTTCTAAAAGGAGACATGACTCGAGATTCTTGTTTCAAGTCCGGGTACACTTTAGGTCCAACAAAGAAATTATCTAGGCATTTATTGTTATGTGTTTGGTTATGGAGTGATAACGAAAAATTTAAGTTTTGGGTCATGGTTCACTAAATGAGGACATGGCCTAGTTTTGGGTTTAGGCCATCAATTACCAACTCTCTATTGGCACATCAAGCACAAGAGCAAGCACATATATAACACCTAAAGAGGTTACCTAAAGAACGGAGGATAGCTATTTTATCGAAGTTCATAATTCAACATTACACCACATTATCTACAATCACTGGTTACTGGAATAAAGAGGAGAGAAGCATTTTGGATGTATAGGTGACAAACATGATGCAACAATCAGGATGCATGCTCGTCCTATTCGTCCTCACTGATTTTTGCCAACCCACTGTGGCAATAGCGTTCTATATCGGTGGCATTCGTTCTCTCTCGTTATTTTGCTAGTCGTTAGCTACACATACGTTTTCGAGGTTAGTGTACCTGCAGAAAAATCCATCATAGCCCAATTCCCAATGATGCAAGTCACACATGACAGTTTATCACAGTTTATACTCCATATATTGCTATATGGAGGCCAGCTCATCATTAAGCGCCGAGCCACGCATAGGCGCCGTTGCCACACTTTAACCATAGGGCAACTCATTATGGTAACTCACCTTCTTACCTGAACGTCGATCCATTCAAGACTGAATGGCTTTCAAAAATAACAATACACATGTATGCAATATCCACCCGGTTATGGTTTTCAACTAAGCCACCTGATAGTCCTTAAATTTAGGGCTTAACAGAGGATGTCGCTAGCATTATAGTTTTCAAAACTGTTTTTCAAAGCCAAACAATGTGTTTAGTTGAAAATAGGTTTTTCAAAACCAAAACTTTTGTTTTGAAAATACGTATGTGACCGTATATACTTAATCCAGCTCCGATACCAGCCTGTGGCAGAACCTCCAAGTTATTGGGCCCACATGCACCTGTCCTTGTCCCAAAGACCTCAGACAACCATGCATGTGCACCAGATAACTCAACAGGATCTGTCCGATTGCCCCAAGGACATCGGATAAACCACTTTCAACCAGAACCGCGGGATTAAGTAACACAAATCACACACACCAATATTGTTGCAGCGGAAATCTTACTACCAAATTTTACAGGTTACAAAAATTTTACATTAGTTTATCGGAGTGATTACAAAAGTATAAGTTTGAAATATATATGCTAGCTCAAGGGATCATCCTCAATAAGAAGTATAGAAGGGTTACTTAGACTTATAAGAAGGCCGAGCCCACCGGCACTTAACACCATCAACAACAGCACAAAGTTAGAACCTGAAAAACAACAGGGAATAAAACCCTGAGTATGGAATTACTCAGCAAGTCTTACCCGACTAAAGAAAAGACTCTCAAGGGTATGCTGGTTATATGGGAGTCAAGGAAAGGCTTATCAAGAATCAAGGACTCTGTTTTGCAGAAAAGCTTACTATGAGTGGATCCTTAAAAATCCAGTTTTATTTGTCAAGTTAAGTAAAATTACCTGCACTAGAGTTCTTTCTACCCTAGTTCAATCACTTGACCTGCACTAGCCAATTTCTTAACAAACCCATCATCTTTAGTGGAATGCTACGTGTAAGTCAGTGGCCAAGTCTCCATAACCGCGGAGGTACGGCGATCCGAATTGATTATACTCAGCTGAGGATCTCCAATCACACGACATATGTAGCACTTAACCCTTGCATATGTCAACCCGCCACCGGGGTTCTTAAGACCGGATCAGGTTCACGCAAACCGAGAGCACAGATACACCACCGTCCAGCCTCTTGCCACGGAGGGTACACGCTACTCTCGCCACCGCTCCACTCCCATTTCGTGTTATCTTATTCCGGCCTTAGTCTGCCCAAGGCAAGGCTTACCCATGACGAGGCATGTGACCAGTTAAAGGGTCCTCGGTCAGCAGGCCTACATCGACAAGGTCCTTAATCGACTCAGACGGAGACACTACACCGAGACTCCTTTCTCGTGCAAGTCAACCGCCCGGTCTCAGCTTAATCATTTCAACCCAAAGTTTGGTACCTGGCAGAGGTACATCTTTTCCGATGTTGAAACCATCACGGCCATGATGGATCCACCATCAAATTTTATTTTCGAAAACATCCCACCCACTTTTGCCACATCATATTTTGTAAAAACAAAACATTTTGTTTTTCTAAAGCAAGACTAAGCATCAAAATCTTTTTGTAAAACAGGTGATCAAGGAAGGTAATCAAGTTCAAGGAAGGTAATGCAGGAATTGTTTTGGCAATCAACTCCTATCACCTAATGCATCAAACAAGTGAAAAAGGTTTTTAAAACACAAGGAGGTGGCAAATGCACCGGGGCTTGCCTGAGTAACACTAGGTTAGTGTTGTTAGACGACGACTTGGCGAGTATCCTTTGGCTTGACACTCGTTCAGATTATCCATCTTTCGGTTTGTCCATCAGTATCATCCTGCGGATTACCCGCACTTGGGGTCGACTTGGCTCGTCTTTCGCATCACGCGATCAATTATCGTACCTAATTGAGATGCACGATGCACATGAATGCATATAAATTAACAGGAATATTTCAAACCTAAATAGTACTACGCGATAGCGAATTAAACTCCTAGCGGCGAGACGATGTACTATTTTAAACGGAAATACTAGTTATCGACGTACGACTAAGTGCAGTAATTACGCTTCTCTAAGTTAAACGAACCTAACGCAAACATCACGAGCAACAAATTATACACATGAAGCACAATTTGCCTAATCAACTCATCAGCTAATTAATTTAAATTCTAAATTTATCCCTCGTTTTATAATTGATACTACATCGTTCACAAAGTACTACTTTAATTTTATTTTACTTCTCACATATTTTACATGTCCACAATTAATCAAACATTTCTTTATGTCATTTATTTAGTGCAATTGACAATGACGAAATTCATCAAATAGCTATATGAAATACTAATTCATATCTATCCTTTATGTCGCCACCTCGTTTAGATATCCCTAAATTAATCTACCTTTCGCATTACTAAACCTATCGTACTTCACTTATTTTTGACACTACCACAACGCGCCTGCGCTAAATATGAGGATTATTACGACTAATAATTCTAGTTAATCCAATCATCAGATAAACGTACAAAAATTATAAATTGGCTCACCAGCACCAAACGCGACCCAATACTCGTACGAATGCTGATAAATCCTGGCTCGAGCTTCCTGTCGTGCACTTGGTGAACACCATGCTGTTGGCTCCGTCTTCATCCGACGCTTGGGATTTCTTGATGACACACGAAACGACGACGAGATCGTGTTTGGAGCGAGCTGGTGAGGTGGGGGTCGAGCAGAGGATGACAGCTTCGACGATGATATAGGAGGGTGGCATATATAGAGCTACATACCCGACGCGACGAACTAAGTCGCGAGGTTGGCCGACGAGGGATTTCAAGGTACACGACGGTCAGTCGACGAGCTAGCAAGTTCGAATAGGGACGACTGACGTGAGGACCATGATAAATATGAAATCGAGGACTGACCAAGATACGATTGGTGAGTTGAGCGACTCCGACGATTTGACAGTGGCGACTTGGGCGAGCACAGCACGGAACGATGTCCCACCTGGCCGAACTGAAGGAAGCGCGGACCAGAGACAGAGTGGACACCAGGGCGAGTTCACGGCAACAGACACGCCTGACAACCACAGACATGGCCGGGATAACTTAAAAATACTACGACAGCCAAGAATCGGCTTGGAGACGACGACAGGCACGCATGAGAGGAGCTCGACGCGGAAACTTAACACGCCGTTGTGAGCAGAGAATTTTCGTGCGCGCAATAGAAGAATGCGACACGCGCAGCAGGGGCGAGCAGCAGGCGCCGAGCTGCGTGACAAAGCGAAATCCGGGCTGGAGCTCACGACAACAGCGAGCTGGGGCGAGCAGAAGTCCGGGCGCCATGGGACGAAAAAAGCAGCCGGGCACACTACAGCTTGGAATCGATCCTAGAAACGGCGACTGGCACGGATGGGTGGAGTTCGCGGACAAGGACGTTCCAGCAGGCAGAGAGGCACCGCGGCCACCATGGGGAACGAGCCGGAGCTGCACGCGCACGTGAAAATCGCTCGGCAGAGAGGACGGACAGGGAGCTGTGCGCGGGGAGCTACCGATGGCTAGAGACGCGAGCAGGGAGCCGCTGAGGCGAGCAGGGCGCTGCAAGGGAGCTCCACGGCGAACTTGAGGACGAACACCATGGGAAGCAGGAGAGCTCGGCGCTAAAAAAAATTCGAGCAGGGAGGATTGAGCGAGCTACGCGCGGCAGAGAGAAACTTGACCGGCTGAGAGATAAAGATGCCACGAGGAAGTAGCTTGGCCTCCATGGAGCCGCTTGGCTGGAGGAGTGAGGAGCACAGAGGAGAAGCCTTGGCCGGCAGGAGGCAAGCGCGCGACGCCAGCAGAGGAGATGGAGACGCCGTGGAAGATGAGCGCCGGCCACCAGGAAGGAGCTCAGCGCGGCTGGATTCTTATGCTCGAGTTGAGCGGCGGTTGAGCGGCAAGACAGCGGTAGGGATAAGGATCCTGCAGATTTTTCCACGGATCCAGAGCGACGGCGGATGAAGATGAGCAGAAAAATCACGGCAGGGAGATAAGAACGATGACTCGATCCGTATGATGTGCTGGAGATAAAATAATGGAGACGTTCTCCACGTAGAAGAAGACAGGAATGAATAGGCACGGTGCTACGATGGGGAGATAAGATTGAGCAGTTTTTTTTCTCTCATTTTCTCACTTTCTTTTTTTTAACAGAAATTGAAGATATTTTAGATCCTGGTATTTAACGATGTTTACGATGTAGACAGTAATTGTGACACGGTTTTGATTTGACGAATACTCGTGAGTTGGATAAATTCGTACCGTTAATTCACCTTTTTAAATCAAGGCGAAAAGCCACAGACCGAATTAATTTTTGAACTGGCTCTAGACTCGATACTTTAGAAAGGAATAAATTTTAAACTGTGTGAGCCGAATACGGCATCACAATCGGAGTTTCCCCGGAGACGATGTCAACATCGTCACGGGAGCGAGCTGTAGACGGGTTCAAACCGGACGAGATTAGATTCGATATTTTAGGCGACGTTTGATTTAATTGATCCTAATTGGTTTTCACCGTTATCCAAACATTCGATCGGAGAACAACTCAAACAATAATCCTGCGCCCCTTAGATCCGAGTGTGGTCCGATTTAATTTTGCTTCACTTCTATTATCGAGTTCCAATTAATTGGTTCTCGATAAAATCATCCGAGTGAGTCGGACTTCCGAATTCGGATTCGCGCGAGCGATGAATTTTAAATAATCACCGGACGCACTGATTTTCAGAACAAATATGTTCCGAACAGCTCGAAAATTTAGAAAGAGCCCGTACGATTAAAGATAAAAACGATGTCGCACTCGCGACAGATGGAACAGATGCGATATTAAAATCGCGATAAGCGAAGATGATTAAAATTAACAATCCGTTTTATCCACTGATTACGTGCTTAATTCCATACTCGTTGTCCAGCGGAATATAAACACCAGGGGTGTTACACCCATTTTCGAGCACTAAGACTCGCCTTTTGGTTGTCTGAACCGCTTCACCAAGCGTGAGTCGCCCCGTGTAAAGGTGACGAGTGAGGTATCCGTATCCCGGAGGCGTAGGAGTCCCTCGACTCGGTCAGCCTTGTTGTTCGAGGCTTCCCTTGCTTAGTTAGAGGAAACCCTCGGCCGCTCTTCGATGAGCCGAGGCCAGGGGTAGTGGTGCCAGCGCGAACAGAGGCAGAGTCGGCTCGAAAAGAAGACCAGGTCGGCCGGAGCCTGGCCGGGTCGTCCGTTAGCAGGACCGACGCCGGAATTGACCTGCCGAGGCCTCGGGCCGGGCTGATGTCCTTGGGGGACAGCTAGCCGAGGCCCCGGGGTGACCGGCCGAGCTGCCTGCTCGGGCCGGATTCTTGGAGAAGACCCTAGCGGCGATGGCCCGGGCTTGGTGATGACGTTGTTGTTCAGAGCGGAGACCCTTGGACCGCGTCGCCGTCCGAGGCTACGTCGGACCTCGCCAAAGGTGTTGTCGATGCCGAGGGTGCTGCCGCTCCCTTTAGACGTCAAGATCTGAGCCTGCAGGATCGGATTATCTTGTAGCGCGTGTTTTCTGCGGCCGCCGAGGCCGAAACACACCCTCGCCGTATTGTAAAGCCGTGTCTCCTTTCCTCTTGTTTCGAGTATCTGGACTTTTTTGTCGGTAACATAACTGTTTGTGCGAGCGAGAGTTGCTTCTCACGGAAGGTGATGAGTGAGGTATCCGTATCCTGGAGGCGTAGGAGTCCCTCGGCTCGGTCGGCCTTGCCGCTTACGCGCACTCTTACCCATCCATGGGGTTCTATCACCGACGCAGTCGAGAAGGCTCGAAGAATCGCTCTGGCAGAAGAGCTTCCGAACGTGAAGACTTGTTCGGTCCGCGGAATCACTTATCCGAACGTGAGTTACTTATGGCAGAAGGTGACGAGTGAGGTATCCGTATCCCGGAGGCGTAGGAGTCCCTCGGCTCGGTCAGCCTTGGCTGCTTACGTGTACTCCGTCGTTTTCAGGATCCACTTTCGAAGTAGTCGAAAAGCACGAAAGACATCCCGACAGAAAAGATCTTTTTTCGAGGAAAATTTTGACGCAGAGGGGGTTCCCCCCTTTTAGCCCCCGAGGGAGGGTTGGGCTTTGCCGAGGCAAGGCTGACCCTTCCTTGATGACTAAACTTTGCGTGAGAGCGAGGTATATGAACAACTTGAAAACATCTTAAGGGTAGAAGCGACGTAGCTGTTGGATGTTCCAAGCGTTGCTGTAGACCTCGCCTTGACTATTGGCCAGCTTGTATGTTCCGGGTTTTAGAACTTTGGCGATGACGAACGGCCCCTCCCAGGGGGGCGTGAGCTTGTGTCGACCTCGGGCGTCTTGTCGCAGCCGAAGCACCAGGTCGCCCACCTAGAGGTCTCGGGACCGGACCCCTCGGGCGTGGTACCGCGCCGAGTGTAGTAAGGCCTTGTCCCGAGCCTCTTCCAGCTGGTCCAGCGAGTCTTCTCGACTAGCTTGGTTGCTTTGGTCGTCATAGGCCCTCGTCCTCGGGGAACCGTGTTCTAGGTCTGTGGGCAAGATGGCCTCGGCCCCATAGACTAGAAAGAATGGCGTGAAGCCCGTGGCTCAGCTCGGTGTCGTTCTCAGGCTCTAGACCACCGAGGGGAGTTCCTTCATCCATCACTTGCCGAACTTGTTGAGGTCGTTGTAAATCCGAGGCTTGAGCCCTTGTAGAATCATGCCGTTGGCACGCTCTACTTGCCCATTCGTCATGGGATGAGCCACGGCGGCCTAGTCCACCCGGATGTGGTGATCCTCGCAGAAGTCCAGGAACTTTCTGCCGGTGAACTGGGTGCCGTTGTCGGTGATGATGGAGTTCGGGACCCCGAAACGATGGATGATGTTGGTGAAGAACGCCACCGCCTGCTCGGACCTGATGCTGTTCAGGGGTCGGACCTCGATCCAGTTGGAAAATTTGTCGATGGCGACCAACAGGTGCGTGTAGCCCTCGGGTGCCTTCTGCAAGGGGCCGACGAGGTCCAGACCCCACACAGCAAAAGGCCATGTGATGGGTATTGTCTGCAGAGCCTGAGCGGGCAGGTGGGTCTGCCTTGCGTAGAACTGACACCCTTCGCAGGCGCGGACAATTCTAGTGGCGTCGGCCACCGCCGTTGGCCAGTAGAAACCTTGTCGGAAAGCATTTCCGACAAGGGCTCGAGGTGCTGCGTGGTGGCCACAAGCCCCCGAGTGTATTTCTCGGAGGAGTTCCTGACCTTCGGTGGTGGAGATGCATCGATGGAGGATGCCTGAAGGGCTGCGGTGGTAGAGCTCCTTCCCTTCTCCCAGCAAGACGAAAGACTTGGCGCGCCGCGCCAACCGCCGAGCTTCGGCTCGGTCAAGGGGTAGCTCTCCTTGGTGGAGATATTGCAGGTACGGGGTCTGCCAGTTTTGATCAGGCGTGACCCCGCTTTGCTCCCCCTCGACGCGCATACCTCGGGCCGAGCCGAGGGTGCCTCGGGACGAGCCGAGGGTGCCTCGGACTGTGCCGAGGGTACCTCGGGCTGGGCCGAGGGTGCCTCAGGCTCGGGCGCGTCGTCGATCTTGATGGAGGGTTGATGCAGATCTCGGGAGAAGATGTCCGGGGGAACCGTCGTTCGCCCCGAGGCTATTTTAGCCAGCTCGTCCGCAGTCTCGTTGTAGCGCCGAGCGATGTGGTTGAGCTCAAGCCTGTAGAACTTGTCTTCCAGGCGCCGAACCTCATCGCAATAGGCGTCCATCTTTGGGTCGCGGCAGTGGGAGTTCTTCATGACTTGGTCGATGACGAGCTACGAGTCACCGCGGGCGTCGAGGCGTCGGACCCCTAGCTCGACGGCAATCCGCAACCCGTTGACCAGAGCCTCGTACTCAGCTACATTGTTGGACGCTGGGAAGTGGAGGCGTAGCACGTAGCGTAGGTGCTTCCCGAGGGGCGAGATGAAGAGTAGGCCTGCGCCAGCTCCTGTCTTCATCAGCGACACATCGAAGAACATGGTCCAGAGCTCCGGTTGGATTGGGGCTGTTGGTAGTTGGGTGTCGACCCATTCAGCCACGAAGTCCGCCAAGACCTGGGATTTGATGGCCTTCCGAGGGGCGAACGAGATTGTTTCGCCCATGATTTCCACCGCCCACTTTGCGATCCTACCCGAAGCCTCTCGGCAATGGATGATCTCCCCCAGGGGGAAGGATGACACCACAGTTACCGGATGAGACTCGAAGTAGTGTCGCAACTTCCGCCGTGTCAGGATCATCGCGTACAGCAGCTTCTGGACTTGTGGGTAGCAGATTTTGGTTTCGGACAGTACCTCGCTGACGAAGTAGACTGGCCTCTGAACGGGCAATGCATGTCCCTCTTCTTGCCTCTCGACCACAATCGCGGCGCTAACCACCTGAGTGGTCGCGGCGACGTAGACCAAGAGGGCTTCTCCGGCAGCGGGGGGCACCAAGATAGGCGCCTTCGTGAGGAGCGCCTTCAGGTTCCCAAGGGCTTCCTCGGCCTCAGGGGTCCAAGTGAAGCGCTCGGCCTTCCTTAAGAGGCGGTACAGGGGTAGACCTCTTTCACCGAGGCGTGAGATGAAGCGGCTCAGAGCCGCGAGACATCCCATGACCCTCTGTACGCCTTTCAAGTCCTGGATGGGCCCCATGCTGGTGATGGCTGCGATCTTCTCCGGGTTGGCTTCGATGCCCCGCTCGGAGACAATGAACCCCAAGAGCATGCCTCGGGGCACCCCGAAGACACACTTTTCGGGATTGAGCTTGACACCTTTCGCCTTGAGACATCGGAATGTCACTTCAAGGTCGGAAAGGAGGTCGGAGGCTTTCCTCGTCTTGACTACGATGTCATCGACGTAGGCCTCGACTGTGCGGCCAATGTGCTTGCTGAACACATGGTTCATGCACCGCTGGTACGTCGCGCCCGCATTCCTCAAGCCGAACGGCATGGTGACATAGCAGTACATGCCGAAGGGTGTGATGAAAGAAGTCGCGAGCTGGTCGGACTCTTTCATCCTGATTTGGTGATACCCTGAGTAGGCATCGAGGAAAGACAGGGTTTCGCACCCAGCAGTGGAATCCACGATCTGATCGATGCGAGGCAGAGGGTAGGGAACCTTCGGACATGCTTTGTTTAGCCCAGTGTAGTCTACGCACATCCGCCATTTCCCCCCTTTCTTTCTCACAAGCACAGGGTTGGCAAGCCATTCGGGATGGAATACCTCTTTGATGAACCCTGCCGCCATTAGCTTGTGGATCTCCTCGCCTATGGCTCTGCGCTTCTCCTCGTCGAATCGGCGCAGAGGCTGCTTGACGGGTCAGGCTCCGGCCCGGATGTCCAGCGAGTGCTCGGCGACATCCCTCGGTATGCCGGGCATGTCCGAGGGACTCCACGCGAAGACGTCGGCGTTCGCGCGGAGAAAGTCGACGAGCACTGCTTCCTATTTGGGATCGAGCCCGGAGCCGATCCGGACTTACTTGGAGGCGTCGCTGCTGGGGTCGAGGGGGACGGACTTAACCGTCTCCGCTGGCTCGAAGTTGCCGGCATGACGCTTCATGTCTGGCACCTCCTTAGAGAGGCTCTCCAGGTCGGCGATGAGGGCCTCGGACTCGGCGAGGGCCTCGGCGTACTCCACGCACTCCACGTCGCATTCGAACGCGTGTTTGTACGTGGGGCCGACGGTGATGACCCCGTTGGGGCCCGGCATCTTGAGCTTGAGGTAGGTGTAGTTGGGGACGGCCATGAACTTCGCGTAGCAGGGCCTCCCCAATACCGCGTGGTAGGTTCCTCAGAACTCGACCACCTTGAACGTTAGGGTCTCCCTTCGGAAGTTGGAGGGTGTTCCGAAGCAGACGGGAAGATCGAGTTGTCCGAGGGGCTGGACGCGCTTCCCGGGGATGATCCCATGGAAAGGCGCAGCGCCCGCCCAGACAGAGGACAGATCGATACGCAGAAGCCCGAGGGTCTCGGCGTAGATGATGTTGAGGCTGCTGCCTCCGTCCATGAGGACCTTGGTGAGCCTGACGTCGCCGATGACGGGGTCGACGACGAGCGGGTATTTCCTCGGGCTCGGTACATGGTCGGGGTGGTCGGCTTGGTCGAAGGTGATGGGCTTGTCGGACCAGTCCAGGTAGACTTGCGCCGCCACCTTCACCGAACAGACCTCCCGGCGCTCTTGCTTGCAGTGCTGAGCCGAGGCGTTCGCCGCTTGCCCGCCGTAGATCATGAAGCAGTCGCGGACCTCGGGGAACTCTCCTGCCTGGTGATCTTCCTTCTTGTCGTCGTCGCGGGCCCTGCCACCCTCCGCGGGTGGCCCGGCCCTGTGGAAGTGGCGCCAAAGCATGACGCACTCCTCAAGGGTGTGCTTGACGGGCCCCTGGTGATAGGGGCATGGCTCCTTGAGCATCTTGTCGAAGAGGTTGGGACCTCCGGGGGGTTTCCTAGGGTTCTTGTACTCGGCGGCGGCGACAAGGTCCGCGTCGGCGGCGTCGCGTTTCGCTTGCGACTTCTTCTTGCCCTTCTTCTTGGCGCCGCGCTGAGCTGACGCCTCGGGGGCATCTTCCGATGGGCGGCCCTAGGGCTGCTTGTCCTTCCGGAAGATAGCCTCGACCGCCTCCTGGCCAGAGGCAAACTTGGTGGAGATGTCCATCAGCTCGCTCGCCCTGGTGGGGGTCTTGCGACCCAGTTTGCTAACTAGGTCGCGGCAGGTGGTGCCGGTGAGGAACGCGCCGATGACATCCGAGTCGGTGATGTTGGGCAGCTCGGTGCGCTGCTTCGAGAATCGCCGGATGTAGTCTCGGAGAGACTCTCCCGGGTGCTGTCGGCAGCTTCGGAGGTCCCAGGAATTCCCGGGGTGCACGTACGTGCCCTGGAAATTGCCGGCGAAAGCTTGGACTAGGTCGTCCCAGTCGGAGATCTCCCCCGGAGGCAGGTGCTCCAACCAGGCGCGAGCGGTGTCGGAGAGGAACAGGGGGAGGTTGCGGATGATGAGGTTGTCATCGTCCGTTCCACCCAGTTGGCAGGCCAGACGATAGTCTGCGAGCCACAGTTCCGGTCTCGTCTCCCCCGAGTACTTTGTGATAGTAGTCAGGGGTCGGAACCGGGTCGGGAACGGCGCCCGTCGTATGGCCCGGCTGAAGGCCTACGGACCGGATGGTTCGGGCGAGGGACTCCGATCCTCCCCGCTGTCGTAGCGCCCCCCACGCCTGGGGTGGTAGCCTCGGCGCACCCTCTCGCCGAGGTGGGCCCGATGATCGCGATGATGGTGTTCGTTGCCGAGGCGACCCGGGGCCGCAGGCGCTGTGTTGCGCGTGCGCCCGGTGCAGACCGAGGCTTCCCGCATGAATCGGGAAGTCGCGGCACGATGTTCCGAGGGGTACCCCTGCCTTCGGGAGGCGGAGCTCTCGACCCGCCGGGCCGCGGTGCCTTCCAGGAGATCCTTGAGCTCTCCCTGGATTCGCCGCCCCTCGGTGGTTGATGGCTCCGGCATCGCGCGGAGGAGCATTGCTGCTGCAGCCAGGTTCTGGCCGACCCCACTGGATGCGGGTGGCGGCCTGACCCTGACATCGTCGGCGATGCGGTGCTGGAAGCCCTGGGGTAGATGACGCATTTCTCCGGCCGGAGGTTGGCCCGCCCATGCCTGCCCGACGTCCCGGCGGATTGGCTCAAGCGCTCCTGCTCCCTCGTCGAGCCTGGCCTGCACCCAGCGGATTTGCTCGAGTTGTGGGTCGTGACCCCCCGCCGGAACGGGGACCACAGCTAGCTCCCGCGGGATGTCAACACGAGGCATCGGCCTAGGGAGATCACCGTCCTCCGGCATGCCGAGATGGTTGCCTTCGGAGGGACCCCCTAGATCGACGTGGAAACATTCGCGACTCGGGCCGCAGTCCTCGTCGCTGAGGCTACGGCTACCGTCGGAACAGTCGGAAAGGCAGCAGTCGCATGCGGTCATGAAGCCTCGCATGGCACTAGGGTTGCCAAGTCCGGAGAAATCCCAACAGACGCTGGGCTCGTCGTCTCCCTCGGACCCAGAGGGCCCGTAGGTCGAGACGTCCGTCAGCCAGTCCCAAGGTGACCGCATACGAAACCCCAGAGGGTTCGGATTCGCCTCTACGAGGGCGTCCGCCAAAGCGGAGCCGCTAGGCGGGTCGAGGCTAAATCCGAAAGGCGTGGGATGGGAATCGGTCAGTACCTCTTGGTCGACGGGCGGTGATGAGGTCACGTCGGGGACTGACTGCACCGTCGTCTCGGGTACGAGGGCGACACCCAGCAAGCCTTTCGCGAGCGTGCTAGCGTCGTCCGTTTGCTCGGGATTGACGCGTCGCGGGGAGACAGCGCTCGTCTTCGTCTCAAGCGCGAGGCCGATGCCCGGTGCGCCCCCCGTTGGAGTGCTGGCGTTGCCGACTCGCTCGACGGCCGACGAGGCGCCGCCTCCTGCTTGGCCTTGGTTGCCCTGCCTCCTCCTCCTCCGTCGACGGGGAAGAGGATGGGGCGAGCCTGAAGGTTGTTCTTCCACCACGCGGGGAAGACATCGTCGATCCCGCCGCCGACGGGCGGACTGTCGGCTGCCACTGTCGCTGTCGCCCGGCGGTGGAAAGAGTATCATGTCGTAGCTGTCATCGAGGGACATGAACTCAAGACTCCCAAAACGGAGCACCGTCCCGGGCCGGAGAGGTTGCTGGAGACTACCCATCTGGAGCTTGACGGGAAGCTGTTCGTCAACACGCAGCAGGCCCCTACCTGGCACGCCAACTGTCGGCGTTTCGAGACCGGGGGGTCCCTGAGCCGACGAGTGAAGTGTTGCCACGTGCCCCAGCCCAGATGGGTCAACGTGAGGCCGAACGCGAAGGGGGGAAGCGAGGTGGCCGGAGATGGGCGTGAGAGAGGTGGAAATCCCGCGGCCTTCGTGTTCGTCCCGCGCCCAGGTCGGGTGCACTTGCAGTAGGGGGTTACAAGTGTCCACACGGGGGAAGGAGCGAGCGGCCTCACGCGAGCGCCCGTCTCGTCCTCGTCCCCGCGTGGTCAACCCTCCCTAAGAGGGCCCTGGTCCTTCCTTTTATAGGCGTAAGGAGAGGATCCAGGTTTACAATGGGGGGTGTAGCAGAGTGCTACGTGTCTAGCGGAGGAGAGCTAGCGCCCTAAGTACACGCCATCGTGGCGGCCGGAGAGATTTTGGCGCCCGGTTTGTGTGATGTCGTGGCCGTCGAAGGAGCGCCAGAGCCTGGCGGAGGGACAGCTGTCTGGGCCGTCGAGTCCTTGCTGACATCCTCTTGCTTCCGTAAGGGGGCCGAGAGCCGCCATCGTCAGGGAGCGTGCGGGGCGCCATCATCGCCTATCTGGCGGAGCGAGCCAGATGGGACGCCGATCTTGTTCCCCGTAGCCTGAGTCAGCTTGGAGTAGGGTAATGATGGCGCCTCCTGTTGACGTGGCCGGTTCGCGCCCTAGGTTGGGCGAGGTGGAGGCTCCTCCGAGGTCGAGGTCGAGTCCGTCTTCCGTGGCCGAGGCCGAGTCCGAGCCTCTAGGTCGGGCGAGGTGGAGGCCGTTGGCTGAGGCCAGGGCGGAATTTGAGTCCTGGGGTCGGGCGAAGCGGAGTTCGTCGTCTTCTGGGGCTAAGCCCAAGTCCGAGCCCTGGGTCGGGCGGAGCAGAGTTCGCCGTCTTCCGGGGCTTTGCCCGAGTCCGAGCCCTGGGTCGGGCGGAGCGGAGTTCGCCGTCTTCCGGGGCTTAGCCCGAGTCCGAGCCCTGGGTTGGGCGGAGCGGAGTTCGCCGTCTTCCGGGGCTTAGCCCGAGTCTGAGCCCTAGGTCGGGCGGATCGGAGTTCGCCGTATTCCGGGGCTTAGCCCGAGTCTGAGCCCTGGGTCGGGCGGAGCGGAGTTCACCGTCTTTCGGGGCTTAGCCCGAGTCCGAGCCCTGGGTTAGGCGGAGCGGAGCTTCCTATGGTGTGCGGCCAGGCCTGACTGCCTATCAGCCTCACTCTGTCAAGCGGCACCGCAGTCGGAGCGGCGCAGGCGGCGCTGTCTTTCTATCAGACTGGTCAGTGGAGCGACGAAGTGATGGCGGTCACTTCGGCTCTGTCAGCTGAGGGGCGCGCGTCAGGATAAAGGTGTCAGGCCACCTTTGCATTAAATGCTCCTGCGATTTGGTCGGGGTTGCTTCTCAGCGAAGACAGGGCCTCGGGCGAGCCGGGAGCGTGTTCGCCGCTGGAGGGGGCCTCGGGCGAGGCAAAGATCCTCCGGGGTCGGCTGCTCTTGTCCGAGGCTAGGCTCGGGCGAGGCGTGATCGAGTCCCTCGAATGGACTGATCCCTGACTTGATCGCACCCATCAGGCCTTTGCGGCTTTATGCTGATGGGGGTTACCAGCTGAGAATTAGGAGCCTTGAGGGTACCCCTAATTATGGTCCCCGACACCGCTCATGTAGCTGACACGGTGCTTAGGGCTAACGCCATGGCTTTGCAAGCCAAGGTGAAACCTTAACAACTAGATCTAGGGAAACCATGGTCAAATCCTGAGAGCGTGTAGATGGCGGGTCTTGGTCTGTTGCAGCCTTCTCTAAGTCAGCGTTTTGAGACCGGGGGGGGGGTCCCTGAGCCGAAGAGTGAAGTGTCGCCGCGTGCCCCAGCCTAGATGGGTCGACGCGAGGCCGAGCGCGAAGGGGGGAAAGCGAGGAGGCCGGAGATGGGCGTGAGAGAGGTGGAAATCCCGCGGCCTTCGTGTTCGTCCCGCGCCCAGGTCGGGTGCGCTTGTAGTAGGGGGTTACAAGCGTCCACACGGGGGAAGGAGCGAGCGGCCTCACGCGAGCGCCCGTCTCGTCCTCGTCCCCGCGCGGCCAACCCTCTCTAAGAGGGCCCTGGTCCTTCCTTTTATAGGCGTAAGGAGAGGATCCAGGTGTACAATGGGGGGTGTAGTAGAGTGCTACGTGTCTAGCGGAGGAGAGCTAGCGCCCTAAGTACACGCCATCGTGGCGGCCGGAGAGATTTTGGCGCCCGGTTTGTGTGATGTCGTGGCCGTCGGAGGAGCGCCGGAGCCTGGCGGAGGGACAGCTGTCGGGGCCGTCGAGTCCTTGCTGACGTCCTCTTGCTTCCGTAAGGGGGCCGAGAGCCACCATCGTCAGGGAGCATGCGGGGCGCCATCATCGCCTATCTGGCGGAGCGAGCCAGATGGGACGCCGGTCTTGTTCCCCGTAGCCCGAGTCAGCTTGGAGTAGGGTAATGATGGCGCCTCCTGTTGACGTGGCCGGTCCGCGCCTTAGGTTGGGCGATGTGGAGGCTCCTCCGAGGTTGAGGTCGAGCCCATCTTCCGTGGCCGAGGCCGAGTCCGAGCCTCTAGGTCGGGCGAGGTGGAGGCCGTTGGCTGAGGCCAGGGCGGAATTTGAGTCCTAGGGTCGGGCGAAGCGGAGTTCGTCGACTTTTGGGGCTGAGCCCAAGTTCGAGCCCTGGGTCGGGCGGAGCGGAGTTCGTCGTCTTCTGGGGCTGAGCCCAAGTCCGAGCCCTGGGTCGGTCGGAGCGGAGTTCGCCGTCTTCCGGGGCTTAGCCCGAGTCCGAGCCCTGGGTCGGGCGGAACGGAGTTTGTCGTCTTCCGGGGCTTAGCCTGAGTCCGAGCCCTAGGTCGGGCGGAGCGAGCTTCCTATGGTGTGCGGCCGGGCCTGACTGCCTGTCAGCCTCACTCTGTCAAGTGGCACCGCAGTCGGAGCGGCGCAGGCGGCGCTGTCTTTCTATCAGACTGGTCAGTGGAGCGGCGAAGTGACGGCGGTCACTTCGGCTCTGTCAGCTGAGGGGCGCGCGTCAGGATAAAGGTGTCAGGCCACCTTTGCATTAAATGCTCCTGCGATTTGGTCGGGGTTGCTTCTTGGCGAAGACAGGGCCTCGGGCGAGCCGGGAACGTGTTCGCCGCTGGAGGGGGGCCTCGGGCGAGGCGGAGATCCTCCGGGGTCGGCTGCCCTTGTTCGAGGCTAGGCTCGGGCGATGCGTGATCGAGTCCCTCGAATGGACTGATCCCTAACTTGATCGCACCCATCAGGTCTTTGCGGCTTTATGCTGATGGGGGTTACTAGCTGAGAATTAGGAGCCTTGAGGGTACCCCTAATTATGGTCCCCGACAGTAGCCCCCGAGCCTCGAAGGGAGTGTTAGCACTCGCTTGGAGGCTTCCGTCGCACTTTTTTGCAAGGGGACCAGCCTTTCTCGGTTGCGTTTTGTTCCGGTGGGTGCACGCGAGCGCACCCGCCGGGTGTAGCCCCCGAGGCCTCGGAGGAGTGGTTTGACTCCTCCGAGGTCTTAACGCCTTGCGCAATGCTTCGGCTGGTCTGGTTGTTCCCTCATGCGAGCTGGCCGTAGCCCGGGTGTACGGTCGGGTCCCAAGTTCTCGGGCTGGTATGTCGACGTTGTCAACGGTTTGGCCGGAGCCGGGTTTGCGAGAGCAGCCCCCGAGCCTCTGCACACGGCGAGAGGGCGATCAGGGATAGACTCGACTTTTTTACATACGCCCCTGCGTCGCCTTTCCGCAAGGAGGAGGGGGGAGAGCGCCATGTTGCCCTCGGTGGGCGCCGAACATGGTGTCTCCGGTGAGCTGCAGGCGGGTGATCCGAGCGGACGTCCGTGCCCCATTCGTTAGGGGTCGGCTAGAGGCCCAGAGGCGCGCCCAAAAGTACCTACGGGTGATCTGCCGGACCCGGTCCCCTGGCGACGGGGTCCGAGGGCTCGATGCCTCCCTCTGATGGGATTCCGTTACAAGATCGTTCCCGCTGGTCTCGGAAATGTCCTAGGGTACCTCGGGAGCGCAGCCCGAGCCTTGGTTATGTATCGAACGTACCCATGGTCATCCCTCGCTCTGTGTCTGAGGCGGCTGTGAACCCTTCGGGGGCCAGCCTTCGAACCCCTGATCAGTAGTGGGCGCGGAGCCCGAGTAGCCTGAGGCGGCCGTTGAACCCTTCCGAGGGGCCGGCCTTCGAACCTCTGACCAGTAGTGGGTGTGGAGCCCACGTGCTCTGAGGCGGCTGTTGAACCCTTCCGAGGGGCCAGCCTTCGAACCTCTGATCAGTAGGGAGGCTCGGAGCCTGGTTCCTTCACAAGGAAGGATCCCTTTCGGGGTATCCCCCTTTCCCGGTCCCTGTTGCAAGAGAGAGAAAGAGGAAAAAAGGAAAAGGATACAAAATCGAACGACGCGGCGTACCTTTTTTGATGCGGCCATTATGGCGAAGGCGAAGCGTCGCTCGCTTCTCCTGCCAGAGGCGCCGCCTGTCCCGCCGTGGAGTTAATGCGACGAGGCGAGTGGTTCGCAGGGCAGCCGTTGCACGTGCGTGAGCCGTTCGAGGAACGGAACACGGGCGCGTTGTCTTCATGCCGTGAGAGAGGGTTCTCTCGCTGCCCCCGGATGGGACGTAAGCTTGGCTGACGACGTGACCGCTGCTCCTGCCCGCCTGCCACCGCCATTACTGCTGGCCCGTTTTCGGCCGCATTGACCGTCGCGCCAGGCTGGAGCCGCTGGGTCGTGCGCTGGGTTGCCTCAAGTCGCGGTATTGGCTCCACAATCGAGGAGGCGCGGTGGTGGCGCAGGTGGCGGTGCAGTTGCATGCACGAAGCATTCGACGCGCCGGTTGCATGACGCGTGGGTCTGGGCCTCCCTGCCGGGCGTGTTGGGAGTCGGAGAAGTGCGCCCACTTGGCGTGGTTGCATGGCGCCTGCATGGCTGCCCGCCCTTTCGCCCGCTGGTCTGGGCAAAAGTGGAGAGCCGCTTGTAACCGTTGGGCGGTTGCACGCACCGCGCACGGCGATTTGGCCTCTTCTGCTCTGGGCCGGCTTGCATGACGTGTGGGACCTAGCCCCCGCGCCGTAGGGGAGGACCTTGGAGCGTGTTAGAGAAGACTCAGCCCACGACGGCTGGGGACGCAAGTAGGGAGAGTCGCCTTTAAAAGGAGGGTGACCCTCTTGGAAGGCGACCGTGTCTTTGCGCTCCCTTACGCATCGTGTCTTTCCACCTTCCAAGCCCCCGGATGGGGGATATCCGCCGTCTTTCCGCTTCGTCGTTGGAGGAACGCAACTCTGCGGGAGTTGGTACCTTTCAGCCGTCGTTCGGCTTCAAGGATTTTCATCATGCAGCCCGGCTGCACCCCTCCGCCGGCGGTCACCCAAGACGGTGACCGCCAGCTTGATGGTGGGGAGAAGCGGACCGGGCTGCTGCCTCCGCCCCGCCCTCAGCTTCAAGGATCTTCATCACCCTTGCTGGGGCGGAGGGCGAGGCGAGTTGGGAGGCCGCCTCCGCGTGGGTCGGTAACCCTTTTCTTCCCCCGACATCTGGGCGAGAAAGGCATCTCCCAGCTCCACGGGGGCTTCCCCCAGGCATGCCGGGGTAGGCGGACCGCCGCTGCTCAGCCAGGGTGCAGCATTCCGTCCTCCGCCCGGACGATGGTTGCGCCGCGTGCGGGCCGGCCATGTCCAGGCCTTCCTCGCGCCGACAGCCGCATCAGTGGTTCGCCCAGCACGTCGTGTGCCGCGAGGGCGGCGCTCATGTTCTGGGCGGCTCCGGCGAGGGCGAGGACCTGCCGGTGCGCTTTGAGGCGTCTGGTGCCCGCTGGCGCGGTGCTGAGGTGGCGGCAGCCGGAGAAGGCTTCTCTGTCAATGAGATTGCCAACTCCGCCCGCACCCTTGGGCCTCCGTCTTCCGGCCTGAATGGCTGGTTCTCGTCCTCGGTGAACGAGAGCCCCCGTGCCGTAGCGCCCGCCCGGAAGCCGCTGCTGAAGCTGCTCCGCCGCCCGGGGCGGAGGACATCGTTGCTGCTGCCGGAACGGGCGACGGCGAGCCACCCGTCGGCCTTCTGTTGCTCCGCAGGCCCCCAATCGCGTGGGGTTGCTCGTACCTGCGGAGGTGGAACCGGAGTTCCGTTTGTAATGGCACTTCGAATGCCAGTGTTTTTGTTCATTGTGGCTGTCGAGGCCTGAACATGTATGTAAATTCGGCACAGAGCCGTGTTTTTCCCCATTTTCGAGCACTAAGACTCGCCTGTTGGTTGTCTGAACCGCTTCACCAAGCGCGAGTCGCCCCGTGTAAAGGTGACGAGTGAGGTATCCGTATCCCGGAGGTGTAGGAGTCCCTCGGCTCGGTCAGCCTTGTTGTTCGGGGCTTCCCTTGCTTAGTTAGAGGAAACCCTCGGCCGCTCTTCGATGAGCTGAGGCCAGGGGTAGCGGTGCCAGCGCGAACAGAGGCAGAGTCGGCTCGAAAAGAAGACCAGGTCGGCCGGAGCCTGGCCGGGTCGTCCGTCAGCGGGACCGAAGCCGGAATTGACCTGCCGAGGCCTCGGGCCAGGCAGATGTCCTTGGGGGTCAGCTAGCCGAGGCCCCGAGGTGACCGGCCGAGCCGCCTGCTCGGGCCGGATTCTTGGAGAAGACCCTGGCGACGATGGCCCGGGCTTGGTGATGACGTTGTCCTTCAGAGCGGAGACCCTTGGACCGAGTCGCCGTCCAAGGCTAGGTCGGACCTCGCCAAAGGTGTTGTCGATGCCGAGGGTGCTGCCGCTCCCTTTAGCCGTCAAGATCCGAGCCTGCAGGATTGGATTATCTTGTAGCGTGTGTTTTCTGCGGCCGCCGAGGCAGAAACACACCCTCGCCGTATTGTAAAGCCGCGTCTCCTTTCCTCTTGTTTCGAGTATCTGGACTTTTTTGTCGGTAACAGAACTGTTTGTGCGAGCGAGAGTTGCTTCTCACGAAAGGCGATGAGTGAGGTATCCGTATCCCGGAGGCGTAGGAGTCCCTCGGCTCGGTCGGCCTTGCCACTTACGCGCACTCTTACCCGTCCATGGGGTTCTGTCACCGACGCAGTCGAGAAGGCTCGAAGAATCGCTCCGGCAGAAGAGCTTCCGAACGTGAAGACTTGTTCGGTCCGCGGAATCACTTATCCGAACGTGAGTTACTTATGGCAGAAGGTGACGAGTGAGGTATCCGTATCCCGGAGGCGCAGGAGTCCCTCGGCTCGGTCAGCCTTGGCTGCTTACGTGTACTCCGTCGTTTTCAGGATCCACTTTCGAAGTAGTCGAAAAGCACGAAAGACATTTCAGCAGAAAAGATCTTTTTTCGAGGAAAATTTCGACGCAGAGGTGGTTCCCCCCTTTTATCCCCCGAGGGAGGGTCGGGCTTTGCCGAGGCAAGGCTGACCCTTCCTTGATGACTAAACTTTGTGTGAGAGCAAGGTATATGAACAACTTGAAAACATCTTAAGGGTAGAAGCGACATAGCTGTTGGATGTTCCAAGCGTTGCTGTAGACCTCGCCTTGACTGTTGGCCAGCTTGTATGTTCCGGGTTTTAGAACTTTGGCGATGACGAACGGCCCCTCCCAGGGGGGCATGAGCTTGTGTCGACCTCGGGCGTCTTGTCGCAGCCGAAGCACCAGGTCGCCCACCTGGAGGTCTCGGGACCGGACCCCTCGGGCGTGGTAGCGTCGCATGGACTGCTGGTACCGCGCCGAGTGTAGTAAGGCCGTGTCCCGAGCCTCTTCCAGCTGGTCCAGCGAGTCTTCTTGACTAGCTTGGTTGCTTTGGTCGTCATAGGCCCTCGTCCTCGAGGAACCGTATTCCAGGTCTGTGGGCAAGATGGCCTCGACCCCATAGACTAGAAAGAACGGCGTAAAGCCCGTGGCTCGGCTTGGTGTCGTTCTCAGGCTCCAGACAACCGAGGGGAGTTCCTTCATCCATCGCTTGCCAAACTTGTTGAGGTCGTTGTAAATCCGAGGCTTGAGCCCTTGTAGAATCATGCCGTTGGCACGCTCTACTTGCCCGTTCGTCATGGGATGAGCCACGGTGGCCCAGTCCACCCGGATGTGGTGATCCTCGCAGAAGTCCAGGAACTTTCTGCCGGTGAACTGGGTGCCGTTGTCGGTGATGATGGAGTTCGGGACCCCGAAACGATGGATGATGTTGGTGAAGAACGCCACCGCCTGCTCGGACCTGATGTTGTTCAGGGGTTGGACCTCGATCCACTTGGAAAATTTGTCGATGGCGACCAACAGGTGCGTGTAGCCCCCGGGTGCCTTCTGCAAGAGGCCGACGAGGTCCAGACCCCACACAGCAAAAGGCCATGTGATGGGTATTGTCTGCAGAGCCTGAGCGGGCAGGTGGGTCTGCCTTGCGTAGAACTGACACCCTTCGCAGGCGCGGACAATTCTAGTGGCGTCGGCCACCGCCGTTGGCCAGTAGAAACCTTGTCGGAAAGCATTTCTGACTAGGGCTCGAGGTGCTGCGTGGTGGCTGCAAGCCCCCGAGTGTATTTCTTGGAGGAGTTCCTGACCTTCGGTGGTGGAGATGCATCGCTGGAGGATGCCTGAAGGGCTGCGGTGGTAGAGCTCCTTCCCTTCTCCCAGCAAGACGAACGACTTGGCGTGCCGCGCCAACCGCCGAGCTTTGGCTCGGTCAAGGGGTAGCTCTCCTTGGTGGAGATATTACAGGTACGGGGTCTGCTAGTTTTGATCAGGTGTGACCCCGCTTTGCTCCCCCTCGACGCGCAGCGTTTCGCCCTCGGGGGCCGAGGGTACCTCGGGCCAAACCGAGGATGCCTCGGGCCGAGTCGAGGGTACCTCGGACTGTGCCGAGGGTACCTCAGGCTGGGCCGAGGGTGCCTCAGGCTCGGGCGCGTCGTCGATCTTGACGGAGGGTTGATGCAGATCTCGAGAGAAGACATCCGGGGGAACCGTCGTTCGCCCCGAGGCTATTTTAGCCAGCTCGTCCGTAGTCTCGTTGTAGCGCCGAGCGATGTGGTTGAGCTTAAGCCCGTAGAACTTGTCTTCCAGGCACCGAACCTCATCGCAGTAGGCCTCCATCTTCGAGTCACGGTAGTGGGAGTTCTTCATGACTTGGTCGATGACGAGCTGCGAGTCACCGCGGGCGTCGAGGCGTCGGACCCCTAGCTCGACGGCAATCCGCAACCCGTTGACCAGAGCCTCGTACTCAGCTACATTGTTGGACGCCGGGAAGTGGAGGCGTAGCACGTAGCATAGGTGCTTCCTGAGGGGCGAGATGAAGAGTAGGCCTGCGCCGGCTCCTGTCTTCATCAGCGACCCATCGAAGAACATGGTCCAGAGCTCCGGTTGGATCAGGGCTGTTGGTAGCTGGGTGTCGACTCATTCAGCCACGAAGTCCGCCAAGACCTAGGATTTGATGGCCTTCCGAGGGGCGAACGAGATTGTTTCGCCCATGATTTCCACCGCCCACTTTGCAATCCTACCCGAAGCCTCTCGGCAATGGATGATCTCCCCCAGGGGGAAGGATGACACCACAGTTACCGGATGAGACTCGAAGTAGTGTCGCAACTTCCGCCGTGTCAGGATCACCGTGTACAGCAGCTTCTGGACTTGTGGGTAGCGGATTTTGGTTTCGAACAGTACTTCGCTGACGAAGTAGACTGGCCTCTGAACGGGCAATGCATGTCCCTCTTCTTGCCTCTCGACCAAAATCGCGGCGCTAACCACCTGAGTGGTCGCGGCGATGTAGACCAAGAGGGCTTCTTCGGCAGCGGGGGGCACCAAGATAGGCGCCTTCGTGAGGAGCGCCTTCAGGTTCCCGAGGGCTTCCTCGGCCTCAGGGGTCCAAGTGAAGCGCTCAGCCTTCCTTAATAGGCGGTATAGGGGTAGACCTCTTTCGCCGAGGCGTGAGATGAAGCGGCTTAGAGCCGCGAGACATCCCATGACCCTCTGTACGCCTTTCAAGTCCTGGATGGGCCCCATGCTGGTGATGGCTGCGATCTTCTCCGGGTTGGCTTCGATGCCCCGCTTGGAGACGATGAACCCCAAGAGCATGCCTCGAGGCACCCCGAAGACACACTTTTCGGGATTGAGCTTGACACCTTTCGCCTTGAGACATCGGAATGTCACTTCAAGGTCGGAAAGGAGGTCGGAGGCTTTCCTCGTCTTGACTACGATGTCATCGACGTAGGCCTCGACTGTGCGGCCAATGTGCTCGCCGAACACATGGTTCATGCACCGCTGGTACGTCGCGCCCGCATTCCTCAAGCCAAACGGCATGGTGACATAGCAGTACATGCCGAAGGGTGTGATGAAAGAAGTCGCGAGCTGGTCGGACTCTTTCATCCTGATTTGGTGATACCCTGAGTAGGCATCGAGGAAAGACAGGGTTTCGCACCCAGCAGTGGAATCCACGATCTGATCGATGCGAGGCAGAGGGTAGGGAACCTTCGGACATGCTTTGTTGAGCCCAGTGTAGTCTACGCACATCCGCCGTTTCCCCCTTTCTTTCTCACAAGCATAGGGTTGGCAAGCCATTCGGGATGGAATACCTCTTTGATGAACCCTGCTGCCATTAGCTTGTGGATCTCCTCGTCTATGGCTCTGCGCTTCTCCTCGTCGAATCGGCGTAGAGGCTGCTTGACGGGTTGGGCTCCGGCCCGGATGTCCAGCGAGTGCTCGGCGACATCCCTCGGTATGCCGGGCATGTCCGAGGGACTCCACGCGAAGACGTCGGCGTTCGCGCGGAGAAAGTCGACGAGCACTGCTTCCTATTTGGGATCGAGCCCGGAGCTGATCCGGACTTGCTTGGAGGCGTCGCTGCTGGGGTCAAGGGGGACAGACTTAACCGTCTCCGCTGGCTCAAAGTTGCCGGCATGACGCTTCACGTCTGGCACCTCCTTAGAGAGGCTCTCCAGGTCGGCGATGAGGGCCTCGGACTCGGCGAGGGCCTCGACGTACTCCACGCACTCCACGTCGCATTCGAACGCGTGTTTGTACATGGGGCCGATGGTGATGACCCCGTTGGGGCCCGGCATCTTTAGCTTGAGGTAGGTGTAGTTGGGGACGACCATGAACTTCGCGTAGCAGGGCCTCCCCAATACCGCGTGGTAGGTTCCTCGGAACCCGACCACCTCGAACGTCAGGGTCTCCCTTCGGAAGTTGGAGGGTGTTCCGAAGCAGACGGGAAGATCGAGTTGTCCGAGGGACTGGACGCGCTTCCCGGGGATGATCCCATGGAAAGGCGCAGTGCCCGCCCGGACCGAGGACAGATCGATACGCAGAAGCCCGAGGGTCTCGGCGTAGATGATGTTGAGGCTGCTGCCTCCGTCCATGAGGACCTTGGTGAGCCTGACATCGCCGATGACGGGGCCGACGACGAGCGGGTATTTCCCCGGGCTCGGCACATGGTCGGGGTGGTTGGCTTGGTCGAAGGTGATGGGCTTGTCGGACCAGTCTAGGTAGACTGGCGCCGCCACCTTCACCGAACAGACCTCCTGGTGCTCTTGCTTGCTGTGCCGAGCCGAGGCGTTCGCCGCTTGCCCGCCGTAGATCATGAAGCAGTCGCGGACCTCGGGGAACTCTCCTGCCTGGTGATCTTCCTTCTTGTCGTCGTCGCGGGCCCTGCCACCCTCCGTGGGTGGCCCGGCCCTGTGGAAGTGGCGCCGAAGCATGACGCACTCCTCAAGGGTGTGCTTGACGGGCCCCTGGTGATAGGGGCATGGCTCCTTGAGCATCTTGTCGAAGAGGTTGGGACCTCCGGGGGGTTTCCGAGGGTTCTTGTACTCGGCGGCGGCGACAAGGTCCACGTCGGCGGCGTCGCGTTTCGCTTGCGACTTCTTCTTGCCCTTCTTCTTGGCGCCGCGCTGAGCTGACGCCTCGGGGGCATCTTCCGATGGGCGGCCCTGGGGCTGCTTGTCCTTTCGGAAGATAGCCTCGACCGCCTCCTGGCCGGAGGCGAACTTAGTGGCGATGTCCATCAGCTCGCTCGCCCTGGTGGGGGTCTTGCGACCCAGTTTGCTAACCAGGTCGCGGAAGGTGGTGCCGGCGAGGAACGCGCCGATGACATCCGAGTCGGTGATGTTGGGCAGCTCGGTGCGCTGCTTCGAGAATCGCCGGATGTAGTCTCGGAGAGACTCTCCCGGCTGCTGTCGGCAGCTTCGGAGGTCCCAGGAATTCCCGGGGTGCACGTACGTGCCCTGGAAATTGCCGGCGAAAGCTTGGACTAGGTCGTCCCAGTCGGAGATCTGCCCCGAAGGCAGGTGCTCCAACCAGGCGCGAGCGGTGTTGGAGAGGAACAGGGGGAGGTTGCGGATGATGAGGTTGTCATCGTCCGTTCCACCCAGTTGGCAGGCCAGACGGTAGTCCGCGAGCCACAGTTCCGGTCTCGTCTCCCCCGAGTACTTTGTGATAGTAGTCAGCGGTCGGAACCGGGTCGGGAATGGCGCCCGTCGTATGGCTCGACTGAAGGCCTGCAGACCGGGTGGTTCGGGCGAGGGACTCCGATCCTCCCCGCTGTCGTAGCGTCCCCCACGCCTGGGGTGGTAGCCTCGGCGCACCCTCTCGTCGAGGTGGGCCCGACGATCGCGGTGATGGTGCTCGTTGCCGAGGCGACCCGGGGCCGCAGGCGCTGTGTTGCGCGTGCGCCCGGTGCAGACCGAGGCTTCCCGTATGAATCGGGAAGTCGCGGCACGATGTTCCGAGGGGTACCCCTACCTTCGGGAGGCGGAGCTCTCGGCCCGCCGGACCGCGGCGCCTTCCAGGAGATCCTTGAGCTCTCCCTGGATTCGCCGCCCCTCGGTGGTTGATGGCTCCGGCATCGCGCGGAGGAGCATTGCTGCTGCTGCCAGGTTCTGGCCGACCCCACTGGATGCGGGTGGCGGCCTGACCCTGATATCGTCGGCGATGCGATGCTGGAAGCCCTGGGGTAGATGACGCATTTCTCCGGCCGGAGGTTGGCCCGCCCATGCCTGCCCGACGTCCTGGCGGATTGGCTCAAGCGCTCCTGCTCCCTCGTCGAGCCTGGCCTGCACCCCACGGATTTGCTCGAGTTGTGGGTCGTGACCCCCCGCCGGAATGGGGACCACAGCTAGCTCCCGCGGGATGTCAACGCGAGGCATCGGCCTAGGGAGATCACCGTCCTCCGGCATGCCGAGATGGTTGCCTTCGGAGGGACCCCCTAGATCGATGTGGAAACATTCGCGGCTCGGGCCGCAGTCCTCGTCGCCGAGGCTACGGCTACCGTCGGAACAGTCGGAAAGGCAGCAGTCGCATGCGGTCATGAAGCCCCGCATGGCACTGGGGTTGCCAAGTCTGGAGAAATCCCAATAGAAGCTGGACTCATCGTCTTCCTCGGACCCAGAGGGCCTGTAGGTCGAGACGTCCGTCAGCCGGTCCCAAGGTGACCGCATACGAAACCCCAGAGGGTTCGGATTCGCCTCTACGAGGGCGTCCGCCAAAGCGGAGCCGCTAGGCGGGTCGAGGCTAAATCCGAAAGGCGTGGGATGGGAATCGGTCGGTACCTCTTGGTCGACGGGCGGTGATGAGGTCACGTCAGGGACTGACTGCACCGTCGTCTCAGGTACGAGGGCGACACCCAGCAAGCCTTTCGCGAGCGTGCTGGCGTCGTCCGTTTGCTCGGGATTGACGCGTCGCGGGGAGACAACGCTCGTCTTCGTCTCAGGCGCGAGGCCGATGCCCGGCGCGCCCCCCGTTGGAGTGCTGGCGTTGTCGACTCGCTCGACGGCCGACGAGGCGCCGCCTCCTGCTTGGTCTTGGTTGCCCCGCCTCCTCCTCCTCCGTCGACGGGCAAGAGGACGGGGCGAGCCCGAAGGTTGTTCTTCCACCACGCGGGGAAGACGTCGTCGATCCCGCCGCCAGCGGGCGGACTGTCGGCCGCCACTGTCGCTGTCGCCCGGCGGTGGAAAGAGTATCATGTCGTAGCTGCCGTCGAGGGACATGAACTCAAGGCTCCCGAAACGGAGCACCGTCCCGGGCCGGAGAGGTTGCTGGAGACTACCCATCTGGAGCTTGACGGGAAGCTGTTCGTCAACACGCAGCAGGCCCTACCTAGCGCACCAACTATCGGTGTTTCGAGACCGGGGGGTCCCTGAGCCGACGAGTGAAGTGTCGCCGCGTGCCCCAGCCCAGATGGGTCGACGCGAGGCCGAGCGCGAAGGGAGGAAAGCGAGGAGGCCGGAGATGGGCGTGAGAGAGGTGGAAATCCTGCAGCCTTCGTGTTCGTCCCGCGCCTAGGTCGGGTGCGCTTGCAGTAGGGGGTTACAAGCGTCCACACGGGGGAAGGAGCGAGCGGCCTCACGCGAGCGCCCGTCTCGTCCTCGTCCCCGCGCGGCCAACCCTCTCTAAGAGGGCCCTGGTCCTTCCTTTTATAGGCGTAAGGAGAGGATCCAGGTGTACAATGGGGGGTGTAGCAGAGTGCTACGTGTCTAGCGGAGGAGAGCTAGCGCCCTAAGTACACGCCATCGTGGCGGCCGGAGAGATTTTGGCACCCGGTTTGTGTGATGTCGTGGCCGTCGGAGGAGCGCCGGAGCCTAGCGGAGGGACAGCTGTCGGGGCCGTCGAGTCCTTGCTGACGTCCTCTTGCTTCTGTAAGGGGGCCGAGAGCCGCCATCGTCAGGGAGCGTGCGGGGCGCCATCATCGCCTATCTAGCGGAGCGAGCCAGATGGGACGCCGGTCTTGTTCCCCGTAGCCCGAGTTAGCTTGGAGTAGGGTAATGATGGCGCCTCCTGTTAACGTGGCCGGTCCGCGCCCTAGGTTGGGCGATGTGGAGGCTCCTCCGAGGTCGAGGTCGAGCCCGTCTTCCGTGGCCGAGGCCGAGTCCGAGCCTCTAGGTCGGGCGAGGTGGAGGCCGTTGGCTGAGGCTAGGGCGGAATTTGAGTCCTGGGGTCGGGCGAAGCAGAGTTCGTCATCTTCTGGGGCTGAGCCCAAGTCCGAGCCCTGGGTCGAGCGGAGCGGAGTTCGTCGTCTTCTGGGGCTGAGCCCAAGTCCGAGCCCTGGGTCGGGCGGAGCGGAGTTCGCCGTCTTCCGGGGCTTAGCCCGAGTCTGAGCCCTGGGTCGGGCGGAGCGGAGTTCGCCGTCTTTCGGGGCTTAGCCCGAGTCCGAGCCCTGGGTCGGGCGGAGCGGAGTTCGCCGTCTTTCGGGGCTTAGCCCGAGTCCGAGCCCTGGGTCGGGCGGAGCGGAGCTTCCTATGGTGTGCGGCTGGGCCTGACTGCCTGTCAGCCTCACTCTGTCAAGTGGCACCGCAGTCGGAGCGGTGCAGGCGGCGCTGTCTTTCTATCAGACTGGTCAGTGGAGCGGCGAAGTGACGGTGGTCACTTTGGCTCTGTCAGCTGAGGGGCGCGCGTCAGGATAAAGGTGTCAGGCCACCTTTGCATTAAATGCTCCTGCGATTTGGTCGGGGTTGCTTCTTGGCGAAGACAGTGCCTCGGGCGAGCCAGGAACGTGTTCGCCGCTGGAGGGGGGCCTCGGGCGAGGCGGAGATCCTCTGGGGTCGGCTGCCCTTGTCCGAGGCTAGGCTCGGGCGAGGCGTGATCGAGTCCCTCGAATGGACTGATCCCTGACTTGATCGCACCCATCAGGCCTTTGCGGCTTTATGCTGATGGGGGTTACCAGCTGAGAATTAGGAGCCTTGAGGGTACCGCTAATTATGGTCCCCGACAGGTTGCATGGGGAGAAAAGGACCAGGGTTGACTATAAACTTGAGAACATCTAGTTGCCACTATTTTTAGTAGCAGCCTCATTGGCATATGGTGCCAGCGAGTTATAGAGGATTTGCTCCATGACATTGAGAAGATTGATAGTGTCATTGATGCCACAGTCGAGGCACCGATGAGCCCATCGGAATGACTAGTGCAGGAGGAACTTTCATGCTTAGAGGTTGCCTCGTCGTGGCCCTAACATGAGGTTGAGGGAGTGACTTCTATAGAGCAGTCACACTCCTCTAGAGCTTAAGGTGGAATACATTGTGATGCTCCTAGGGTGTTGCGCACCCTAGTCGGGCATGTGTCATAGCTTGTCCTGTGGGGATACTGGCATGCAGCCCCACTCAGGCATGTTTGTTTGTCAAAGACGGTGTCACGAAAGACTGCATGAGATTCTTATGCCTTTCATGGCATGGCTCACACTCTAAGTGGCTAGAGTAGGTGTCAGAAGTAATTGCTCTAATCAACGATCGTACTAGCATCATCATAGTTATGCTGCATAGTAAACCACAATAATCTCAAGAGAAAAAGCACCCGCCTGTAACACCCTAAATTTGGGGTTATAAAATTTCTTTCTTATGATCATCCAAATTCAGATGTTACTCTTCTCTATCTCACTTTAGTTTCTCTCTCTCTAGTTTTCCCCCTCTCCTTTTCTTTTAATTAGAGTTAGTTGTATTAGTGAAGGATTATTTATTTTATTTTGCCCAAAATATATGAGTCATGGAATGTTGCATCATAATGAGCCTAAATATTCTTTGAATTGTTGCACGTATTTGATTTGGTTTGAATTCGAAACTTGATTTGAATTTGAATTGAAAACCCTAGAGAAAATAAATATAAAAGGCAATAGAAATTCCAGGAAAATGGAAAAGGCCTTTTCGGCCCAGGTCAGCCCAATTAGCCCAGCCCCCGCGCGCGCCCCGCCCGCGCGCCCCCTGTGCCTGACAGGCGGGCCCCGCCTATCGGCGCAAACCTGAGCGCGCTCACTTCCCTCTCTCTCTCTCTATCTCTATCTCGCTACTTTGTGGGGCTGACCTGTCAGCGTTGTTTCCCTCGCGCGCGCCCGCTCTCTCTCTCTCTCTCTCTCTCTCTCTCTCTCTCTGTCCCGCCATCCCCACTTGTCAGCCGTCCCCAACCTCCCGCCCATGATCTCCCCGCCGTGGACGCACCCACGACCGCGCATTCTCCGGCCACGTCCGTGCGCCTGCGCCCCTTTTGAGCCTCGTGCCCCGCTCGCCCACCTCCCCTCTCTCATTTGCGCCCTCTACCAAACCCTCTCGCCCTTTCCCTCACTCTGCCCACGCGTGCAGGCAGCTCCACCACCGCCCGCCGTCGACCGCTGCCTGTCCTACGGCCACCTTCGCGTCTGCGCCCCGTCCAGTGCCACGGTGAGCTCTGCCTTACTATCAGCTGCTCGGGACACCCTTCGGTGTGCCCTCTCCCTCTCTGCTGCGTCCCATCCATGCTCACCGGAGCAATCTTCGCGCAGCTAGAGCCCCGCCGTCGTCGCCCCGTCGAGTCCCTGTGCCTCTGCCATTGCTTCGCGACACCAGCGCTTCCCCTTAAGGTAAGCAATCCCTCCGTGCCCTTAATTTGGTCATCCTCGCTCTATTGCTCACGCGATTGCTCGCCGGAGCAATCCAGCGCCGCCGTTAGCCCGCCCCACCGTGGTCTGCGCCCTCTGGTGCCCCTACGCCAGTGCGAAGGCCATGGCTGAACCCGCCAGACCGCCCTGATCGCGCCCAGGCTAGTCCCTAAGCCCCGGGAGCCCCGCCGTGGCCAAGCCCCTTGTCTCCGGCGAACTCTCGCTGAGGGACCGAGCGGCGCCACCGCGCCCAAGTCAGCCCCTGACCGTTAGATCTCGGCCGTCTGTCCAGGATTGGACGGTTTAGACTTAACCCGAGTGGATCTAATCCCAGCCCTCCGATCTGGATCCAACCGTCTCTCTCTCTTCCCCTCCCCCGCGTCTCTGCCTCTGGGCCCAGCTAGTCGGTCCGCCCTGACCTGCTGACGCCCTGGCCCTGCTTGTCAGCCACGTCCGCATGTCCGCGCCCGCGCGATCTAATCTGGACCACTGATCCCTGATCCGATGGCCAAGATTACCCCGTACCCCTTCGCGTGTGCATTTTACTTGAGACCCCCTGGTTTTAGTAAATCAACCCGCCGTCCTCTGTTTTAGTGCTTAAGCACCTGGTTTGTTTTAATTAACCCCCTGTACTTTTATTTAATCACAGATTTAGCCCTAATTTCATATTTCAAACTTCAAAACTTGTTTATTTCATATCTTTTTCATATGAACTCCAAATTTAGTGGTTCAAATTGCAAAATGTTCATAAAATTATTCTCTATTCAAATAAAATATGACCAACTATAATCTATATACTTTAATTTTACACTTAGAATATAGGATTAAAGTATATGTTGATTTATTAATTTAATGAAACAAATAAAAGGAGAATCCTAGAAGTTAAAGTATATTTAATCTTGTGAGATTAGTGTTATGCATTACATGGATTCATTTTTGGTTTAACCTTTAGGCCTTAATGAGATAAATAGAATTAGGTATGTAATTATGGATAACACTTAAAGGATAATCGAATTCCTAAATGAGAGTAGTTCATCTTATAATTTAATCCTTTCTTGGTGTAATTATTACTCAACCTTTTTGAGTTATGTTTCAACACTTAAAGAGTAATCAACCCCAATTAAGATTAGTCCATTTTACAACTTGATCTTAGTCCCCTTTATCTTAAGTATTACCTCTTTTTGAGTTGTGTTCCAATGTTTGTATATGCTTGATGTGATGTTCATTTTTACTTTCCAAATATATTGAATGTATGCTCGCTTTATTTAGACAACGAGCAGCTCGTGGTTCCTGAGTGTGTTGACGAAGATCCCTCTAAGCAGCAACCTAGTGAAGGCAAGTGTCCTCAAACCTATCATGTCCTACTTTACTTTATAATTCACTGTCCCGCATTACGTTATTGAAACCTAAGGATTGACTAGTCTGTATTTACCTTACCCTTGTTTACCTTTTTGGGTTAATCATGGTTAGCTTATGCTATTGCTTTAACTTAATCAATGAACATGATGTGATCTTTTATGATACGACGATGTTATCCCGATGAGGTTCTTGTGATTACTTTAGGGGGCTCAGGCTGTTTCCTAAGTATCTCTCCGTAAGGACCTGTTTGGGGAGTGACAACCCGGGATAACAGTGCAACCATGAGGTTGGAATGGGACGCCCTTATCTGATTAATTAGAGGAACCAAAGGAGTAGTTGGCTTCGCCATAGGGCCGTCAATGGGGTCCAAGCACAGTACTTGCTCTGCTGAGGCTGGTTGCAGAGGTTCTTTGATTTGGTTTTGTTAGTCACCCTTCCTCTGGGGAGATGTACTATGTTTATCAAACTGGAGAAACCTAACGAGCGACTATGACCTCTGGGGAATTTTTGTAAATGCTACGTAGTGAGACCCTGCTAGGTCACCTTGGTAGTGATCAATGGGGAGGTTAGAACCCTAGGCAGAAAGGAAATCATGACTTGTGGGTAAAGTGTGCGACCCCTGCAGAGTTTTAAAAACTGGTATATCAGCCGTGCTCACGGTTATGAGCAGCCTTGGGATCCTCTTCGATTAGAAGAACATTGGTTACTTTTATGATGATGATTAATAATATTGTTTATAATTCTGATCTATGGTATTTCCTCTTGGAAGGAGTACTTCTGGGTAATAACTGGGTTTATTACTAAAATCTGGCTCTACTTATATTAATAAAACTTGACAAACTAAAAGCAATTGCTTAACCTTAACTCCACATACAGCTAGTCCACTTTAGCCAAACGGGACATTTGCTGAGTACGTTGAAGTGTACTCACCCTTGCTTTACAAACCACCCACCCCAGGTTGTCCCCACTGTACTCAGTGCTTAGGAGGTGAAGCTAGCAACATGGAGGACTTTAAGGAGTTTCAGGACTACGATGAGTTCTAGTTTACTTTAGTGGCAAAACCCCAGTCAGCTGCCTGTGTAGGCTTATCTTCTACGTTTTGTATTTCCGCACTTTGATATTAATGTTAAATAATATGGTCATGTAATAAACTTTATGGATGTCTCAGGCATCTTGATGTAACTAAGTACCTTTCCACTATTTAATTCAAGCATTGTGTGATGATGTCCAATTATGTAATCGCTGTGTACGTGTCACACCCGGATTTAAGGAACATAGCCGGGTGCATCTCATATATGCGCCAAAAAGACAACACATATAATAACAGAGTGTATAGAGATAAATGTCATAATAAAATCAGAGTACTTATTACATAGCGGAAGTCTTACAAAATAAAAGATAAATATAACAGGATCTAATATCCATCCTTGGCGCCAGAAAATCAACTAGAAGACGCCACCTAGATCGAATCGAACTCCTTGATGTGTGGCTCCACTTGAACCACCTGTTCTTCTCCTGTGGGGGGGTGAGACAGCAAGGGTGAGCTCACACATGTTCATCGCTCAACAAGTTGTGGGGAATAATGTGCATGAACTCACCAACGGTGGGAGATCATGTAAAGTGTAAGGCTTACCAAAGAGAATGGTTAAAGCTAAGCATTGCTTTTAAAGTTGGTCAAAATTTTATTAGCAATTACTAAGTGTAAGTAAATACCAAACCATAATAACAATAATAGAACAAAATTAATAATAAATCCCATGCAATGCATATGACAAATTGAATTTAAGTTCCATAGACTAATCATGCGAGAGTCCTGAGCTGCTCTTGACCGTGAGCTCGGCTAGTATACCAGTTTTACACTCTGCAGAGGTTGTACCCTTTACCCACAAGTCGTGTTTCCCATGTCGCCAGGGTTTGCAAGGCCCTTAGACACTACCGAGGTGAATGGCTAGGGATCCACTACGAGGCCTTTACAAAGTTCCACTAGCTTCCGAAAACCCGCTACAGTTTATGGGAAGATCACTTGCAAGAATCCCCTATCTGACCACCATCGCAGCAAAATCAACCCGAGAACCTCCTTGCATGCAACTCACCTACTGCCCTTGCCCTTTCGGGTAAGGTAGTCTTCCACTAGCTTTCCTAATTAGTTAGCCAAGGGGTCACATTCCTCCCTTATGGTGGCACGTGTTTTTCAAGTTAAGCTCCATGTTCCAATTAACATACTATAATGATCTTGACATGAACATAAATAAAATAACATAATAATTAGAACATAGATATAATGAAAAATTAATCCCAAAACCATATAGAGCAATAGCAAAAACTACCCAAATGATTCAGGGGTAAACAAGGTAAACAGGATAAACAGACTAGGGTGACCTATTGGGTCTCATCAAAATTAAACCTATGCATTGAATAGTGATAATAAAGAATATTATTGGGTAACAAAAGTGGATCAAGGGCACAACTTGCCTGGCACTTGAGATTCCAGTTACCAGGGTGATTCTTTAGATCCTCGAAACCTCGCGCTAGTCGTAGCAATACAAACAAACATGGTATAGATAAAATCAACATCACACCAAACATAAGTACAAACTTAATAAGAATATTCTACGCGTTGCTACGAGATCGGGGAATCAAGAACTTCTAAGATCAGAGTTACGATTAAGGAGTTATGATTTTATAGAGGATCTATGTGATTAAAATATTAAACTATATTATAAATTGGTTAGTATAATTCATATGAGAGGTTATTCTATAAATAATTATCTCAACTTTAATCTAAGTTATAAATTGACCATAGATTATATTCTAGTAGATTATAATGATAAGTAGTTTAACGAGACTAACCAACGTAAGTTAAATAAAGATCTAATTATAAAAGAACAAGACATGGTATAATTAATGTTGTTACTGCATAGTAAATACTTGTACGAGACTAACGCATCTTGAACGGGTCAATTCGGAGTTACGGATTGCGAGTTATGAATTTCTGAAGTCCTTATGTGTTTGGTACTAAAATAATTGCGTGATAAATTTTAACATGGTTTTCATGCTAGAACATTGTTACACAGTGATAGACAATATTATTACCAAATTATAGAAACTGAAATGGACTAAAAAGAATTTAATAATGCATTTTCTATGATTTATACAAGTTTCTACCATTATTTTTGTATTAAAAATGAATTTAGATTGAATTTCCCTGATTTTATTTGTTGTCTAGACTGGGCGCCAATTAAGCAGAAACACAGGGGCAATGCGTGCAAGTATTCCTAAGACACAGAGTACAGTCAACTGGATGGCGGGTTGGTTTTCTAAAAATGTAGGGACTCTTCTGAAAAGTTGCTACCGCGAAGGGGTATCTTCAGATGACAGCTGTCCGATCTGCATCCCACGGACCAGGTTAGATCTGCACATCCAGAACCGGTATGAAAGGGCAGCCACAGGATCAGGATCCAACGACCTAGATATTATGAAACTCGGACTACTCACATCCCTCCGATACAGATCCTACGGTTGCGATTTACTATATTGAATCGTTAACCCGCTTCTAATGTAAGCCATCGATACAGGATCCAACGGCGCCTGACCATTCCTCCTTACGACGGCCACCCCAGCGGCGTCCCTTGGCCCCACGGCGGAGGCCATCACCGGAGTACGGCCATCCGACGAGTGAGAGCATCGAACTCCCATCTAATCAGCCTTACGCGGAGGGGAGGCGAGAACGGACAATGGGAAAAACTTATTACCTGAATTCCTGACGTCGGAATCCGCGACCATGCTCCATGACGGAAAGGAGGCACCGACGGTCGATTGCTTGTGCTAGGACAATCCCCCAAGCTCAATTGACCCCGCGCCCACACACCACACGACGAGGCGAGGCGTGGGACCCTAACTCCAAGGATAGTGCGTCAATGAGACGAGAATCACCAGTGGCGGCATGGATGGGTTTGCCTATGGCTGTGACGGCGCAAATGGGGGGGGGGGGGTGAAACGTGAGTACTGAAGCGAGCAACGATTCCAGGGAAGTCGGGCATGGATTTAAGCGCCGGGGACCCAGAATCCACGACTCGATCGTGAACATGCCCAGCCAATTCGGGACACCGTTGTGGCGCGGGTCTAGCGGGGATGAGGGATGACTCAGAGCCCCCTCCCCCCCCGACGCAAGCCTATGCGCGTTATGCGCGATTCCGTTGAGATGAAGGCTCCCGGGTTCAAGGAAGTCGACGTGCACCAATCAGCCTAAGTAGTTACAACGGCATCGGCGATTTGGTCAGGGAAAATCCCCAGAATCGCGACTGGAGAGAACGGTGCCGCACCCGAGTTCATGAGGAGGAAGATGACTCTGCTCCCCCGGGTCCACCTAACAGAGGCAGCGCAATACCACGAAAGGAGCTGGCGAGCGGGTAGGGGAATCTGACGGAGAGGGCCCACGCGGTGGTGAGATGAGGCGCGGACACGACTTGAGAGGCTGATGAAGCGGGCCCCGCGGGACAGCGGTGGCCAGTCCAGTGCGCAGTTACTGGCCGGGTGGGGCCCACCCGCCAGTGAGCGGACTCCGTGGCTGGTGGTGTAAAGAGGAAGTGGACCGGCGGCGCGCGTGGAAACGAGTCCTAGGCCAAAAGTGGTGCGGCTGGCCCAATTAGGTTAGGTTTGCTTTCTTTTTTCTGTTTTCCAATTCCAAAGTTCAAACGGATTTAAATTGTAGGTTTGAATCTCAGACTTTCAAATATCAAATAGAATTCTAATGCTTCTTTTACTTGGTATGATATTATTTATTTGTTATTATTATTTATTCCATTCCCATTTATTTATTTATAGGAAAAAAATGACTTTATTAACATTTTTTTATCCTCTATTTTTTATGCATAGTTTGAGTTCAAATTTCAAATTCGAATTAGACTATTTTCAAACTTCAGGTTCTAAATTTTCTAATTAAATGCACAACCAAGGAAATCCAACATGATGCATACTTCCACGTGTTTATTTAATATTGTTTTAAAATAATCATGTCTCACGAGTAAGTCACATAATCGAAATGACTCCTTTATTATCTCCAATGACAATAATCATGAGTATTTCTACACTAGGGTTTACAGTACGTGAGTTCTGATCCTGGCACGTACATGGTTCGCATTCGGTTTACCTTCCAAAACCGGGTGTGACACCGCCCCAACCTTGCATGGCAGATGTTTTCTGTAGAATAAGACCAAGCTACGTAAAGTGTTGAAACGAGTAGATTTGGAGAGATTAAGTCATAGGCGAGGGATGTGTTGAACCAGGGCATGATCGAGAGCAAGCACAAGGGTAGTTTAGAGGTTTATGCCACAATGTGCGTAAAACCCTATATTCTCTTACCACTCTTCAAATGATGCACAAAAGGTGAAGAAGATTATAGTCTCATAACACAATTGAGCACCACAAACTCTTAACTCCCTCTTGCCACTCAATTCTTGTGGGAGTTCTTGCCTATTGGTCTTAATCTATCTTTATGGCTACCCTTTATGTAGAGTGAATTTAATACATCTCTTATCTGAGCCAACCCCTTTTAAACATTACCTTGCTTCCTCCTTTTACAGTGCAAGGGAGGATAGAGGTTACATGGACCTTGACTCCCTTCTGCTAAGGCCTGACAACCCTGATCTTATCATATTCTTGGAGTTATATGAAGAGCTAGGCCTTTATTGGGCCACAAGGAAAGGAATCGAAGCTTATGATAGGTTCAAAAAGCGAAAATTCACCCTTTGGGCCATATATCTATGGTCGGTCCACGATTTCCTGACTTATGACATTTTCTCCAGATGGAGCTTTAATGGCAAATTAACTTGTCCGATATGTGGTTTGGATACTGATTGTTTCTGCCTTGCCTACCCACCCCGATGTTTAGCTGTGAACTACCCATTTAATTTTAAATTATTAGATATTTTAGGTTTTATAGATATATAATTAGTTTTTATTAAACATATAAACATAGTGTATATCTAAGTGCATTGTAATAATAATAACTACATATCCAGAAAACTCAAAATATTTTATGATTGAGAATAGAGAGTAATTGGCTAGCTTCAATGGATATGTAAATATAAATTTAACAATCCGAGACATTGATTTTGTGCTACAAAGTACAATGATAATTGATTTGATAATTTCGTTTTGAATGGAAAGCCAAAAGTGGGGGGGGGGGGATGTTACACCCTGTCCATCATGGACCGACGAACTTTTGGTTGCCATCATAGTACATCATTTTCACATAACAACACGAGTTTTTTTACGTACTTTGTCTTCACTCATGCGCACCTATGAAAACTTCCCGATCGTTCATATATCCTAAAATTGCTCTGAGCCAAGCACGTTTAACCCAGAAATCGTTTCGAGATAGGTTTTTGAAAAGATATACCTTATTGATATGAATATTATATTAAGCCTTGAGATAGGATATCAAAATCCAGCTGGGACAGGATATCAGATGTAAAGGGGTGTTGATAATGGTGACCAGGTTGGACCATGTACGGGTTCCAATTATGGGCTGACAAAGGTCCTTATGAGCCCTCGCATCAACAATATGGCTGGCTCGGGAGCAAGCTCCAGCACCCAATCAGGCCTGCTGGCCGGCCCGGCCTGACCTGGTCTCTGATCTGGGGCATGGGCGCAGGACCATGGCCCCATGCAAGACGGTGCGTAGAGTAGAGAATTCAGACAGAGACAGGCAGCCAGCATGTCATGTGCGTGTCTTACTCGGTGTGGTTAGCTCTGGCACCGAGAAGTGGGCCTCCGTCCTTCCCACGCACCCGCATGCAGATCAGACGCCATGCCATGCGCGACCCTGCTTACTGCATGCATGCGGCCATGCATGCATGCATGCTTTCCGGCCGTGTACGACTCCTTTTTCTGCTGGATGCATCCGACGGCGCGGCCACGCGCCGCACTTCTTCTCTCTAGCTAGACTAGAGAGCAGTCCAGAGCTGCGGATCGGCAGCTGGCGCGCGCGCGAGAACCTGACGCCGAGGCCTATCATGCATGGATCAAAAAAAGCTCCGATCCGGCCGGCGCGCGCGCGTCCACGCCTATGCAACGGCGCCTGCCTTGCATGCATGCATGCAGGCCCTGCCGCCGCCAGCGTATGCCGTATGCGTATGCCCCTCAGAGAGTCAGAGCCGGCCGCATAGCATGCATGCATGCATGCCGTGGGCGCACGGCTGGCGTGGTGCAAGCCGGAAAATTCATCTGTCGCACGTCGATGGCGATAGGTACACAGATAGACGTAATTTCAGGCCGGGTTTGTGAACAACTACCCGCCTTGCATCCGGCGGGGTACAGAACGCCCTCGCGGTACAACGTACGTACGAGTTGATGATGCGTGTCGCTAGTGTACGCTCGATCACATTAACGAACACAAGAACACTCCGTTTTGTTGCTTCCTGGTGGTGGTATTGCATCGCGAAGTGATACCGCGTACATCATGCAATATTAATCTGCTGTGCAGGACTGTGTGCTTAGCTTGTCGCCGAGCCAACGATCACTTTATGGTGTGCGTCGATCTTTTTGCTGGTACTACGCACTCTCTCTGACGAATAATATAGCAGTAGTAATAATCAGGCTGTTGTACAAAACTGTTTGTTATAGTGATCTCGTGCGGCGAGTACAGTTCCACATGCCAATTCAATGCTAAGGGGTCATCAGTGAGAGCAGCCAGCGAGCTGTACGTATAGTCCGACAGTTATTGATTTTTTCGTCGCTGCGATTTGCAGCAGACGAGCAGCAATTAATAGGAGTATTACCAAGGAGTGATTGCCCTAGGCCTGGCATCCTTACCAGCATGAGTTATATGATGTGATGGTTAGGGCGCGTCGTACAACCAGAGACAGACAGGGGCCAACATACCAGAATCCGACATAAAGACAACTAGAGAGATAGGCCATACAATCTGACATACCTGTTCGCTTGGCTTTAATCTGTATCGGCTGATATACCTGTTCGCTTGGCTTTAATCTGTATCGGCTTCTACTGTTTCTACAATATTTTTGACTCTATAGATTATAACTGCAGCAGTCCAAACAGTCGGCTTTAATCCGAAGCGAGCATCAATTTCTATACCACTTTGCAACAAGTTTGATGGAAGATAGTTGTTATATTTGTGTCATCGTATAACAACACCACAGTATGTCCGTACCTAGTACACAAGGAGTCCTTAGAGTTAGGGAGAGAGCGAGGGGCGTAGGTTAGGGGGTCACTACATCTAGAATTCTATTATGACTACCGACACATAAAAGATCTATAGAGGTTCATGTCACGAAAGTGTAATAATACCCTACGTCGTCATTGTGTATGACAAAATCTTCAATACCGGGAAAAACAAAGAAGATTACATGCTCAGATATCACTTGAGTGAGATGATCGACTAGCTCTCCATTTTTTTAATTTCTGATGAAAGTTCTAGACTAACTGACCTCTAGTTCACCTTCGACTATGAACCCTTAGTTCGGTCTAGCTTGTGGAGTTGTATTGACGCTAGGTCCAAAGAGCAGAATCAACCTAATGGAGTCATGACTACATCTCCTTTCAACGTTGCTCTATCTCTCTTTTATAGCACAAGGAGCTGAATAGTTATATGCCTGCTAGATAGTGGGGTCCTGCCTAGTGAAGGGTCAACTACTCCTATCTTATCACATATATGGAGTTGTACAGAGTGCATGCCTCGGTTGTGCCACAGTGTCGAGCATGTCTTGCTGCATTGGCAGATATGTTTTGTCGTAGTGGCGGGTACTAGACTCTAAACTATTAAGTAGCATAGTTGGTAAACACTATAGCCCATAATGGTTGTAATGAACATCAAGCACCAAAATCAATTTAAAGAAAATGGTTAAAACCATTTCCCTTTTCAGATACACCTGTGACCTTAATCACGGTGACAATGTACTTTTTTGGTTAAAGCCATTTCCCTCACCCCCCACCCACCCCACTTGCTCGGAGAGAGCCTCAGTGATTAAGCATGGCCCTAACTCGTGTGGCCCTCAAGGGTAGGAGACCGGTATATTAGGCATACACACTTTAAGGCCCTGTTCATTTCTCCCGGACTAGCTCCGGAATTTTTCTTGTTAATTAAAACTTATATAAATTAAAGAAGTAATCCGGCTCAGAATAAATTCAGGTCACCATTCCTAAACAACCGAACGACTCCTAAGCCTCCCTTCTCCTGACGAGATATTCAAAAGACATATTATCAATATCTGAAGGTACGATCTTTTTTCGGACGCTGGCACCTTGCAGATAGTGCATGCTAAAATCAACACACATAGAAACTCTAGTTTTTAGAAATTTAATAATATAGAAAAATAACTAAAGAAGGTGGTTCATCAGGTTTTTCAGAAATGAAATAGTACAAAAAATAGCCCTGTCGGTACCCTGAAACTAGGATACCCCTGCTACTGTACAAAGACGAAGAACCCACGCGGCTATCCCTTAGTCGCGTGGTAGAAGTGTTGTGTGTGGGACCAAGCCACGGCTCGCCCCAATCTCAAGCGGCTATTCTGGGTCCACAGCAGCGCCCGACTCCACCACATGGGCGGGTCCGAAGCCGCCACATGTCCAGAGAAGGTGATATACTCCAAGGCGTCAACAGTTGTCCGGACCCCTACGGGAGAACGCCGGACCCCCGGATATACAGTCCGGACACCTAAGGTTGGTCCCGGACCTCCACGTATGCAAGCCGGATCCCTGGAATGGGATCCGGACCCCCCCGTAAGGGGTCCGGGCCACCCACAGTGGGGTCCCAAGGTCCCAGGACAGGACGTACGCGGGCCTTGAACAGGACCCGGTCGGGGTCCGGTGTCGACACGTGCCTAGACCCAGTCTGGTGCGGACCTGTCCGCATACACTTCTGCTCCGCGCCCATGCAGAGACCCGATGCTGCCCCGTGGCCTACTGCGCGTGACGTAAGCCAACGGGCGGAGCCTGACGTAAGGCCTCCGGGTTACGCGGCCCCTGCATTTATTGCGGATAAGGCGCGCCGCCTGACCATCCCGCTGACAGGCGATGTGCCGCCTCAGCATTTAATGAGACCTGTCCATTCTGCAGGCGGCGTGCCTGTCCATTCCACTGGTAGGCGATGTGCCGCCTCCGCATTTAATGAGACCTATCCATTCCGCTGACAGGCAGCGACCTGTCCATCCCACAGGCGGCATGCCTGTCCGTTCCATTGGTAGACTGCCTGCCATACTGCCGCGTGCACTATGCCCATCATTACTCGTACGTTACCAAGGAAGCTGCCGCTGCATGTCAACACTGCGCGTGCTGTGGACAACATGGGCCTGGCGATTGCACAGACGTCACCTGCATTAGTTGCTCTAGGTATTCCTTCCATTATGTTTCTGGGCCCACATGTCGGGGCTCAGCATCCTTGTATGTGCCTCCCTTGAGCTATAAAAGGGAGGGCACGCGACGTTACAAGGCAGGCTCACTTAGAAGCTCTCAAGCTCACAAGTCACTCAGACTCACTTAGACCCTCAGGAAGTTCTCCAAGCTCTCGAGCATCAGCAATACTACACACAGTGGAGTAGGGTTTTACGCTCCGGCGGCCTGAACCACTCTAAACTCTTGTGTGCTCTCACGAGTTCATCGACCATCTAGCAGACAGGCAAAACGCTTAGGCCCCCTCCTCATCTTAGGATTTAGGGTGGGTGCGTTCCGCCACCCGGCTGGAGATTTCCTCTCTGACATTTACGCGCCAGGTAGGGGGCTTGGCATTTAATTTTTGCTTGTTTTCCTGCTTGACACCATGGTCCATATCGTCGAGCACCACGACTTCGTTCCCGAGGACTTCCCGATGGAGGAAGAGGTCGCGTTTTCCAAGCCACGGGCCTCCGGCCGCCCTGCGCTTGGTGCTGCTGCTATGCGCCCTGCGCGGCAACACACTCCTGCGCAGGCGTCCAAGGCGTCAAGGGCTGCACCTGGGGCCTTGTCTGCGGCCAGGGAGTTGCTACGGCACCCTCCTAGCTCCACGGCCTCGTCGGGGTCATGAAGCAGTGGCATGATGATGTCGATCGTCTGCTCGGCATGGCGCACTCTGGCTCAGCCAGGCCTAGGCCTCGGTTGTCCCGGCGTCAACATGAGGTGTCGGCATCGGTGCGCTCGCCTTCAGTGAGGGCTGCGCCGACCGAGGACCTGCGGGCGGAGCTCAACCGCAGGCGTGCGGGAGAAGACACTCTATTCTCTCTGGAGAGGTCTGACGACCTACGGGCAGAACTCAACCGCAGACGTGCGGGCGAGGATGCCCGTGTCTCTCTGGAGAGGGCGCGTGAGCGCCGACAGAACATTGAGGGTCGCAACCTCGACCATGACTTCGCTGCGGTTGCACCGTAGACTCCAATGGGCGCCGGATTCAGGCGGGTGTCCCGTTGGCCGGCGTGGGCTGCGCCGCTCTGGCGGATCATCTCCGCGCGGCGACGTGGCCGTCTAAGTTCTAGCCACACCTGCCGGAAAAGTCGACGGTACGTCAAACCCGTCGGAATTCCTACAGGTACACGTCACCGCCATTACGACAGCAGGTGGAGACACTGCCGTGATGGCAACATACTTCCATGTAGCCTTGTCTTGGCCAACCCGGACCTGGCTCATGAACCTTGCCCCGGGATCGATCTACTCCTGGGAAGAGCTCTGCGCGCGGTTCACAGCGAACTTCACCAGCACTTATCAACAGCATGGCGTGGAGGCTCACCTCCATGCAGTGAGGCAGGAACCCAGGGAAACTTTCCGGGCTTTCATCTCCCGCTTCACTAAGGTACGGGGCACTATACCTCGTATCTCCAATGCTTCCATCATCACTGCTTTCCGCTAGGGGGTACATGATAAGAAGATGTTGGAGAAGTTGGCCACGCACAACATGGAAACTGTCACCACGCTCTTCGCTCTGGCCAACAAGTGTGCCAGAGCCACCGAGGGCCGCGCATGGCACTCGACACCACAGACTGGAGTCGCCTAGACGGGTGGCTCAGGTGTCGTCGCCCAGGATGGCAAGAAGAAAAAGAAGAAGAACCACGACCACGAGAGGTCGCAGACTGTTGCTCCAGTCGTCGCGGCTACGACTGGGGCCGGAGCGAGCGCAACAAGCGCCCACGACCATAGGGGGGTAGCAGCGTCTCTTGCCCTATGCACCCAAACAGTCGCCACAGCACCGCGGAGTGCCGGGAGATCATCAAGCTCGCGAAGCACGTCAGCGAGTGGCGCGAGCAGACTTCCAAGGATGGCTCCCCACCTCGTCGCCGGCCTGGCAAGGAGAGGGCCGACGACGGTGATGTGGCCATCGGAGAGCGGGACCTCGAGTATCAGTCACCCGAGGGGGTCCTGAAGGACGTCTTCACCGGGGACTCCGACTCTGGTGGCGAGAGCGACTGCCGTAAGAAGCTATATGTCATGTACGACGGGAGCTCTCACCTCCCGCAGGAACGTCAAGTCCCTGTGCCGCGAGGTCCTGTCGGCAACCCCAGGGGTCCCAAAGGCTGCTCCACACCAGCAGTGGAGGAGCACCACCATCTCGTTTGGGGCATCTGACTGCCCCGACAACATGGCAGGGGCCGGTATACTACCGCTCGTCACCACCCCTAACATCGCCAACATGCGGCTGCACCATGTGCTGATTGATGGTGGGGCTGGCCTCAAAGTCATCAGCCATGCTGCATTCAAATAGCTGCAAATCCCAGGGTCCCGACTGGGACCCTCCCGTCCATTCTCCGGAGTGGGCGCTCAACCAGTGTATCCTCTTGGGAGCATCATGCTCCCGGTTACATTCGGGACAGAGGAAAACTTCCGCATCGAGAACGTCTAGTTCGACATCGCGGAGGTTAACCTCCCATTCAATGCCGTCATTGGTAGACCACCCCTGTACCGGTTCATGGCCATTGCCCATTACGGGTATTTGGTCCTCAAGATGCTGTCCCTGGCTGGGGTCCTTACCGTGCCGGGAGACCACGCCGCTACAGTGGCGGCTGTCGAGAAGCTGCACGCCCTGGCGGTAGAAGCTGCTCGCCGGGACGATGGGGGGAAGGCCGCCTCGACCTCCGGTACCAAGGCGCCTGCCAAGGTGCCAAAGGTGCAGCCGTCCGGAGCAGACGATGGACCCGTGAAGACCATCCAGGTCGGCGCAGACTCCTCCCAGACCACCCGCATCGCAGGCAATCTGGGGGAGAAATAGGAACTCGTGCTCGTCGCCTTCCTCCGGGCAAATGTCGATGTTTTCGCTTGGGAACCGTCATAGATGCCTGGGATCCTCAGGGAGGTGATTGAGCACCATCTGAAGATCCACCCTAACACCAAGCCGGTGAGTCAGAAGCCTTAGAGACAGTTCGTTGAGCAGCAGGACTTCATTCGCCAGGAGGTCCAGAAGCTACTTGACGCTGGCTTTATCGAAGAGGTCCATCACCCTGTGTGGCTGGCCAATCCAGTCATCGTTCCAAAGGCAAACAAGAAGCTTTGGATGTGCATCGACTACACCAGCCTGAATAAGGCCTGTCCCAAGGACCCGTATCCACTTCCACGCATAGATCAAATTGTGGACTCTACCTCCGGGTGCGACCTCTTGTCCTTTCTAGATGCCTACTCTGGTTTCCATCAGATCCGGATGGCTAGGGAGGATAGGAAGCATACCGCTTTTGTAACAGTGGATGGGCTCTATTGCTATGTTGTAATGCCCTACGGTCTGAAGAACGCCTTGCCAACATTTGTACGGGCGATGAGTAAGACCTTCGGGGACCTGATTAGGGATAAGATTGAGATATATGTCGATGACATTGTGATCAAGACTAGGAGGGGGTCGACTCTAGTAGAAGACCTGACCCTGGTCTTTGACAAGCTGTGGGCAACGTGCATGAAGCTGAACCCAGACAAATGCGTCTTTGGTGTCTCCGTTGGGAAGCTGCTGGGATTCCTGGTTTTGCACCGGGGATTGAAGCAAACCCGGAAAAGATTAGGGCAATCGAGGCGATGAGGCCTCCGGCCCATATCAAGGACGTCCAGAAGCTTACGGGGTCATTAGCCGCCCTTAGCCGCTTCATTTCAAGGCTGGCTGAGAGGGCGCTACCCTTCTTCAAGCTCCTGCGAAAATCCGGTCCATTCTCTTGGACCGAAGAGGCAGAACGTGCCTTCCAAGAGTTGAAGCAGCACTTTGTGTCCCTGTCGATATTGGTAGCTCCGGAGCTAGGGGAGCCGCTGTACTTGTACATTGCAGCGGCTGCGGAGGTGGTGAGCATGGTGCTAGTCGTCGAAAGGACGACGCAAGAAGGCCAAGAACTTGACGGCTTGGGACCAGCTACAGGGGCCCAGACCGTTCAGAGGCCGGTCTACTACGTCAGCGAGGTCCTCCATGAGGCAAAGACCAGGTACCTTGAGATGCACAAGCTCCTCTATGCTGTACTTGTTGCGTCCAGGAAGCTGCGCCACTATTTCCAGGCACACAGGGTTGTGGTGGTGACCTCCTTTCCGTTAAGGGCCATCCTCCACAACTCTAACGCCACAGGCAACATCGCCAAGTGGGCCGCGGAGCTCGCCGAGTTCCAGCTAGACTTCCAGCCTTGCCATGCCGTCAAGAGCCAGGTCCTAGCTGACTTCATCGTGGAATGGACACCTCCACCGAGCACTCCTGGTGGTCCAGATCCCGATTCAGACCCCACACCTGCGGAGCCCAGGGGTCCATGTTCACCGAGCCCCATTGGACGCTCTTCTTCGACGGATCCGCCCGTCAGCAAGTTGGCGGGGCCGGAGTGGTCCTCGTCAACCCAAGCGGAGATCAAGTGAAGTATATGGTGCACCTTGAGTTCAAGGCCACCAATAATATGGTAGAGTACGAAGCACTGATCTTCGGCTTGTCGGCTGCCCTGTCCTTGGGGATTCGCCAGCTCCTCGTGAAGGGGGACTCCTAGCTGATCATCAAGCAAGTCCACGGGGAATGTAGCTGCAACGAGCCTAGGCTCGCAGCTTACCTCCTCCACGTAAGGAAGCTGGAGAAGGACTTCACTGCCCTAGAGCTGCAACATGTTCCTCGGGCTTACAACTCAGCAACAGATGAACTCTCCGTGAGGGCATCAACTTGTGCACCCGTGCCCGAGGGCGTCTTCGAAATACGGCTGCTGAGACCCACCGCCCAGCTTGCTGAACTAGGCGAAGGGGGCGAGACTAGCACCTCGAAGCTAGCGGTCCCAGTGGCGTTACATCTACAGCACCCACCGAAGATTGTGTGTGCTATAGGGGGTCCTGCCTACCCCTTAGTGCCATAGTCAGTATCTCAGAGTGGTCCCGATGCATGGATCTCCGAGATCCGGGACTACCTGAGGGAAAATATCCTTCCTGAAGATCATGTATTCGCAGAACGCATAGTGTGGTTGGCTAAGCGATACGCGGTGGTGGAAGGGGATCTCTACCACCATGGCGCCAACGACATTCTTATGCGGTGCATTACCCAGGAGGAGGCCCATGAGTTGCTCACGGAGATCCATGGAGGTGAGTGCGGAAGTCATTCCTCATCCCGCACACTGGTCGGTAAGGCCTTCCGGCATGGCTTTTACTGGCCAACTACCCTCCAGGATGCAGCTGAGATGGTAAAGTCCTGCAAGGCGTGTCAATTCCATGCAAAGCAGATACACACACTAGCTCAGGCTCTATAAATGATTCCACCCTCCTGGCCATTCGCCGTATGGGGGGTGGATATCCTCAGACCATTTCCCAGGGCCGTCGGCGGGTACTGGTACCTCTTCGTCGCCATCGACAAGTTCACCAAGTGGCCAGAGGCCACCCCTATGGTCAACATCACGTAGGGTCCTGCTGTTGCTTTCCTCAAGTCGATTGTCTATAGATTTGGGATCCCAAGCCGTATCATTACGGACAACGGGACCCAGTTTACAAGTCGGCTTTTCCAGGAGTATTGCGAGGGCATCGGCACCCAGCTCTGCTTCGCGTCTGTGGCTCATCCTAGGAGCAACGACCAAGTGGAGAGGGAAAACGTAGAGATCCTCACGGGACTCAAGACACGCACCTACGACTGCTTGAAAAAGCATGGTGCAAATTGGGTCAGGAGCTTCTGTCCGTGCTGTGGGGGAACCGGACCACACCCAGCCGAGCCATCGGGGAGACCCCGTTCTTCCTGGTCTACGGGGCCGAAGCCTGCCTTCCCCCGGAAATCATTACGGGCTCCCCATGGGTCCAAGCTTTCGATGAGTCTATACAGGAGCAGCTACGACATGAAGACGTAGACTTCATCGACGAGCGCAGATGGCGAGCGGCGATCCTAAATGCACGGTACAACCAGGTGCTCAGGCGCTACCACCAACGGTTCGTGCATAGTAGGGAGCTCAGGGTCGGGGACCTGGTCCTAAGGCGAGTACTGAACCGAGAGGGGCTCCACAAACTCTCCCCTAGCTGGGAAGGACCCTTCAAGGTGACAGAAATATGCCGACCCGGGTGTGTCCGCCTTGCTACAACTGAAGGAGAGCCTCTAACCAATCCCTGGAACATAGAGCATCTCCGTAAGTTTTTTCCATAAAAACAAACCTAGGGATTCAGTTTTCTTCCTTTGTAACTAGGTTGCGCATATATGTACGCCAGCCTGGTGAGGTCCACCCTCATAAACCCGGTCTGTTGGCCTACACTCATTGTTGAGGCGAAGCCAAAGACGCTACCCTCTGCTCCAGCCTTCGTCTATCTCGCTGCACCGACAGGAAGTAGAACGACCAGCGAGGTCCACCCTTCGTCTTCTACACTACAAGACGAAGGCCTACGACGACGTCGCCCCGTCCCACATCCTCACTCCACCTGGAGGCCCACGTGGGATTCGGCCCATTGTAACGGGCCCCGCACGGATAAGTGTGTTACGGGCCCAATTTGTAATAGCTTTTCTGTAATGACAGTCTGTAACCCTCCTTTATAGGAATATTCCGGGGATAGACCGGGTGCCTGAGGGCACATGCGTACTTACATTGAGACGTTGGGCACTCAGGCACCTATAAATACCCCCGTACATTGCCCTTGAGAGGCTGAGATTAACAGAGCAATTGTCGCCTCGAGTTAAACCGTGTTCACATCTCTCTCACTCCCCTGTTGGAATCAACTTGCACGGGAGCGCAAGCTCCAACATTGGCGCCCACTGTTCGTGCTACGAGAAAACCACCCACGATGGCACCCAAAAGAGCTAACTCGAAGGCAGCCCCATTCGTTGACGAAGCAGCGAAGGCAGCACTGCTAGCTGAGAAAAAGGGCAAGGCCCTCGCCGACAACACCCACCAAGGAGCTGGCGAAGACGAAGCACATAGTAAGAGACAACGCAACGATCAACACACTCTAGAAGGCACCCTCCGCACCTGCAGCTCCGAAGGACAGCCACAAGCGCCACCCCCAGGCTTCGCACCACCAGAGGGCGAGGACGCAGCAGAGGACGGCGAGGTCCTCGGCGTCTCCACAGAAGAACAGCTACAGTTACGGGCCCTGCGCCTCAAAAACCGCAACCTCTAGAAGCAGAAGGAAATCCTCGAGGCCAAGCGCCAACGTGTCTCTGCATAGGCCAAGGTGCGCCAAATGATATGATAGGAGGAGCAGAGGGCTCAAGAACTTGAGCAGGAGATTGCGCTCATGCAGCGTGAAGGCCAACATGATTTGCAGCATGGCCCGCCCCTCCAGCAGCGCGCGCCAGTCGGAGACCTATTCGTTCCTCAGCGTGGACCCTTCATCCCGCACGTCGCAGCTTTCCAAGGCATCAATTACCTTGATGAGCGGAGCCCCCTGGCGCCGCAACTGCAGGTGTCACCATGGCCCGCCAACTTCAGGGCAGGGACCTACCCCAAGTATAACGGCAGCACCGACCCAGCACAGTACATCATGAGCTATCAAGTCGCTGTCGCATCATCCGGAGGGGACGACGCCACGATGGCCAACTCCTTCATCATCGCCCTCGAGGGTCTGGCCCTAACCTGGTACACGCGATTGCCCCCGTTGTCCATTGACTCCTGGAGAAGTCTCTGGGACAAATTTCTGCTCAACTTCCAAGGGTACCGCCCAGACACCGATGCCTTGGCCGAATTGTCACTCTGCAAGCAGCTGGAGAGAGAAACTCTGCGGGAGTACTACCGCAAGTTTTTGACTCTCAAGTCACAACTGCCTTCGGTTGATGATCAAATTGCCATTCACTACGCCATTAGCGGCCTTCGGGCTGGCGTCCTTTACAGCCACTGCATCAGGGATCCACCCAAGAACCTCCAGGAGCTGTATCAGCTGTTCGAAAAATATGCCAGATCCGAAGAGCTCCACCAGCGCAAGGTCGAGTCCCAGAGGAAACCTAAGGACCCTCCACAGTCCAGCCGAACGTGGACGAGACCTTCGCAGTCAGACTCCGGTCGGGACGGCCGCAGTCAGCAGCAGGTACATAACATCGCCAACCAGTACCCCGCTGGTGAGGCCCCTCGCCGCCAAGATTATCTCCCCCAGGGCCGCGGCAATGGAACTCGTGGTCGGGGCCGAGGATGGGCGCAACAGCCGCACCGATTTTACTGCTTGTTTCATGGCGAAGACTGTGCGCACCCAACAAGGGACTGCCCAGAAACGAAGGCCACCAGGGACAAGATGTCTCGGGCGCAACCAGCCGACAACCCAAGAGTTGTAGCGCACACATATCAACAACTCCCACAACCATACAACCACGGCCCCGCACAACATCCACCTAACCACGCATACCAACACCACCAGGAGGTACAAATCGTACCTCCCCCACCCTCGCCTCCACACCCGCGACAGCCAAACATCCACCACCCAAACCACCCCCAAGCACCTAAACAAGAAGACTTCGCGGATCAGCCGTATCGTGGAGTCATTCACATGATCACTAGGGGGTCCAGCGTCGACTTCAACACAAAGCGACAGAAGAGGGACCACTACCGCAGCATCAACCACGTCGCCGTCACCGGTCCAGTCATGTAGACAAAGTGGTCCCATGTGCCTTTGACCTTCGACGCCAGAGATGTCGACCTGCGCAGCGCACCCCACATCGACGCCATGGTCATCAACTGCAGCGTGGCAGGCTGGGACCTACACAAAGTCTTAGTTGACAACGGCAGCCAGGTGGACATCATTTTCCTCCATGCCTTCGACTGCATGGGCATCAGCCACAGCTTGTTGAAACCTTCGGACAACCCCTTATATGGCTTCGGCGGCAAGGGCACCTTCCCTATGGGCAAAATAGAGCTACCCCTGTCCTTCGGTGTAGCACCCAATGCATGAAGTGAGCAGGTCACTTTCGACATCGTCGACATGGTGTACCCGTACAACGCCATAATGGGTCGGGGCTCCATCAACAAGTTTGAGGCAGCCATTCACGAACTTAACCTATGCATGAAAATCCCGGGCCCGTAAGGTGCGATCACAGTCCATGGCAACCAGCAGGCCGCGCGCAACATAGAAAGAGACTTTGTTCCAGGACAAAGGAACGTACACTGCCTCACGGCGCAGCGTGAGGTCCCCGAGGTTACCCGCCCAACCGCCAACGAGCATGAAAAGGCACAGCTGCAGAGCAACGATGGGACGAAGACAGTTCCCCTTGACCAGGCAACACCCAAGCAAACGGTCATCATAAGCGAAGACCTTACTTCGCAAGACGAGGAGAGACTCATCTCCTGTCTTTCCAAAAATAAGGATGTCTTCAACTGGTCCGCCCTCGACCTGGTCGGAGTCAGTTGCACCATTATTGAGCACAGCTTGGGCATCGACCCTTCAGTGAGGCCGAAGAAGCAGAGGCTGCGCCAAATGTCTGATGAAAAGACGAAAGCTGCCAAGGCCGAGGTACACCGCCTACTTGAGGCCAATTTCATCGAACCAGTCGCCTACCCTACGTGGCTCGCCAACGTAGTCATGGTGCAAAAGAAGAGCGGCAAGTGGCGGATGTGCATTGATTTCACCAGCCTCAACAAGGCCTGTCCCAAGGATAATTTCCCCTGCCTCAGATCGACAAGATCATCGATAGCGTGGTCGGGTGCGAAGTCATGTCACTCCTTGACTGCTTCTCTGGCTATCACCAGATATATATGAAGGAGGAAGACAAGGCCAGCACCAGTTTCATAACACCCTTCGGCACATACTGCTTCATTAGAATGCCGGAGGGACTAAAGAACGCTGGGTCCACATTCTCTCGCCTCACCAAGACAGTGCTCGAGAGCTAAGTCGGCAGAAACATATTTATGTATGTGGACGACATCATCGTCGCCAGCAAAAGCAAAAAGGACCATCTTGCTGACCTCGCAGAAACATTCGCGAACATGTGGGACGCACGACTTTGCCTAAACCCTGAAAAGTGTGTCTTCGGCGTTCGCCAGGGGAAGATACTGGGCTAACTGGTGTTGCACCGCGGGATCGAAGCCAACCCGACCAAGATCCAGGCCATCATCAACATGACGCCCCCGCAGTTAGCCAGAGACATCCAACGACTGACAGGCAGATTGGCTGCCCTCAACAGATTCATTTCCAAGTCTTCCGAGCGAAGCTTACCTTTCCTCAAAACGCTACGTGGCGCAAAGGACTTTGCATAGGGACCAGAGCAAGCGGCGGCCTTCGCATCACTAAAGCAGCACCTTTTAGAGCTGGCGATTCTTACAAGCCCCAACCCCTCGCTACCCCTGTTGCTCTACGTTGCAGCTTCGTTGCACGCGGTCAGCGCAGCGCTGGTTCAAGAACAGGACAGAGAGGGCACAACCAGGCAGTGTCCAGTTTATTACGTCTCCGAAGTACGCACGACATCCAAATGCAACATGATGGAACTAGAAAAAATCGCCTACGCAGTCGTTATGGCTTCGCGCAAGTTGCGCCACTATTTTGAAGCGATCAAGGTGCGGGTCACCTCGGACAGGGGACCCGGTGAATTATTCAGAAATCCGGAGGCATCTGTCTGGATCGCCAAATGGGCAGCCGAGCTTTCCGGCTACCATATCACCTTCGAGCCTAGGACAGCCATCAAGTCACAAGTCCTGGCAGACTTCATCGTCGACTGGACCGGGCCAATAACGCAGCTGGACACATCTGCAGAGAAGGTGTGGACTATCCACTGCGACGGCGCATGGTGCCATGCGGGGGCAGGCGCAGCGCTAGTCATTACTTCACCAACAGGGGTCAAGCACAGATATGCAGCACGTCTCAGCTTTGCTTTGGAGTCCGATAGATGCACCAACAACGTAGCAGAGTACGAAGTTGTCATCCTCGACCTTCGCAAGCTACGGGCACTTGGTGTCACTACCTGCATAATCAGAACAGACTCCAAAGTAGTTGCCAACCAAGTCGAGAAAGATTACGCAGCAAAGGACCTCGCACTTATGCAGTATCTCGCAGCTGTCCGCAGTCTCGAGAGACAGTTCAAGGGCTTTACCTTGCAGCACGTGGACCAAGCCAAGAACGAGGAGGCTGGCGCATTGGCCAAGGCAGCCGCCAGAGGTGAGGCCCTGCCCTCCGACGTATTCTACCATGTCATCGGCACGCCAGCCGTTCGCAGCCCAGAGGGCCTCCAAATAACCAATGACACTGAGGGCCACCGCATAGTCAACCTCATCATGACCGAAGACTGGCGGGCACCAATAACCATGTTCCTGCAGGGATATTACCATCCAAGCGATATCAACGAGGCCAAGCGCCTCAAACACCGAAGCCGGGACTTCGCTCTCATTGAGGGACAACTATACAAGAAGGGGTCAGTCAACCAATGCTTAAATGCATCACCGAGACCGAAGGCGTCCAGATCCTGCGCGAAGTCCACAGCGGAACTTGCGAATCTCACGCGGGGCCTAGGGCCCTAGCTGCCAAGGTGATCTGGTAAGGCTTCTACTGGCCTGCTATGATCTGCACCGCGAATCGGGTCACAAGGTCGTGCAAAGCCTGCCAAAAGTTTTCTCCACACTCGGGAAACCCTTCGCAGTTCACAAAGCTAATCGCCCACACGTGGCCCCTTCAGTGCTGGGGCCTGGACATTGTCGGGCCACTACCCACGGCCCAAGGGAACCTCAAGTTCACCTTCGTCACCGTCGAATATTTCACCAAGTGGATCGAGGCAAGAGCAGTATCCACGATAACATCGAAGACTGCCCAGAAATTCTTCTGGCAAAACATTGTTTGCCGATTCGAAGTCCCGCCCGAGCTCACAGTTGACAATGACAAACAATTTGACAGCCAAGACTTCAGGGACTTCTGCTTCTCCATTGGCACCAAGCTTGCCTTCGCCTCAGTATATCACCCACAATCCAACGGCGTCGTGGAGCACGCCAACGGCAAGATTTTCACGGCAATCAAGAAAATGCTTCTCGACGACAAGAAGGGTAAATGGGCCGACCTGCTACCTGAAGCAGTCTGGGCGCTGAACACGACCGAGTGTCGGGCGACCAGATTCACTTCCTTTCGCCTGCTATATGGCTCGGAGGCCACGACCCCGCAGGAAATCAAGCATGGGTCCTCAAGGACAAGCGCTTCAGCCGCACCTGACGTAGACGAGCTAACCTCCAAAGATCTCATCGATGGAGACCGCGTCTTCGCCCTGCAGGCCCTCAATAAATACCAAGCCCAAACAAAGACCTGGCGTGACCACGCAGTCGTCCCGAGAGAATTCAACGAAGGGGACCTCATACTCGTCCGAACAACCCGGACAGAGTCATGAGGTAAGCTGGAGCCAAAGTGGTAAGGACCATTCATCGTCAAGACAAAGTCGTCTCCCAGCGCGTACATGCTAACAATGCAATCTGGCGAAGACCTAGAGCATTCCTGGAACATAGATAATCTCCGCAAATTTTTTGTTTGACTCCTTAGGGCCATCACGCCCTTGTAATTCACCAAACACTATCATTCTGGCCTGTACTCTTTTCCTCCCGGGGGGTGAGGTTTTTAATGAGGCGGAGCCACGCAATATACCCACAAAAATCCCCCGCAAAAATTAAGACACGTCAAAAAAGACCGCATCGACGGTCTTTGACATTCGACCACACCAAAGTCACCGCGAGGGGCAGTGCTTACTACCCTCGCGTGCGACACTCCGCGCAAAAGTCGCCTACGGGTGCAGCCGGAATAGCACAATAAGTGCAAAAAATCGAAGTCTTCTCCAAAAGACTATCCGTGCAAAATTCGCCTACGGGTGCAGCCGGAACAGCACAATAAGTGCGTAAAATCGAAGTCTTTTCCAAAAGACTATCCGTGCAAAAGTCGCCTACGGGTGCAGCCGGAACAGCATAATAAGTGCGCGAAATCCAAGTCTTCTCCAAAAGACTGTCCGTGCAAAAGTCGCCTACGGGTGCAGCCGAAATAGCACAAGTGCGCAAAATCGAGGTCTTCTCCAAAAGACTCCGCGCAAAAGACGCCTACGGGTGTAGCCGGACTAACTCAACAAATGCGCAAAATCGAAGACTTCCCCAAAAAGCACCCGAACACAAGCCGCCTACGGGCGCGGCCGAATCAACGAAGGCACGCAGCCTCATCATACAAATCATAGTTACATACACACAGTAAGGGCATCACACATTACAATGGCTCAACCTTCGGGATGATACCCATCTCCCTGTAGTTGAACAACATTATCCTTAATTCCTCACCCTCAAAAAGATTTCGCAGCTCACCCTCACCTACACTCGCTCCAGCCGGTGAGGACAACAATTCCCATTTGGCAGTCCCGTCCACACGAAGACGACCACCCTCCACCTCACCATGATGACGCCTATCACTTCGCGACAACTCACTCACTCTCCGTTTCGCCACCGCCCTTCGCCGCCTATGCCTAGCACTCGCACCTGGAATATCCTCATCACCCATCACACGCAGAGAAGTCTTCGTCGTAGCCACATCCAATGCTGCAAAATAGTCCAAGCCCTCATCCGAAGACTCCTCTGTCCACACAATTGAACTCCCAGAATCATCAGACTCAAAAAACTTAGACACAGAATCATCAGAATCATCTTCAGCAACCACGGTCGAAGTCGCCACAAAATTAGTATTGTCAGTAGCGGTTGTGTGCGCAGGCCCAAAACCCTGAACCTGCACAGCAACCGAGACTCAGTAACACTCAGACAAAATTTACAAACTCCCCCCCACCTATTTAGCCACCTGCGAAGGCCCGGTCGCGGCCGTGGGGTCTTCGACTGCCGGCTCAACCACCACCTTCAGGGCATCTTCGACCGTCGGCGTAGGGGCCGACACAGGGTCTTCGTCGGCCACAGTAGGCACGGGCACAGCTGAGGGGCCTTCACCGGCATCCGAGGGCAGCACCGGCTTGACCTCCGCAGCCTCGGGCGGTGCGCCGGCCAGACCTCCAAAGTCCTCGACGACCTCGGCACGCTCCATCTGCAGCAACAGCACTTTCACTCAGCAAAAACCACACATACCCACACACACAACCACACAAAAAATGACCTTCACCTGCTCTCTCGCCCGGTCGGATCGCTCCCTGACCGCCTCCCGACCATGCGGACCCCACATCCTATCGAAAAGTGCCCCCGCTGACTGCTTCACCATAGGGTCGTCCGCCTTGAAGATCTCGCGTTCAAAGTTCTCGTCTGATTGGTCGAAGACCTCGTAGTGCCTGCAGCCCTCGCGGGACAACGCATTCATGGCCCCCTCGTAGGTGATGAGGGAGGCGAAGGACATGAAACCCTCCACAATGGTCGGGAGCACCAGCAGCTCCTCCTGCAACCATTCGAGGAAGCGAAGGCCTGCTTCCTGGTCGGGTACTTCGAAGTTAGCAGTCCGCGCACCCAGCTCGCGGTACGAGTCCACGAACTGTGCGTGTGTCCGCTCAACTTCCGAGCGCGTAGAGGCCTCGGCCTTGTCCACACGGCCGCGCAAGGCGTTGAACCTTGCCTCTAGCTCTTCGGCGCGTTGACTGGCGAGACTGCTCTCCGCTCGCGCCACTTTGGCCTCCGCTTGCGCAGCCTGCGCCTCAGCGATGGCCTGGTTCGCCTCCCTCCTCTCCTCCACCAGCTAGCGCCGGAGGTTCGTCTTCTCGGCCTCCAGGCAGCCACCTTTTCCGCCAGCCTGCGGTTTTTGCTTTCCGCAGCTGACTTCTCCCGGACGGCATCCGCATGCTGCGCCCGAAGTCTCTCGACTTCGGCAGCCACGTCCGCAGTCAGGACACCCGACGCCACGCGGTCGGCGAAGTCGGCCGCCTAACAAAAGCACATGAGACCCAAAACCTCATGCAAACAACAAACAACGAAGTCCAGCACAACTTACTTGCTTCAACTGCTGCGACGCTAGACCCGATTCAATCTATTGTTGGCCCCACGGATATCCCAGCTCCGCACACCCTCTGTCTTCGGCACATAGTGCCCCATGATCCTCACCGCACCGTCTTCCGCTTCGCGCACGAATGCAACAGGATCCCGACCATGCAAATCCAACGTGAAGGCCGGACTTCGCACCCGCTGCCTACCCCGGGAAGGCATCTTGTGAGGGCATACTTCGCACAGCGTCCAGCCATGTGCCAAGGGCCATACCCCATACCCGATAAATTCCTCCACTAAATCGCGCCTGCTACTCATGCGGGCAGTGCACCGAAGGGCTCCTTCGTCTTCATCATCCTCCGCCACCTCAAACTGCGGGTATGCCACGTAATAATGGGAACACATGACAGCCACGGGGAGTCCTGGGTGGTCTTCAACTGCGCCTTTGGAAACGTAAAACCAGAAATCCCACCAGTTGCCCCACTTATTGCGGGCGTAGGGAACCAACTCCACGACTTCCATCGAAGTCTTGCCGGTCCTCGGCGTAAACGTGCACGATCCAAACTGTGCAATCTCATGTCCAATTTTCCTCTTTTGCCAATGCAGACAGTAATGCTTCGCGAAGACCTCCACAGAGGGCTAACCACCATACGAAGTCACCGCCCAAACATACTTCGCCAGAGCCACCACGGCATTCGGCGTCAGCTGGTGGACCTGGACCCTGAATCTCCGCAACACCTCCGCCACGAATCGATGTGCAGGCAGACGAAGGCCAGCGGTGAAAAACGCTTCAAACACGACCAACTCGCCTTCTGGCTCGGTGACCTCCTCCGCCCCCAGGACACGCCCCACTCCACTGCCAAAATATCCAAGGTACTGCATATCCTGGACGTGGACCGAGGAAATCCGTGACACGCCAAACTCCACTGTATCACCAGGACGTAGCTCCTCCGCCGCCATGTTGCTCAGAGTGTCCTCGGACGATGCGCCGGCCGGCGGTGTATTTGCAGCAGACGAGGAAGAGGACGACATGGCTACATACCGTCGGCGGCAGCGGGTGGTTTGCTTGACGCGGGCCAGATCTTCGACGAGTAGGAGCAAGGAGGGCAGGCGAGCGGACGAGCGGTTTCAAAAGGGGGCTAGGGTTTTGCGGCGTGCACAAAGAGAGCCTGACCCGCACCACCCCGCCCCCCTTTTTATACACAGGACGCGACGCTTCGGGAAACCCACAGTCCAACAGTGCCGCGTCCGTCAACGATCACATCAAAAACCCCCGCAGAACCATTTCGAGCGAGGGCAGCGTCTCCACCATCTAGCTACGTCTTCGGCACCAGATGACTTAGTCGAACTGGTCCCTCGGAGGGCAAATGTTGAGGCGAAGGCGAAGACGCTACCCTCCGCTCCAGCCTTCGTCTATCTCGCTGCGCCGACAGGAAGCAGAACGACCGGTAAGGTCCACCCTTCGTCTTCTACACTACAAGACGAAGGCCTACGACGACGTCGCCCCATCCCACATCCTCACTCCACCTAGAGGCCCACGTGGGATTCAGCCCATTGTAACGGGCCCCGCACGGATAAGTGTGTTACAGGCCCGATTTGTAATAGCTTTTCTGTAATGATAGTCTGTAACCCTCCTTTATAGGAATATTCCGGGGATAGACTGGGTGCCTGAGGGTACATGCGTCCTTACATTGAGACGTTGGGCACTCAGGCACCTATAAATACACTCGTACAGTGCCCTTGAGAGGCTGAGATTAACAGAGCAATTGCCGCCTCGAGTTAAACCGTGTTCACATCTCTCTCACTCCCCTGTTGGAATCAACTTGCACGGGAGTGCAAGCTCCAACACTCATGTATATCAAGTTATAAAGAAAAGATTCACCCCTAGATTTGTTTTTGTGATGGTCTTATTTTGCTTCAATTTACGAGCATCATTTTTTATCTAACCCACCCATACAGTTCCTACCCTTGCTGGTATAATGACATCCGAATTGAGTAGCTAGGCTTGCAGTTCGGGACCCCCTCGGTCGGGGGGTCCGGTAGCCTGGGGGCCAGTTCTAGAGAACGGGTACTTGTCTCCTAGGGTGGTCCGGAACCGTGTAGCCGCTTAGCTTGGTTCCGTACCCTAAGCCTGCACGCTCCACCACTCTGTGATGGGTACCCTAGTATTTGGAACTATAGTCCTGTGGGTTCGCCAACCTGGGGTCTGGTTCTAAAGAATGGACACTTGTCTCCTGGGAGCGTCCGGAGCTGTGTAGCTGCTTAGCCTGGTCCCGTACCCTATGCCTACACGCTCCACCACTCTGCGACGGGTGTCCTAGTATTTGGAGCTATGATCTAGGGGGTCCGGACACACGGATTGGCTTCCTAGGCTAAGTCCTGTAGGTCCTGTTGCATGAATCAAAGGGTAGAAGATACCAGCTAGCGGGTCCTATGGGTGCGCTACTAAAACTTCCTAGCTGAAGCTGTGTGGAGGTCCAGGTCCCAGTTGAGACTACCTCCTAGGGCCCGGATCACCAACTCTTTCTTAGGTATACTGGCTTCCAGCCTCGACACATCGAGCCTACATCCCAGGGGGGCCAAGTACCAGGGTGGAGTTGGTAACGTCACACACAGCAAGGACAAATAGCATACAGATAACTGCTAATGCTACTTGATAAATAATACTCAAAAGTATCTTACAAAGCCAAAAACTATTACAAGCCGCTACCCAGCGGAACCCTTGCCCTGTTTCTGCAGATCTAGCTACTCATCATCGGCAGGATCCCGCTAGAAGCGCTCGGCGACCACCTCCACAGTATCTTGTACGCCCTATCGGGCGGCGTCTTTGGTGTCGGCCACTGGACCAGCAATCACCGGCTCTAAGGAGATGGCCGGGTCGTGGCTCTGGAAGCACATCAGGATGTACTCGATCACCGCCCGGCAGAGCCTGCCGCCCTCGGCCTCTAGGAGGGCACCAAGGATCTGGTCCAGGCATCGAAGGCGGTCGACGGCGGAGTCCAGCACCGGGAGCGCGTCACAGATGGACGTCGGCAGCTCCGACACTGGGATGGGGCTCACCCCTAACGGCACCAGTGCCGTGCTCGCCTCGCCGGCCCATGCGGCAATGCGCTGGACCCCGGCACGCTGCTCCGCCCGGAGATCTTCAAGTGTTTTCTTCATCGCCTCCACAGCTTGGGGGCTCGGTGCTGCTTGCGCTGCCTAGAACCAGTGGACCCGCTCCTCCAGCGTCCGCTCCTTCTCCTCCGTCTCGAGCTCATGCTCGGCCAGTGACTTCTCCCGCCTTTCAACCATTTTCTCCTTGAAGGCGAGATCCTTCTCCCGCCTAGCGAGGCTCGCCTCCCGCCGGGCGAGGTCCATCTCCCGCCTGTCCAAGGATTCTCCTTTCGCTTTAAGCTTCTCCTTGGTGAGGGCGGCATCGTGGGCCTTGCCATCGAGTTCTTGCTGCAGCCTTTGCAGGCTCTCCACAGCCGCGGTCTGCTGGACCCGCTGCTCCTCCAGGATTTCATTGAAGGCGTTGAGCTTGGCCTGGAGCTCTGTGACGACCTCCTCCCTCTGGTTCAAGTGCTCCTCCTTCTTGGCCAGCCTCTTCTCCTTCCGGCTCGCCTCCAGCTCCCTGGCGTACACCTTCTGGAGGTCCTTCTTGTAGTATTTGCGGTCCCGTGCTAGTTCGGACCGCTCAAAGGCGAACCGCTGGGATGTCGCCTTGGTGCGCTCCTCCAGCTGGGTACGCCAGTCGCTGAGGCGCTGGTGCTTAGATTCCTACGCCTCCCATTCCTGCCGGATCGCCGCCTCGATCTCTTGGAGAGCCTAATGGGCATGAGACAGCACCCGGGGGAGGGGAACTGGCGCTGCCTCTGGCTCGGCGCCGGTCCGGAGCCGCCACTCAAAAATCACCTCCGTCTCCTCAGGACTGGGTGGCGGGACAGAGCTAGACGCGCCCCCCGCGTCACCCCCCATGGCGGGGGTAGGCGTAGCTGGGACCTCCTCCGCCGCTGCCAACGGTGTACTCGACGGCGCCACCGTCGTTGAGGCTACGGTAGCCGTTGGTGGGTCGCTGGCACCACCCCCAGCAGATGCCTACTGCTGGGAGCCAGACCCACCGACGGGCATGGTATCCGGCGGAGGAGGCATGACCTTGGAAGCAGAGGGGGAGGAAGCCCTGGCAAGCAAAGGATGGGTTTTGACCCGACGACATGATAATAACACTCGTGGAAAAAAGGGGCTACACTTATTTGGGGCCCTGGACCTTCCAGCGATCCTAGAAGCGGGATGCCAGCTGTTGTTGTTGTTGCTGCTGCTGTTGCGTTTGTTGCCGCTGGTACCCCTGGGGGAGATCACCCCCAGGCGGCGGTGGTGGTGGCGGGACCGACGGTGGTGGTGGCGACGGTGGCATCGGATCCGATGGTGGTGGTGGCGGAGGACTGACGTGCCTCTGTGGGCCCTGGGCCTGGGAGCCGGTCTCCTCAGCCCTGCCAGCTGTCCTCTGACGCTTCTGGGGCAGGTTCGAATCAAGAGGAGGGTCCGAGACAAGCGACCTGTCGGCGCGATGCAGCCGACGTCGCCTCTCTTCCTCCGACCCCTCGGTGCCACCCGGGACGGAGGAATTACTTGCAGCCCCTTTACCCTTGTCCAAGGGGTTGGGGGCCACGGAGGGAGCTCTGGAGCCTGCACCAGTGGGCTGGGAACCTCCGGACGGTACACTGGGGATCTAGATCCTGCGATGGTGGTCCCGACCGCCAGTCTGACGAACCGCCACACCACTCTCATCGAGGGTCGGCAGCGTGGCCAGCACTATCGGCGTTTTGGGTCCGACCGCACACCTGGGGTTGCCTCTCGAGGTGTTTTTAGGAGTAGGACGGTGTCGCCGACTGTAGCAAAATGGTTCGTGCCATATGCACGAGGGACAATGGACGGTATTTGCAGGTTCGGGCCGCTTAGAGATGCGTAACACCCTACATCCTGGTGAGGATGCTTTGTGCAACGGATTACAAGTCAGTTCTTTGAAGTGAGAACGTAGAGGGTTGAGGTGGATGGCTGAGTAGTGAGATCGATCTTTCTGAAGGGGTGCCCCCTGGGCCTTATATATTCGACTGTGGGGCAATACATGTGGATATAATAACAACGTGCTCCTAAAGGGTAGTGAACTGTTTGAGTCTATCTTCCTATGATTCTGCCGACCTATCCTCGCCTGGTTCCGCTGCATGGGGCTCCATCGCGGGAAAGTTGGATCTTCTGTTGTGGTTTCTCGCTCAACGCTGTGGGGCCATCCGAGCTTGCACCGATCCGGCCCTACGTCGATCTGCTTTACTGATTGTCCCTCCCCAGGCCCATGAAGGAATGACCTTACGATTTATTGGGCCCTTGGGCCTTTCGTGAGGTCTTTTACCCTTCTAGTGGACCCGGGGGATATCTGTCCCCCACAAGCCCCCGATCTTTGGGTTGATTTTGAGGTAATCGGCCCAAAGATCCTAGGCCTAGCTTGTAGGTAATTTGGAGAAAAACGATTTCTTACTGTCTCCTTCTGCTGTGATCACTCGTACACTGGAGCTTTGTTTTGTGCTTGTGCCTTAAGAGTCGGCATTTCATATTGTAGGACCCTGAACTTCATTGGGTGCACCAGAGGTGCACCCAATGGGTGTAGCCCCCGAGCTTCGAGTGGATTTTTGAAAACAATCCTCTCAAAGGTCTTTACTTCATATCCTTTTGCCGAGAGTCATATTTTCTCTTTTTTGAATGCCTTAGAGGTCGGCATTATGTCATCCATATTATGCTTTAGAGGTCAGCATTATGTCATCAGTATTATACATCCAAGGTCAGCACGTATTTTGTATTTTGCAGCCGAGTTCGTGATCCGCCCATATCTTGCTAGGTGGTGCAATTTATTTGCTCTGCGACCGATTGGACATTTGATGGACGTTCCCTGGCTAGTCTTCACGTCGCTTCCGTCGGTCAGATTTTGTACTTCACCGGCTATATTTGGCTTTCCTTTGATCCTTACTGATATCTCATTTTTGTCTTGAGGTGTTCATTGCACGCTCTGCACGGATGTGACAGTTTTTGAAAATATACTGATAATTCCTGGGTGTCCCCCCCAATGGGTGTGGGCAAGGGACGGCTTGGTACGCTGAGCGTTTTAGCCGGCTGCTTCTGAGTAGTAATGTGATGTGACGGCAGGCGTAATCATATCCTCTGCGCTGTTGACTGGAGTCCCAATGGGTGTTGCATTGCGTGAAACGGCGTCAGCCGCGCGTCTTCAGACGGGTTGAAGTGTGTATTGAATGCCTCGCGACTGTTCAGTGACCGCGGTTGGAGGTGAGCGGTTGCCTCCTTCTTCTATAAATAGTGCCTTTGCCTCTCTGGTTTTTTCACATCCCTTGCTGTTCTCCACTGCTTGCCTTCTTCCTCTCCTTGCATTTCCGCCATGGGCAAGAAACGGAAGCACGAGCCGACTCCTCCGTTCGAGGACTTTGGTGACTCGGAATACTCAGAGGAGGAGTTCTCCTCTGAGTCCGAGGGGTCTCCGGCTCCCATCCCTCTGCGTGAGTCGTCTGATGATTCAAACGACTCCCAGGGGATCGCCGCCGAGGTCTGGACTTACATCCGGGCCGTCGAGCGCTCCGGGCTCACGGGCTCGGATGAGTCGGAGTACTCCTCGGACGAGGAGGACTCGTCCGAGGAGGACGGTGGCGGCGATGGCGAAGGCGACGACGACGACGACGACGACGGAGGCGATGGCGGCGGCGACGACGGTGATGACGGCGACGGCGGCAGCAGGGGCGGCAACGGAAGCAGCAGGGGCGGCAGCGGCGGCAGCAGGGGCGGCAGCGGCAGCGGCGGCAGGGGCGGCAACAAGGCCAGTGGCTAAATGCCACTGGTTTTAAAATATTAGTATAGATTAGAAGTAGTATAGTGAAATAATGTAGTAGTATTAGTAATGTAGAGTAGTATAGTGTAGCGTAGGTAGTAGTAGTGGTAGTAGTAGCAGTAGTAGTAGTAGAATGTAGTATAGTAGTATCAATAGGGAAGTTATCAACTCTTAATGAGTTGATTTGTAAGTACTGTTACTTCCCTTAATGAAGAATGGCTTTGTCTCCTCTGGTACTAATTACTGTGCTTCATAGTAGGTCGATCTCTTATTTGTGGTGTTGATTCATTCGGAATAGTAACTGAATAACTCGGGCATCGTATCGCTGCTTCAGGGGTGATGGCCGAGCTTACTACTGTCAATATTTACGCATTTGAATTAGAGTCCGAGTGATGATGAAACCGTGCCGGCATCGGAATAACTGTTGACCACGTCGGTGCTCTTAGGTGCGACAGCCGAGTGACCTGTAACAACGTCAGCGTTTTTTAGAGATAACCGCCGAGCGACTGAGGATATCGTCGGCGCTTTAGAGATAGCTGCCGAGCGACTGAAGATATCGTCGGCGCTTTAGAGATAGCTGTCGAGCGACTGAAGGTATCGTCGACACTTTAGAGATAAATGCCGAGCGACTGGTGATAACGTCAGCGTTTTAGAAATAACAGCCGAGTTAAAACGGGCCGTGTCGGCCACTTTGAGGATAGTAGCCGAGTGATGATGTGGCACACCGGGGTTTTAGAAGTAGCCGCCGGGTGATGACGTGGCACGCCGGTGTTTTAAAAGTAACTGCCGGGTGCTGACTGGGCGCTTTTGGAGACGGTATCCGACTCGGGAATATCCCGCGTATACTGCGCTTTCAGCCACCTCTGCTTTCCGTGCCCTAGTTCTTGCCTTCCTGCCTCCAAATCCTCTCTGCAATTCGGCTCTCGCTCTGTTCGCTAGCAGAATTGAGATGGCGCCCAAGAGAAAGGCCTCGAGTTCATCCGCTGCAGTAATTCCTCCCATCGACCCCAACAGCCAGTTGCCTTTCGCAGGTAACCACACGTCTGTTGTCTCCGAGCCTGATCTCCTCCACCTCGTGTCCATCGGGGTTCTTCCCCCGAGGGAGCTTTGTTCTTGGCGGATTTGTCATGGGGTCATTGTCCCGACAGAGGATACCCATGAATCCGTGGTTTATGTCCCTTTTCTTCTCCGCGGTCTCGCTCTCCCCATTTCTCCCTTTTTCCGCGGCCTCCTTGATTTTTATCGCCTTAACTTGACCCACCTGAATCCCAATTCTATTCTTCAAATTTCTATTTACGTTCATTTGTGCGAAGCTTTTTTTGGTGTGCTGCCACATTTCAGGTTGTGGAAGTACTTGTATCACTGCCGCCCTGGAATGGCCGGGGGTCAGCATCAGCTGGTTGGGGGTGCTAGTCTGGAGATGCGCCATGGGAGGAAGACTGAATATCTTGAAATCCCTCTCAAAGACAGTATCAAGGGATGGCGCTTGGAATGGTTTATTGTTGAGAACCATGGAAATTCTCTCCCCCCACGGTCGGGAAGACAGCCGGATGTTCGCACTCCGAGTTGGACTGAGTCTCCCACGGATCAGGAGGTAGCTGAGGCAAGGGCTTTGCTAGCTGAAGTTGGACTGCTGAAAGAAAGGAGTCTAACTGCCGAGGCTGTGGTTGCTGATTTTGTTTTCAAGAATATTCAGCCGTTGAAGGACAGGGCATACCCGGCTTATCTGTACCGAGGTCTAGCTGACTCAACTCGGGTTACCAATAGGAAAATTACCTCTATAGACTTGGTGAACCGACTTGAGATGATTCTTAGAGGCAAGGTATCAAATATTGGTGCCCCAGTGGCATACTCAGCATGGAGCCTGCCTCCTTTCAAGGCCTTCACTCTTTTTGTGTCGAATCCACCTGTCACTGATGGCGGTTTGGGCCTTAGAGTGCGACCCCCTGCCGAAGAAGTTAACACTTTGGTTGCCTCGCTCGGGGAAATTCCTGATGACGAACGGCAAGTCCACTTTGAGGTGCCTTTGGATCCCAGTGACGCGGAAATAAGCGCTATGCTTGATTTGCTGGCTGAGGACTCTCCTGATGCTGCTCCTGTCAGGACATTGGTGGTGGCGCCTCTTCCAGAAGCTAGTACGACTTTGGATATTCAGAAGCCTGCCAGTGCTCGCCCGAGACGCCCTTGCCGAGCCAATCAACTTGATCCTTCTGCTGATGAGCAGAAAAAGAAAAAGAGACGTCTTCGGCAAGTATCTAGTTTGGATTAGGGCGCTGGTCCTTCGGTTCCTGCTGCTGAGGAGGTTCCTGTGCCTGATTTTACTGACGCCGACCCCAATGGGTGTGCTCCATCTGCTGCTAATCCCAATGGGTGTGCCCCACCCGATGCTGATCCCAATGGGTGTGTTGCTTATGTTGTTGATGAAAACGACAGGGAGGAAGAAGATGAGGTCCCTCTGACTCGGAAAAACAGTCGACAGTATATTGCTAGTGGGGAGAGTAGTGGAGTTCCTTCTCCTGCTCTGTCAGCTCTCGTTGGTCTACAGGAGTTATCTCTGGCAAACTTTGATCAGACTCTAGAGGATATGGTTCCAGAGGATCTTTTATCAGAGCCAGCGGATGATGGTGCGATGGAGGTTTGTGCTGATATGCTTGATGCTGGGTTGAGGTCATCCCGCGCCTCATCGACCTTAGAGCGCGGTCTTGAGGGTGAGGAGACTGACTTGGATCATCTCGGTTCCATGGAAGTAACTGAGGGGCTTTCAGCCTTAGAGGCGGCCACTGCGGAGAACCTGACCTTTAAGGATGGTGTTGACGCTTACCCAGCCCCCAAGGGTGTTGCCGAGGGTGACTCGGCTCGGGTGGGAAGTGCAAGCCACTACCCAGCCCCCGAGGGTACTGCCGGAGATGATCCGACTCACGTGGGTAGCGCAAACTATGACCCAGCCCCCGAGGGTGTCCGAGCGGGGTCTCCCTCTTGTACTTCCATGGACGTTCATGTGGGATCGCCTCCGCACTCCGGCTGCATGGTGGTAGCCCAAGCTTTGGACCAGGGAGTCGCTTTAGAGGGCAGCGTCCCCGCTGGCCAAGTTTTGAGCTCTGTTGATGGCACTGAGTTGGTCCCTGCTGGTTTGTTGCAAGCTGCTTCGGGTGGCGGCCTTATGCCCGGTCGTCAATTGATCTCTAATGATTTGGGAGTCCCTTCGTTCTTCTCCAATCTCCAGGTACTGTGATATGTTCTGTTCTGACTTTTGTACCGTATGAACTGCTGTCATTACATTCGTCTGTTCTCCTTATCAGGCTCTGGTGGACGGGATGGCTAGCCAGCTGAGGTTGCAGGGTGCTTCTGTTCCAAAAGGAGCTTTGTCTCTTGCACGTTGGAATCCGGTGTTACTTCAACAACATGTCTCTGACTTGGAGGCGACCAATGCTGGTTAGTGCTTTTCTGCTCCTTTTTGTCTTCGTTATTGAACTGCCTTACATTATGACCCTTTTTGTTTGATTGTCTCCTGCTAGATATGACTCGGCAAATTTCCACTCTTGAAGAAAAACATTCTCGAGATCAGGTTGAACTGGTCCAGCGGTGCACTGATTTTGAAGAAAAGTATTCTCAAAGCCAGACTGAACTAGCCCAGGTTTCTGCTGCCCTAGATGATGCGAATGCACTGAGCTCTTCCCTTCGCACTCAGCTTGATTCTGAAAAGGTGATTTATGAAACTATGCCTTGCATCGCTGTGTTCCTATTGCTTGTTTGATGTTTGAAAGGAGTTGATTCTTGTCTGCAGGAAGAAAAACGTGTCCTTGCTGCGTCTCGCGACAATCTCGACAGACTGTATCGCGACTCTAGCAATTCGTTGACCATCCTGGAGAGGAGTCATCGCTTCTCCATGGAGGAGTTAGATAATCTTCGCTGTAGGCTGCAGGAATCCACGGATGACGTGATCCGTCTCAGGCAGTTTATATCGGCTAAGGATGCTACTATCAAAGAACTCCGTGCTTCCAAGAAATCCATCGCCCAGGAGCTAGAAACTGCTCAATTGGCTGCCAAGGTTGCTGAAGAAACTTCCATTACTCTGAGAGCCCAGCGCGACAGAGCCATGGACAAGGCCATTCGGGCGGGACGAATCTTGATGAGGAGACCCGGCGTAGTTGTTCCTGAAGATATAAGGGCTGACGTGAATGCTGCTCCTGATTCCTCAAGTCGCCCTTCCTCGTCGGTTGCTCCTGAGAAAGACATCGCGAAATAGAGAAATATTTTGCGTGCTTTGAGCGCGCGGTTAGCACGGTCATATATTTGTTAGAGGACACCAGTTTAGCATTTGAATGATATTGCTATTCTCCTATTGTTTTAGAATTCAACAGTACATAAATTTGCAGTAGTAAAAGGTTGTGTGATGGTTTTGAAACTTGTTTACGAGATATAGAAGTCATCCCTATATGAGTAGTCGTAAGCGTGTCAGATTGCCTTAAATCGCTGCTGACTTAAGTCGATTGCTTCTATTTATAGGGCATAGTGGTCACCCCGAGTTAAGTAAGCGTGAGCATGTTGCACCGTCTTAAGTCTTTGCCGACTTAAGCCGATTGCTCCGTTAGCAGGGCATAGTGGTCACCCCGAGTTAAGTAAGCGTGAGCATATTGCACCGTCTTAAGTCTTTGCCGACTTAAGCCGATTGCTCCGTTAGCAGGGCATAGTGGTCACCCCGAGTTAAGTAAGCGTGAGCATGTTGCACCGTCTTAAGTCTTTGCCGACTTAAGCTGATTGCTCCGTTAGCAGGGCATAGTGGTCACCCTGAGTTAAGTAAGAGTGCTAGTCAATCATGAACAAATTGAGTATCTTTGAAGCCTTCTTTATTGATGACATATCTCCCGTTTTACAACGTACATTGTTGTCCCGATAGCTTTTGAAATTCAGCTAGGGGTAAAACTTCCTGAGGTGTTCTATATTCCAAGAGTTCCCAATTTCTGTGCCGTCCATCTGAGTTAGACGATATGATCCCGGCCGAGTGACTTCTGCTACTATGAATGGTCCCTCCCATAAGGGTGACAACTTGTGCCGTCCTTCCCCCGTTAGAATTCGGCGGAGGACAAGATCTCCCACTGAGAAGGATCGTTGTCGCACGGCCTTGTCGTGATAGCGTCTCAGAGTCTGCTGGTATCGTGCTGATTGAATTACTGCATTCAGCCGTTCTTCTTCGAGTACATCAATGTCCTCCAGCCTAGTAGCTTCGGCTTCTGCTATGTTTTCGAAGACCAACCTCGGCGCCCCGAATTTGAGATCGGCGGGTAATACTGCCTCTGACCCATAGACCATGAAGAAAGGAGTATTTCCATGTAGAGCTCGGCTAGGTTGGGTTCTTAGGCTCCAAATGACGTAGGGCAATTCCCTTATCCACTTTCCTGCAAACTTTTCATTCTTTTCGAAGACCCTTTTCCTGAGTGCCTCCAGTATCATCCCGTTAGCTCGCTCAACCTGCCCGTTGGCCCTCGGGTGTGCTACCGAAGCATACTTGATCTGGATGCTCTTTTGCTCATAGAAATCGAAGAATTCTGAACTTGTGAAGTTGGATCCTAAGTCAGCTATGATATTGTTTGGTATTCCAAATCTGAATATTATGTCTTGTATGAATTCCACGGCCTTAGCCGAGGTTAAAGAAGCAATGGGTTTGAACTTTATCCATTTGGTGAATTTGTCGATTGCTACCAGTACATGAGTGTATCCTCCTTGAGCTTTCTTGAAAGGTCCAATCATATCCAGTCCCCAGCATGCGAAGGGCCAAGTTACTGGTATGGTCTGCAATTGCTGTGCTGGTAGGTGTTGTTGCTTAGACAAGTACTGGCAAGCTTCGCACCTCTGAACTAGCTCGGCTGCATCGCTTTTCGCAGTTGGCCAATAGAATCCCGACCTGAAGACCTTCCCGACTAGTGTCTTGGATGCTGCGTGTATTCCACATTGCCAGCTTGGACCTCATCCAGAAGTTGCTTCCCAGTAGATGAGAGAATGCACTTCATGAGGACGCTTGATGCACCTCTTCTGTATAATGTTTCCCCAATGAGTGTGTAGTGGGCTGACTGTCTGGCGATGCGCTCGGCTACATTTTTGTCATCTGGTTCCTCTTCATTCTTTATATATCTGATAATCGGCCTTCTCCAGTCATCAGAGTCTGACTCTGGTTGATTTACGATATTACACTCTTCTGCCTGATCCATTGAGATGCTTGGTTGTGGTATTTCTTGTACAAAGACTCCGGGTGGGACCTGAGTTCGACTGGATCCTAGCTTGGACAATACATCAGCCGCCGTGTTTCGATCTCTTTCTACATGATGAAATTCTAGGCCTTCAAACTTATCTTCTAGTTTTCGAACGGCAGCGCAGTATTTTCCCATTGAATCTTTCGAACAGTCCCATTCTTTGTTTATCTGGCTTATGACCACCAGAGAATCTCCGTATACCATTAGTCTCTTGATGCCTAATGATATGGCGATGTTTAGTCCATGGATCAGAGCTTCATACTCGGCTGCATTGTTGGAGGCTGGAAATAACAACTGGAGGGCATATTTGAGGTGTTCGCCTCCAGGTGCGATGAAGAGAATTCCCGCGCCTGCTCCCTGCAGCTTCAGCGAGCCATCAAAATACATCCGCCATACTTCTGTCGTTTCTGGGTTCTCTGGTACTTGTTGTTCAATCCACTCTGATACGAAGTCGACCAATGCTTGAGTTTTGATGGCAGTGCGAGATCGATCTCGATGTCATGAGATCCCAGTTCACAGGCCCACTTGGCTATCGGCCAATGGCTTCCTTGTTGTGAAGAATATCCCCTATCGGAAAACCGGTGACTACTATGACTTTGTGGTCATAAAAGTAGTGACGTAGCTTGCGGGCAGTTAGAAGTACTGCGTATAATAGCTTCTGAACTTGAGGATACTTTTTCTTCGAGGGACCCAGAACTTCACTGATGAAGTAGACAGGGTGTTGCACTGGGTAGGCATGTCCTTCTTCTGCTCGTTCGACTACCAACGTGGTGCTTACCACGTGAGTCGTGCAAGAGATATATAGCAGCAGATCTTCAGCTGGTTGAGTCGATGTGGCTCGCCGTGGTGGTTTCAGCACTGGTGGGGTTGTCAGGAATTTTTTCAGTGCATCTAGGGCTTCCTGTGCTTCTGAAGTCCACTGAAACTTGTCCACCTTCTTGAGTAGCTTGTAAAATGGTAAACCTTTTTCTCCCAGCCTGGATATAAATCTACTCAGGGCTGCCATACATCCGGTGAGTCGTTGAACCTTCTTTTGTGATCGTGGAGCTTCCATTTTCATGATAGCTTCAATCTTTTTCGGATTAGCTTCAATTCCCCGATGGCTGACAATAAATCCGAGTAACTTTCCTACTGGTACCCCAAAAACACATTTTTCGGGATTAAGCTTCCACCAATATCGCCGTAGACTGTTGAAAACCAGCTGCAAGTCTTCGATGAAGTTTTCTGAGTTCTCTGTCTTGATTACCACGTCATCCATGTAGGCTTCCACATGCTTGCCCCAGTGATCGGCTAAGCATGTTTGAATGGCTCTCTGATAGGTCGCTCCAGCGTTTTTGAGGCCGAACGGCATGGAGGTATAACAGAAAGCACCAAACAGAGTGATGAACGCCGTTTTTTCCTTGTCTTCCTTCGCCAAGCTGATTTGATGGTATCCGGAATAGCAATTCAGGAAAGACAGCACAGAACATCCAGCGGTGGAGTCTACCACCTGATCTATCCTTGGGAGCCCGAAGGGATCCTTCGGACAATGTTTGTTGAGATCAGTATAGTCGACGCACATGCACCAATCCACTTTATTCTTTTTGAGTAAAAGAACAGGGTTGGCCAACCACTCGGGATGTAACACCTCTCTGATAAACCCAGCCACGACCAAGCGGGCCAACTCAGCACGAATGGCCTCTCTCTTGTCGGGCGTGAAACGACGTAGTTTTTGCCGGATCGGCCTTGCCTGGGGGTAGACCTTCAGTTTGTGCTCGGCCAGTTCTCTCGGGACTCCCGGCATATCTGCAGGTTGCCATGCGAATACGTCTCGGTTGTCTTGCAGAAACCGGACGAGCGCGCCTTCCTATTTATCATCCAGGCTGGAGCTGATGATGGCAGTCTTGCGTTCATCAGCGAACCCCAGATTGATCCTTTTAGTTTCTTCAGTCAGCCGCATAGAGGTCGCGGCTTGAGCTTCGTTCGCCGGTGCCGTAAGGTCTTCCTTAGGCTTAGAGTTTGCCTGGATCGAAGAAGTCGCCGACGGTTTGGTGGCGAGGGCTGCTTGGATGGCCACTCGGAAACATTCTGCGGCGCCTTGGAAGTCAGCACGCACAGTTATGATTCCTTGTGGTCCCGGCATCTTCAATATCATGTACGTGTAATGCGGAATGGCCATGAATTTTGCCAATCCTGGGCGCCCGATGATGGCGTTGTACCCGCAGTCAAAATTCGCCACTTCGAACCTCAGGAACTCGGTTCTGTAGTTCACCGGAGTTCCGAAGGTGACGGGCATGTAGATGTGGCCCAGCGGGTATTCCCCTTCGGTTGGCACGATGCCGAAGAAAGGAGTATCTGACTTGTGGAGTTCTTTGAGGTGAACTCCTAAGCCTCGGAGTGTCCGGGGGAAGGTGACGTTGATGCTGCTCCCCCCGTCCACTAACACCTTCTTCACCCTGCTCTCTCGGATCACCGGATCGACGAGGAGCGGGTATTTGCCTGGGTGGTCGAAGTTGAGCCATTGATCCGCCCGAGTGAAGGTGATCGGGTGCTCCGACCATCGGTACGGAGCGGGAGGACCGGTGGTTGCCACCAGTATCTGGCGATCGTTGAGCTTTTGCTGTCTTTTGTTCTCCTGCGACCCGTGTCCGCCGAAGATGACGTTGACCTCCCTGTCAACGCGCGGGAAAGCTCCTCCTCCTCCCTCCTCCTGCTGCTGGGGTTGTCGTGGTTCTTCTGGTCCTCCCCGTGGCGGAGGAGGAGGTAGAGGTTGGAAGGGTCGGCCGTGCCCGACGGAGTGCTTGAAGTCCTGGCAGTTCCGAAGAGTGTGGTGCATGTCCTTGTGGTACGGGCACTGGGCGTCAAGGATGTCGTCCAGCGTGCGCTCGCCTCCGCGAGGTCCTCGCCAGGCGCGAGAAGCAGGTGGTCCGGCGGCGTGCACTTCTTCGCGAGGTCTCTTCTCCCAGCGTTTGTCAGGTTGCTGGTTCGCGTCGCGTCGTGGTGCTGCTGGTGCGGGCTTTGCTCCCCTGATGAGGTCCAGGGCTCGCTCGTCGGCTGTGATGTAGAGGTCGGCTTCCCGGAACAGCTCCTCGGAGGTAGTTGGCGCCTTCTGCAATATGGCTCGGACGAAGGCCGAGTCATTGGATCCTCTGTAGAATTCCTCGATCACGGCCGCCTCCGTGACTTCGGGGATACGATTTCTCATGGTCTGGAACCTTTTGAGGTATGACCGGAGAGTTTCGTCCCCCCGGTGTTTGATGGATTTGAGGTCCCATGGTTGTGCCGGTTTGTCGGAGAGGGACTGAAAGTTGGCGGTGAAACGTCGGCTAAAATCGCTCCAGTCGTCGATGCAATGCCGGGGTAGATGTCGTAGCCATTGCAGTGCGTCTTGCCCGAGGACAATGGGTAAGTACGCAGTCATTACGTCCTCGGACGCTCCGGTGGCTCGAGCGGTGGTGGTATAGACGGCCAGCCAGCCTCCTAGGTCCTGCTTAGGTTCATACTTATTGACATTGGATACCTTGAAGTTAGGGGGCCATTGAATGGCCCTAAGGTGTGGAGTAAGGGCGGACACTCCACATGTGTCCTCCTGTCGTCGGGGATGATGCCTGTCCCGAGGAGGGGAGTAGTTGTTGTGGTTCCTCGACCGTCCCTAGGTAGTTCCGCCAGTCGAGGCCGTCGTTGATTCGGCTCTGGTGGCTTGACTCCGAGTTGGGATGCCATGATCCCTGTCGTACTCTTCACGGCGGTGGATCTTGTTCTCATGCCGTCGTTCACGCGAAGCGTTGATGGAGCTCCGCGCGTCTCGGCGACTGTTGATGGCGTGTCGCAAGTCGTTCGGCGGGTGAGCGAGAGGTAGAAGATGGTTGGCTGCTTGGGTGAACAGGCGTCGATAGCCCTCGGCATCGGGAGTCCGAGGGAGTCCGTCAGCTATCCGAGCCAGTACTCCTCCGACTTCACTCGGCGTGTTCATGGCTCGGGCGAAGTCGGGGTTCAGGTTGCGACTGAAGGGTGGATTTTCCCGGCGCTGCCTTGCGTCTTGCTCGGCTTGTTCCTGAGCTCGTCGACGATCACGTCGTCGGGAGTTCCTTCGTTCTCTGAAGACGCGTTCTTCCGGAGTTTCCCCCATCTCCGAGACCTCGTCTCGCGAGACAGGCTGCTCCGGATTCCATTCTCTGGCTTGGTGATGTCGCCGGATGTTTCGGCGCCGGTTTCTTCGTCGACGGGACTCCCGCTGAGGTGGTTCTTCCCCAGGCGCGGTTGGCTCGTCGTCGGAGACAGGAGGCGACTCCACTCTCCCGATGAAAAGAATGTCGGGGTAGAATGGCGTGGCTGTCGTGGCGATCTTCCCTCAGAGAGCTGTAGGTTGCGTTTTTCCGATATCTTTGGAGTTTGTTGGAGGAGACTTCTTTCTTGGCGGATCCGCAATGCGGTGTAGAGTTCCCTCTTCGTCTGCTACGAACGAGATCGTTCCAAAGCAGAACGTGGATCCGGGACGGAAGGTGATCTTGTCGTGGAAGGTGATGGCCATTGAGCTAGCTTAGATCGTCGACACACCCCCTACCTGGCGCGCCAGCTGTCGTCGTTTTGGGTCCGACCGCACACCTGGGGTTGCCCCTCGAGGTGTTTTTAGAAGTAGGACGGTGTCACCGACTGTAGCAAAATGGTTCGTGCCAGATGCACGAGGGACAATGGACGGTATTTGCAGGTTCGGGCCGCTTAGAGATGCGTAACACCCTACGTCCTGGTGAGGATGCTTTGTGCAACGGATTACAAGTCAGTTCTCTGAAGTGAGAATGTAGAGGGTTGAGGTGCATGGCTGAGTAGTGAGATCGATCGTTCTGAAGGGGTGCCCCCTGGGCCTTATATATTCGACCGTGGGGCAATACATGTGGATATAATAACAACGTGCTCCTAAAGGGTAGTGAACTATTTAAGTCTATCTTCCTATGATTCTGCCGACCTATCCTCGCCTGGTTCCGCTGCATGGGGCTCCATCGCGGGAAAGTCAGATCTTCTGTTGTGGTTTCTCGCTCAACGCTGTGGGGCCATCCGGGCTTGCACCGATCCGGCCCTACGTCGATCTGCTTTACTGATTGTCCCTCCCCAGGCCCATGAAGGAATGACCTTACGATTTATTGGGCCCTTGGGCCTTTCGTGAGGTCTTTTACCCTTCCAGTGGACCTGGGGGATATCTATCCCCCACAAGCACCATCGCGCGCAGCCCTGGATCATCGCAGAGCGCCGGGATGTCCTGGGGAAGTATCAAGGATTCGGGGATAAAGGACTCACCAGTAATCCCCTTCACTAGGAGTTCCAGCTCCTCCTAGGACAGGTCGGTCCCCGGCCCACGCTGGATCCTGCCAATGTCATTTGAGCCGGTGAACCAGTAGCACAGACGTGGTCTCCTCTGCAGTGGCATGATCTGGCGCTTCAGGAAATTGCCGACCACGTGCATCGAGGTCTGTAGCATCCCAAAAATTCAAATCCTGAAATTTTCTCAAACTCACCCTAAATTCAAAATGAATTTCAAGTTTCATTTCAAAATGTTTGTTTGCGAGTTGATATCAACAAATAAAATATAGTGGTCTATATTATCTCCAAAATCCTCCTCAAAATATCCTACAAATATTTCCCGAGTGATCCCCCTCAAATTCTTTCCAGAAACACTGCCCAGATATTTCCCTAGTGATCCCCTTCAAGTTCTTTCCAGAAATACTGCCCCAAATATTCCACCGATATATCTTCAGATATTTTCCTCTTGAGAAATACCTTCAGAATCATTTTTCAAGTCCCTACAAATATTTTCTTCATAACTTTCCTCATGCCCATACGTATACGTATGCCTCCAGTGTCATACGGTGAGCTCTACAAGCTAATTACACTTATACAAGACAAATACATGCTAATCTCCCACTAATCCTCTCATCCTCCCACTAATCCTCTCATCCCTCCCCCTAATCCCCCCACCATGGCTATAAATAGAGGGGCAAGGGCCTCCTCTCATCCCACCCCAAGACATTTCATGGCAACTCTTCTCCCCCCCCCACACACCCACTCCATGTTCCACAAAAGCACACACTAGCACAAGGATCGTTCGATCGTTCTTCGATCGTTCGTCCCCCTGTTCTTAGTTTGTTCGTTCGTTCGTCCGATCGTTCGATCGTTCGTCCGATCGTTCATGGTTCGTTCGTCCGTTCGTCTGATCGTTCGTCCGTTCGTTCGTCCAAATAATCTTTATCCTGCCGTTATGCTGCCGAAATTCCGATCGTTCGTTCGTTCGATCATTCGATCGTTCGTCCGTTCGTTCATAGTTGCTATTCATCGTTCGTCGTTCGTTCATAGTCCCTATTCATCGTTCATCCAGATAATCTTTGTCCTGCCGTTATGCTGCCGATATTCCGATTGTTCGTTCGTCCGATCATTCAATCGTCGTTCGTTCGTTCGTCCAAATAATCTTTTTCCTGCCGTTATGCTGCCGAAATGTGGCGGAACTGCCCGAATTATTCCGACTTAAGTGCCTAAGTCCGACCTTAGAGGCTAGACCACACTTAAATGGGAATAACCCGTCAATCCCTCGGATCTAGTCCGACACGGCCACTGACAGGATCAAGTACCACAGTCTCACTCGATGGTGAGTCACAGAGCAAATACAATAAAGCATAAAACCATGCATGGAAGAGTATTAAATTATTACATCACCATTGTCACCATCGGAGTCTTTGCAAAAGTAGCCATCATTGTTCGGAATGCAGCGGAATAAAACTAACGATAAATAAATGGAGAGATGGGGAAGCCTGTCCCATCACTCCTCATGCTCCTCCTCAGCCGAGGCGGGGTCCCACTCGACAGTCCAACCCGGTGGCAGGGTGGATGGCCAAGTCACTCCAGCAACCATGTCCTCCAGAGAACCTGTAAAAAATTATGCCACAAGCAAGGCTGAGTATACTAATACTCAGCTAGACTTACCCGGTGTGAGGAGTCTATACTCCTCTACCTCTAGACATGCAGCTGTTTGGCTGTGGAGTTTGGTTGCAAAAAGCACTAGCTGAGTTTCTAAATCAAGATTTTAACTTAATCAAGTTAAGTGTGACTCTCTTAAGGCTAAAAGTGTACTATCTATTCATACATAGTAGCAAGCATTATTAGCAATCAACAGTTTGTATCATCTCAACCAGTTCCACTTGTTACTCAATGTAGCAGCATGGATCAAGCAGTCTCATTAGCTGCGAGAAGCAGACGATTCGAATCGAGTTTTATCCTTGCAAGGTAAACCCAAACACACGACATGCAGGGGCACTCCGTCCCCCACACATCAACCGTCCCCATCGATTCCCCGTTAGCAGATCAGGTCTCACCGCCTTGGCGTACAATGCCTCACTGACCCCGACTGGCCGTCGTGCAGTGACCGCACTTGTACCCACCATAACCGGAATGGGAGACTACGTCTCAGGTCGCGTGAGGAGGTATGTCTACTGCCAGGTTCAATCAGGTACTAGGCTTACCGATTTACCATATTTCTCGGTATGTGTTTAGTACGTTCAAACGCTTGACTCACGGTACCACACCTTAATCCTTAATCAACTTTTTATCCCGTGAACAACCAATCCCCATGGATTGTTGCCCACAAACCAACCTCAATATGATAAGAAGGTGGATACAACCAATTCCTGACCTCGCGCGAGTGCTAGGAAAATCACTCGACTTCTACCGAGATCCTAATTAATATAGCAGCTACTCGACCTAGCATACTAGTATCCATTTCAAAAGGAAATCCTGAGTTCATGCAACTAAGGTTCCAAACAACTCCTATACTTAAGTGCACAGTACAAGCCTACAAACATTAAGTGTAGTAAAATAGCGTAAATAACAGGTTATGCATAAAACCGGGGCTTGCCTTCCAAAGCAGTGGCAGGCAGGTCCTCTGGTGCAGGCTCTGGTGCTGGGTCTGGGGCAACCTCCTGGGCAGCTCCTTGCTCCGGCACGAGGACGTACTCTCCGTCAGCAAGATTACAGTCTATCGAGATGCAATGAACATGTATGTCATGATTATGCAAAATTTAAGAACATTAAGCTATAGAATTTACGTCAAGAATTAACTTAGGGTTTCTTGGCTACGAGGGCCTTCTAGTGGTATACATAGACTTATCACCCTTTTGGTTTAGGTTTTCTTTCTAAAATAATATATTGGATTTGTATTGCCTCTATAAATTTCAGTGGTCAATTATGAAGGTCTTAAGAGGACATTAAGTTCCATCATCCATTTTCCTTTCTTAATTCCCACCTAGGGTTTCTAGTAGGTGTTTTGAACTGTGATAGTAGTTTAAAAAATTTCCAAAAATTCTGTAAAAATTTCAGTGGGTTGTCACTGGCTATACTAGCTTGTTTTGAAAATTTCAGGCTTAAAGTATAAAAGCTAATCTTAAAACAAAAATAACAATGGTTGGGCAAAAATGGGCCACTTTACACTACAAGTCCTTTATTAAAGTGGTTTCTGACCTAATGGTCATTTTTGCTGGCCTCTAGTAGTGATAAAAAGCTCTTGTACCAAAAATGGCAGAGAGCTACATGGTGGTTAATTAATGGTGAATTTTCTAAACTTTGGTGCACAAGAGTGATTAGAACTAACTTGTCATTTGAAAAATATCAAACAACAGATTTCAGATTTTTCTTAAGTTCTTATTACCAACACATTAGTTATCCTAAGGTTTGGGGAGGTTTCACCTTATGGTTATTTTTGTAGGATTTTTCTAAGTTATCCCTATTTTCTCCATTTAAAAGGTATCTTGTTTATTTTACACTACAACAGGGTATGACATATTTTTCCAGTGAACTATATTGACTAAGTATCTCAACAAAAATAGGTGTGCCCTCTGGTTTATCCTTTATATTACCTTTTCTATTTTCCTTAAACTTAAGCATATTATAGAATAAGGGGTTAAAATTATCTTAAAGTAATAGACAGAGAGGTTTAACATTTTTAACTAAGTTAGTGAGTGAATATAAACTTCTCCAAATTTTTCTAACCCTAGTTAAATAGTACAACTATTTTTCTTGCTATTATTAAGCTTTTGGCCAAAACTGAAAATAAATCAGAACCTTGTATCTTTCTCTAGTTCATATGGGGTTTTATATTTTTTTTAGACAGGTTACATTATTTAGAGTCTGGCAAAATTGGTTTGACCAAATTTGGATGATTTAAACAAAAGTTATGCATTTTCAAAGTTGATGTTCAATTTAAAAACAGATTTACTTAAGGTTTTCTGGAAAAACCAGTTTGCACCGAGACCCCTGGGGTTAAACGGATTCAAAACTCGCAGATCTACCCTCGGGTTACTATTCACCTGAGTCTTTGGCTTTGCACTTAACCCCCTGGGTTTCTCTCCCTCTCACCCGCGGTCCCTCCCCTAATCCAAACAGTGGCCGTAGAAAAGAAAGGACGGCGCGGCTTACCGGCGACGAGGGAGGTCCGGCGAGGTGGTCAGAGACACTCGGGAGGTTGCGGCGGTCACGTCGATGTGCGGGTCGCCGCTGGAGGTGGTCGGAGCTGCTTGGTCCACGTGCGCAGGCGGGCGAGCTCGTCGGCGGCGTGCGCTCCGGCCTATCCACGGCGGTATGGTTCAATCCAGGGGTACGAGGAGCATCACGGGATGACGCAGAGGCCATACACGCCAGGAATCGAGAAATGGTGGTGGGATTTACCCGGTCCACGCGCGCCGGCGGGTTCTTGAAGTCCGGCGAGCGCGATTTGGCCACTCCGGTGACGCAGGCTCTCGGTTCAAGCTTGAGCAAGGCTCACGGCTTCACCAGGAAGCTAACCGAAGGCTTGGATCGAACGGAGGGAGGCTGGAGAGGGGTTGGTCACGATGGTGGTCTTCGGCCGGCACTGGCGGGCCGCGGGGAGGTCGCCGGAGGCGAGGGCTGGCCTGGGCGAGTCCGGTGAGGTACGTAGGAGGCACTGGGGAAGGCAACCGAGCACTGGGGTGGGTTTTATAGGCGCGGACGCGGCCGAGGCGCCGGCTTGGCTCGGGCGCGGCGCGGGGCGCGCGCGGGCGTGCTCTGGCGCGGCAGAACGCGTCGAACACGTGGCGGTTGGTTTCTTCCAGTGTTCAAACGTCGACAGAGGTCGCAAACGTGCGAATCTTTGCAAAGGTTCGGCGCAGACCTCTTCCTGGCACCTAGGGCTATCACTCAGCTGTGAGGAGTCGGGGCAGATACGGCCTAGGGAGGAAGATCTTTGAATGCCAAAACAGGTGTGTCACACTGGGCACTTCGCGACAAAAGCCATGCCATGGCATGTCAAACGTCCGAGTCTCGGGCTCAACTTTTTCCAGTGGGTGCCCCAGGTTGTATGCCACGCTTTTGGTATAGATCACAAGTGGATTTGATGCCATCTTCAAGGTGAACACGGCTGGTCTTTGAATTAGGGCTAAAATGTGACTTAGAGAAAACTAGAGAGCTCTAACTCTCTCTCCACTTAAGGATTTGATTTGAGGTTTCACCAGGGGCCTTTTTGCAATATTTCCTTCCCCTAAATGCTGGTTACAAGTCACTTAAGGTTTGGGTAAAAGTTACCCATGCTTTGCTTACTTGCTCACTCTCTTTTCCCTCCTTAACTAGGGTTTTGGGAGATAGGGTCTAAGAGAGATCTAGGTTTCTTCTCCCCTCTCATCCAAGGTAGTAAGTGTGCAAGGATTAGAGTAATGCTTTTGGTTGCTCACAATCCTTGGTTAACCCCTAACTTCCCAAGGCCCTGATGCTTCTATTCATTAAGTTCATCCACAGGGGGTCATACCCTTTAAAAACAAAGTGGGCTCTAGCCATGGTAACACCTGGGTGTTACAACCCTCCCCCCTTAAAGGAATCTCGTCCCGAGATTTAGGTAGAGTTCCTGGGAGGGGTGCTTGAGGGGGTGATGGTGGTGTCTCCCTTTACCCAAATTTCTCTTGTTAACTGCTCTTCGAATGTCATCCTCTTTGCAACTTCAGAAGGAAGCCCTTCTTAAGTTGTATCCATAACTTAGACTATCCTTGTTATCTAAGTTTTTCCTTATACTTGTATTCAAAGGGCAGGTGGGGGTGGGGTTACGTACCGGCTTCTTTGGGTAGAAAGTCGGGGAAGCGAGAGCGCAGAAAATCCTCCGTCTCCCATGTAGCCTCTTCTGCTGAATGATGACTCCACTGAACCTTATACATTCTGATTGACCTTGCCCGAGTTGATCTTTCCTTCTGATCCAATACCTTGACAGGGTACTCTTGGTAGGACAAGTCTGATTCTATCTCAATGTCTGGTTCTGGTAGCACTTCAGTGGGTAGACGAACACATTTCCGCAGCTGAGACACATGGAACACATTGTGAACTGCGGACATATGGGATGGTAATTCCAATTGGTAAGCTACGGGTCCACAACTTTCCTTGATCTTATAAGGTCCAATGTAGCGAGGGGCCAACTTGCCCTTGATCCCAAATCTCTGGATACCCTTGGTTGGTGATACCTTAAGATAGACATGATCTCCCACCGCAAACTGTAGAGGCTTCCGCCTCTTGTCATGATAACTCTTTTGTCTGGCCTGAGCAGCTTCCAAGTTCTTCCTGATAACTCTAACCTTTTCCTCTGCTTCAATTACCAAATCTGGCCCAAATATTTCCCTTTCTCCTGCTTGAGACCAATTTAGCGGGGTTCTGCATCTTCTTCCATACAAAGCCTCGAAAGGTGCCATTTTCAGACTAGACTGATAGCTGTTATTGTAAGAAAACTCTGCCAAGGGCAGACACTTGTCCCAGTCCTTTCCATAGTGTAGTGCACATGCTCTCAACATGTCTTCTAAAATCTGATTTACCCTTTCTGTCTGACCATCTGTTTGAGGGTGATATGCTGAGCTTCGGATTACATGGGTCCCAAGTGATTCCTGTAATTGCTCCCAAAATCGTGCCACAAAAGGTGCTCCTCGGTCAGAGACTATGGTCCTTGGTATCCCATGCAGACGAACTATCTGGTCGATGTAAATTTCCGCATACTTCTCCGTCCGGTGGGTAGTGTGCACTGGCAAGAAATGAGCCGTCTTGGTCAATCTGTCCACAATAACCCATATGGAATCACGGTGTCGGGAGGTATTGGGTAATCCCACTATGAAATCCATGCAAATGTCCTCCCATTTCCAAGATGGTATGGGAAGGGGTTGCAAAGGGCCTGCTGCTTTCAGATGACTAGCTTTTACCCTCTGACAAGTGTCACATTCTGAAACGTATTTGGCAATTTCCCTCTTCATCCTGGTCCACCAATAAAGAGGTCTGAGATCATGGTACATCTTGTTGCTACCAGGGTGCATGGAGAACTTAGAAAGGTGAGCTTCATCTAATATCTTCTTTCTGAGCTCTGGATTCTTGGGAACAACCAATCGATCTTCAAACCATAAAATTTCCTTGCTGTCCTGACGGAAACACTTGTATTTCTCGGCCTTTTGCTTGATCATATCCTTGATGATCTGAACACCCTTATCCCCAAACTGTGCCTGAGCTATTTGTTCTTGCAATGTGGGCTCCACTGCAATATATCTCAATTCACCGGAAGGAACAACTTCCAGGTTCAACTTGCACAACTCATCACACAAGGTGGTGATGCTTGCATCCATGTTCATGCAATTACATTGGGCCTTTCGGCTCAAGGCATCTGCCACAACATTTGCCTTGCCAGGATGGTAATGTACCTCCAAATCATAGTCCTTGATTAATTCCAACCATCTCCTCTGCCTCATATTCAGATCTGCCTGAGTGAAAATGTACTTGAGGCTCTTGTGATCAGTGTAAATGTTACAGTGGGCTCCCATCAAGTAGTGTCTCCATATCTTGAGAGCATGAACTACCGCTGCCAACTCCAAGTCATGTGTCGGGTAATTCTGCTCATGAGGTCTGAGGGCTCGGGAAGCATAAGCAATTACTCTGTTCTCTTGCATCAACACACAACCCAATCCCGTACCAGAAGCATCACAATAAACCTCAAATGGCTTGGTGTTGTCGGGTTGAGCTAGCACTGGAGCTGTTGTCAAATATTGCCTCAGGGTATGAAAAGCATCTTCACACTTTTGGTTCCACTCAAATTTGGCTCCCTTCTTCAACAGTTCAGTCATTGGCTTGGCAATTCTAGAGAAATCCGGAATAAATCGTCGGTAATACCCTGCCAATCCCAGAAAACTCCTAATCTGCTTCACCGTAGTCGGGGGTTTCCAGTCCATCACTTCTTGCACCTTCTCAGGGTCAACTGATATCCCATCCTGAGAGATAGTGTGACCCAAGAATTTTATTTCCTTCAGCCAGAACTCACACTTGGACAACTTAGCATACAACTGATGGTCACGAAGCCTTTGAAGTACAATATACAGATGCTCCGTGTGTTCATCTTCATTCTTGGAATAAACCAAAATGTCATCAATGAAGACAACCACAAACTTGTCCAGCTCTGGCATGAATACTGAGTTCATCAAGTACATGAAATAAGCCGGGGCATTGGTTAGCCCAAAAGACATCACCAAAAACTCATAGAGCCCATATCTGGTAGAGAAAGCCGTCTTGGGAATATCACTGGTTCGAATCTTGATCTGATGGTAGCCCGAGCGAAGGTCTATCTTGGAGAATACCTTGGCTCCTACCAACTGATCAAACAGAACATCAATGCGGGGTAACGGGTACTTGTTTTTGATGGTCACCGCATTGAGAGGGCGGTAATCAACACACATCCTCAAACTCTCATCCTTTTTCTTCACAAATAATGCTGGACATCCCCATGGTGAAGTGCTTGGGCGAATAAACCCCTTGTCCAACAATTCTTGCAATTGTTTCTTCAGTTCTGCCAACTCCGCGGGAGGCATCCTATAAGGTCTCTTGGAGATAGGAGCAGTCCCGGGTTGCAATTCAATGGCAAACTCAATGTCTCGGTCAGGTGGCATTCCTGGCAATTCCTCCGGAAAGACATCGGGGTAGTCGCAGACTACTGGGATCTGCCTTACTGGAGACTCTGCCATAACAAAGGCACAAGACTGGGTACCACCCTGGTTGGGTAAATACAAAACAGTCTCGCCATAAACAGGGGAATGAATTTCAATGGCTCTGGCCGCAACGTCCAGTATTGCCTGATGTCTGGTCAACCAATCAGTCCCCAAGATGATATCCACACTATCCAGTCCCAAAATAAGGAGGTCAGTTTTAATTATCAAACTACCAAACTTTAGAGGTACCTTCATGCTGATTTGGTTAGTGGCAATCCTGCCTCCCGGGGTGGAAATGGTAATAGCCCCGTGGGTGTGGCAAAAAGGCAACTGGCACTTGACACTAAATTTGGCACTGACAAAACTATGCGATGCACCAGAATCAAAAAGGACAGTAGCAGGAAAATTTAAAACTGTAAAGATACCAGTCATGACGGGTGCTCCCTCCGGAATGTCAGCCATTGTAGTGAAGTTCAGCTTGCCCTGCCTCACTTGCACTTTCTGCCTCTTTCCCTGGTTCTGGTTGACATTTTGCCCCTGCCTCTGCTGATTCTTGGGACAATTCTTGGCATAGTGCCCAGTACTGCCACAAGTGAAACACCGGTTATCATTAGCCTGGCGGTACTGCTGCTGCTGGTTGTTCCTCTGAGCCGGGAATTGGGCACGGTTGGGTGCCTGCTGCTGTTGCTGCTGCTGCTGCTGTGGTGGCCTGATCACCCACCTTCCCTGCTGCTGCTGGGGTCCCCTGCTCTGGGAGTCAGACACAATCCTGAAGCGCTGGGGCTGTGACGAGGGTCCGGCCACAGGGGTCTTCCTCTTCTTCTCCGCCTGCCGAGCCAAGATGCAGTCTTCCTGGGAGATGGCCATGTTGACCAACTCATTGTAACTATTGGCCCGGACGGTGTTGAGACGGTCACGGAGCTTGGTGCTGAGCCCTCTCCTGAACCGGTCTCGCTTCTTCTCATCCGTATCTGCATGGTATCCAGCATACTGACACAGATCGTTGAAGGCCTGGGCATACTGTAACACTGTCCTGCTGCCCTGAGTGAGTGCCAGAAACTCATTGAGCTTCCGGTCCATGATGCCAGCGGGAATATGGTGCCCTCTGAAAGCGGCCTTGAACTCCCTCCACTCCACCTCTCTGCCATCCGGCTGCATAGCCAGAAAATGGTCCCACCAAGTCCTTGCGGGTCCGCGAAGCTGCTGGGTGGCAAACCTGACCTTGGCGACCTCTGAGCAAGCCCCATGGAGCAGTGGGAACTTGGATTCTACCACCCTCAACCACACATCTGCATCAAGTGGGTCCTCCGACCTGGTAAACAATGGTGGCTGGGTGCTGAGAAACTCCTGGTAAGTAGCAGCGGCGGGGTGACGCTGATGGTCTCCACCATAATGCTGAGGTGGTGGCTGACGCTGAGCTAACTGCCTCAGAATCTCATTCTGCTGGGCCATGAGCTCCTGCAGAGTGGGAGGCGGTGGCGGTGGAGGAACGTGCTCATTCTGTTCACGGCGCGCTCTCCTAGCCATCTGAAAAAGCCACATGGTTGCTTAATAACATATCTCCGAGCTTAAGGTTCGAACATGGTAGGGGAGTCAAAGTAATTGATAGATTCCAAATAAAACAAATGAAAACATGATCCTTTCATCCGAATTTTAACTACCATCAGTCATCCCTAAACATCCAAGAGAGTTTTACCACTGGTTACATCAAGGAAGCAAAAGACTCAACTCTACCTGGCCTAGTACCCTAAGGGTGCAAAAGCTAAGCTAGCGGCGAGGAGTCCAACTATCACCAATTTCTAACATTAGTCTGGCCTCTACTGAGCGAACGAGGCGACGCTAGACTCGGGGGAAGGGGGTCTCCCTGAGCCAGCGGTGTCTACACTGGAGGCAGACTCATCTCCTCCCTCGATGTCGACGTCCTCGTCAGCCTCCGCATCATGGATCTCTTGGTGATGCATGTCCAGATGCGCATTAGCCTCTGCTAACTGCTGCTGAGTGTTGAGGAGCTGATCCTCGAGGACCTCTATGGTATTCTCCCTGGTACCCACCAGCTCTTCCAACTCATGAGCCTCGTCAGTCAGCTGCTCCACCTGTAAATCCTTCTCCACCAGCTCCTGGGATAAATCCACCACGAGCTCCTCCCTGTTATCCAGGGTGATCTTGGTGTCCTCTAGCAATGCCATCAGGTGGGACATGGCCTCCCCACGCATCACTTGCAGACGATACAGAGCGTTCATGCACCGTACCGACAAGTGTGCCGTGTGGCCTGGGTAGAGAGCCCAGATGTCCTTGGCATGCTCCACCCGGTCCTTCCACATCGGGTCGTCCTCCTTCTCCGCAGGGAACAACCCAATGGGGTGAGTAGCCAACTCCAAGGGGTGAAATCCACAGAAGGTGGTCAGTCCATGCAGAGCGATAGCCTCAACAGTGTCCTCAGCCCGGTATCCATAGGACTCGGAGTCCAGTGAACGCCAGCCTGGCTGCAGGGGATGAGGCTCCAAGGTCATCCTCACCCGGCAGCGAGGTACCCGGTGCTTCTCAAATAGCTGCACCGCGTACTGAGGGGGTGTCGAATATCCTGCCCCCTGAAGCACCTCCCACAAGATGCGGGGAAAACCCTCTCGCGCAAGTCCGTTAGTGTGGGTCAGTGCATCTCCATCCTCGGAGGATCCGTGGGAAGTCATCTGTGCACGGTTAAGCGTAAGTAAAAAAAAGAGGTAAAAAGAACAGGGAAAACAAAACTCAACCTGCCTCTGGTTAAAAGAAAAAGGTATTGAGGACCTAGTTGGCTGCTATCTCACTTTTAAGTCCTTTTTATTTAGTCAATTATTTACTTAATTAAGAATGCATGCATGCACGTCCTGAACGACCTCACAAGAAAACAAGAGGAATAGGGAAGAACTCCCATCCTGTAAAAGTGGCCTGTAGGGCCTAGTCACTTAGCCACCTAGCCACCCTTCTATTATCCTAAGGCTTCACGTCCTAGGTCTATCCTGCTCGCCCTACTATCTATCCAACATTGTTTCTATCCAGTTTTACTTTTTAGAAAAGGGATGGTATTTAGGATTTATTGATTCCTCTGTGGTGGTACAAGCTCCGATACCAGCTGTGGCGGAACTGCCCGAATTATTCCGACTTAAGTGCCTAAGTCCGACCTTAGAGGCTAGACCACACTTAAATGGGAATAACCCGTCAATCCCTCGGATCTAGTCCGACACGGCCACTGACAGGATCAAGTACCACAGTCTCACTCGATGGTGAGTCACAGAGCAAATACAATAAAGCATAAAACCATGCATGGAAGAGTATTAAATTATTACATCACCATTGTCACCATCGGAGTCTTTGCAAAAGTAGCCATCATTGTTCGGAATGCAGCGGAATAAAACTAACGATAAATAAATGGAGAGATGGGGAAGCCTGTCCCATCACTCCTCATGCTCCTCCTCAGCCGAGGCGGGGTCCCACTCGACAGTCCAACCCGGTGGCAGGGTGGATGGCCAAGTCACTCCAGCAACCATGTCCTCCAGAGAACCTGTAAAAAATTATGCCACAAGCAAGGCTGAGTATACTAATACTCAGCTAGACTTACCCGGTGTGAGGAGTCTATACTCCTCTACCTCTAGACATGCAGCTGTTTGGCTGTGGAGTTTGGTTGCAAAAAGCACTAGCTGAGTTTCTAAATCAAGATTTTAACTTAATCAAGTTAAGTGTGACTCTCTTAAGGCTAAAAGTGTACTATCTATTCATACATAGTAGCAAGCATTATTAGCAATCAACAGTTTGTATCATCTCAACCAGTTCCACTTGTTACTCAATGTAGCAGCATGGATCAAGCAGTCTCATTAGCTGCGAGAAGCAGACGATTCGAATCGAGTTTTATCCTTGCAAGGTAAACCCAAACACACGACATGCAGGGGCACTCCGTCCCCCACACATCAACCGTCCCCATCGATTCCCCGTTAGCAGATCAGGTCTCACCGCCTTGGCGTACAATGCCTCACTGACCCCGACTGGCCGTCGTGCAGTGACCGCACTTGTACCCACCATAACCGGAATGGGAGACTACGTCTCAGGTCGCGTGAGGAGGTATGTCTACTGCCAGGTTCAATCAGGTACTAGGCTTACCGATTTACCATATTTCTCGGTATGTGTTTAGTACGTTCAAACGCTTGACTCACGGTACCACACCTTAATCCTTAATCAACTTTTTATCCCGTGAACAACCAATCCCCATGGATTGTTGCCCACAAACCAACCTCAATATGATAAGAAGGTGGATACAACCAATTCCTGACCTCGCGCGAGTGCTAGGAAAATCACTCGACTTCTACCGAGATCCTAATTAATATAGCAGCTACTCGACCTAGCATACTAGTATCCATTTCAAAAGGAAATCCTGAGTTCATGCAACTAAGGTTCCAAACAACTCCTATACTTAAGTGCACAGTACAAGCCTACAAACATTAAGTGTAGTAAAATAGCGTAAATAACAGGTTATGCATAAAACCGGGGCTTGCCTTCCAAAGCAGTGGCAGGCAGGTCCTCTGGTGCAGGCTCTGGTGCTGGGTCTGGGGCAACCTCCTGGGCAGCTCCTTGCTCCGGCACGAGGACGTACTCTCCGTCAGCAAGATTACAGTCTATCGAGATGCAATGAACATGTATGTCATGATTATGCAAAATTTAAGAACATTAAGCTACAGAATTTACGTCAAGAATTAACTTAGGGTTTCTTGGCTACGAGGGCCTTCTAGTGGTATACATAGACTTATCACCCTTTTGGTTTAGGTTTTCTTTCTAAAATAATATATTGGATTTGTATTGCCTCTATAAATTTCAGTGGTCAATTATGAAGGTCTTAAGAGGACATTAAGTTCCATCATCCATTTTCCTTTCTTAATTCCCACCTAGGGTTTCTAGTAGGTGTTTTGAACTGTGATAGTAGTTTAAAAAATTTCCAAAAATTCTGTAAAAATTTCAGTGGGTTGTCACTGGCTATACTAGCTTGTTTTGAAAATTTCAGGCTTAAAGTATAAAAGCTAATCTTAAAACAAAAATAACAATGGTTGGGCAAAAATGGGCCACTTTACACTACAAGTCCTTTATTAAAGTGGTTTCTGACCTAATGGTCATTTTTGCTGGCCTCTAGTAGTGATAAAAAGCTCTTGTACCAAAAATGGCAGAGAGCTACATGGTGGTTAATTAATGGTGAATTTTCTAAACTTTGGTGCACAAGAGTGATTAGAACTAACTTGTCATTTGAAAAATATCAAACAACAGATTTCAGATTTTTCTTAAGTTCTTATTACCAACACATTAGTTATCCTAAGGTTTGGGGAGGTTTCACCTTATGGTTATTTTTGTAGGATTTTTCTAAGTTATCCCTATTTTCTCCATTTAAAAGGTATCTTGTTTATTTTACACTACAACAGGGTATGACATATTTTTCCAGTGAACTATATTGACTAAGTATCTCAACAAAAATAGGTGTGCCCTCTGGTTTATCCTTTATATTACCTTTTCTATTTTCCTTAAACTTAAGCATATTATAGAATAAGGGGTTAAAATTATCTTAAAGTAATAGACAGAGAGGTTTAACATTTTTAACTAAGTTAGTGAGTGAATATAAACTTCTCCAAATTTTTCTAACCCTAGTTAAATAGTACAACTATTTTTCTTGCTATTATTAAGCTTTTGGCCAAAACTGAAAATAAATCAGAACCTTGTATCTTTCTCTAGTTCATATGGGGTTTTATATTTTTTTTAGACAGGTTACATTATTTAGAGTCTGGCAAAATTGGTTTGACCAAATTTGGATGATTTAAACAAAAGTTATGCATTTTCAAAGTTGATGTTCAATTTAAAAACAGATTTACTTAAGGTTTTCTGGAAAAACCAGTTTGCACCGAGACCCCTGGGGTTAAACGGATTCAAAACTCGCAGATCTACCCTCGGGTTACTATTCACCTGAGTCTTTGGCTTTGCACTTAACCCCCTGGGTTTCTCTCCCTCTCACCCGCGGTCCCTCCCCTAATCCAAACAGTGGCCGTAGAAAAGAAAGGACGGCGCGGCTTACCGGCGACGAGGGAGGTCCGGCGAGGTGGTCAGAGACACTCGGGAGGTTGCGGCGGTCACGTCGATGTGCGGGTCGCCGCTGGAGGTGGTCGGAGCTGCTTGGTCCACGTGCGCAGGCGGGCGAGCTCGTCGGCGGCGTGCGCTCCGGCCTATCCACGGCGGTATGGTTCAATCCAGGGGTACGAGGAGCATCACGGGATGACGCAGAGGCCATACACGCCAGGAATCGAGAAATGGTGGTGGGATTTACCCGGTCCACGCGCGCCGGCGGGTTCTTGAAGTCCGGCGAGCGCGATTTGGCCACTCCGGTGACGCAGGCTCTCGGTTCAAGCTTGAGCAAGGCTCACGGCTTCACCAGGAAGCTAACCGAAGGCTTGGATCGAACGGAGGGAGGCTGGAGAGGGGTTGGTCACGATGGTGGTCTTCGGCCGGCACTGGCGGGCCGCGGGGAGGTCGCCGGAGGCGAGGGCTGGCCTGGGCGAGTCCGGTGAGGTACGTAGGAGGCACTGGGGAAGGCAACCGAGCACTGGGGTGGGTTTTATAGGCGCGGACGCGGCCGAGGCGCCGGCTTGGCTCGGGCGCGGCGCGGGGCGCGCGCGGGCGTGCTCTGGCGCGGCAGAACGCGTCGAACACGTGGCGGTTGGTTTCTTCCAGTGTTCAAACGTCGACAGAGGTCGCAAACGTGCGAATCTTTGCAAAGGTTCGGCGCAGACCTCTTCCTGGCACCTAGGGCTATCACTCAGCTGTGAGGAGTCGGGGCAGATACGGCCTAGGGAGGAAGATCTTTGAATGCCAAAACAGGTGTGTCACACTGGGCACTTCGCGACAAAAGCCATGCCATGGCATGTCAAACGTCCGAGTCTCGGGCTCAACTTTTTCCAGTGGGTGCCCCAGGTTGTATGCCACGCTTTTGGTATAGATCACAAGTGGATTTGATGCCATCTTCAAGGTGAACACGGCTGGTCTTTGAATTAGGGCTAAAATGTGACTTAGAGAAAACTAGAGAGCTCTAACTCTCTCTCCACTTAAGGATTTGATTTGAGGTTTCACCAGGGGCCTTTTTGCAATATTTCCTTCCCCTAAATGCTGGTTACAAGTCACTTAAGGTTTGGGTAAAAGTTACCCATGCTTTGCTTACTTGCTCACTCTCTTTTCCCTCCTTAACTAGGGTTTTGGGAGATAGGGTCTAAGAGAGATCTAGGTTTCTTCTCCCCTCTCATCCAAGGTAGTAAGTGTGCAAGGATTAGAGTAATGCTTTTGGTTGCTCACAATCCTTGGTTAACCCCTAACTTCCCAAGGCCCTGATGCTTCTATTCATTAAGTTCATCCACAGGGGGTCATACCCTTTAAAAACAAAGTGGGCTCTAGCCATGGTAACACCTGGGTGTTACACGAAATTTCGATCGTTCGTTCGTTCATAGTTTCTATTCATCATTCATCGTTCGTTCATAGTCCCTATTCATCGTTCTTCCAGATAATCTTTGTCCTGCCGTTATGCTGCCAAAATTCCGATCGTTCGTTTGTCCGATCATTCAATCGTTCGTTCGTTCGTTCATAGTTCCTATTCATCGTTCATCGTTCTTTCATACGAACTATTCACTATCACTATTCACCCTTACTATTCATCGTTACTATTCACATACACTATTCATCATTGTTACTATTTATCATTACTATTCATCGTCGTTACTATTCATCGATGATATCTATAATTACTTTTCCATCGCCACTATTCATCGTTACTAATCATCGTTACTATTCATCGGTCATCTAGTCATCCCAAATTTCAACGACTCATCCATCATGCTGTCCAGTCCACCTAAGACCAGCCAGACCCATGTTCGAGTCATACGAACTCCGGTGACTGTGATTTTCCTTCCAGTAGGGAACTTCCCATCTAGTCACCCATCCTAGGTTTCTCCAAGTTGAGCATGCTTGACTTTGAGATTCCTTCGAACCAGGCTTCCAAACTCAGATTCCAATAATTCTTGTCTCTAAATTCTTATCGAATTATTCCCTATCCAACCATGTCATCCCTTAAGCATGGTCCATATTCTAGAAAACTCCCAAAATACTCTTGTCCCATATTCTGCCCATAACTCTCATGTTCATACTAAGTCAGATGATTCATTCGTCACTATTCTCACCAACAGTGAACTTCACTGTGCTACACCACATACACTCAACTATAAATACACCCAGCTACTCTCTCCCTCTCCACACACACTCAACACCCTCAGCCAAGGCAAACACCCTACCCACTCAGTTACCCCGCTCTGCCGGCTACACACATAGTGTCGCTTCACCTCCAGTCCACCCTCCTGGTAAGCACCTCCGCTCCACCACCAGTAATATCGCAACACCACATGACATAGATTCTACTCAAGACTCTACCCATCCATATATCACTATTCTGACCACTATACTAAATATTTGTTGGTATACTTGCTGGTTTGTATGTTTGCTTGCTCATGTTGCATAGTTATCGGAGCGTTCGTGCTGTCTCGCGGAGGCCAGATCTGCAAGTCTACGCCAGGCGGTGGAGCCAGAAGCCAGTTCCGCGAGCTCTCCTTCCCCCTTCGCCGGATAAGCACGGCAAGCTCACTGGATCCCTTTGATGCATAAATTACCTATGGTTTTTCAACCACAACCCTCAGCCTGTTATTTTATGCATGATATGATTTTGAGACAAGTTATTATGGCCACCCAGCCGCTTGCCGCAATCAATCCTTGATATATTTGTTCCAAATGATTTGAGAAAAGGTGTGAGTTTTCAAAAGAAAATGCTTTTCAAAATGTGTATGATGAAGGGTTTTCACCCTTATCACCTTTGAGTAGGGATGATCAGGGACTCCCTGGTTTAGGGGAGGGCCTAAGGTGATGGCTCAGCTGGTTTAGGCGTGAGCAGAAGGATTGTCCCCTCTTATAAGAACCGGTTTGTCATCTTTCACTACCTGTACTCATGTTAAGTACAACCACTCGAGACTATGTGGGCAGTCACTCAATCTGAACTCGTACGGTCCAACCCCAGGGTTATGAAGGCTAGGGAGCACCGGGAGGATAAGGAGGGGGAATGTTTTGTCTGGTTTGGACATGGCGGTGGCCTGACTCCTTTCGGTATAACCATTAAGGTTAGGACGTGCAAGGAAAGAAAGAGATTTGGATTCGGATCTCATTGATCATGAGATCGCAGAGTCGGACTAGTGGGTAAAGTGTACACCGCTGCGCAGAGTTCAAACCTATTCGAATAGTCTGTGTCCACAGGAATGGACGAGTCTGGTATGGTATGGCAATTAGTGTTTTGTTTTCAAAAAAAGAGGTGCTTTTGAGAAAAGTGGTTTTTAAAAAGGTTCGGCGGTTGAGCCATGAGCTATGGTGGACGGGAAGTCCAGTAGCTGTTTTTGAAAAAGGAAAAACCAGTGGGAAACTGCTGAGATACCTGGATGGTTTAGTCCAGGGGATTTTGTTCTAATATTGAAAAACTTCCTGCTCCTTTTGGAGAGGATGCACTTTGCAAAAATACAAAATGCTTTTCAAAACAACCCTGCATAAAATATTGTTGTTTCTACAAAATATCCTGAGCCCCACATATTCCATGCATTATATCTGATTTCCCCATTCCGCGGGTGAAGGTGGGCTGTTGAGTACGTTTGTACTCACCCTTGCTTATTTGTTGTTTTGTAGAAAAAGGAGATCGGGTAAGAGTTACGACTGTTCCCAACCTTGCCTGTGGCTGTTGGACCGCTGATTTGCTTCGCTGCGTATATCGGGCTGCTTCAGCCCCACTCTGATGATATGTCCCGAGTTGTGGACCAACTCTTAAAGTTGATCGCCACCTTTATAGGTTTGTCTCGTTTAAGCAGATCTAGAATCATCTATTGTATAAATGTGTTTACTAGCCTCCTGGGACTAGTAATTGTATCACATTTGAGTCCTAGAGGATTGGTGCGCTTCAGGTGGTATCGGAGCTGTTAGGTTGGCCGCAGGTCGTAACCCTTAGCCTTGATCCAAAAGTTTTTGAGTCAAAACTATTTTCTTAAAAAAAATTTCTTGCTCTCATCCCTTCATTTCAAAAATGCTTTCCTCCTTTCCTTCTCTCAGAAATCAGATGGAGGTTTGTTGCCAAACCAGCTTTTGCCAGAATGAAGATGGTTTCCCCAAGTTGCTGAGAGCATGCACAGTCCGCCTCGGAATCAGGAGCCAGCCAGAGTATGATGGTCGTGAATTCGTCGAGCATGGCATAGAGAAGTGTGTCGTGACTGTATACATTGCATCCAGTCCGCACCATGTGGAATGGAGTGTCACTGCTACTGGGCACAGATTCAAAGACACCTGCCAAGTCGTCGCTCGCAAGGCATTGAGGGCCCTATGTCAGATCTATGAAGAAGAAGTGGCTGACACCCTGCTCAGATTCTTTCCGCCCTTTCAGAGAGACCGTCCCGTTTGGATGGCCAGAATGCGTGCATTGGAAGGGCCTCAACTGCTTGAGGACGACCCCTCAGTCGTGTACCTCACCGCATACCTGCTCACCCTAGATGCCCAGTATGATTTCTTGGCTCGGCACCACCGTCAGATGATTGCCCGAGCAGAAGATGTAGAGAAGCGCAACCGTCAGCTCCATGTGGATCTCACCTCAGCTCAAGCCCGTGCAACTGCATTGGAAAGTCGTGAAGTCATTGCGGTTGAAACCCTGAAGCAAGCCAAGGATGAGCATGTCCAGAAGTTGATGGAGGCCTACTTGGTCACCCATAATCAACGTAGAGCCCTATGGATCCAAGAGCCTGCTTCATCCAACCCAGTTCAACCCATCAGAGCTGAAGACCCCCAGATTCTTGAAGGTCACCTGGTCTCTATCAGAGGAGAGAAGAAGGCTTGGGAACTATTGGAAGGAGCCATAGTCTTGGAAGGAATTCCAGTCTTCCCTCAGCCTATGGATAAGCAAGAGCACCCTGAATCCTCCCAAGATCCCCCACCGGAGTTGTTTGAGCCCCTCACCATAAAGAAGATTCCAGCACCGTCCCGTGAGATCAAGGAAGAAGCTGCAAGCACCCCACCAGCACCGCCGCCCTTTGAGGAGCTACAAGAGCCAGTTCAGCTTGAAGAAGAATTCGACCCCGTATTGCCATCTCAGTCGCCGCTAGAAGAAGTCATCAACATCAGCTCCCTCTTGACCCATCCAGGAGATGTCTCAGATTGAAGTTGTGTGCAAGCCTTGCCAGAAGAGAAGCTGCCAGATCTGAGTTAGTTATGCCCAGTCCTCTGCATGCATTGGGTAGTGGGGTTTTTCTTCACTTTGGCTAGAGCCCTGCATGTATGAAAGGTAATCGGGTAGACTCATGTTTTGCAAAAATCTAATTGTGTGCCCCTCTAGGGCATTTCAAAATGAATTTTGCTTGATGTTTTCTCCCCTTTTGAGTGCATATGTGATGCTTTAACGTTAGTGCTCATAAGTTGCATAGTTCTCAATTCAGGAGTCAAGCAATAGTAATTATGCTTAGCCCCCGAATCTGAGTAGTTCGTGATTTGGAAAACTCTATTCTTCCCTTATTCAAAACATTTGGTTTGTTTGCGCTTATCATTGCTGAGCTTGTGTGTTTTCTTTTCGTTTTTCTTAAAAAGGTTTTCTCTAAAAACATAGATAACAAATTAGAGCTAATCCTCACCTTATGCTTCCATTCTCATCTTAACCCATCTCAAGAGAAAAGTGCCTTACCCAAGAAGATACCGAGAAGCTTACCTTTGAAGCCTGGAATAAGCTACAGAAGAAACCAGTCCAGCCGCTCAGTCAAAAGGACCGACCGTGAGAATCAAAGCACTACCCCTGAGTCAAAGTAAACAGGAAAAAAAGGACAAAAGGAGTTATTACCATACAGAGAGGCAAAAGATTCTTGGAACCAGAGACCACAAACATCAGGGTCATTGACCCCACCACTCACCCGTGCCCCTCGCACGCGTGCCTGCCTCCATGCGCACTACCACCGCCCCATGCCCCCTTTGCAGCGCACTATCGCCGCCCATGCCCCCTTTGCAGCGCACTACCGCCACCCACGCCCCCTTTTGCAGCGCACCCACCGCCATCGTCGCCGGCAACAGGCCCCCCCTTCCCCTTGTCGCACCTGCTGCCTCGTGTCACCTGCTCCATTACTACCACTCCGCACCTGTGGGGGACAGATATCCCCCGAGTCCACTGGAAGGGTAAAAGACCTCACGAAAGGCCCAAGGGCCCAATAAATCGTAAGGTCATTCCTTCATGGGCCTGGGGAGGGACAATCAGTAAAGCAGATCGACGTAAGGCCGGATCGGTGCAAGACCGGACGGCCCCACAGCGTTGAGCAAGAAACCACAACAGAAGATCCGACTTTCCCGCGCTGGTGCCCCATGCAACGGAACCAGGCGAGGATAGGTTGGCAGAATCATAGGAAGATAGACTCGAACAGTTCACTATCTTTTAGGTGCACGTTGTTATCATATCCACATGTATTGCCCCACGGTCGAATATATAAGGCCCAGGGAGCACCCCTTCAGAACGATCGATCTCACTACTCAGCCATCCACCTCAACTCTCCACGTTCTCGCTTTAGAGAACTACCTTGTAACCCATTACACAAAGCATCCTCACCAGGACGTAGGGTGTTACGCATCTCTAAGTGGCCCGAACCTGTAAATGTTGTCCATTGTCCCTCGTGCGTCTGGCACGAACCATTTTGCTACAGTCGGCGACACCGTCCTACTCCTAAAAACACCTCGAGGGGCAACCCCGGGTGTGCGGTCGGATCCAAAACACCGACAGCTGGCGCGCCAGGTAGGGGGTGTGTCGACGATCTAAGCTAGCTCAATGGCCGTCACCTTCCACAGCAAGATCACCCTCCGTCCCAGATCCATGTTCTGCTTTGGAACGATCTCATCCATAGCAGACGAAGAGGGAACTCTATACCGCATTGCAGATCCGCCAAAAAAGAAGTCTCCTCCAACAAACTCCGAAAATACCGGAGAAGCGCAACCTCCAGCTCTCCAAAGGATGATCGCCACGACAGCCGCGCCATTCTACCCCGACGTTCTTTTCATCGGGAGAGTGGAGTCGCCTCCTGTCTCCGACGATGAGCCGACCACGCCTGGGGAAGAACCACCTCAGCGGGAGTCCCGTCGACGAAGAAATCAGCGCCGAAACATCCGGCGACATCACCAAGCCGGAGAACGGGATCCGGAGCAGCCTGTCTCGCGAGACGAGGTCTCAGAGATGGGAGAAACTCTGGAAGAACACGTCTTCAGAGAATGAAGGAACTCCCGACGACGTTATCGTCGACGAGCTCAGGAACAAGCCGAGCAAGACGCAAGGCAGCACCGGGAAAATCCACTCTTCGGTCGCAACCTGAACCCCGACTTCGCCTGAGCCATGAACACGCCGAGTGAAGTCGGAGGAGTACTAGCTCGGATAGCTGATGGACTCCCTCGGACTCCCGACGCCGAGGGCTATCGACGCCTATTCACCCAAGCAGCCAACCATCTTCTACCTCTCGCTCACCCGCCGAACGATTTGCGACACGCCATCAACAGCCGTCGAGACGCGCGGAGCTCCATCAACGCTTTGCGTGAACGACGGCATGAGAACGAGATCCGCCGCCGGGAAGAGTACGACAGGGATCATGGCATCCCAACTCGGAGTCAAGCCACCAGAGCCGAATCAACGACGGCCTCTGTAACACCCCAGGTGTTTATATTCCGCTCGACAGCGAGTATGGATTTAAGCACGTAATATCAGTGGATAAAACAGATGCTAAATTTTAAACATCTTCGCGTATCGCGATTTTAATACCGCATCTGTTCCATTTATCGCGAATTCGATATTGTTTTTATTTATCCGGGCTCTTCCTAAATTTTCGTGATGTTCGGAATATCGTTGTTTCGAAAATCGGTGCGTCCGGTGAGTATTTAAAATTCATCGCTCGCGCAAATACGAATTCGGAAGCTCGACCCACTGGGTGATTTTTATCCTGGGCAAATTAATTTGAACTCGGCGACAACAGTTAATGCAAAAACGTTATTTCGAACTGAGATAACTTGATCCGAATTGAGTATTCGTGATTAATCTGTTCCACTGTTTACAATTATGGAAATTATCCGATTCCTATGTAAACAAAAGCGGACTAAAATTTCAGTCTCGATCTCGTTTGGTTCATTCTGTTTGCGTCTTATCCGAACCCGATATTATCCGAGACAAAGAGATTAACGTTTGATTTTATAGCAGATAATACTGGTCCAAAAGTATAATCCGGATTGCTTGCGTTACTAAGAAACCGTGCGCAAGATTAATAATTTGGATTATTCTTTAGTGTGCTATTCTAGGTAGAGAAATCAAATGGGTTCGAAAAATAGATAAATTTTTATCCGGGTTTAACTAAATTAATGTCGTCTTAAGTATCGTATTCTGATTGTGTTTTGATCCGTTCCATTTATATCACACCTAAACTCTAGTTCTAATACCAGTATTATTTGAGAAAGAAGAAAAGATCAAATAGAAAATATCTGAAATCCTTCCACCGTTTAGCATTTTTTTTACCACCGCATGGAACTCTTCCACGCGTCTCTCTCTCCTTATATTGACCACGTCATCTGCGGGACTCCATTATCTGGTGCCGTGTGGACGAAACAGCGGTTCGGCCACTCCCGTCCGTCAAAATCAAGTGGCGCTACTAGCTTGTCGTCGTCGTCGCTGGCCATATCCATTCTCTTCTCGACGGACTTGATCCGGCCACCTCTCCGCATCGCACATATTTTCTATCTCCTGCAGTTCTGCGCTTAGAGCTTGCAGACGCCCGGCCGCCGCTCCAAGTCGTCGTTCCAGCCAACCTTGCCGGAGCTCCTCCCTCTGCTAGCTCGGCCGACAGCCCCAAGTTCCATGGCGCGCAGCTCACGCCCAAGCTCCTCCCTGCCCAGCTCACGCCGAGTTTCTCCCTGGTCGCCCCTTTGGCCGAGAGTCCTCTTCATCTCCCAGGTTGACCTCCTCCCGCGCTCGGCTCCCCCTCCGGCCACCAGACCATCCATCCGGCGCGGTTTTGGAAGCTCCACGCGGACTCGACTGCGTCCCTGCATCGTGCTGCAGTTCGGTCCTCCTCTCTACGCGCAGAAGTTTCTCCCATGGCAGCTCTTCCTGCTCGACGGCGCTCTCCCTGCCTTTGCGCGCAGCCGGTTTCTCCTCCACGGCGCTGAGATCCACCAGTCGCTAGTTCTGAACGCGGGCACCAACCACCATCTCCCGCGGCGCCCAGCTCGGACTGCCCCTGTTCCTTGTTCCTCCAGCTCGTTCCTGACCGGATTCCCTGCGCCGTGATATTTCACTGCGCGCAGCCGCGCTCCCCTGCCGAGCCCCTCCATCCTGTCGTAACAGCGAAAGCCCAGCCACTGCGGCAAGCTATCTGCTCGATGGAATGTTCAGCCGCTCGTCGGGTCTACACGGTCCCTGTGCGATGTCACAAAATCCGTTCATTGTCGATGCCGCGCTTCGTGCATCGTGTGTTTGACGAAGATCCCAAGCTTGTGGACAGCACACGTGCGAGCCGTGTTTGCGCGTGGGTTGCCGAATCAGGTACGATCCAGTGTTAGAAATTCGTCATGGCGTCGGGTGGCGAGGAGATGGGAGGTAGGTCAATCTTCGGTCAGATCTAATGGTGTAACAGCAAGGCTTGTGCGACACTCATCAGACGCTCGATAAAAAGCCTGATTCGGGAGTGGCTACTCCGTCTTCTTCGTCGTAAGGAATTGTCGCGCTGGCACGTCGAGGTCGTCGATCGCCATCCTCGTCTACGCCAAGTCCCAAGCCGTGAAGACGCTCTTGTACTGGCCACGCGTCACCAGCTCAATAAAAGGAATCCCATGGATATCTGGTCAAGAATAGAAATTGTGGGCATCGCTCGCCAGACGTGTGTGATCAAAGACGTCAACCGGAAACCGTCGTCGTTCTTCCGACTATCTCGTCGAATTAGTCAGGGTAAGCAAATTTGTTATTCGTGCGAGTGGATTGATGAATGATATGACTAGGTATATTAATCATGATAATTCTATGGTGAGTCGGATTGCTAATTCGGTTATTAGTTCGATGAAGGGAACTGTAGGTATACTATTTATTAGGATGCCTAAGTCATCTACAGTAATTTGGTCGATGTCGTGTGGAGAAAAAGGTCTCAATAAGTCTTAGTGTTTGCGGGACTGTAGGTGTTAAAAATGGGAAGTTTTATTAATATATATGATACACAGGTTAACCGGGAAATTAGTTTAGAAAGTTAATGAAAGTTCTTCTATCTAATTTTATAAGTGTTAGGTGTCCAAGAATTTTGAAGTTAAAGTTATAAGTCGTTTAGTGTGCTCTCTAAACTAGGTATGATATTCTATGTGTGTTGGTCGATTTCATGATTTGAATGAATGTTGATTGCTACTTCGAATATTTAGGATCAAGTAACATCGATATATCTGTTTCAACCAAAATCTAGGGTCTGTCTGATAAGTAATGTGTATAAACACTTTAGGTCTTTTAATTCTAAAGTTGTAATTGGTATATTGTATAAAATATGCTTGGTTATAGGTTATAAGTGTTTCATCTTTTTTTAGCGTAGATTATATATCTTGTACTATTTATACTCGTGCTCATACATGTGCATCGTGCATCCCATGAGGTACGTTAATTGATCGCGTGATACGGAAGACGAACCAAGTCGACCCCAAGTGCGGGCTACTCCGCATGGTGGTGTTGATGGCCGAACCTGCCTGAACAAATGCCAAGACAAAAGGATGGTCGTCAAGTGGTCGCCACCTAACAAACACTAACGTAGTGTTTATTCCAGGCAAGCCCCGGTGCATTTGCCCCTTCCTTGTGTTTTAAATGCTTTTTCACCTTATCTGATGCATTAGGTGATAGGAGTTGTGTGATAAACAATTGATGCATTACCATTCCTTGGCAACTCCTTAATCCCGGTTTTATAAAAAGAGCTGATAATGCTTAGCCCTGCTTAGAAACTGAAAAATCATTTGTTTTCAAAAAGAATGATTGTGGAACATTGGTTATGGGCTTTTAGTTTCAAAAATCAAAGCAAACTTATGGTGATGATTCCACTTCGGCCGGAGTGGGTTCATCATTTGGAAAAGAGTACCCCTGCCGGGTACCAAAAATGGGAAAATGGTTCGAATACATCTAGACCAGACGTTGAGCGGACATGGTCGCCCGTCTGTGTCGATTAAGGACTGTTCGATGTAGGCCTGATGAGGTGAGACTTTGCAACTAACCACATGCTCCGGTAAGCCTGAACCTGGCTATTCCATACGTGAAAAGACAACCGCGCACTGGGCGTGGGAGATGGTGGGAGTAGCGTGTACCCTCCTGGCTAGAGGCTGGATGGAGGAGTACTGTGCTCCCGGGTAGCGCGGACCGGTTCACGTTGTGGAGGATCTGTGGGAACGGTTGACATATGCAAGGGTTAAGTGCTACATATGTCGTGTGGTTAGGGATCCCCAGCTGGGTATAATCGGTTCGAATCGTCGTTGCTCCTCGGTTATGGAGACTCGACTCACTGACCACTCATCGTAGTTCACAAGTGAAACATGATTGTAGTTGGTTAAAAGAAAGCTAGATCAGGACAAGTGAATGTTCTAGATTAGGCAAATCTAGATTCAGGAAAAGTACTTAACTTGCGAAGTAAAATTTTGGCATAAGGATTCACTACTAGTAAGCTCTTCTACAAAATGAGTCCTTGATTATTGCTTAGCCTTACCTTGACTCCCTCTAGCCAGCATACCCTTGAGAGTCTTTTCTTTAGTCGGGTAAGTCTTGCTGAGTAATTGCGTACTCAGGGTTTTATTCCCTGTTGTTTTTCAGGTCATAGTTTTGTGCTGCTGTGGTGGTGTTAAGTGCCGGTGGGCTCGGCCTTCTATAAGTTTAAGTAACCCTTCTATACTTCTTAATGAGGATGGTCCCTTGAGCTAGCATATATTTCAAACTTATACTTTTGCAATCACTCCGATAAAATAATGTAAAATTTTTGTAACTTGTAAAATTTGGTAACAAGATTTCCGCTGCAAAAATATTGGTGTGTGTGATTTGTGTTACTTAATCCTGCGGTCCTAGTTGTAAGTGGTTTATCCGATGTCCTTGGGGCAATCGGACAGATCCTGTTAAGTTATCTGGTGCACATGCATAGCCGTCTGAGGTCTTTGAGACAAGGACAGGTGCATGTGGGCCCAATAACTTGGGAGGTTCTGCCACAGCTGGTATCGGAGCTGGATTAAGTATATACGGTCACATACGTATTTTCAAAACAAAAGTTTTGGTTTTGAAAAAAAAACTATTTTTAACTAAACACATTGTTTGGCTTTGAAAAACAGTTTTGAAAAACTATAGTGCTAGCGACATCCTCTGTTAAGCCCTAAACTAAGGACTATCAGGTGGCTTAGTTGAAAACCATAACCCACAACTGGGTGGGTATTGCATATATGTGTATTGTTATTTTTGAGGCCATTCAGTTTTGAATGGATCGACGCTTAGGTAAGGTGAGTTGTGAGAGCATGACCGAACAATCGTCGGTCTAGGGGAGTGTTTAAATGTGTCGTCCGATTATATACATGTTCTACATATGTATATATGAAGACTGCGATGTGGAGTATTTACTTTTCTGGGAATTCAGTACCCCATGGATGTGTATGGGTATACAGACATGGGAATACTGAGAAGTGTGATGTACTTGTAACGACGCACCTACGCTCAGGTAAGAAGGTGAGTTACCATAATGAGTTGCCCTATGGTTAAAGTGTGGCAACGGCGCCTATGCGTGGCTCGGCGCTTAATGATGAGCTGGCCTCCATATAGAAATATATGGAGTATAAACTGTGATAAACTGTCATGTGTGAACTGCATCATTGGGAAATTGGGCTGCAATGGATTTTCTGCAGGTACCCTAACCTCGAAAACGTATGTGTAGCTGACGACTAGCAAAATACCGTGAGAGAACGTATGCCACCGATATAGAACGTTATTGCCACAATATGTTGGCAAAATTAGTGAGGACGAATAGGACGAGCATGCATCTTGATTGTTGCATCATGTTTGTCACCTATACACCCAAAATGCTTCTCTCATCTTTATTCCAGTAACCAGTGATTGTAGATAATGTGGTGTAATGCGGTATTATGAACTTCGATGAGATAGCTGTCCTCCATTCTTAGATAATCTATTTAGGTGTCATATGTGTTTGCCCTTGTACTTGATGTGTCGATAGAAGGTTAGTGGCTTGTTTGCCTAAACCCAAAACTAGGCCATGTTCTTATTTAGGGAACCATGACCCAAAAATTGAATTTTCCATTATCACTCCCTGACCAAGCCCATGCCAATAAATGCGTAGATAATTTCCTTATTGGATATAAAGTGTACTCGGACTTGAAACAAGAATCTCGAGTCATGTCTCCATCCTAAACCATCCCCTTGTTCAATTGACACAAGCTGATGTCCTTTATCCAGTTTGCCTGTTCTTGAAGATCCCCACGTTGCTTTATCAACCAAACCTAGGAAAGACATGTCCGATCATTTTCTTGAATTTGGTGCCTTTGATTTTCTCGTATCTATTGAAGGTGTACCAACTTAACCTTATGTTTGTTTTCCCTCCGTATCTAATCAGATACTAATCCTTGACCTTGTGATCTCTGCGATGGGCATAGAACTATGCTTGTGGCTGAATTAACAGTCTCCCATCGTACTCCATTCATTAACATGTTTAGGTTATGGTCATATCTTGTTCGTTTCATCGAGCCATGATCTATTTGGTCTCTACTTGTAACCATTTTTTACAGGTGGAGTATTTCTTTGTATATTGTCACCTTTGTTCAATCCATTGGTGTCACGCGAGATTTCTTATTGGTTACGTCTGGCAATGGTGTTATGACTAAAACCGATGGCACCGCGATGAAACCGAGGGCCTCCTGTGGATGCACACACATGGTTGCGCTACTTGGCATCCATTGGTATCACCGTTAGTAGTCATAATCTATTATTAGACTATATCGATATGTTATCTTTGCGCAAATTATTCTTACCACGTGAGATTCATTATTGGTGCCAGTTCGATAATGGCGTCTCAATTAATGACTTATGGTACCACGGCGAAACTAAGAGCCTCCTGTGAATGTGCACACAGGATTCTGCTGCTTGGCGCATGCTGGTATCGAAGTCTCTAGTCATGATCCATTGTGGAACTACACCGATGTGTGATCTTCCGTGGACTCCTTCCTTGAAACAATTTCTATGTTGTTTGTCAAGTGATCAAGCAACATCTATCATCTCTGTTGGATCAAAAGGGCATACCACTCTCATGTGTGGTCTTATTTCTTTTGATCTTGGTAGTGACTACTCATACCCGTTCCCTTTACGTCCTTTGTGTAAAGGTGAAGCCTTGGAGCTTTTTAGTGTCAAGAGACAGCTAATTAGCTCTCTGAATGGAGATTGGATTTCCCCTTCTGTTGAGATGCAGGAGTTTGTTCATTCGCTCTCTTAATTAATCCATGTATTCCCTCACCAAGTCCGTTCATCTCGTACGAAGAAACGGATGAACAACATGACCAAATAGATTTCTAACCAAGTACAGGATTTCCTGTTAGCAAAAGTGAACTCTCAACCCTTGGCTTACCGATGGTACTGAGAGGACTTGCTCAATGTCAAAAGTAGTTCAACAAGTTGGTTTTACTAACTTGTAACTGCCCAATGAACAAAGGTTGAGTTTAGAGATCGTTTTATCGAGTTGTCTGAACTCACTTTAGTTCAACCCACCCTAAAGGAAGTACTTTCAAGAATCGAGATTAAGTCGACCAGTGACCACCAAATCATCGCTTTAATCATGCCTCGATCGTATCACATGTGATTTTCTAACATGTGTGATCATGTCGAGCCGTGCTAAGTATTTGATGAAATGGGTTGGTCGCGAAGTCAACATCAAGGGGTTTTTTTATTGATATTTTCTCGAATCTTTATCATCTTTTGTGGACTTGAATTCTCTTGTTAGCCATATGTTAACCGTGACAGTATTCGACATCCACACCCGTCTCATGTGCTATAAAATTATCGTGACCACTTGTTGGTAAACCTCTTTCTGTGTGTTTTACCCAAGAGGTTGCATCTGATTCTGTTTGGGTAAAATCGCATATCTGTCGCTTGCTCAACAGACTCAGATAGTACAGTGTCATCAGAAAAAGCAAATTGCACACATGGAACCTTATGTGTTCCTCTGGCAGGCATCACCTCTATTGTTGGACATCTCTAAATTAGCTTAAGGCGATACATGTTATGTCCGCTAGAGAAACAACATTCTGAGACACTCGCCTTCGCTCAAAACTGCCTTATGATTACCGCTGATATGGACGTGGGTTACATGATTCTCTACTCTTAGAGATCTTTCGCTCTGAATCTCGGGACGAGATTCTTTTAAGGGGGGAGGGCTGTAACACCCCAGGTGTTTATATTCCGCTCGACAGCGAGTATGGATTTAAGCACGTAATATCAGTGGATAAAACAGATGCTAAATTTTAAACATCTTCGCGTATCGCGATTTTAATACCGCATCTGTTCCATTTATCGCGAATTCGATATTGTTTTTATTTATCCGGGCTCTTCCTAAATTTTCGTGATGTTCGGAATATCGTTGTTCCGAAAATCGGTGCGTCCGGTGAGTATTTAAAATTCATCGCTCGCGCAAATACGAATTCGGAAGCTCGACCCACTGGGTGATTTTTATCCTGGGCAAATTAATTTGAACTCGGCGACAACAGTTAATGCAAAAACGTTATTTCGAACTGAGATAACTTGATCCGAATTGAGTATTCGTGATTAATCTGTTCCACTGTTTACAATTATGGAAATTATCCGATTCCTATGTAAACAAAAGCGGACTAAAATTTCAGTCTCGATCTCGTTTGGTTCATTCTGTTTGCGTCTTATCCGAACCCGATATTATCCGAGACAAAGAGATTAACGTTTGATTTTATAGCAGATAATACTGGTCCAAAAGTATAATCCGGATTGCTTGCGTTACTAAGAAACCGTGCGCAAGATTAATAATTTGGATTATTCTTTAGTGTGCTATTCTAGGTAGAGAAATCAAATGGGTTCGAAAAATAGATAAATTTTTATCCGGGTTTAACTAAATTAATGTCGTCTTAAGTATCGTATTCTGATTGTGTTTTGATCCGTTCCATTTATATCACACCTAAACTCTAGTTCTAATACCAGTATTATTTGAGAAAGAAGAAAAGATCAAATAGAAAATATCTGAAATCCTTCCACCATTTAGCATTTTTTTACCACCGCATGGAACTCTTCCACGCGTCTCTCTCTCCTTATATTGACCACGTCATCTGCGGGACTCCATTATCTGGTGCCGTGTGGACGAAACAGCGGTTCGGCCACTCCCGTCCGTCAAAATCAAGTGGCGCTACTAGTTTGTCGTCGTCGTCGCTGGCCATATCCATTCTCTTCTCGACGGACTTGATCCGGCCACCTCTCCGCATTGCACATATTTTCTATCTCCTGCAGTTCTGCGCTCAGAGCTTGCAGACGCCCGGCCGCCGCTCCAAGTCGTCGTTCCAGCCAACCTCGCCGGAGCTCCTCCCTCTGCTAGCTCGGCCGACAGCCCCAAGTTCCATGGCGCGCAGCTCACGCCCAAGCTCCTCCCTGCCCAGCTCACGCCGAGTTTCTCCCTGGTCGCCCCTTTGGCCGAGAGTCCTCTTCATCTCCCAGGTCGACCTCCTCCCGCGCTCGGCTCCCCCTCCGGCCACCAGACCATCCATCCGGCGCGGTTTTGGAAGCTCCACGCGGACTCGACTGCGTCCCTGCATCGTGCTGCAGTTCGGTCCTCCTCTCTACGCGCAGAAGTTTCTCCCATGGCAGCTCTTCCTGCTCGACGGCGCTCTCCCTGCCTTTGCGCGCAGCCGGTTTCTCCTCCACGGCGCTGAGATCCACCAGTCGCTAGTTCTGAACGCGGGCACCAACCACCATCTCCCGCGGCGCCCAGCTCGGACTGCCCCTGTTCCTTGTTCCTCCAGCTCGTTCCTGACCGGATTCCCTGCGCCGTGATATTTCACTGCGCGCAGCCGCGCTCCCCTGCCGAGCCCCTCCATCCTGTCATAGCAGCGAAAGCCCAGCCACTACGGCAAGCTATCTGCTCGATGGAATGTTCAGCCGCTCGTCGGGTCTGCGCGGTCCCTGCGCGATGTCACAAAATCCGTTCGTTGTCGATGCCGCGCTTCGTGCATCGTGTGTTTGACGAAGATCCCAAGCTTGTGGACAGCACACGCGCGAGCCGTGTTTGCACGTGGGTTGCCGAATCAGGTACGATCCAGTGTTAGAAATTTGTCATGGCGTCGGGTGGCGAGGAGATGGGAGGTAGGTCAATCTTCGGTCAGATCTAATGGTGTAACAGCAAGGCTTGTGCGACACTCATCAGACGCTCGATAAAAAGCCTGATTCGGGAGTGGCTACTTCGTCTTCTTCGTCGTAAGGAATTGTCACGCTGGCACGTCGAGGTCGTCGATCGCCATCCTCGTCTACGCCAAGTCCCAAGCCGTGAAGACGCTCTTGTACTGGCCACGCGTCACCAGCTCAATAAAAGGAATCTCATGGATATCTGGTCAAGAATAGAAATTGTGGGCATCGCTCGCCAGACGTGTGTGATCAAAGACGTCAACCGGAAACCGTCGTCGTTCTTCTGACTATCTCGTCGAATTAGTCAGGGTAAGCAAATTTGTTATTCGTGCGAGTGGATTGATGAATGATATGACTAGGTATATTAATCATGATAATTCTATGGTGAGTCGGATTGCTAATTCGGTTATTAGTTTGATGAAGGGAACTGTAGGTATACTATTTATTAGGATGCCTAAGTCATCTACAGTAATTTGGTCGATGTCGTGTGGAGAAAAAGGTCTCAATAAGTCTTAGTGTTTGCGGGACTGTAGGTGTTAAAAATGGGAAGTTTTATTAATATATATGATACATAGGTTAACCGGGAAATTAGTTTAGAAAGTTAATGAAAGTTCTTCTATCTAATTTTATAAGTGTTAGGTGTCCAATAATTTTGAAGTTAAAGTTATAAGTTGTTTAGTGTGCTCTCTAAACTAGGTATGATATTCTATGTGTGTTGGTCGATTTCATGATTTGAATGAATGTTGATTGCTACTTCGAATATTTAGGATCAAGTAACATCGATATATCTGTTTCAACCAAAATCTAGGGTCTGTCTGATAAGTAATGTGTATAAACACTTTAGGTCTTTTAATTCTAAAGTTGTAATTGGTATATTGTATAAAATATGCTTGGTTATAGGTTATAAGTGTTTCATCTTTTTTTAGCGTAGATTATATATCTTGTACTATTTATACTCGTGCTCATACATGTGCATCGTGCATCCCATGAGGTACGTTAATTGATCGCGTGATACGGAAGACGAACCAAGTCGACCCCAAGTGCGGGCTACTCCGCATGGTGGTGTTGATGGCCGAACCTGCCTGAACAAATGCCAAGACAAAAGGATGGTCGTCAAGTGGTCGCCACCTAACAAACACTAACGTAGTGTTTATTCCAGGCAAGCCCCGGTGCATTTGCCCCTTCCTTGTGTTTTAAATGCTTTTTCACCTTATCTGATGCATTAGGTGATAGGAGTTGTGTGATAAACAATTGATGCATTACCATTCCTTGGCAACTCCTTAATCCCGGTTTTATAAAAAGAACTGATAATGCTTAGCCCTGCTTAGAAACTGAAAAATCATTTGTTTTCAAAAAGAATGATTGTGGAACATTGGTTATGGGCTTTTAGTTTCAAAAATCAAAGCAAACTTATGGTGATGATTCCACTTCGGCCAGAGTGGGTTCATCATTTGGAAAAGAGTACCCCTGCCGGGTACCAAAAATGGGAAAATGGTTCGAATACATCTAGACCAGATGTTGAGCGGACATGGTCGCCCGTCTGTGTCGATTAAGGACTGTTCGATGTAGGCCTGATGAGGTGAGACTTTGCAACTAACCACATGCTCCGGTAAGCCTGAACCTGGCTATTCCATACGTGAAAAGACAACCGCGCACTGGGCGTGGGAGATGGTGGGAGTAGCGTGTACCCTCCTGGCTAGAGGCTGGATGGAGGAGTACTGTGCTCCCGGGTAGCGCGGACCGGTTCACGTTGTGGAGGATCTGTGGGAACGGTTGACATATGCAAGGGTTAAGTGCTACGTATGTCGTGTGGTTAGGGATCCCCAGCTGGGTATAATCGGTTCGAATCGTCGTTGCTCCTCGGTTATGGAGACTCGACTCACTGACCACTCATCGTAGTTCACAAGTGAAACATGATTGTAGTTGGTTAAAAGAAAGCTAGATCAGGACAAGTGAATGTTCTAGATTAGGCAAATCTAGATTCAGGAAAAGTACTTAACTTGCGAAGTAAAATTTTGGCATAAGGATTCACTACTAGTAAGCTCTTCTACAAAATGAGTCCTTGATTATTGCTTAGCCTTACCTTGACTCCCTCTAGCCAGCATACCCTTGAGAGTCTTTTCTTTAGTCGGGTAAGTCTTGCTGAGTAATTGCGTACTCAGGGTTTTATTCCCTGTTGTTTTTCAGGTCATAGTTTTGTGCTGCTGTGGTGGTGTTAAGTGCCGGTGGGCTCGGCCTTCTATAAGTTTAAGTAACCCTTCTATACTTCTTAATGAGGATGGTCCCTTGAGCTAGCATATATTTCAAACTTATACTTTTGCAATCACTCCGATAAAATAATGTAAAATTTTTGTAACTTGAAAAATTTGGTAACAAGATTTCCGCTGCAAAAATATTGGTGTGTGTGATTTGTGTTACTTAATCCCGCGGTCCTAGTTGTAAGTGGTTTATCCGATGTCCTTGGGGCAATCGGACAGATCCTGTTAAGTTATCTGGTGCACATGCATAGCCGTCTGAGGTCTTTGAGACAAGGACAGGTGCATGTGGGCCCAATAACTTGGGAGGTTCTGCCACAGCCTCGACTGGCGGAACTACCGGGGGACGGTCGAGGAACCACAACAACTACTCTCCTCCCCGGGACAGACATCATCTCCGACGACAGGAGGACACATGTGGAGTGTCTGCCCTTACTCCGCGCCTTAGGGCCATTCAGTGGCCCCCTAACTTCAAGGTATCCAATGTCGACAAGTATGAACCTAAGCAGGATCCAGGAGGCTGGCTAGCCGTCTACACCACCGCCGCTCGAGCCGCTGGAGCATCCGAAGACGTGATGACTGTGTACTTACCCATTGTCCTTGGGCAAGACGCACTGCAATGGCTGCGACATCTACCTTGACACTGCATCGACGACTAGAGCGACTTCAGTCAACGCTTCACCGCCAATTTTCAGTCCCTCTTCGACAATCCGGCGCAACCAAGGGACCTCAAATCCATCAAGCGCCGGGGGGACGAAACTCCCCGGTCGTACCTCAAAAGGTTCTAGACCATGAGAAATCGTATCCCCGAGGTCATGGAGGCGGCCGTGATCGAGGACTTCTACAGAGGATCCAATGACTCGGCCTTCGTCCGAGCCATATTGCAGAAGGCGCCAACTACCTTCGAGGAGCTGTTCCGGGAAGCCGACCTCTACATCACCACCGACGAGCGAGCCCAGGACCTCATCGGGGGAGCGAAGCCCACACCGGCAGCACCACGACGCGACACGAACCATTAACCTGACAAACGCTGGGAGAAGAGACCACGCGAAGAGGTGCATGCCGCCAGACCACCTGCCTCTCGCGCTCGGGGAGGACCCCGTGGAGGCGAGCGTACGCTGGATGACATCCTCGACGCCCAGTGCCCATACCACAAGGACATGCGCCACACTCTTTGGAACTTCAGGGACTTCAAACACTCCGTCGGGCACGGCCGACCCTTCCAACCTCTACCTCCTCCTCCGCCGAGGGGAGGACCAGAAGAACCACGACAACCCCAGCAGCAGGAGGAGGGAGGAGGAGGAGCTTTCCCGCGCGTTGACAGGGAGGTCAACATCATCTTCGGTGGACACGGATCGCAGGAGAACAGAAGACAACAAAAGCTCAACGATCGCCAGATATTGGTGGCGACCACCGGTCCTCCCGCCCGCACCGGTGGTCGGAGCACCCGATCACCTTCACTCGGGCGGATCAATGGCTCAACTTCGATCACCCAGGCAAATACCCGCTCCTCGTCGATACGGTGATCCGAGAGAGCAGGGTGAAGAAGGTGTTAGTGGACGGGGGGAGCAGCATCAACGTCACCTTCCCCCGGACACTCCGAGGCTTGGGAGTTCACCTCAAAGAACTCCACGAGTCAGACACTCCTTTCTTCGGCATTGTGCCAACTGAAGGGGAATACCCGCTGGGCCACATCTACATGCTCGTCACCTTCGGAACTCCGGAGAACTACAGAACTGAGTTCCTAAGGTTCGAAGTGGCGAATTTTGACTGCGGGTACAACGCCATCATCAGGAGGCCGGGATTGGCAAAATTCATGGCCATTCCGCATTACACGTACATGATATTGAAGATGCCGGGACCACAAGGAATCATAACTGTGCGTGCTGACCTCCAAGGCGCCGCAGAATGTTTCCGAGTGGCCATCCAAGCGGCCCTCACCATCAAACCGTCGGCGACTTCTTCAGCGCAGGCGAACTCTAAGCCTAAGGAAGACCTTATGGCACCGGCGAACGAAGCTCAAGCCACGACCTCTATGCGGCCGACTGAGGAAACCAAAAGAATCAACCTTGGATTCGCTGATGAGCGCAAAACTGCCATCATCAGCTCCAGCCTAGAGGATAAATAGGAAGGCGCGCTCGTCCGGTTTCTGCAAGACAACCGAGACGTATTCGCATGGCAACCTGCGGATATGCCGGGAGTCCCGAGAGAACTGGCCGAGCACAAACTGAAGGTCTACCCCCAGGCAAGGCTGATCCGGCAAAAACTACGTCGTTTCACGCCCGACAAGAGAGAGACCATTCGCGCTGAGGTGGCCCGCTTGGTCGCGGCTGGGTTTATCAGAGAGGTATTACATCCCGAGTGGTTAGCCAACCCTGTTCTTGTACTCAAAAAGAATAAAGTAGATTGGCGCATGTGCGTCGACTATACTGATCTCAACAAACATTGTCCAAAGGATCCCTTCGGGCTCCCAAGGATAGATCAGGTGGTAGACTCCACTGCCGGATGTTCTATGCTGTCTTTTCTGGACTGCTATTCCGGACACCATCAGATCAGTCTGGCAAAGGAAGACGAGGAAAAGACAGCGTTCATCACTCCCTTCAGTGCTTTCTGCTATACCTCCATGCCATTCGGCCTCAAAAACGCTGGAGCGACTTATCAGAGAGCCATTCAAACATGCTTAGCCGATCACTGGGGCAAGCGTGTGGAAGCCTACGTGGATGACGTGGTAATCAGAACAGAGAACTCGGAAAACTTCATCGAAGACTTACAGCTCGTTTTCAACAGTCTACGGCGATATCGATAAAAGCTTAATCCCGAAAAATGTGTCTTTGGGGTACCGGCAGGGAAGCTACTCGGATTTATTGTCAGCCACCGGGGAATTGAGGCTAATCCGGAAAAGATTGAAGCTATCATGAAAATGGAGGCTCCACGATCACAAAAGAAGGTTCAGCGACTTACTGGATGTATGGCCGCCCTGAGCAGATTTATATCCAGGCTGGGAGAAAAAGGTTTACCATTTTACAAGCTACTCAAGAAGGTGGACAAGTTTCAGTGGACTTCAGAAGCGCAGGAAGCCCTAGACGCACTGAAGAAATTCTTGACAACCCCGCCAGTAATGAAACCACCACGGCGAGCCTGAGAGCACCTAGAGGGGGGGGGGGGGTGAATAGGTGCTCCTATAACACTTCAAAAACTTAAGCCACAAAACTTGTTTACTTGTTAGCACAGTAATTTGCCAAGTGGCTAGAGAAGGATCTCAACACAACACAATAACCAAGAGATATCAATCACAAAGATGGCACAGTGGTTATCCCGTGGTTCGGCCAAGACCAACGCTTGCCTACTCCACGTTGTGGCGTCCCAACGGACGAGGGTTGCAATCAACCCCTCTCAAGCGGTCCAAAGACCAACTTGAATACCACGGTGTTGCTTTGCTTCTCTTAATCCCGTTTGCGAGGAATCTCCACAGCTTGGAGCCTCTCGCCCTTACACAAGATGTTCACGAAGAATCACAGAGCAAGGGAGGGATTAGCAACTCACACACGACACAAAGATCACAGCGAATACGCACACGCAAAACCCAGACTTGAGCTCAAGAGACTAGCACACTAGAACGGAGCTCAAATCACTAAAATGTCGAACAAGTGCGCAAGAATGAAGTGTGAGTGATCAATGATGCTCAAAGGATGCTTGGTGTACTCCTCCATGCGCCTAGGGGTCCCTTTTATAGCCCCAAGGCAGCTAGGAGCCGTTGGGAGCAATCTGGGAAGGCAATTCTTGCCTTCTGTCGTCTGGCGCACCGGACAGTCCGGTGCACACCGGACATGTCCGGTGCCCGATTTCTTTCCATAAACAGCGCAGTCGACCGTTGGCAGCCTGGGAGCCGTTGGTGCACTTGACATGTCCGGTGCACACCGGACAGTCCGGTGCCATCTTCTAGCCGTTGACTCGGCCACGTGTCCCGCGCAGATTGCGCGGCCGACCGTTGGCCCGGCCGACCGTTGGCTCACCGGACAGTCCGGTGCACACCGGACAGTCCGGTGATTTTTAGCCGTACGCCGTTGATGGTTTCCCGAGAGCGACGAGTTCGCCTGTGAGCGGCCCACCGGACAGTCCGGTGAATTTTAGCCGTACACCGCCGTCGAAGTCCCGAGAGCAGCCACTTTGCCCAAGCTAGCCTGGTGCACCGGACACTGTCCGGTGCACCACCGGACAGTCCGGTGCACCCAGACTTTGGCTGCTCGAGCCATCTCTTCTCCAACTCGATTTTTTCTGTTTCCAGCACTTAGACACAATACATTAGTCCATAAAACAATGTACTAAGTTTGAGAAACATACCTTTATCCTTGATTTGTACTTTGTCCACCATTTTACAATTAGGCACCTGTGTTGGGCACTAAATCACCAAAACACTTAGAAATGGCCCAAGGGCACATTTCCCTTTCAGAGCCACATCGACTCAACCGGCTGAAGATCTGCTGCTGTATATCTCTTGCACGACTCACGTGGTAAGCACCGCGTTGGCAGTCGAGCGAGCAGAAGAAGGACATGCCTACCCAGTGCAACACCCTGTTTATTTCATCAGTGAAGTTCTGGGTCCCTCGAAGAAAAAGTATCCTCAAGTTCAGAAGCTATTATACGCAGTACTTCTAACTGCCCGCAAGCTACGTCACTACTTTGATGACCACAAAGTCATAGTAGTCACCGGTTTTCCGATAGGGGATATTCTTCACAACAAGGAAGCCATTGGCCGAATAGCCAAGTGGGCCTGTAACACCCTGGATTTGGGGGTATAAAATTTCTTTGCTCATATTCACAAATTCAGGTGTTACTTCTCTTTTCACACCCTTCCCAATCTCCTCTTTCTCTTTTCTATAGAAGAAAAGGGGCTATTTTCTTTGGGTAATTAAAGTCTATTAGACCAAACTCCAAAGGAGTATGTATTGTGACATCATGATAAACCCTAAATTTCACTTTTGTTGGATGCATAATACTTGGAAGTGCTAATTTGAATTTGTGACATTTTTGTAATTGAATCAAATAGAGTAAATAAAAAGAAAAGGGGAAAACAATTGCTAGAATAAAAGAAAAGGGAAAAAGGCCCACACCCCTGCCCCCCTCGGCCTTTCGGCCCATCTGGCCCATCCCCCGCGCGCGCCTTCCTCCCCCTCTCCTCTCTCTGCCCTGGCGGCCCCGCCCGTCAGCGCAGCCGCTTTCCCCCGCGCGCGCGCCCGCTTTCCCCGCTCTCTCTCTGCTCACGGGCCCGGGCTGTCAGCTCCCTCGTCCCCGTGTAACCGTCGCCCCGAACTGCGCGTGCCGCGGTCTCCGCGCCCACGTCACGCGTGGAGCTCGCAACCACCTCGCCCTCGGCCACTTGAGCCCGGAGCCTAGCCCACCCTCTCTCCCTCCCTCATTTACGCACCTGCAGACCTCCCTTCCACCTCCCCCACGCTGCTCGCACGCCAAAGCGCCGCCGCCATTAACCGCCGCCGTCCCGAGCCCGTTCCTCCGTCGACGTTGGAGCCCCGCCGTGCCCTCTGCCACGGTGAGCTTCGCCTCGACGTCCGCAACCTGGGACACGCCCCAATTTCCCCTCTCCCTCCCTAATTTTCTCTGCCCGCGCTCACCTGTCGTCCTCTGCGCAGTCGCCGTGGTCCGCCACCGTCGACCCGGGCCGTCGCCGCGCCTTCGCCGCCACCGAGGAGTCCCCGGAGTTCGCCTTGAGGTAAGGAACCTCCCCTGCCCTCTCCCTTCCCTTCCATTGCCCCCTGCTGTGCTTAATTCCTCGCCGGAGTCGATTAGCGCCGCCTCCGAGCCACTTCGCCGTGGACCGCCCCCCTCCGGTGCCCCTGTCCCGACCTAGCCCCCACCAGAAGATTCCCCGTGCCTTCCCCAACCTCCCCGGCCATCCCGGTCGCCCTAAGGACCCGTCGATTCCCCGCCGCGGGAACGGGCGCCGCCGCCTCTGCCATCCATCCTAGATCGGACGGCCCTGTTTCAAATAGCCCGAACCCAACCTTAGCTGTCCGCCTGAGATCCGACGGCCCAGGACCGTTCCCCCCCCCCCCCCCCGCACCCCGCCTTCCTATCAATCGGGCCCCGCCTGTCAGCCGTCCGCACCCGCTCTGCCCGTCCGCAGATCTAATCTCGGGCGTTGATCCGAGATCCAACGGCCACAGGAGCCCGATACCCCTTCGCCCGCGCAATTTCTTAAAGAGACCCCCGGTTTTCTGCAAATTAACCCGCCGTCCCTGGAACTTCGCAGTTAGGTCCTCAGACCTTTTATTTAATCCAAAATAAGTATTTAAGGAATATTTTTAATCCCTAATCTTGTAAAATTCATAACTTTGTCATATGAACTCCAAATTAGGTGCTTCAAATTGCAAAATGTTCATAATATTCTTAGCTATCTATTTAAACAATGTTTCCCTGCTGTTTTTATGTCCCAATTAATAGTTGATCATTAGGGTAAAATTAATGTTATTGGAACCCTATTTGAGATAAATAAAAGATAGTGGACTTTAATAAAAGTTGGAGCACCTAAGTTTATGGACTTAACACCATGTAATGATTTAACCCCACCACTGACTTAGACCTGATTAGTGGATAATGAATCACTTTGTATAGTCATCTACCCTAGACCTAGGGAACACCAGATTGCCAATCCTTTTCTACTATGAACTTGTGATCTCTCTGCTGCATATGTTTGGTATATTGCTTTTGTTTGTTATTTCCCAAGTGCATAGAATGAATGATTACTTTACATAGACATCGGGCAGTCTGTGTTTCCCGAGGAAGTTGCAGAAGAAGTCCCTGAGCAACAATTTGGTGAAGGCAAGTGTCCTCTGACCCATTATGTCCTATTCACTTATAATTCACTATCCCGCATTACTTAATTGAAACCTAAGGATTGACTAGCTTTACACTTTACCTTATCCTTGATGACCTTTTGGGTTATTATGGTTAGCATTTTGCTATTGCCTTAACTTAATCAATGAACATGCTGTGACTATTTATGATACAATACTGTTATCCTGATGATATTGATGATCTTGTGATATGCTAGGGGGCTCAGGCTATTTCCTGAGTACCTCTCCGTAAGGACCTGTTCGTTGAGAGACCACCCGGGATAACAGTGCAACCATGAGGGTGAAATGGGATGCCCTTAGCTGATTAATTAGAGGAACTAGAGGTGTAGTTGCTTCACCGTCGTGCCGTCAATGGGGTCCAGGCACAGTGCTTGCTCTGCCGAGGCTGAGTGCCGAGGTTCTTTCGTTTTGCTTTTTTTGTTAGTCACTCTCCTGTGGGGAGGGGTACTGTGTTTATCAAACTGGAGAAACCTAATGGGCAGCTATGATCTCTAGGGAATCTTTGTAAAAGCTACGTAGTGATACCCTGCCGGACCACCTAGGTAGTGGTCAATGGGGATTAGCTCTCCCCGGGTAGAAAGGGAATCATGACTCATGGGTAAAGTGTGCGACCTCTGCAGAGGGTTAGAAACTGATATTTCAGCCGTGCTCACGGTTAAGAGCAGCCTTGGGATCCTCTTTGATTAGAGATACTTCGGATGCACCTCAGATGATGACTTTAGTGATGATGGTTAATGATGGTGACTTTAATTATGTATTCTAGTGTTTTCTCTCTGACGAGGTACTTTTTGGGATTACAACTTGGGTTTTATGATAAAACCTGGTTTCTACTAACAATAAATACCTGACCAACTAAAAGCAACTGCTGGAGCCTAACCCCACATAAAAGCTAGTCCACTTCAGCCAAACGGGGCCTTTGCTGAGTACGTTGATGTGTACTCATCCTTGCTTTACCACAAAACACCAGGTTGTCCACATTGCAATCACTGCTCAGGAGAAGAGGAAGCCGTGGAAGGAGACTTCCAGGAGTTCCAAGACTACGACGAGTTTTAGGTGTGGGTTGGCGGCAACCCCCAGTCAGCTGCCTGTGAAGGCCTTATCTTTACTGCGTTTCGCTTAGCACTTTGATTTATCAGTTAAGTTGATGACTATGTGGATGTCTCTGACTCTGTGATGTAATAAGTTAACACTCTCTTATGTTATTATTCGAGCACTGTGCGATGATGTTTATTTATGTAATCGCTGTGTACGTGAGTTCTGATCCTGGCACGTACATAGTTCGCATTCGGTTTGCCTTCTGAAACCGGGTGTGACATAAGTGGTATCAAAGCCAGGCTGACTGTAGGACCGCTGACCTAGAGTAGCACTGGTCGTACTAAGGACTATTGACCTTCACCCTCACCTTGACCTCTGGTGTCACTTCAAAAGTCGGTCACCTCGACCAACCCTATGTTTTACTACACCTATATATATACTATATTATACCTTGTCAAAATTTTATTTTGTTCTGTCTATGGTTTACTCACTTGTTATATTAGTTCTGTTCTTACTCTTATGCTTATGGTGTCTTTTGTAGATGGCTCGTCTTAGACACACTGCACGTAAGTCGGTGATTCCTTTCCTGCCGTCTCGCCTTGCGGAGCGTCCTCTGCGCCACACCGTGTCCGGTCAGTCGAGTCACCTAGAGAGACTGCACCACCTCCTGCGTGAGGAGCAGGAGCGCCAGCGTCAGCAGAGGGAGCATCAGGACTCTTCCTCCCCACCTGAGCAGGAGGTGGAGTCCGTGAGGCGCCGTTCCTCTGTTCCTCAGCTGGAGGCGCCCCCTGCACCACCGCGGGACGCCCCGGCTGTTGGAGGAGCTACTGGAGGGAGTCTTGGAGGAGATCCCGACGACGACGACAGCTCAGACCCTAGCACCGAGTCCTCTGAGCCGCAGGAGGCGGAAGGATGGGTCGCCCGACCCATCACCCGTGACGCCGCTCGCGGTTGTCACTTCCACGATGCACTCGACACCTTGTTGCGCCGGGCTTTCGATCGGCACACCTGGTCGATCGAGTATCATTGTGTAGTCTACCAGCACAGTCGCGGGAGGTACCCGGATCGCTGGGAGGCTACCTGCCTAGTTCGCCGTCCGGAGGATGACCTCCGGGGTGCAGAGGCCGTTTCAGAGCACTACTCCATCTCCGAGAGGGACACTGCAGAAGCAGCTATGCAGGATGCAGCACGACGTGCACTCTCCCAGTACTGTTCTTTGTTCGGTGGGGTGGCCGACGGTCTTAACCTTAGGTACTATCCCCGCCGTCCTACTGGCAGCACAGAGAGTGTGGTTGTCTCACCTGTTGGTGAGGATAACCCTAGGTTGAGCAGCACAGTCAACCTAGTCGTTGTACTTAACACCGAGCTGGACCACTCTCTGGACGAGCTGAGCAGGGCTCGAACGGAAATTGCTGGGTTGCGTGCTGAGCTGGCAGAGCGCCACCACCAGGAGGGTGGTTCTCCCGCTCCTGTTGGGACTCAGCATCCTTACCGCTCGCCGCCACGTGGTCACTACACTTATGGTTCCCCTGCCTGTAAGACCAGGATAGATCTGGATCCTTAGATCGTTAGCGTCGAAGTTTGTAATAATTCTTAAGTCAGATGTCTCAGTCTTAGGTAGTCAGTTTAGTTTGCTTATCAGTTGCTTCCATTTAGATTAGTTTGCTTATCAGTTGCTTACATGCTTGTTATGATGAACCTGTGCTGGATTTGAATCTTTGTAATGACTGTAGCCAACATGTGGGTTTCCCCTGCAGTTTGGCTTAGCTAGTGATGTTAATGAAGTCAGTTATTTAGTTGGGAAACCATTTATTTCTACTTTCCTTTTTATCTGAGAAGCTGTATTGGATCATAATGAAGATCAGTGAAGTTCTTTGTTCACTCAGTGTCATGAAGAATTCTGTATTCCCTTTTCTTATGCTGAAGGATTGTAGGATCAATGCTGATGTATGAATGTCTTCCACAGATGTCTGACAACAAGCGCCGATGCAACAGGCGTGCTCAGCAAGAGCAGCATGCCCAGCAGGAGGAACATCAGAGGCAGCCTCCCCCACCACCCCCGATGACCGTGGAGCAGATGTTCTTGATGCAGACTCAGGCAGTGCAGGCTATTGGGCAGACTCTGGCAGCCATGCAGCAGGCTCAACAGCAACCCCAACCCCGGTTGCAAGTGCAGATGCCCCAGATGCCACGGGATAAGCGTGGTGAGTTCATGAGAGGGCACCCTCCTACCTTTGCCCATTCTGCTGACCCCATGGATGCAGAAGACTGGCTGCGTGCAGTGGAAAGGGAACTGCGCACCGCCCAATGTGACGACAGGGAGAAGGTTCTGTATGGTCCCCGCCAGCTAAGGGGAGCAGCCCAGTCTTGGTGGGAGTCCTACCTCGCCACCCATGCTGACCTCGAAGCCATCACCTGGGAAGAATTTAGTGAGAGTTTCCGCAGATACCATGTTCCAGAGGGACTGATGATCGTGAAGAAGGAGGAATTTCTGGCTCTGAAGCAGGGACCCCTGTCTATTAGTGAATATAGAGACAAGTTTCTGCAGCTATCTCGTTATGCACCTGAAGATGTCAACACTGATGCTAAAAGGCAGTACAGGTTCATGAGGGGTTTGGTGGATCCTCTGCATTACCAGCTGATGAATCACACCTTCCCCACCTTCCAGCACCTGATCGATAGGGCAGTTATGACTGAGAAGAAGCGCAAGGATATGGAAGATCGGAAGCGCAAGATGAGTGGACCGCAGTCCGGGAGCAACAGCCGCCCCCGCTTCTCAGGCAATTCATCTCAGCAAGGCAAGTATGGTCACCCACAGGGATATCAGCATCAGAGTCAGCGTCCGCATCAGCAGCACTTTCAGAGGCAGTACCCACAACAGCAGCAGTACCGTCAGAACAGCCAGCAGGGAGGTAATCAGTATCAGAAGCAGAACAACCAGGCACCTCGCCTTCCTGCCCCAGCAACAAATCAGAACAACCAAGCAGCCCCAGCACAAGGAGGAGGCAGAGGATGTTTCCACTGTGGAGAACAAGGCCACTGGGCGATGCAGTAACCAAAGAAGATGGCGCAGCAGCAGACCAACCCCAATGCTCCAACAAGGCAGGGGGTACCGCAGCAGGCAGCAGGCAATCGTGGCCAAGCGTACAACCGTGGAAAGGTGAACCACTTGGAGGCCGAAGCGATCCAGGATGCACCAGATGTGGCAGTAGGTATGTTTTCAGTCAAATCTCATCCCACAAAAGTGCTATTTGATACTGGTGCAACTCATTCGTTTGTCACTGCAATATGGGTAGAAATGCATAACATCTCAGTAGAGGCAATGATGCCGCCCATGAGGATTAATTCGGTTGGTGGTAAAGTGCAAGCAGATAAAATATGCTCAAATATAAGGGTGGAGATAAGGGGGATAGGGTTCCCCAGTGACCTAATAATAATAGACACCCCTGGGGTAGATGTCATCCTAGGGATGAATTGGTTAATGAAGTATGAAGCGAATGTTAGCTGTGACAAGAGGACCGTAACATTGAAGTCCCCGTCCGGAGAGGAGGTAGTGGCTGAGCTAAGGATGCCTAAATCAGCGAAGGGAGATTGTCACCAGATTTCAGTTGATAGTAAGGAGGCCAACCCGCTTGAGGCTATCAAGGTTGTGTCGGACTTTTCGGATGTGTTTCCCGAGGAGTTAACGGGCATGCCACCTGAGAGAAAAGTCGAATTTGCCATAGAGCTTATCCCTGGTACTGCCCCCATTTCCAAAAGAGCCTATCGAGTGTCTGGACCAGAGTTGGTAGAACTCAAGAAGCAGATAGATGAGATGTTAGAGAAGGGTTACATCAGACCAAGTACCTCGCCTTGGGCCGCTCCAGTATTGTTTGTAGAGAAGAAAGATGGTACCAAAAGGATGTGCATAGACTACAGAGCCCTAAATGAAGTCACTATTAAGAACATGTACCCCCTGCCAAGAATAGAAGATCTGTTTGACCAGCTCAGAGGTGCCGGTGTATTCTCAAAGATAGATCTGAGATCGGGTTACCATCAACTCAGAATCCGACCCTCGGACATACCAAAGACAGCATTCATCACCAAGTATGGGTTATATGAGTTCACAGTTATGTCCTTTGGTTTGACAAATGCGCCAGCCTTCTTTATGTATCTGATGAACAGCGTGTTCATGGATTATCTAGACAAGTTTGTTGTAGTGTTCATCGATGATATTCTTATATATTCTCAAAGTGAGGAAGATCATGTGGAGCATTTGAAGATGGTATTGCAAAGGCTACGAGAGCATCAGCTGTATGCCAAGCTGAGCAAATGCGAGTTCTAAATTCATGAAGTCTTGTTTCTGGGTCACATCATAAACCAAGATGGATCAGCAGTGGATCCAAAGAAAGTAGCAGATATCCTGAACTGGAAAGCACCGAAGGATGTTCGTGGGATCAAGAGCTTCATTGGAATGGCCGGATACTATAGGCGTTTCATTGAAGGCTTTTCAAAGATTGCTAGACCAATGACAGCGTTGCTAGCAAAGAAAGTTGAGTTTAAGTGGACCCAAAAGTGCCAAGAGGCATTTGAAGAACTGAAGAATAGATTGACTACAGCACCTGTGTTAGTTTTGCCTGATGTTCACAGGCCATTCTCGGTGTATTGCGATGCTTCCTACACCGGATTGGGATGTGTGTTAATGCAGGAAGGAAGAGTTGTAGCGTACTCATCTCGACAGCTGAAGATCCATGAGAAAAATTATCCCACACACGACCTGGAGTTGGCAGCAGTGGTTCATGCTTTGAAGACATGGAGACATTACCTGTATGGGCAGAAGTGCGACATCTACACAGATCATAAAAGTCTGAAGTACATATTCACCCAGTCAGAGTTAAACATGAGGCAGCGAAGATGGTTGGAATTGATTAAAGACTACGAGTTGGAGATACACTACCATCCAGGCAAAGCCAATGTTGTTGCAGATGCTCTGAGCAGGAAGAGTCAAGTCAATATGATGGCCACGTACCCGATGTCCTATGAGTTGGCCAAGGAGTTCGATAGACTGAGTCTTGGTTTCCTGAACATTACGCAAGGAGTAACAGTGGAATTAGAGCCCACCCTAGAGCGGGAGATCAAAGAAGGGCAGAAGGATGATGAAAACATCAACAAGATCCGGCAACTGATCTTAGAAGGAAGAGGCAAAGACTTTCGAGAGGATGAAGAGGGAGTAATATGGTTCAAGGACCGATTATGTGTTCCCGACATCAAACCTATTCGGGAGCTGATCCTCAAGGAAGCTCATGAGACAGCCTACTCCATACACCCTGGAAGTGAGAAGATGTATCAGGATCTAAAAAGGAGGTTTTGGTGGTATGGCATGAAAAGAGAGATCGCAGAATATGTCGCCATCTGTGATAGCTGTCAAAGAACCAAAGCAGAGCATCAGAGGCCCGCCGGACTGTTGCAGCCATTGCAGATTCCTTTGTGGAAGTGGGATGAGATCGGGATGGACTTTATAGTTGGCCTACCTCGTACCCGGGCCGGCTATGATTCCATCTGGGTGGTTGTGGACCGCTTAACAAAAGTGGCCCATTTCATACCTGTGAAGACAACGTACACCGGAGCAACATTAGTGTAACACCCAAATTCTGAATTTGGAATTGGTAGAAGAAATCTGAACAAAGTATCATTGGGAAATAAGAAAAAGAGGAGAAGGAGAACTTTTCTTTTAAAGGGAACCATTTATACATCTCATGAAATAAATAAACAAGGAGAATAAAACTTAAACTAGTAATAATAAAATAGTATGGTTTATATTCACCCTTGGATTTCAATTGATACATTTGAAAAATCTGAAAAAAACTAAAATAGAAGTATAAATTTGAATTTGGAATAGAAAATAGAGAATAAGAGAAAGAGAAGGGATATAAAACAAAAAAATATAAATAATATATATATAAACAAGTATATTCGGAATTAATATCCCTAACTTCACAAAAATAAATTGAAATGATAAGCCATAGAGATTTGAATTTGAGTTTGAATTCAAAATGGATTTGAAAATGAAGAAAAGAAATAGAAAATAAAATGGAAAAAGAGAAAAAGCTTACCTGGGCCGATTTCGTCGCTTTTGGCCCACCTAACGAAACGGCCTCCGCGCAGCCCATTAGCACCTCCACTCGGCGCCGACAGGTGGGGCCATCCTGTCAGCCTCCCCCTCACGCGCGCACTCGCCTCTCACCGACACGTGGGGCCCGTGTGCCAGTCAAACGTGGGCGGGGGATCTCCGGGCTGTGGCGATGACGCGTGGGGCCCGGCTGTCTGCCGCACCAGCTATTTCTTGCCACGCGGGCCCGACGCGCTTGGTCACTGACTGTGGGCATTCTCTGGTGCCTCTGCCGGTGGGCCCACGCTGTCATCCCTCCCATGGAGTCGCGCAACAAACACCGCGCAAATGGCGGGCTCGGGCGGATCTCGCTGGCCGTTCCAAACGCCCAGCCGGAATTCTCTCGCGGCAGGGTATTAATAAGACCGAACCCCCCCCATCGTCACCCATTGCGCGCCGGGATTCTCCGTGGCGCCATCTTTCGCATCGGTGCTTGTCTCCGCTTCCACGCCGACCCGCTACATTCCACCGTCGTCCTCGAGCTGGCGGCAACCACCGCCTCGGTGAACTCCGGCTTGACGGACCCCAACTCGATCCGTCCCATCACCGACCGCGCGGCCTCCTCGCTCGAATCCACTCGCTGCGACGTCGCTCCTGGAATCTGGTTCGTGTGTGCGGTCGGCCACCGCTGTCGTCGTTCCTCGCCTCTGTCGACGGCCGGGATCCAGGGAATAGGGGCGGAGCTTCGACTGGGCATGGGGAAGCTATCCCGACCGACAATTTGATGAACGGCCGGTCGGAACTCGGGCAATTGCTCACCGGACTTACCCCTACCCCGTGGTCCGCCTCCTACCGCGGCCGACTGTGTTCCGCCGTTTCTTCCAGAAAGGTACCCCCCTCAGGTGTTCGCATTGCCCTCCTCCGCGCGTATCAGTGATCGAGTCGGTAGTTGGGGCCTTGGCGTGCTGGTTTGCCGTTCACCGGCGGGAGCGCCGCCACGGGATGGCCAGCTCCGCCATCTGTGTCTCGAGTAGGGAAGATGGTGTTGCCGCCGTCGATTTGGTAATGGGTGGGTGCGATTAGATGAAGAATGGAGCTAGCGTCAGCCGTAGGATATGATCCGGTGGATCTGATTTGATATTGCCTATTTAAATCATCACCGTTGAAACCGGATCCATGGGATGGCTGTGTGTAACGATTCGTGGGGGTTGGTTTCTAATCCGACCCGTCGGTGTGTGATCTGGCGGCTGGGATCGTATACCGTATCGGGTAGTAGAGATCTAATCCGGGCCGTCCAGAATTGATCCAACGGCCCAGAATTGAGCTTACCCCTTCGCGGCCACGCTTTTGCAAAAGAACCCCCTGGGAAGTAATAAATAAACCCGCACTCCATGCACCAGTGATTTGTGTCTTGGAAACACTTACACCGAGACCCCTGTATTTTCTGGTATTTGAGGCCCAGTCCAGAGATCGTTTAAATTGAATAAATAAAATAGAAAATAGATTTTTAATATGAAAATAATTGCTAAAACTTAGATAATTCATAGAAAATTCATTTTAGCTCCAAATTGAACCATTCCAATTCCTAAAATTTTGTAATAATATTCTCTATCATTTAGAATCACTGTTTTGACATGAACTCTGTCAGAAAATTTACTTATCATTTAATCATATTTTAATCACATAAAACATTAGAAAATCCATAACTTAAAATCTATAACTCCAAAATTAATAATTCTTTTTCCTGTGATCTTATTTTAATATGTAGATTATTAATATGTATTTTGCATATATGTTTGGTGTAATGTTAATTTTGCCTATACCATGTATGTTTGTATTGCTACGACTAGCAGTGAGGTCACGAGGATCTGAGGATCATCCTGGTACCTGGATCTCAAGGCCCAGGCAAGTTGTGCCCTTGATCACTTCTCTTCACCTACTCATGTTCTAATTAATCATAATGATCTGCATAGGTTAATTTTGATGGGACCCAATAGGTTACCCTAGTTTGTCTATCTTTATACCTTGTTTACCACTGAACTGTCTGGGTAGTACTTGCTAGTGCTATATGTGGTTTTGGGTATGAAGATTTCACTATTCATGTTTACACTTTTGTTATCAGTGGTTATTTATGGTTCATGTTAAGATCATTATGTTAATTGGAACATGGAGAACCACCCGGGAAAACAGTGCTACCACGAGGGTGGAATGGGACGCCCTTGGCTGATTAATTAGGAAAGCTAGTGGAAGACTACCTTACCCGAAAGGGGCAAGGGCAGTAGGGGAGAGGTCAGTGTAGGGAGGCCCTCGGGAGGATTTTGCTGCGATGGCGGTCCTGCAAGGGATTCCTGCACTGGATCTTCCTATAAACTGTAGCGGGTTTTCGGAAGCTAGTGGAACTTTGTAAAGGCCTCGTAGTGGATCCCTAGCCATTCACCTCGGAAGTGTCTAAGGGCTTTGCAAACCCTGGCGACATGGGATACACGACTTGTGGGTAAAGATGCGCAACCTCTGCAGAGTGTAAAACTGGTATACTAGCCGTGCTCACGGTCATGAGCAGCTCGGACACTCACATGATTAAATTATGGAACTTAAACTCAATTTGTCATATGCATTGCATCGCAGGTGAAGTTGTTACTTTTGTTCTACTATTTAATTGGGCTGGTATTTACTTATACTTAGTAACTGCTAATAAAATTTTGACCAACTTTAAAAGCAATGCTCAGCTCTAACCATCTTCTTTGGTAAGCCTTACACTTCACATGAGCTCCCACCTTTGGCGAGTTCATGCACATTATTCCCCACAACTTGTTGAGCGATGAACGTATGTGAGCTCACTCTTGCTGTCTCACATACACCACAGGTCAAGACCAGGTACTGCAGGATGATGCTCATGGAGGATGCTGTGATGAGTTCGTGAGAGGTCTAGGTCGTCGTCTCCCAGTCAACCTTTGGGTTGCTGGACCGTTGTCTCCTTATAATGTAATTATTTATTTTGTATAGAACTCCTGTTATATATAAAGATGTGACATTCGATCCTGTGCCATGATTCATCATATGTGTGAGACTTGGTCCCAGCACACTTGGTGATTATGTTCGCGCCCGGGTTTTGGACCCCTAAAATCTGGGTGTGACAGAAGTGGTATCAGAGGAATGTTGACTGTAGGACGAAACCTAGATAGAACTGGACAACCATTATCTACTTACCTCTGCTACTCTGATTCTTTTCTAAACTTATCTTAATCTATTCTCATCTATTTCCGCTTTACTCTGATTATTCTTACCTTTTCTTTTCTGAAGACAAATGTGGATTTCACACTTTGAAATCCTATGCCCAAATTGACTTTAGGAATAGGAGACCTACTCTTAGGAACAAAAAAAAACTATTTTTATAGGTATCTATACGCTTGAGTGTTTGTTCTTATGATACTTGTTTGATTTGGATCTTTGATTGAGTGCGATTAGTTGTGGAGTAATGTCCACAATTACATCTGCATATACGTATAGGCATAAATAGAATTCATAAGATATCTAAACAACTTAGATTATCCTCCACTAAAAGGTATCTATTTCATAGAAGTCCCTCTTATCTTAAAGACTCTCTCTTATCTTAATAGATCCATCTTATCTTAAAAGATTCTTTCTTACCTTAATAGATCCATCTTATCTCGAAAAAGATTCTACCCTATGCTACTAGATCTAACTAATCTCAAAAGATTATGTCTTAATCTTAGAGACTCGTCTTGTTCTAACAAGCATACTTATCCCAACCACTTGGCTTATATCATAACCTTGTAACGAACATGATCTATTCCAAAATAAATCAAGTAGATCTTATCTAGTCTAATCTGATTACACCCATTTTCTGATCCCATCTAATCTGCTCAGATCTAACCTAATGGACAAACATGGTAGATAATACTGGTAAAATAAGATTAGATCCTACTTTTATAAATATGTTTTAATGCAAGTTGGACTAAGATTTCAATTTAGACTAGATCACATACAACAACCTGGCCTTATGCAACTACCTTAACCATCCGATGGTTGTATAACTCCTCTGTTTTAAACAGAAAATTCTGATCTACCTCAAATATTAACTAACCCATATATACCGATAAATGAGTTTTAAATCCAAACTGGTGTCTTAGACCAACTCGTCTGTGAAACCACAACCCAGCCTATGTTATAGGTTGCCCAACCCATTTATCTTACAAAAAAAAAACTCTGTTCAATCTACCTACCCCATGTACCCACACCTCAACTATGTCCCTAGCTATGGTAACACCAATACCCATTATCCTTGATGATAACACCAAACTTGACCGATATAACAGGTTATATAACTTATCCAACCAATATAGAAGCAAAACAATCAAACCAGATTCTGACTAATCTCATTTAACTCATAGCCATCTACTAAACTAATCTAATGTGGCCTACTTAATCAGACTAATGATACAGGTAAGAAGGGATTAGACCTTACTAGTCAGGTGTTAACTTAGCACATTAGACTAACTCAACCATGAGCAGAAGATCTAACTCAACCAATAGATTCATAATGGATTGCATGATCTGTTTATCCCCACCTAACATCAAATAAACTTTTGATCTACATCATGTAGTCTATCTCATCCATATCTATTTTAACCACGTTCCCCAACTCCAATGATATACACTAACCTCGAATCAATGAGACAAGACCGGAGAAGATGATCAACTTCATCAAGGGAGGATGAACACCAACTCAAGTCTTCAAGGATCAAGTGAGGTCACCAAGATGAGTCAAGATCCCCAATCTTGGATGGAGTCTTTTTCTTATCCTACTCTTACCCAAACCTATATATGCCCTAAAGACATCTTCTATCCTACATAATAAAGTGGACATACATATATACACCTATGCTTTCCTAACCACCAGTTCCACCAAGATACATAAACATATTTATATGTAAGTGTTACCTTAGTTAGTAGCTGGTATTTTACTATATTGAGAATAATAATAAGGTCTATCTGACCCCATGTGTTGCTAATAAATAATGCATCATGCTGAGATTTTGTTTGTGCATATGTTGGAGATAACATAAGTTATGCACCCTTTTCTTACAAATCTCGAGGACGAGATTATTTTTAAGGGGGGTAGGATTTGTAACACCCAAATTCTGAATTTGGAATTGGTAGAAGAAATCTGAACAAAGTATCATTGGGAAATAAGAAAAAGAGGAGAAGGAGAACTTTTCTTTTAAAGGGAACCATTTATACATCTCATGAAATAAATAAACAAGGAGAATAAAACTTAAACTAGTAATAATAAAATAGTATGGTTTATATTCACCCTTGGATTTCAATTGATACATTTGAAAAATCTGAAAAAAACTAAAATAGAAGTATAAATTTGAATTTGGAATAGAAAATAGAGAATAAGAGAAAGAGAAGGGATATAAAACAAAAAAATATAAATAATATATATATAAACAAGTATATTCGGAATTAATATCCCTAACTTCACAAAAATAAATTGAAATGATAAGCCATAGAGATTTGAATTTGAGTTTGAATTCAAAATGGATTTGAAAATGAAGAAAAGAAATAGAAAATAAAATGGAAAAAGAGAAAAAGCTTACCTGGGCCGATTTCGTCGCTTTTGGCCCACCTAACGAAACGGCCTCCGCGCAGCCCATTAGCACCTCCACTCGGCGCCGACAGGTGGGGCCATCCTGTCAGCCTCCCCCTCACGCGCGCACTCGCCTCTCACCGACACGTGGGGCCCGTGTGCCAGTCAAACGTGGGCGGGGGATCTCCGGGCTGTGGCGATGACGCGTGGGGCCCGGCTGTCTGCCGCACCAGCTATTTCTTGCCACGCGGGCCCGACGCGCTTGGTCACTGACTGTGGGCATTCTCTGGTGCCTCTGCCGGTGGGCCCACGCTGTCATCCCTCCCATGGAGTCGCGCAACAAACACCGCGCAAATGGCGGGCTCGGGCGGATCTCGCTGGCCGTTCCAAACACCCAGCCGGAATTCTCTCGCGGCAGGGTATTAATAAGACCGAACCCCCCCCATCGTCACCCATTGCGCGCCGGGATTCTCCGTGGCGCCATCTTTCGCATCGGTGCTTGTCTCCGCTTCCACGCCGACCCGCTACATTCCACCGTCGTCCTCGAGCTGGCGGCAACCACCGCCTCGGTGAACTCCGGCTTGACGGACCCCAACTCGATCCGTCCCATCACCGACCGCGCGGCCTCCTCGCTCGAATCCACTCGCTGCGACGTCGCTCCTGGAATCTGGTTCGTGTGTGCGGTCGGCCACCGCTGTCGTCGTTCCTCGCCTCTGTCGACGGCCGGGATCCAGGGAATAGGGGCGGAGCTTCGACTGGGCATGGGGAAGCTATCCCGACCGACAATTTGATGAACGGCCGGTCGGAACTCGGGCAATTGCTCACCGGACTTACCCCTACCCCGTGGTCCGCCTCCTACCGCGGCCGACTGTGTTCCGCCGTTTCTTCCAGAAAGGTACCCCCCTCAGGTGTTCGCATTGCCCTCCTCCGCGCGTATCAGTGATCGAGTCGGTAGTTGGGGCCTTGGCGTGCTGGTTTGCCGTTCACCGGCGGGAGCGCCGCCACGGGATGGCCAGCTCCGCCATCTGTGTCTCGAGTAGGGAAGATGGTGTTGCCGCCGTCGATTTGGTAATGGGTGGGTGCGATTAGATGAAGAATGGAGCTAGCGTCAGCCGTAGGATATGATCCGGTGGATCTGATTTGATATTGCCTATTTAAATCATCACCGTTGAAACCGGATCCATGGGATGGCTGTGTGTAACGATTCGTGGGGGTTGGTTTCTAATCCGACCCGTCGGTGTGTGATCTGGCGGCTGGGATCGTATACCGTATCGGGTAGTAGAGATCTAATCCGGGCCGTCCAGAATTGATCCAACGGCCCAGAATTGAGCTTACCCCTTCGCGGCCACGCTTTTGCAAAAGAACCCCCTGGGAAGTAATAAATAAACCCGCACTCCATGCACCAGTGATTTGTGTCTTGGAAACACTTACACCGAGACCCCTGTATTTTCTGGTATTTGAGGCCCAGTCCAGAGATCGTTTAAATTGAATAAATAAAATAGAAAATAGATTTTTAATATGAAAATAATTGCTAAAACTTAGATAATTCATAGAAAATTCATTTTAGCTCCAAATTGAACCATTCCAATTCCTAAAATTTTGTAATAATATTCTCTATCATTTAGAATCACTGTTTTGACATGAACTCTGTCAGAAAATTTACTTATCATTTAATCATATTTTAATCACATAAAACATTAGAAAATCCATAACTTAAAATCTATAACTCCAAAATTAATAATTCTTTTTCCTGTGATCTTATTTTAATATGTAGATTATTAATATGTATTTTGCATATATGTTTGGTGTAATGTTAATTTTGCCTATACCATGTATGTTTGTATTGCTACGACTAGCAGTGAGGTCACGAGGATCTGAGGATCATCCTGGTACCTGGATCTCAAGGCCCAGGCAAGTTGTGCCCTTGATCACTTCTCTTCACCTACTCATGTTCTAATTAATCATAATGATCTGCATAGGTTAATTTTGATGGGACCCAATAGGTTACCCTAGTTTGTCTATCTTTATACCTTGTTTACCACTGAACTGTCTGGGTAGTACTTGCTAGTGCTATATGTGGTTTTGGGTATGAAGATTTCACTATTCATGTTTACACTTTTGTTATCAGTGGTTATTTATGGTTCATGTTAAGATCATTATGTTAATTGGAACATGGAGAACCACCCGGGAAAACAGTGCTACCACGAGGGTGGAATGGGACGCCCTTGGCTGATTAATTAGGAAAGCTAGTGGAAGACTACCTTACCCGAAAGGGGCAAGGGCAGTAGGGGAGAGGTCAGTGTAGGGAGGCCCTCGGGAGGATTTTGCTGCGATGGCGGTCCTGCAAGGGATTCCTGCACTGGATCTTCCTATAAACTGTAGCGGGTTTTCGGAAGCTAGTGGAACTTTGTAAAGGCCTCGTAGTGGATCCCTAGCCATTCACCTCGGAAGTGTCTAAGGGCTTTGCAAACCCTGGCGACATGGGATACACGACTTGTGGGTAAAGATGCGCAACCTCTGCAGAGTGTAAAACTGGTATACTAGCCGTGCTCACGGTCATGAGCAGCTCGGACACTCACATGATTAAATTATGGAACTTAAACTCAATTTGTCATATGCATTGCATCGCAGGTGAAGTTGTTACTTTTGTTCTACTATTTAATTGGGCTGGTATTTACTTATACTTAGTAACTGCTAATAAAATTTTGACCAACTTTAAAAGCAATGCTCAGCTCTAACCATCTTCTTTGGTAAGCCTTACACTTCACATGAGCTCCCACCTTTGGCGAGTTCATGCACATTATTCCCCACAACTTGTTGAGCGATGAACGTATGTGAGCTCACTCTTGCTGTCTCACATACACCACAGGTCAAGACCAGGTACTGCAGGATGATGCTCATGGAGGATGCTGTGATGAGTTCGTGAGAGGTCTAGGTCGTCGTCTCCCAGTCAACCTTTGGGTTGCTGGACCGTTGTCTCCTTATAATGTAATTATTTATTTTGTATAGAACTCCTGTTATATATAAAGATGTGACATTCGATCCTGTGCCATGATTCATCATATGTGTGAGACTTGGTCCCAGCACACTTGGTGATTATGTTCGCGCCCGGGTTTTGGACCCCTAAAATCCGGGTGTGACAATTAGCCGAGTTATACATGTCCCAGATAGTTTGCCTACATGGTGTGCCGAAGAAGATAGTGTCAGATCGAGGAACACAGTTCACCTCTCATTTTTGGCAGCAGCTACAAGAAGCCTTGGGCACGCATTTGAACTTCAGCTCGGCTTATCACCCGCAGACGGACGGTCAGACTGAAAGAACTAATCAGATCTTAGAAGATATGTTGAGAGCCTGTGCGTTGCAAGACAAGTCAGGATGGGACAAAAGGTTACCTTATGCAGAATTCTCCTACAACAATAGTTTCCAGGCCAGCTTGAAGATGTCACCGTTTCAGGCGCTCTATGGACGGAGTTGTAGGACTCCGCTGCATTGGGACCAGCCTGGAGAGAGACAGGTGTTTGGCCCCGACATTTTGCTTGAAGCCGAAGAGAATATCAAAATGGTTCGGGAGAATCTGAAGATAGCACAATCAAGGCAGCGAAGCTATGCCGACAGAAGGAGAAGGAAATTGAGTTTCGAAGTGGGAGATTACGTCTACTTGAAGGTGTCACCTATCAGAGGAGTCAGGAGGTTCGGAGTTAAAGGCAAGTTAGCACCTCGGTATGTTGGACCATATCAGATTCAAGCAAAACGTGGAGAAGTAGCATATCAGCTCAACCTACCAGAAAGTTTGTCGGCAGTGCACAATGTGTTCCACGTGTCGCAATTGAAGAAGTGTCTGCGAGTACCAGAAGAACAGTTGCCAATGGAGGGCTTGGAAGTCCAAGAGGATCTGACCTACGTAGAGAAGCCAACGCAGATTCTGGAGTTTGCAGACAGAGTCACCCGGAGGAACACCATCAGAATGTGCAAAGTCAGATGGGGCCACCACTCTAAGGAAGAAGCAACCTGGGAATGAGAAGATGATCTGAAAGCCAAATACCCTGAACTCTTTGCTGACCAACCTTGAATCTCGGGGCGAGATTCTTTTAAGGGGGATAGGTTTGTAACACCCTGGATTTGGGGGTATAAAATTTCTTTGCTCATATTCACAAATTCAGGTGTTACTTCTCTTTTCACACCCTTCCCAATCTCCTCTTTCTCTGTTCTATAGAAGAAAAGGGGCTATTTTCTTTGGGTAATTAAAGTCTATTAGACCAAACTCCAAAGGAGTATGTATTGTGACATCATGATAAACCCTAAATTTCACTTTTGTTGGATGCATAATACTTGGAAGTGCTAATTTGAATTTGTGACATTTTTGGAATTGAATCAAATAGAGTAAATAAAAAGAAAAGGGGAAAACAATTGCTAGAATAAAAGAAAAGGGAAAAAGGCCCACACCCCTGCCCCCCTCGGCCTTTCGGCCCATCTAGCCCATCCCGCGCGCGCGCCTTCCTCCCCCTCTCCTCTCTCTGCCCTGGCGGCCCCGCCCGTCAGCGCAGCCGCTTTCCCCCGCGCGCGCGCCCGCTTTCCCCGCTCTCTCTCTGCTCGTGGGCCCGGGCTGTCAGCTTCCTCGTCCCCGCGTAACCGCCGCCCCGAGCTGCGCGTGCCGCCGTCTCCACGCCCACATCGCGCGTGGAGCTCGCAACCACCTCGCCCTCGGCCACTTGAGCCCGGAGCCTAGCCCACCCTCTCTCCCTCCCTCATTTGCGCACCTGCAGACCTCCCTTCCACCTCCCCCACGCTGCTCGCACGCCAAAGTGCCGCCGCCATTAACCGCCGCCGTCCCGAGCCCGTTCCTCCGTCGACGTTGGAGCCCCGCCGTGCCCTCTGCCACGGTGAGCTTCGCCTCGACGACCGCAACCTGGGACACGCCCCAATTTCCCCTCTCCCTCCCTAATTTTCTCTGCCCATGCTCACCCGCCGTCCTCTGCGCAGTCGCCGTGGTCCGCCACCGTCGACCCGGGCCATCGCCGCGCCTTCGCCGCCACCGAGGAGTCCCCAGAGTTCGTCTTGAGGTAAGGAACCTCCCCTGCCCTCTCCCTTCCCTTCCATTGCCCCCTGTTGCGCTTAATTCCTCGCCGGAGTCGATTAGCGCCGCCGCCGAGCCACTTCGCCGTGGACCGCCCCCCCTCCGGTGCCCCTGTCCCGACCTAGCCCCCACCAGAAGATTCCCTGCGCCTTCCCCAACCTCCCCGGCCATCCCGGTCGCCCTAAGGACCCGCAGATTCCCCGCGCCCCTTGTCTCCGGTGAGTTCCCCGCCGCGGGAACGGGCGCCGCCGCCTCTGCTAGCCGGAGGGGAGGACATAAGCTAGCCGCCAGATCTCCGCCGTCCATCCTAGATCGGACGGCCCTGTTTCAAATAGCCCGAACCCAACCTTATAGCCGTCCGCCCGAGATCCGACGGCCCAGGGCCGTTCCCCCCCCCCCACCCCCGCACCCCGCCTTCCTGTCAATCGGGCCCCGCCTGTCAGCCGTCCGCGCCTGCTCTGCCCGCCCGCAGATCTAATCTTGGGCGTTGATCCGAGATCCAACGGCCATAGGAGCCCGATACACCTTCGCCCGCGCAATTTCTTAAAGAGACCCCCAGTTTTCTGCAAATTAACCCGCCGTCCCTGGAACTTCGCAGTTAGGTCCTCGGACCTTTTATTTAATCCAAAATAAGTATTTAAGGAATATTTTTAATCCCTAATCTTGTAAAATTCATAACTTTGTCATATGAACTCCAAATTAGGTGCTTCAAATTGCAAAATGTTCATAATATTCTTATCTATCTATTTAAACAATGTTTCCCTGCTGTTTTTATGTCCCAATTAATAGTTGATCATTAGGGTAAAATTAATGTTATTGGAACCCTATTTGAGATAAATAAAAGATAGTGGACTTTAATAAAAGTTGGAGCACCTAAGTTTATGGACTTAACACCATGTAATGATTTAACCCCACCACTGACTTAGACCTGATTAGTGGATAATGAATCACTTTGTATAGTCATCTACCCTAGACCTAGGGAACACCAGATTGCCAATCCTTTTCTACTATGAACTTGTGATCTCTCTGCTGCATATGTTTGGTATATTGCTTTTGTTTGTTATTTCCCAAGTGCATAGAATGAATGATTACTTTACATAGACATCGGGCAGTCTGTGTTTCCCGAGGAAGTTGCAGAAGAAGTCCCTGAGCAACAATTTGGTGAAGGCAAGTGTCCTCTGACCCATTATGTCCTATTCACTTATAATTCACTATCCCGCATTACTTAATTGAAACCTAAGGATTGACTAGCTTTACACTTTACCTTATCCTTGATGACCTTTTGGGTTATTATGGTTAGCATTTTGCTATTGCCTTAACTTAATCAATGAACATGCTGTGACTATTTATGATACGATACTGTTATCCTGATGATATTGATGATCTTATGATACGCCAGGGGGCTCAGGCTATTTCCTGAGTACCTCTCCGTAAGGACCTGTTCGTTGAGAGACCACCCGGGATAACAGTGCAACCATGAGGGTGAAATGGGATGCCCTTAGCTGATTAATTAGAGGAACTAGAGGTGTAGTTGCTTCGTCGTCGTGCCGTCAATGGGGTCCAGGCACAGTGCTTGCTCTACCGAGGCTGAGTGCCGAGGTTCTTTCGTTTTGCTTTTTTTGTTAGTCACTCTCCTGTGGGGAGGGGTACTGTGTTTATCAAACTGGAGAAACCTAACGGGCAGCTATGATCTCTAGGGAATCTTTGTAAAAGCTACGTAGTGATACCCTGCCGGACCACCTAGGTAGTGGTCAATGGGGATTAGCTCTCCCTAGGTAGAAAGGGAATCATGACTCATGGGTAAAGTGTGCGACCTCTGCAGAGGGTTAGAAACTGATATATCAGCTGTGCTCACGGTTAAGAGCAGCCTTGGGATCCTGAAAGTTCCCTTTGACCCGGGAACAGGATCTGGATGTCGCCTAGAGGGGGGGTGAATAGGCGAATAAAACTTATTACTTTAAAACTTAAATTCTTACTCTACTCGAAGACTTAGTACGCAGTGGAGTGAGAAGACTCTTCGAGTAGATTGCAGCGGAATAGAAGATCCTGTCTCAAAATGTTCTGCACTTCAAATCAAGCTTATACCACAGATAAGTATTGAAGTGCAGATATAAAGTTGAGTAAGACAGAATCAGGATACAATACAGAACAGAGCACACAGACGCAAGGATTTATCCCGAGGTTCGGCCAAGCCTGAAATGCTTGCCTAGTCCTCGTTGGAGTTAGCCACACCAGGGCTTGGAGTCTATTTCAACTCCTTCCTCTGATTGCTCAGATCTGTCAATATGACAGATAGAGCCTTTCACTATGTTGAGTTGGGTTACACCAAAACCGCGACTGCTTACAAACTTCTCGGCAGCACCTCGGTAGAGTAACAATACACTCAAGACCTTGCTCTAGCTCTATGCAGCACTTCTCCTCTTTCTTAAGGCTTATAGCTGTGCCTTCTACACAAACTATAGAGTTACACACAAGAGGGAGAGTGAGAATTGATTCGAGTGATGTCTACACTTGTTGGCTGCGCTTGTGCTATTCTTGGAGGCGCCTAGGAGTCCCTTTTATAGACCCAAGGGGCCTAGGAGCCGTTGGACTTCATTTGGAAGGCAATATCAGCTTTCTGTCGGTTGGTGCACCGGACAGTCCGGTGCACCACCGGACACCGTCCGGTGCCCGATTTCCTTCCAAAATGGCGCAGTCGACCGTTGCTATCTTGGAGCCGTTGGCGCACCGGACACTGTCCGGTGCACACCGGACAGTCCGGTGCCCCCATTTGACCGTTGGCTCGGCCACGCGTCACGCGCGGATTGCGCGGCCGACCGTTGGCCCAGCCGACCGTTGGCTCACCGGACAGTCCGGTGCACACCAGACAGTTTGGTGAATTATAGTCGTACGCCGCCAAACTTCTCCCGAGAGCGGCCTGTTCACCGGAGTTCAGCCTGGCGCACCGGACACTGTCCGGTGCACCACCGGACAGTCCGGTGTGCCAGACTGAGCTGAGTCTTGGCTATACACAGCCAAGCCTTTCGCACCTCTTTCCTTTTCTTCTTCTTTCTGTTTCTAACACTTAGACAAGTATATTAGTCCACAAAACCAATGTACTAAGTCTAGAAACATACCTTCTCTTAATTATTACATCTATAGCATTTCACATGCTTGAGCTTTGATGTTGGACTCATAAATCATCAAGTCGGCTTGACTTGATCTAGATTGACATTTCTTGGCTCCAACATCCTGCAAAGGTCACATAGAACATCTCCAAACATAGGAACAACCCAAACTAAAGATTAAGGTGAACTTAGCTCTTTTGGGCTGCTTCCAGTTCTGGTTTTGACACTTGTTCTCCTTCTAGTGACCTTGATCTCCTTCTTAGAGCTTGATCTTGAGCCTTATGACTTACACCACATACCTATAGATATTTCCTCATTGGTTGTAAGTCACGTCCTTATGTAGTGATCCTTGATGTGCCGTAGCTGTTCTCAACTCGATCACCCTTGACTTTGCAAGCCTTCTTCTTCACCCTTGGCTTTGGGGTTCCTCAGCCTCCTTGACCTTCTCCCGTGCACTTGGTACCTCGAAGCTCTTCTTGCCTCCGTCCTTGGCTTGATCAGTTGTCTCCGAGCTATGCACCCGAGTCTCACTTTATGCAATGTCCATCTTACTTGTGATGTCCATCATGTATCCATAATCCAGTTCTTGGACCATCACATTTGTTCACTTGTGTTGAACCCTGTAGGCTTTACCTTAAGCACCTATTCAACACTTAGTACACTTGTTAGTCCTTTAATTGAGTTGTCATCCAAACACCAAAACTCACAAGAGAGCTTTCAATCTCCCCCTTTTTGGTGATTGATGGCAACACAATTAAAGCTTACATAAGAATAAGATTTGAAGCACAAATTTTGAATTCTAAGTTTATAGAATGCTCCCCCTAAATATGTGCTTACTTCAAAAACATAATTTTGGCCTCAGACGCCAATTTGCACATACTTAGGCAATTCGAAACATTTCTACACCTTAGCACTTTTTAGGATGCATTGTGTCAAGAATCAAACCATGATGCTATAACACACAAATGCATGTAATCAGAGTTAAACATCATTCAATTTAGTGGATATATCACAGGAATATCAACCTACCACTATTCACCATTAAGATACCAATTCAAACTAATACCAATTTAAACTAAGATACTAATTTAAAACAATCTTAAAGCACCATTAACCACATGACTATCTACTACACTATAGAAGCCAAATAATTCATCGCAGTGGAAACACTAGTCCATATGATGCAACACATATAATACTGCAAGAAGCATATGAATATCACACTCTTGGCAAAGCTCAAACTAACACATCACCCCTTAGGATAAGCTTTCCTCTCAGGTTGAGATAAGCTTTAATGCACAACTTCTCCCCCTTTGACATCAAACACCAAAAACCATACTCAAGCAAAAACATAGGATGATGTCAAGGGACAGCAGGGTGTTAAGGAGGAAAAACGACTATCAAAGCTCCCCCTTACTTATTGAACATATGCACTATCAACATTTAGGTAAGATACATATATGCAAAAAGATTTTTTACCATGTTGTAGTGTACTTCCCATCTTGAAAGTATTTAATCTCTCGAGAGCTTCTCCACACTTGTGCCTGATTCTTTATCCTAACTTTTTTTTCTTGTTGCTAAGACACCAACCTTAGAACAAGTTATAGTATTGGGCACAAGAAGACACTTCTATTCTAATGATTATCAAAAGATGTCAATTTAAGCAAACTATCATGGCTACCAATTGAAAGATACCAATTGCAAAGTTCATTTATTATCATAGCTCCATGATATTTAAGAATAAGCATCTATTATCACCAGATATTATAGAGCATGAGCAATCTAAAAATATGCACTTACTCACGACTTGAGATACCAATTTCTTGACTTACAGAGGTACCCAAGTCCTGATTGCTCCATTTCTTGCTTATCTTCTCTTTTCCACCTAGAGACTATACAAGATTGCTCAAGAAACAGTTAGTCTCAAAAGACACAAGTTATGTGTGCTCCCCCTCAAGTTGTGCATCAAGTATTTGAATGACTTGCACTTTGCACATTCTAGCTTCCTTAGAACTAGAGGGGATCACAACATACCTTGGTCAAGGCATACTCTATCACTTTCATCGCACAAAGATGCCAATTTGAATATCAAATGAAAAGCCACTTAACACCAATTGAAGGCTAAATGAAAGGTTGACTAAATACAACAATGCATGCCTCAGTGGCACCTAAGCCAATAGAATACTCACAGGAAGTATAACATTTACACGCAACTTAGACATGCTTCATACTTAACTATCATTGCATCACATATACTAATTGAAAAACAACATGATCATGTCTAAGCACATCATAGTTAAGAAGGTTCCTTAGATACACCAAAAGAAACAACATTTTAAGGCATAAGTCTCCTAAGCCACGATACTACCAATGAAATGCAAGAACACAGCTATGATCACTATCAATGGAACTTCAAGATATTCAATAAAATTGCATAGTTCCATTTTCCATACCTTTGCCTTTATGAGAGCACTTGTTATCACCAATTCAGGGCTCCTTTTGCTCATGCACCTCATAGCTCAAAAGGGCACGACATGGATTTGAAATTCACACAGTACCAAACTAGGATAATCATGTGAACATGGACTAAACAAAATGTCATAATTGCACATAGCATGACTTACAAAAAGTTACAGGTTTATCCATATACACCAAGAGAGTTAATCGTTGTGGATATAACAAATGAAAGAGCTACCCATGAATGATTCAAAAGATATATCCTATATAGCACCAGTCATGATTAAGCAAACATCATTATGATTCATTTAACACAGGCAATCATAAAGCATAACTACTCCAAAGACAGGTAGCACAACAAGCCAACTTAAGAGCAATACTAAATTGCAATTATGTACTTAAAATACATGGGTACCATCCTTTGGAGAGCAAGTTGTAGATTCTCATCAAAGTCCTTTACTTGATTTACCAATAATGATCCAGGACCTATACACCTTATTTCACTTGAGATGAACATGGGATTAGTATTTCACAATAATTCAACCTTGGGTCAATAAACACCAAAACAATTAACAGCTTAAGCATAGAGTTTTAGATAACCGTCTTAAACTCTCCCATGGTCTCCAGTCCATCTCAAGGCACCTGCATGGTCTAGTTAGCACAGTTTGGTACCCATCTCGGGATGGGTCCATAATGATCATCTAAATGTGCCTTTGGTACCCAAATTGCCTTTGTGCTGGTTCTAGATGATCTCGTTATAGATCTAGCACAAGTGTATGATTTGGGTCTCCTATGCGAATAAGATTGACACAAATTCACTTGCTTAGGAATCTTACCTTTATAACATACCTTGGATAGATGACCCTGCTCACCACACTTGTAGCAGAAGCGTCGCTCAACCTGACATGACGCTTGCTGTGTGTCATTTTCCTTGGTGAGGGTCACCTTGGAGGATGCACATCCTTGATTCTTCATGACCGGACATGAAGTGATCGTGTGGTCCTTATTGTTGCATCCAAAACAACTCCTTGTCCCTTCATTCTTGTCTTTGTACGGACAAGACGCGATGAGGTGGCCTAACTTCTTGCACTTGAAGCACCTCCTTTTTTCTTTTCCCTTTTTGTACTTAAATGACATGGAGAAATGATCAGTGCAAACAACATGATTAATTGAATTTTTACCTTTTTCCTTGTTCATGTTGATTTCTTTATTTATTGCTTTGGGAACATCCTTCTCATGGAGTTTGACCCTTGCTGCGGTTTCTCCTTCCTCAAGCTTCTTCACCACGTGTTCGTAGATATCTTGCGGAAGTCGAGCAAGGCATCTTCTCCTTAATTGTCTTTGTTTCTTGTTCCCAAGCAATTTCTTTTTTGATCCTGCAACTTGTTTCTCAAACAAAGATTGGCCTTTCTTGGGGCGGTGAAGGTCAGCACATGATAATATTTTGACCAATTGATTACTAGTGCAAGAATGAGGTTCATATGAGTTTAAACTAGTAATTACTACCTCATGAGCAATATCGAGCATGATATGATCATCAACTAGTTTACTATGAGAGTATGACAACGTATCATACTTTTCACTAAGAGCAAGCTTTTCTAAATTCATTGTTTCTACTTGACTTCTAAGCATAGAATTTTCAGTTTTAAGTTGAGCAACATTAGATAGAGAGTCATCATTATTACTTTGCTCAATTAACATTGAATCATACCGTTGGACCAAATTCCCATGAGAGTACTTTAGCTCCTCATGTTCTTTGGTCATCTTCTCCAGGCTGTCGTTGGTTTTGATGAGAGTCTCCTCTAGCCTGAGAAGCGTCTCGCCTTGTTCCTTGTTTCTTCTCAACAACTTAACCAAGAGAGCTTTGTCCGCTTTGTTGAGATGGTTGTAGAAACGACGAATCTCCTCTTCTTCCACATCATCGGTCTCATTTTCCCTGTCATTAATGTCAGTGGAAGCAATATAGGAAAAAGTACCTTGTGATGATGAAGATTCATCCTCGCAATCATCCTCATGTTCCTTCTCATCATGGCTTTCGTCTCCACCGTCATTGTTAGCAATAAAACATTTATCACTAGTGGAGAACAAACCTGTCGACGAGGTGGATTCATCGTTTGGGTGCCATCGTTCTTGTTCTTCTCCCTTTGAATGGTTAGTATCACAAGTAATATAGGGAGTAGGAGCATCACAGTTTGCCACAAAATATTTTTCTTTAATCCTATTCCATAAATCATGAGCATCAACAAATAGATCACTATAACTACTCATGATGGCAAAATAGGCACCTCTAGATAGAGAATCAACTAAGATGTTGCATGCATGGTGATTTAGAGTTAGACATCTTAGTTCTTCATTGGAAGGACTTTTACTAATATTAGAGGGAAAAATACTACTACTAAAGACCTGTCTCAAATCAGGATCAACACTCATGAAAGCACTATAAATAGAGACAGACCAAGACTTGTAATTAGAGCCATCGCCGAAAAGAAGTTCTACAGTTACCTCTTGTGACGACATCGTCATCTCCGGACGGCTAAGCCCACACTAGAGAGGCCTAGCTCCGATACCAATTGAAAGTTCCCTTTGACCCGGGAACAGGATCTGGATGTCGCCTAGAGGGGGGGGGTGAATAGGCGAATAAAACTTATTACTTTAAAACTTAAATTCTTACTCTACTCGAAGACTTAGTATGCAGTGGAGTGAGAAGACTCTTCGAGTAGATTGCAGCGGAATAGAAGATCCTGTCTCAAAATGTCCTGCACTTCAAATCAAGCTTATACCACAGATAAGTATTGAAGTGCAGATATAAAGTTGAGTAAGACAGAATCAGGATACAATACAGAACAGAGCACACAGACGCAAGGATTTATCCCGAGGTTCGGCCAAGCCTGAAATGCTTGCCTAGTCCTCGTTGGAGTTAGCCACACCAGGGCTTGGAGTCTATTTCAACTCCTTCCTCCGATTGCTCAGATCTGTCAATATGACAGATAGAGCCTTTCACTATGTTGAGTTGGGTTACACCAAAACCGCGGCTGCTTACAAACTTCTCGGCAGCACCTCGGTAGAGTAACAATACGCTCAAGACCTTGCTCTAGCTCTAAGCAGCACTTCTCCTCTCTCTTAAGGCTTATAGCTGTGCCTTCTACACAAACTATAGAGTTACACACAAGAGGGAGAGTGAGAATTGATTCGAGTGATGTCTACACTTGTTGGCTGCGCTTGTGCTATTCTTGGAGGCGCCTAGGAGTCCCTTTTATAGACCCAAGGGGCCTAGGAGCCGTTGGACTTCATTTGGAAGGCAATATTAGCTTTCTGTCGGTTGGTGCACCGGACAGTCCGGTGCACCACCGGACACCGTCCGGTGCCCGATTTCCTTCCCAAAATGGCGCAGTCGACTGTTGCTGTCTTGGAGCCGTTGGCGCACCGGACACTGTCCGGTGCACACCGGACAGTCCGGTGCCTCCATATGACCGTTGGCTCGGCCACGCGTCACGCGCGGATTGCGCGGCCGACCGTTGGCCCAACCGACCTTGGCTCACCGGACAGTCTGGTGAATTATAGTCGTACGCCGCCAAACTTCTCCCGAGAGCGGCCTGTTCACCGGAGTTTAGCCTGGCGCACCGGACACTGTCCGGTGCACCACCGGACAGTCCGGTGTGCCAGACTGAGCTGAGTCTTGGCTGTACACAGCCAAGCCTTTCGCACCTCTTTCCTTTTCTTCTTCTTTCTGTTTCTAACACTTAGACAAGTATATTAGTCCACAAAACCAATGTACTAAGTCTAGAAACATACCTTCTCTTAATTATTACATCTATAGCATTTCACATGCTTGAGCTTTGATGTTGGACTCATAAATCATCAAGTCGGCTTGACTTGATCTAGATTGACATTTCTTGGCTCCAACATCCTGCAAAGGTCACATAGAACATCTCCAAACATAGGAACAACCCAAACTAAAGATTAAGGTGAACTTAGCTCTTTTGGGCTGCTTCCAGTTCTGGTTTTGACACTTGTTCTCCTTCTAGTGACCTTGATCTCCTTCTTAGAGCTTAATCTTGAGCCTTATGACTTACACCACATACCTATAGATATTTCCTCATTGGTTGTAAGTCACGTCCTTATGTAGTGATCCTTGATGTGCCGTAGCTGTTCTCAACTCGATCACCCTTGACTTTGCAAGCCTTCTTCTTCACCCTTGGCTTTGGGGTTCCTCAGCCTCCTTGACCTTCTCCCGTGCACTTGGTACCTCGAAGCTCTTCTTGCCTCCGTCCTTGGCTTGATCAGTTGTCTCCGAGCTATGCACCCGAGTCTCACTTTATGCAATGTCCATCTTACTTGTGATGTCCATCATGTATCCATAATCCAGTTCTTGGACCATCACATTTGTTCACTTGTGTTGAACCCTGTAGGCTTTACCTTAAGCACCTATTCAACACTTAGTACACTTGTTAGTCCTTTAATTGAGTTGTCATCCAAACACCAAAACTCACAAGAGAGCTTTCAATCTCCCCCTTTTTGGTGATTGATGGCAACACAATTAAAGCTTACATAAGAATAAGATTTGAAGCACAAATTTTGAATTCTAAGTTTATAGAATGCTCCCCCTAAATATGTGCTTACTTCAAAAACATAATTTTGGCCTCAGACGCCAATTTGCACATACTTAGGCAATTCGAAACATTTCTACACCTTAGCACTTTTTAGGATGCATTGTGTCAAGAATCAAACCATGATGCTATAACACACAAATGCATGTAATCAGAGTTAAACATCATTCAATTTAGTGGATATATCACAGGAATATCAACCTACCACTATTCACCATTAAGATACCAATTCAAACTAATACCAATTTAAACTAAGATACTAATTTAAAACAATCTTAAAGCACCATTAACCACATGACTATCTATTACACTATAGAAGCCAAATAATTCATCGCAGTGGAAACACTAGTCCATATGATGCAACACATATAATACTGCAAGAAGCATATGAATATCACACTCTTGGCAAAGCTCAAACTAACACATCACCCCTTAGGATAAGCTTTCCTCTCAGGTTGAGATAAGCTTTAATGCACAACTTCTCCCCCTTTGACATCAAACACCAAAAACCATACTCAAGCAAAAACATAGGATGATGTCAAGGGACAGCAGGGTGTTAAGGAGGAAAAACGACGATCAAAGCTGCCCCTTACTTATTGAACATATGCACTATCAACATTTAGGTAAGATACATATATGCAAAAAGATTTTTTACCATGTTGTAGTGTACTTCCCATCTTGAAAGTATTTAATCTCTCGAGAGCTTCTCCACACTTGTGCCTAATTCTTTATCCTAACTTTTTTTTCTTGTTGCTAAGACACCAACCTTAGAACAAGTTATAGTATTGGGCACAAGAAGACACTTCTATTCTAATGATTATCAAAAGATGTCAATTTAAGCAAACTATCATGGCTACCAATTGAAAGATACCAATTGCAAAGTTCATTTATTATCATAGCTCCATGATATTTAAGAATAAGCATCTATTATCACCAGATATTATAGAGCATGAGCAATCTAAAAATATGCACTTACTCACGACTTGAGATACCAATTTCTTGACTTACAGAGGTACCCAAGTCCTGATTGCTCCATTTCTTGCTTATCTTCTCTTTTCCACCTAGAGACTATACAAGATTGCTCAAGAAACAGTTAGTCTCAAAAGACACAAGTTATGTGTGCTCCCCCTCAAGTTGTGCATCAAGTATTTGAATGACTTGCACTTTGCACATTCTAGCTTCCTTAGAACTAGAGGGGATCACAACATACCTTGGTCAAGGCATACTCTATCACTTTCATCGCACAAAGATGCCAATTTGAATATCAAATGAAAAGCCACTTAACACCAATTGAAGGCTAAATGAAAGGTTGACTAAATACAACAATGCATGCCTCAGTGGCACCTAAGCCAATAGAATACTCACAGGAAGTATAACATTTACACGCAACTTAGACATGCTTCATACTTAACTATCATTGCATCACATATACTAATCTCGTTCTTGGACCATCACATTTGTTCACTTGTGTTGAACCCTGTAGGCTTTACCTTAAGCACCTGTTCAACACTTAGTACACTTGTTAGTCCTTTAATTGAGTTGTCATCCAAACACCAAAACTCACAAGAGAGCTTTCAGATCCTCTTTGATTAGAGATACTTCGGATGCACCTCAGATGATGACTTTAGTGATGATGGTTAATGATGGTGACTTTAATTATGTATGCTAGTGTTTTCTCTCTGACGAGGTACTTTTTGGGATTACAACTTGGGTTTTATGATAAAACCTGGCTTCTACTAACAATAAATACCTGACCAACTAAAAGCAACTGCTAGAGCCTAACCCCACATAAAAGCTAGTCCACTTCAGCCAAACGGGGCCTTTGCTGAGTACGTTGATGTGTACTCATCCTTGCTTTACCACAAAACACCAGGTTGTCCACATTGCAATCACTGCTCAGGAGAAGAGGAAGCCGTGGAAGGAGACTTCCAGGAGTTCCAAGACTATGACGAGTTTTAGGTGTGGGTTGGCGGCAACCCCCAGTCAGCTGCCTGTGAAGGCCTTATCTTTACTGCGTTTCGCTTAGCACTTTGATTTATCAGTTAAGTTGATGACTATGTGGATGTCTCTGACTCTGTGATGTAATAAGTTAACACTCTCTTATGTTATTATTCGAGCACTGTGCGATGATGTTCATTTATGTAATCGCTGTGTACGTGAGTTCTGATCCTGGCACGTACATAGTTTGCATTCGGTTTGCCTTCTGAAACCGGGTGTGACAGGGCCTGTGAACTGGGATCTCATGACATCGAATTTCGACCTCGTACTGCCATTAAAACCCAAGCATTGGTTGACTTCGTATCAGAATGGACTGAACAACAAGTACCAGAGAACCCAGAAACTGCAGAAGTATGGAGGATGTATTTTGATGGCTCGCTGAAGCTGCAGGGAGCAGGCGCAGGAATTCTCTTCATCGCACCTAGAGGCGAACACCTCAAATACGCCCTCCAGTTGTTATTTCCAGCCTCTAACAATGCAACCGAGTATGAAGCTCTGATCCATGGACTAAACATCGCCATATCATTAGGCATCAAGAGATTAATGGTATACGGAGATTCTCTGGTAGTCATAAGCCAGATAAACAAAGAATGGGACTGTTCGAATGATTCAATGGGAAAATACTGCACTGCCGTCCAGAAACTTGAAGATAATTTTGAAGGCCTAGAATTTCATCATGTAGAAAGAGATCGAAACACGGCAGCCGATGTATTGTCCAAGCTAGGATCCAGTCGAACTCAAGTCCCACCCGGAGTCTTTGTGCAAGAAATACCACAACCAAGCATCTCAATGGATCAGGCAGAAGAGTGTAATATCGTGAATCAACCAGAGTCAGGCTCTGATGACTAGAGAAGGCCGATCATTAGATATATAAAGAATGAAGAGGAACCAGATGACAAAAATGTAGCCGAGCGCATCGCCAGACAGTCAGCCCACTACACACTCATTGGGGAGACATTATACAGATGGGGCGCGTCAGGCGTCCTCATGAAGTGCATTCTCCCATCTACGGGGAAGCAACTTCTAGATGAGGTCCACGCTGGGCAATGTGGAATACACGCAGCATCTAAGACGTTAGTCGGGAAGGTCTTCAGGTCAGGATTCTATTGGCCAACAGCGAAAAGCGATGCAGCCGAGTTAGTTCAGAGGTGCGAAGCTTGCCAGTACTTGTCAAAGCAACAACATCTACCAGCACAGCAATTGCAGACCATACCAGTAACTTGGCCCTTCGCATGCTGGGGACTGGATATGATTGGACCTTTCAAGAAAGCTCAAGGAGGATACACTCATGTAGTTGTAGCAATCGACAAATTCACTAAATGGATAGAGTTCAAACCCATTGCTTCTTTAACCTCGGCTAAGGCCGTGGAATTCATACAAGACATAATATTCAGATTCGGAATACCAAACAATATCATAACTGACTTAGGATCCAACTTCGCAAGTTCAGAATTCTTCGATTTCTGCGAGTAAAAGAGCATTCAGATCAAGTATGCTTCGGTAGCACACCCGAGGGCCAACGGGCAGGTTGAGCAAGCTAACGGGATGATACTGGAGGCACTCAGGAAAAGGGTCTTCGAAAAGAATGAAAAGTTCGCAGGAAAGTGGATAAGGGAATTGCCCTACGTCGTTTGGAGCCTAAGAACCCAACCTAGCCGAGCTCTACATGGAAACACTCCTTTCTTCATGGTCTATGGGTCAGAGGTAGTATTACCCGCCGATCTCAAGTTCGGGGCGCCGAGGTTGGTCTTCAAAAGCATAGCAGAAGCCGAAGCTACTAGGCTAGAGGACATTGATGTACTCGAAGAAGAACGGCTGAATGCAGTAATTCAATCAGCACGATACCAGCAGACTCTGAGACGCTATCACGATCCTTCTCAGTGGGAGATCTCGTCCTCCGCCGAATTCTAACGGGGGAGGGACGGCACAAGTTGTCGCCCTTATGGGAAGGACCATTCATAGTAGCAGAAGTCACTCGGCTGGGATCATATCGTCTCACTCAAATGGACGACAAAGAAATTGGGAATTCCTGGAATATAGAACACCTCAGGAAGTTTTATCCTTAGCTATATTTCAAAAGCTATCAGGACAACGATGTACTCTGTAAAACGGGAGATATGTCATCAATAAAGAAGGCTTCAAAGATACTCAATTTGTTCATGATTGACTAGCACTCTTACTTAACTCGGGGTGACCACTATGCCCTGTCAACGGAGCAATCAGCTTAAGTCGGCAAAGACTTAAGACGGTGCAACATGCTCACGCTTACTTAACTCGGGGTGACCACTATGCCCTGCTAACGGAGCAATCGGCTTAAGTCGGCAAAGACTTAAGACGGTGCAACATGCTCACGCTTACTTAACTCGGGGTGACCACTATGCCCTGCTAACGGAGCAATCGGCTTAAGTCGGCAAAGACTTAAGACGGTGCAACATGCTCACGCTTACTTAACTCGGGGTGACCACTATGCCCTGCTAACGGAGCAATCGGCTTAAGTCGGCAAAGACTTAAGACGGTGCAACATGCTCACGCTTACTTAACTCGGGGTGACCACTATGCCCTGCTAACGGAGCAATCGGCTTAAGTCGGCAACGACTTAGGGCGGTGCAACATGCTCGCGCTTACTTAACTCGGGGTGACCACTATGCCCTACTAACGGAGCAATCGGCTTAAGTCGGCAACGACTTAGGGCGGTGCAACATGCTCACGCTTACTTAACTCAGGGTGACCACTATGCCCTACTAACGGAGCAATCGGCTTAAGTCGGCAACAACTTAAGGCGGTACAACATGCTCACGCTTACGTAACTCGAGGTGACCACTATGCCCTATTAACAGAAGCAATCGACTTAAGTCAGCAGCAACTTAAGGCGATCTGACGTGCTTACGACTACTCATATAGGGATGACTTTTATATCCCGTAAACAAGTTTCAAAACCATCACACAGCCTTTTACTACTGCAAATTTACGTACTGTTGAATTCTGAAACAATAGGAGAATAACAATATCATTCAAGGGCTAAACTGGTGTCCTCTAACAAATGTCTGACCATGCTAACCGCGCGCTCAAAGCACGCAAAATATTTCTCTATTTCGCGATATCTTTCTTAGGAGCAACCGACGAGGAAGGGCGACTTGAGGAATCAGGAGCAGCATTCATGTCAGCCCTTATATCTTCAGGAACAACCACACCGGGTCTCCTCATCAAGATTCGTCCCGCCCGAATGGCCTTATCCATGGCTCTGTCGCGCTGGGCTCTCAGAGTAATGGAAGTTTCTTCAGCAACCTTGGCAGCCAATTGAGCGGTTTCTAGCTCTTGGGTGATGGATTTCTTGGAAGCACGGAGTTCTTTGATAGTAGCATCCTTAGCCGATATTGTTGGGGCGAAGGCAAAGACGCCACCCTTCGCTGCAGTCGCTGGTCCGACGGAGACAAAGCAGGCCTTCGCTGATGTCGCCGGTCTGACGGAGACAAAGCAGGCCTTCGCTGCAGTCGCCGGTCCGACGGAGACAAAGCAGGCCTTCGCTCGATACGGCGCCAGACGAAGACCTGCGACGTCGTCATTCCGCCAAGCGGCCTCGTCCAGCTCAGAAGCCCGCGTGTGATCCGGCCCATTGTAACGGGCCCCGCGTGGCCGCTGCGTGTTACGGGCCTAATTTGTAAAGGTAATCCTGTAATTACAGTATGTAACCCTGCTTTAAGGGAATATTCTAGGGACAATCTAGGTATCCGAGGGCACATGCGTCCTTAACACAAGGCGCTGGGCACTCAGACACCTATAAATACCCCCGCACAGTGCCCGTGAGCGGGCAGATTAACAGAGCTATTGCCATCTAGCGTGAGTACCCTGTTGACGTCACTGCTCACCCTTGTTGGATCCCCTTGCAACTGAGAGCAAGTTCCAACATTTGGCGCCCACCGTTCGTGCTACGAGAAAACCACCCGCGGTGGCACCCAAGAGAGCTAACCCGAAGGCTGACGAGGCTGCGAAGGCAGCACTGCTCGCCGCAAGAAAGGGCAAGGCCCTCGCCCTCACCCAATCCACCCACCAAGAGGCCACTGAAGACGATGTTCCTCGCACCTGCGAAGACGACACTCTCCACACCTGCGGCCCTGAGGGACAACCGCAGCCACCCTCAGGCTTCGCACCACCGGAGGGCGCGGACCTCACCGAGGACGGTGAAGTCCTCGGCGTCTCAGCAGAAGAACAGCTACAGCTGCGCGCCCTGCGCCTCAAGAACCGCAATCTCCAGAGACAGAAGGAGATACTGGAGGCCAAGCGCCAGCGTGTGTTCGCACTAGCCAAAGTGCGGCAAATGATACGCGACGAAGAGCAGAAGGCCCAGGAACTCGAGCGGGAGATTGCGCTGATGCAGCGCGAAGGCCACCTCGGCCTGCAGCACGAGCCACCCCTCCAGCAGCGCGCACAACTCGAAGACACGCGCGAAGGCCACCTCGGCCTGCAGCACGGGCCACCTCTGCAACACCGCGCGCAACCGGAGGACCCACGTTTCCCCCAGCGCGACCACACCTTCCCGCACGCCGCGCCATTCCAAGGGGTCAACTATCTCGACGAGCGAAGTCCCTTGGCGCCACACCTGCAAGTGACGCCTTGGCCAGCTAACTTCCGAGCAGGGACCTATCCCAAGTACAACGGCAGCACCGACCCGGCGCAATACATAATGAGTTATCAGGTCGCCGTTGCATCCGCCGGAGGGGACGACGCCACAATGGTGAAGTCTTTCATCATCGCCCTAGAGGGCCCAGCTCTCACCTGGTTCACCAGATTGCCTCCGCTGTCCATTGATTCCTGGAGAAGTCTCAGGGACAAGTTCCTGCTCAACTTCCAAGGGTACCGCCCAGACACCGACGCCTTGGCCGAGCTCTCGCTTTGCAAGCAGCTGGAAAAGGAGACTCTGCGGGAGTATTACCGCAAATTTTTAACACTCAAGTCACAGCTGCCCTCCGTTGATGATCAGATAGCTATCCACTACGCCATCAGCGGCCTTCGTGCCGGCGTCCTCTACAGCCACTGTATCAGAGATCCGCCCAAAAACCTCCAGGAGCTATATCAACTCTTTGAAAAATATGCCAAATCCGAGGAGCTCCACCAGCGCAAGGTTGAGTCACAGCGGAAACCCAAAGATGCCCCACAGTCCAGCCGCACGTGGACGAGGACTCCACAGCCAGACTCCGATCGAGACGGCCGCAATCAGCAGCAAGTGCACAACATCGCCAACCAGCATCCCGCTGCTGACCCCCCTCGTCGCCAGGAATATCCCCCCCAGGGCCGCGGAAATGGAACTCGTGGTAGGGGCCGAGGGCGTGCGCAGCCGCCGCGCCGATTCTACTGCCTTTTCCATGGCGAAGATTGCGCCCACCAGACCAAAGACTGCCCCGAAACGAAGGTCACCAGAGACAGAATGGCACGGGCGCAGCCAGCCGACAACCCCAGAATTGTCGCGCACAATTACCAGCAACCCCCTCCGCCATATATCCACGCTCCCGCCCCGCATCCACCGCACCACGCTTACCAACACCATCAGGAAGTACAAATCGTACCTCCTCCACCCCCACCACCACACCAGCAACATCAAAACATCCCCCATGCTCCAAAGCAGGAAGACTTCGCCGATCAACCATATCGCGGAGTCATCCACATGATAACGGGGGGGTCCAGCACTGACTTCGACACCAAGCGGCAGAAGCGGGACCACTACCGCAGCATCAACCATGTCGCCGTCACTGGCCCAGTCGTGCAGACAAGGTGGTCCCACATACCACTAACCTTCGACGCACGAGACGTCGACCTGCGCAGCGCCCCCCACTGCGACGCCATGGTCATCAATTGCAGTGTGGCAGGCTGGGACTTGCACAAAGTCCTAGTTGACAACGGCAGTCAGGCGGACATCATCTTCCTCCACGCCTTCGATCGCATGGGCATAAGCCACAACCTGCTTAAGCCTTCGGACAACCCGTTGTATGGCTTCGGCGGCAAGGGCACCTTCCCCGTCGGCAAAATAGAGCTGCCTCTCTCCTTCGGTGTAGCACCCAATGCCCGAAGTGAGCAAATAACCTTTGACATTGTGGACATGGTATATCCTTACAATGCCATCATGGGCCGGGGCTCCATCAATAAGTTCGAAGCAGCCATTCACGGACTGTACCTATGTATGAAGATACCAGGTCCGTTAGGCGTCATCACAGTCTTCGGCAATCAACAGACTGAGCGTAACATAGAGCGGGACTTCGTGCCTAGTCAAAGAAACGTGCACTGCCTCACGGCCCAGCGCGAGGTCCCCGCGCCCGCCAGCCCAACCAATAAGCAGCGCGACAAGGTACAGCTGCAGAGCAACGACGAGACCAAGACTGTCCCCCTCGACCAGGCCACGCCCAGGCAGACAGTTATTATCAGCGAAGACCTTACCTCGCATGAAGAAGAGAAGCTCCTCTGCTGCCTGTCCAAGAACAAAGATGTCTTCGCCTGGTCGGCCCTCGATCTGGTCGGGGTTAGCCGTTCAATAATTGAGCACAGTCTGGGAATCGACCCTTCGGTAAGGCCGAAAAAGCAGCGGCTTCGCAAGATGTCCGACGAGAAGACGGAGGCCGCCAAGGTAGAAGTGCACCGCCTCCTGGAAGCCAAATTCATCGAGCCGGTGGCTTACCCCACATGGCTCTCCAATGTCGTGATGGTGCAGAAAAAGAGCGGGAAGTGGCGAATGTGCATCGACTTCACCAGTCTCAATAAAGCCTGCCCAAAGGACAATTTCCCGTTGCCACGGATCGATAAAATAGTCGATAGCGCGGCCGGATGCGAAGTCATGTCCCTCCTCGACTGCTTTTCCGGTTACCACCAGATATACATGAAGGAAGAAGACAAGGCTAGCACCAGCTTTATAACACCCTTCGGCACATATTGCTTCATCAGAATGCCAGAGGGACTCAAGAACATCGGGTCCACCTTCTCCAGGCTTACCAAAACAGTGCTCGAAGGGCAAGTTGGCAGAAACATATTCACATATGTGGATGACATTGTTGTCGCCAGCAAGAGCAAGGAGGACCACCTCGCCGACCTTGCCGAAACATTCGCGAACATGCGAGACGCACAACTCCTCCTAAACCCGGAAAAGTGCGTCTTCGGCGTTCGCCAAGGCAAAATATTGGGCTACCTGGTATCACACCGCGGCATCGAGGCCAACCCAACCAAGATTCAGGCCATCATAGACATGACGCCTCCGCAGTCCGTCAGGGACGTCCAGCGCCTGACAGGCAGATTGGCCGCTCTCAACAGATTCATCTCCAGGTCCGCCGAGCGAAGTCTCCCCTTCCTCAAGACACTCCGTGGTGCAAAAGACTTCGCCTGGGGACCAGAGCAGGCGGCGGCCTTCGCCTCATTAAAACAGTACCTGACAGAGTTGGCCGTCCTTACCAGCCCCGACCCCTCGCTCCCCCTGCTGCTCTACGTCGCGGCTTCGCCACATGCGGTCAGCGCGGCACTAGTGCAGGAGCAGACTGTCGAGGGCGTGGTCCGGCAGTGCCCCGTGTACTATGTCTCCGAGGTACTGACACCATCCAAGTGCAACATGACAGAGCTGGAGAAGATTGCCTATGCAGTCGTTATGTCTTCGCGCAAACTGCGCCACTACTTCGAAGCATACAAGGTCCGAGTCACCTCTGACAGGGGACTCGGTGAATTATTCAGAAACCCGGAGGCATCGGTGAGGATTGCCAAGTGGGCAGCCGAACTATCCGGCTACCACATCAGCTTCGAGCCCAGGACAGCCATCAAGTCACAAGTCCTGGCAGACTTCGTCGTCGACTGGACTGGGCCAATAACACAACCAGACCCGTCCACAGAGAAGGTTTGGACGATCCATTGCGACGGCGCATGGTGCCATGCGGGGGCAGGCGCCGCTGCAGTCATTACCTCACCAGCCAGGGTCAAGCACAGATATGCAGCGCGCCTCAGCTTCGCTCTGGAATCCGACAGATGCACAAATAATATAGCAGAATATGAAGCAGTCATCCTCGGCCTCTGCAAGCTAAGGGCCCTCGGAGTCACCACCTGTATCATCAAAACAGACTCCAAGATAGTTGCCGGCCAGGTCGAGAAAGACTATGCAGCAAAGGACCCCGCACTTATGCAATACCTCTCGGCCATCCGAAGTCTCGAGAGGCAATTCAAGGGGTTCACCTTGCAGCATGTGGATCGGGCCAAGAATGAAGAGGCCGACGCATTGGCCAAGGCTGCCGCCAGGGGCGAAAATCTGCCCTCCGACGTGTTCTTTCATGTCATCGGCACGCCAGCCATCCGGAGCCCCGAAGGGCTCCAAATAACCAATGACAGCGAGGGCCACCACATAGTCAACCTTATCATGACCGAAGACTGGCGGGCACCAATAACCCTGTTCCTACAGGGGTATTATCATCCAGCCGACATCAGTGAGGCCAAGCGCCTCAAACATCAAAGCCGAGACTTCGCACTGATTGAAGGCCAACTCTACAAAAAAGGGGTCAGTCAGCCAATGCTTAAGTGCGTCACCGAAGCCGAAGGCATGCAGATCCTACGAGAAGTCCACAGTGGCACGTGCGGCTCACACGCAGGGCCAAGGGCCCTAGCCGCTAAGGTGATCCGCCAGGGCTTTTACTGGCCCGCAATGATCTGCGCCGCAAATCGGGTCACACGGTCCTGCGAAGCCTGCCAGAAGTTTTCTCCTCGGTCAGGCAGCCCCTCGCAGTATACAAAGCTGATCGCCCATACATGGCCCCTCCAGCGCTGGGGCCTGGACATTGTCGGGCCCCTGCCCACCGCTCAGGGGAACCTTAAGTTCGCCTTCGTCGCTGTCGAGTACTTCACCAAATGGATCGAGGCGAGGGCTGTTTCCACAATAACATCAAAAACTGCCCAAAAATTCTTCTGGCAAAACATTGTTTGCCGCTTCGGAGTACCGTCCGAACTAACAGTTGACAACGGCAAGCAGTTTGACAGCCAAGACTTCAAGGATTTTTGTTTCTCCATTGGCACCAAGCTTGCCTTTGCCTCAGTCTATCATCCGCAATCCAACGGGGTCATGGAACGCGCCAACGGGAAAATCTTCACAGCTGTCAAGAAGATGCTCCTTGATGAAAAAGGGCAGATGGACCGATCTGCTACCTGAGGCAGTCTGGGCACTAAACACGACTGAGTGTAGGGCGACTGGGTTTACTCCCTTTCGCCTTCTATACGGATCGGAGGCCATGACCCTGCAAGAAATAAAGCATGGGTCCCCGCGAACAGTTCCGTCAGCTGTCCCCGACGTGGACGAGCCAACTTCAAAGGATCTCATTGACGGAAACCGAGTCTTCGCCCTACAAGCCCTCAACAAATACCAAGCCCAGACCAAAGCATGGCGCGACCACACAGTCATCCCGAGAGAGTTCAACGAAGGGGACCTCGTACTCGTCCGAACAACTCGGACCGAGTCCAGGGGCAAGCTAGAGCCCAAGTGGGAGGGCCCCTTTATAGTCAAGACGAAGGCTTCCCCCAGCGCTTACAGGCTCACAACGCCAAACGGCGAAGACCTGGAGCACTCCTGGAACATCGACAACCTCCACAAATTTTTTGTTTGACTCTTCAGGGCTGATTCACCCTTGTAATTCGCAAAAACAACCTTATTCTGGTCTGCACTCTTTTCCTCCCGGGGGGTGAGGTTTTTAACGAGGCGGAGCCATGTAATATATGACTGAGAAATCCCCCGCAAAAACATGCGTCAAAAAAAGACCGCGACGACGGTCTTCGACATTCGACCAATACGAGGTCACCGCGAGGCTAAGCGCTAGCCACCCTCGCGTGCGACAAATCCGTGCAGAAGTCGCCCAAGGGTGCAGCCGGACTAGCACAACAAGTGCGAAAAAACCAAAGTCTATCGCGAAGACTATCCGCGCAGAAGTCGCCTAAGGGTGCAGTCGGACTAGCACAACAAGTGCGAAAAAACCGAAGTCTATCGCGAAGACTATCCGCGCAGAAGTCGCCTAAGGGTGCAGCCGGACTAGCACAACAAGTGCGAAAAAACTTAAGTCTACTGCGAAGACTATCCGTGCAGAAGTCGCCCAAGGGTGCAGCCGGACTAGCACAACAAGTGCGAGAAAACCAAAGTCTACCGCGAAGACTATCCGTGCAGAAGTCGCCCAAGGGTGCAGCCGGACTAGCACAACAAGTGCGAAAAAACTTAAGTCTACCGCGAAGATTATCCGTGCAGAAGTCGCCTAAGGGTGCAGCCGGACTAACACAACAAGTGCGAGAAAACCAAAGTCTACCGCGAAGACTATCCATGCAGAAGTCGCCCAAGGGTGCAGCCGGACCAGCACAACAAAACACACCAGACCAAGTACATAACGCCTTCGCAAGCATAGCCAAGTGTGCGGGGGCACACAACCTCATCACACAAGCCTTTACACATGTACAAGCGAGGGCACTACACTCTACATCGGCTCAACCTTAGGAATAATTCCCATCTCCCTATAATTAAATAACATTATCCTAAGCTCCTCGCCCGCAAAGAGACTTCGCAATTCCCCCTCACCCATACTCACGGTGGCCGGCAAAGACAACAGTTCTTGCCGGCCAGCCCTACTCACACGAAGACGGTCTCCCTCCGCCCCACTCACTCTACGTTTCGCAACCGCCCTTCGCCGCCGGCGCCCGGTGCTCGGACCAGGCACATCACCCGTGTCGGCAGCACGCGGCGAAGCCTCCGCCGCTGCCACATCCAAGGCCGCAAAATAGTCCAAGTCCTCCTCCGTCGACTCCTCAGTCCACTCAACCGAGCTCCCAGAGTTAGCAAAATCAGAAAACTCAGTTGCAGACCCATCACATTTATTACCACCATCCACGGTCGAAGCCGCCCAAAAATTAGTAGTGGCGGTTGCGTGCGCAGGCCCAAAATCTTGAACCTGCGCAGCAACCAAAATTCAGCAACATACACAAAATTCCCTAACTATCTACACCCATTACGCCACCTGCCAGGACCCAGCCGCCGCAGGAGCCTCCGCCGTTGCCTCCGCTGCCGCCTCCGCCGCCACCGTCGCAGGATCTTCAGCCCTCGGCGCAGCGGCTGCGGGGGCATCAGGCGCGCCTTCGGCGGTCTCTGGGGGCAGGTCCCCGCTGGCCGCAGCAGATGCGGGGGCATCCGGAGCGCCTTCTGCAGGCTCCGGGAGTGCCTCCAGGGTGGCCCCGGACACGGCTTCCGCCGGGATCGGCTCCGGGTCAGGCAGCGCGCTGTTCAACGCCCCGAAGTCATCCACTCTCTCGCCACGCGCCGCCTAAGGCACAGCACACAAACTCAGCGAACCCACACATAGCCCACATCCAGCAAACCCCAAACAAACGCCAAACGTTACCTGAGCCCTCGCCGTCTCAGCCCGCTCCCTGACCACCTCGCAACCGTGCGGACCCCACATCCGGTCATAGAGGGCACCGACGGATTCCTTCACCACGGGGTCTTCGACCTTGTAGATATCTCGCTCAAAGTCTTCATCGGCCTGGTCGAAGACCTCGAAGTGCCGGCACCCTTCGCGGGAGAGCGCGTTCATCGCCCCCTCGCAGGTGACCAGGGAGGCATAAGACATGAACCCCTCCACGATAGTGGGGAGCGCCTGCAACTCCTCCTGTACCCACTCCAGGCAGCGAAGCCCGGACTCTCGGTCCGGCACCTCGAAGTCACCAGTCCGCGCGCCCAGCTTATGGTACGAGTCCATAAGCTGCTTGCGCGTCCGTTTGGCCTCCGCTCGCGTCGCGGCCTCGGCCCTCTCCACGCGGCTCTCTAGGGCGATAAGCCGCTCCTGCAGCTGCTCAGCGCGCTCCCTGGCAAGATTGCCCTCCGCCCGCGCCAGATTGGCCTCCACCTGCGCAGCCTGCGCCTTGGCGAGGGCCTCGTTGGTCTCCCTCCTCTCTCCTGCCAGTTGGCGCCGGAGGTCAGCCTTCTCCCCCTCCAGCACGGCCACCTTGTCCGCCAGCTTGCGGCACTTGATGTCGGCGGCCGATTTTTCACGGACAGCGTCCGCATGTTGCGTCCGAAGTCTCTCGACTTCGGCAGACACAACTGCCGTGAGGGCCCCCGACGCCGTGCGGTTGGCGAAGTCAGCCACCTGCAGAACACACGTAAGACCGTAAAAAAAAGGAGTCTAACTCAGCGAACCTGACTTAGCGCCTCCGTCACCTCCCTCAGCCGGCGGGACGCAGCGCCCGCCTCATCCCTGACGGCCGCCAGTGCCGACACCTCGCCTCCGGCACCAAGAGCACCGCCCTTCGCCTTCGGCACTACGGTAGCTGCCACGGTCGCCGCGGCAGGCGCAACAATAGCAAGCTACCCCTCGTCCGACCCTGCAACGTTTCAACGAATAATAAAAAAAACGAGCCAAGGGCTTACCACCAAGATAGTCCTCCACACTGATATCGGTGGCGAAGTCGGCGACGCGTCTGCCCGACGACGGCAACTCTCGGCCCGCCTTCGCGACCTCCGACACCCTGTTGGACGGCGGCACAGCCTTCGTCGCTTTGGAGCCTCCGGCGCCTGTCGCCGCCTCCGCCGCCTTGCTAGGTACAGGGCCGCCCGGCTTCCCCGTCAGCGGCGGCTTGCCTCCGCCAGGGGCAGCAGCCTTCGCAGCCCCCAGCTGCCTCTTCGGCCGGGCTTCATGAAGCCTGACAACGGCCTGGCGCTTTTGTGCAGCTCCCTGGCGATCCTTGTCCATCACTGCCGACACAATAGCAGCAATATTCCGCCCGTAAGGAAACACTTTCCATTCACGAACCATGCGAGATGTAAAAAAGTCTTCGCCGGCCGCGCGGGGGATAGGAACATTCCTAGGCCACCAACCCCCGGTAACCCTCAGCATCCGCGCCGAAGACTCCCGGAGCTCGGGCGAAGACATCCTTCCCCCCGGGGCCGCGCAAGTCCTCATCAGCTCTCTAGCAAAACCATCGGAAACCCCAAGTCCTCCCATAGCAGTACCTAATTTCCTCTTTTTAGAAGATGGGGCGGCCGCCGGCGCAGGGTCGTCTCTGGCCTCCACCACCGGTTTCTTTCCACGGCGGTCCACATCGTCTTGGCCGGGGTAGCCGCCATACGGCAGTTGATTCAATTCAAACACCCTGTTCAAACGGTCGTTCGACCCGCGGATATCCCAGCTACGCTGGGCCTCTGTCCTCGGCACGTACCGACCAACGAGCCGCACTGCCCCATCCTCCGCCTCACGCACAAAGGCGGCCGGATCACGGTTTTGCAGATTCAGTGCGAAGACAGGACTTCGCACCATCTTCCCACCATGGGAAGGCATCCGGCGAGGGCACACTTTGCCCAACGCCAGGCCATGCGCCAAGGGCCATACCCCATACGCCACAAATTCTTCAACCAAATCACGCCCACTGCTCAGGTCGGCGGCGCACCGAAGGGCCCCTTCGTCCGCATCCCCCTCCGCCACCTCAAAGGACGGGTACGCTGAGTAAAAATGTGAACACATCTCGGACACGGGGAGCCCCTCATGGTCTTCGACGGTACCCTCAGCAACGTAAAACCAAAACTCATTCCAGTTGCCCCATTTGTTGCGGGCGCAAGGAACCAACTCGACTACCTGCATCGTGGTCTTGCCGGTCTTCGGCGTAAACGTGCAGGACCCAAACTGGGCAACTTCATCCCCAATCATCCTCTTCTGCTAGTGCAGGCAATAATACTTCGCAAAGACTTCGACTGATGGCTGTCCGTCGTACGAAGTCGTCGCCCAGACATACTTCGACAGAGCCACCACAACATTCGGAGTCAACTGATGTATCTGAACGTTGAACCTCCGCAGGACTTCGCCAACAAATCGGTGTGCAGGTAGACGGAGACCGGCGGCGAAGAACGCCTCGAACACAACCAACTCACCCTCCGGCTCGGGGACTTCCTCCGTCCCCGGGACACGAGCGACTCCGCCGCCAAAGTAACCCAGCCGCTGCATATCTCGCACACGGACCGACGACATCCGTGACACGCCAAAATTCACAGAATCGCCGGCGCGCAACTCCTCCACCACCAAACTACTCTGCGTCTCCTCAGACGAGGCGTAGACCGGCGGCGAAGCGACGGTCCGCGGCGAGGCGTCGGCCGGCGGTGTAGTGGCAGCAGAGGAAGAGGAGGTCGGCATCGCTACGTACCGTCGGCGGCGGCGGGCGGTCTGCTTCACTCGAGCCAGATCTCCGGCGAACAGAAGCAAGGCGGGCAGACGAGCAGTAAGACGGTGGAAAAAGGCGGCTAGGGTTTGCACCGAGCGCAGAAAGTGAAGTTCAAAAGGCGCCGACCACCGCCCCCCTTTTATAGACAGGGCGCGGCGCTTCGGGAAACCCGCAATCCAACAGTACGCTGTCAATCAACGGTCATGTCAAAAACCCCCGCGGTACCACTTCGAGCGAGGGCAGCGTCTCCGCCATCTAGCGACGTCTTCGGCACCAGGTGACTTTGTCGAACTGGTCCCTCGGAGGGCAAATGTTGGGGCGAAGGCAAAGACGCCACCCTTCGCTGCAGTCGCTGGTCCGACGGAGACAAAGCAGGCCTTCGCTGATGTCGCCGGTCTGACGGAGACAAAGCAGGCCTTCGCTACAGTCGCCGGTCCGACGGAGACAAAGCAGGCCTTCGCTCGTTACGGCGCCAGACAAAGACCTGCGACGTCGTCATTCCGCCAAGCGGCCTCGTCCAGCTCAGAAGCCCGCGTGTGATCTGGCCCATTGTAACGGGCCCCGCGTGGCCGCTGCGTGTTACGGGCCTAATTTGTAAAGGCAATCCTGTAATTACAGTATGTAACCCTGCTTTAAGGGAATATTCTGGGGACAATCTAGGTATCCGAGGGCACATGCGTCCTTAACACAAGGCGCTGGGCGCTCAGACACCTATAAATACCCCTGCACAGTGCCCGTGAGTGGGCAGATTAACAGAGCTATTGCCATCTAGCGCGAGTACCTTGTTGACGTCACTGCTCACCCTTGTTGGATCCCCTTGCAACTGAGAGCAAGTTCCAACAGATATCAACTGCCTGAGACGGATCACGTCATCCGTGGATTCCTGCAGCCTACAGCGAAGATTATCTAACTCCTCCATAGTGAAGCGATGACTCCTCTCCAGGATGGTCAACGAGTTGCTAGAGTCGCGATACAGTCTGTAAAGATTGTCGCGAGACGCAGCAAGGACACGTTTTTCTTCCTGCAAACAAGAATCAACTCCTTCAAACATCAAACAAGCAATAAGAACACAGTAATGCAAAGCACAGTTTCATAAGTGACCTTTTCAGAATCAAGCTGAGCGCGAAGGGAAGAGCTCAGTGCATTGGCGTCATCTAGGGCAGCAGAGACCTGGGCTAGTTCAGTCTGGCTTTGAGAATACTTTTCTTCAAAATCAGAGCACCGCTGGACCAGCTCAGCCTGATCTTGAGAATGTTTTTCTTCAAGAGTGGAAATTTGCCGAGTCATATCTAGCAGGAGACAATCAAACAAAAAGGGTTAGAGTGTAAGGCAGTTCGATAATGAAGACAAAGAGAAGCAAAAAAGCACTAACCAACATTGGTCGCCTCCAAGTCAGAGACACGATGTTGAAGTAACACCGGATTCCAACGTGCAAGAGACAAAGCTCCTTCTGGAACAGAAGCACCCTGCAACCTCAGCTGGCTAGCCATCCCGTCCACCAAAGCCTGATAAGGAGAACAGATGAGTGTAATGACAGCAGTTCATACGGTGCAAAAGTCAGGACAGAATATATCACAGTACCTGGAGATTGGAGAAGAACGAACGGACTCCCAAATCGTGAGAGATCAATTGATGACCGGGCGTAAGGTCGCCACCCGAAGCAACTTGCAACAAACCAGTGGGAACCAACTCAGTGCCATCAACAGAGCTCAAAACTTGGCCAGCGGGGACACTGCCCTCTAAAGCGACTCCCTGGTCTAAAGCTTGGGCTACCACCATGCAGCCGGAGTGTGGAGGTGATCCCGCATGAACGTCCATGGAAGTACAAGAGGGAGACCCCGCTCGGACACCCTCGGGGGCTGGGTCATAGTTTGCGCTACCCACGTGAGCCGGATCATCTCCGGCAGTACCCTCGGGGGCTGGGTAAACGTCAACACCATCCTTGAGGGCCAGGTTCTCTGCAGTAGCCGCCTCTAAGGCTGAAGGCCCCTCAGTTACTTCCATGGGACCAGGATGATCCAAGTCAGTCTCCTGACCCTCAAGACCGCGCTCTAAGGTCGATGAGGCGCGGGATGACCTCAACCCAGCATCGAGCACATCAGCACAAACCTCCATCACACCATCATCCGCTGACTCTGATAATAGGTCCTCTAGAACCATATCCTCTAGAGTCTGATCAAAGTTTGCTAGAGATAACTCCTGTAAACCAACGAGAGCTGACAGAGCAGGAGAAGGAACCCCACTGCTTTCCCCACTGACAATATACTGCCGACTGTTCTTCCGAGTTAGAGGGACCTCATCTTCTTCCTCCCTGTCGTTTTCATCAACAACATAAGCAACACACCCATTGGGATCAGCATCGGATGGAGCACCCCCATTGGGATCAGCAGCAGATGGAGCACCCCCATTGGGGTCGGCGTTAGTAAAATCAGGCACGGGAACCTCCTCAGCAGTAGGAACCGAAGGACCAGCGCCCCGATCCAAACTAGATACTTACCGAAGACGTCTCTTTTTCTTTTTCTGCTCATCAGCAGAAGGATCAAGTTGATTGGCTTGGCAAGGGCGTCTCGGACGAGCACTGGTAGGCTTCTGAATATCCAAAGTCGTACTAGCTTCTGGGAGAGGCGCCACCACCAATGACCTGGCAGGAGCAGCATCAGGAGAGTCCTCAGCCAGCAAATCAAGCATAGCACTTATTTCTGCGTCACTAGGATCCAAAGGCACCTCAAAGTGGACTTGCCGTTCGTCATCAGGAATTTCCCCGAGCGAGGCAACCAAAGTGTTAACTTCTTCGGCAGAGGGTCGCACTCTAAGGCCCAAACCGCCATCAGCGACAGGTGGATTCGACACAAAAAGAGTGAAGGCCTTGGGAGGAGGCAGGTTCCATGTTGAGTATGCCACTGGGGCACCAATATTTGATACCTTGCCTCTAAGAATCATCTCAAGTCGGTTCACCAAGTCTACAGAGGGAATTTTCCTGTTGGTAACCCGAGTTGAGTCAGCTAGACCTCGGTACAGATAAGCCGGGTATGCCCTGTCCTTCAACGACTGAATATTCTTGAAAACAAAATCAACAACCACAGCCTCAACAATCAGACCCCTTTCTTTCAGCAGTCCAACTTCAGCTAGCAAAGCCCCCGCCTTAGCTACCTCCTGATCCATGGGAGACTCGGTCCAACTCGGAGTGCGAACATCTGGCTGTCTTCCCGACCATGGGGGGAGAGAATTTCCATGGTTCTCAACAATAAACCATTCCAAGCGCCATCCCTTGATACTGTCTTTAAGAGGGATTTCAAGATACTCAGTCTTCCTCCCACGGCGCATCTCCAAACTAGCACCCCCAACCAGCTGATGCTGACCCTCGGCCATTCCAGGGCGACAGTGATACAAGTACTTCCACAACCCAAAATGTGGCAGCACACCAAGAAAAGCTTCGCACAAATGAACGTAAATAGAAATTTGCAGAATAGAATTGGGATTCAGGTGGGTCAAGTTAAGGCGATAAAAATCAAGGAGGCCGCGGAAAAAGGGAGAAATGGGGAGAGCGAGACCGCGGAGAAGAAAAGGAACGTAAATCACGGATTCATGGGTATCCTCTGTCGGGACGGTGACCCCATGACAAATCCGCCAAGAACAAAGCTCCCTCAGGGGAAGGACCCTGATGGACACGAGGTGGAGAAGGTCTGAAAGGGAATTAGGCTTACACCTAGTCCCCAAATAATTTTGGTGGTTGAATTGCCCAACACAAATATTGGACTAACTAGTTTGCTCTAGTGCATAAGTTATACAGGTGCAAAAGGTTCACACTTAGCCAATAAAAAGATCAAGTTTTGGATTCAACTAAGGAGCAATGAGGCAACCGAAGGCACCTCTGGTCTGGGGGCACCGGACTGTCTGGTGTACACCGGACAGTGTCCGGTGCGCCACGAGTGCACCAGAGGACTCCGACTTCAAACTCTTCGCCCTCGGGAATTCTCGGAAGCCGGCGCGCTATAATTCACCGGACTGTCCGGTGTGCACCGGACATGTCCGGTGCTCCAAGGAAGCGCGGTCTCCGGAACTCGCCAGCCTCGGGTTCGCGCGGCAGCCGCTCCGCTAAAATTCACCGGACTGTCCGGTGTGCACCGGACTGTCCGGTGTGCCAGCGGAGCAACGGCTATTTCGGCGCCAACGGCTCCCTGCGGCGCATTTAATGCGCGCGCAGCGCGCGCAGTCGTCAGGCGTGCCCATACCGGCGCACCGGACATCAAACAGTACATGTCCGGTGTGCACCGGACACCCAGGCGGGCCCAGAAGTCAGATGCTCCAACGGTCAGAATCCAACGGCATTGGTGACGTGGCAGGGGCACCGGACTATCCGGTGTGCACCGGACTGTCCGGTGCGCCATCGAACAGACGCCTCCAGCCAACGGTCATGTTTGGTGGTTGGGGCTATAAATACCCCAACCACCCCACCATTCATTGCATCCAAGTTTTCCAACTTCCAACCACTTACAAGAGCTAGGCATTCAATTCTAGACACACCAAAGAGATCAAATCCTCTCCAATTCCTGAGAGCACCTAGAGGGGGGGGTGAATAGGTGATCCTGTGAAACTTAAAACTTAAGCCACAAAAACTTGTTAAGTGTTAGCACAATAATTGCCAAGTGGCTAAAGAGAAGTCTCTACAAAACACAATACCACAAGAGATCAAGCACAGAGGTGACACAGTGGTTTATCCCGTGGTTCGGCCAAGACCAACGCTTGCCTACTCCACGTTGTGGCGTCCCAACGGACGAGGGTTGCAATCAACCCCTCTCAAGCGGTCCAAAGACCCACTTGAATACCATGGTGTTTTGTTTTGCCTTTCACTATCCCGTTTGCAAGGAATCTCCACAAATTGGAGTCTCTTGCCCTTACAAGTATATGATCACAAGTAAACACAGAGTAAGGGAGGGAAGCAACACACACAAATCCACAGCGAAACGCGCACACACACGGCCAAGAATCGAGCTCACAAGAGTATCACAAAGTTCTCACTAGAACGGAGCTCGAAACACTTAGAATGACAAACAAATGCGCAAAGACTGAGTGTGGATGATCAAGAATGCTCAAAGGTTGCTTGTGTGTCTCCTCCATGCGCCTAGGGGCTCCTTTTATAGTCCCAAGGCAGCTAGGAGCCGTTGAGAGCAAATCTGGAAGGCCATCCTTGCCTTCTGTCGTCGGGGGCACCGGACAGTCCGGTGCACACCGGACACTGTCCGGTGCCCGATTTGTTTCCTTAAACAGCAAAGCCGACCGTTGCAGATCGTTGGCAGATCTGGAGCCGTTGGCGCACCGGACATGTCCGGTGCACATCGGACAGTCCGGTGATATCTTCCGACCGTTGGCTCCGCCACGTGTCCCGCGCAGATTGCGCGGCCGACCGTTGGCCCGGCCGACCGTTGGTTCACCGGACAGTCCGGTGCACACCGGACAGTCCGATGAATTTTAGCCGTACGCCGTCGGCGAATTCCCGAGAGCGGCCTGTTCGCGCCGAGTCAGTCTGGCGCACCGGACACTGTCCGGTGCACACCGGACAGTCCGGTGCTCCAGACCGAACTGACTCTCGGCTGTACACAGCCAAGTCTTTTTCTCTTCTTCTTCTTTCTGTTTCTAACACTTAGACAAGTATATTAGTACACAAAACCAATGCACTAAGGCTTAGAAACATACCTTTACTTCATGATTTGCACTTTGTTCATCCATGGACATAAATTCACAATTTAGCACATGTGTTGGCACTCAATCACCAAAAATACTTAGAAATGGCCCAAGGGCACATTTCCCTTTCAATCTCCCCCTTTTTGGTGATTTATGCCAACACAACATAAAGCAAGTAGAACAAGTACAAAATCAAATCAAATAAGAACTCAAAATTGTTTTGATTCATTTTTGACATATATGGATCACTCTATGCCACCACTTGGTTTGTTTTTGCAAATCAAACTCAAATCTCTATCTCTAAGTCAAACACACATGTTAAAGCATAAAGAGAGTCATTTCAAAAGAGATTGATCAAGGATTTCAAAAACTCCCCCTTTTTCCCATAATTACTACTTCTCCCCACAGGAAGCCAACTTTGATAAGAGAGACAACAAAAAGAGTTTTGACAAACCAAAAGCTCTACTCTACTATTTTCAAAATCTCTCAAGTGGTAGCTGATCCATTTATCGCTTTGGCCTTTATTTTCTCCCCCTTTGGCATCAAGCACCAAAACGGGATCAATCTTGGCCCTTTAACCCCATTGCCTCACCAAAATCTTCAATTTAGAGCAAATGGCAATAAGAGTTCATGAGATGGACTTGGAATAAGTTACCCTCTCATCGGAGTGCAGTGGAAGTCTTGCATGATCCAAGTCCACCTTTTCCCTTTCAATTCTCCTTTGAGACTAAATCAAACAAACTCAAGCATATGGTTAGTCTCAAGGGATCAAGTTGTAACACATCTCCCCCTAAACATGTGCATCACTTTGCAACGGACTTGTGAGGTCCAGGGAGTGTTTGTACAACTTGAGCACCATAATAAGCAACAAAATGCAGAATGAACATGATCAAAGGCATAAGCACATGTATGCTACAATTTAATCCAAGTTCCGCGAATCTAAGACATTTAGCTCACTACGCAGCCTGCAAAAGGTCTTCTCATCTAAAGGCTTGGTAAAGATATCGGCTAGCTGGTTCTCGGTGCTAACATAAAACACTTCGATATCTCCCTTTTGCTGGTGGTCTCTCAAAAAGTGATGCCGGATGTCAATGTGCTTTGTGCGGCTGTGCTCAACAGGATTTTCCGCTATTCGGATAGCACTCTCATTATCACATAGGAGTGGGACTTTGCTCAGATTGTAGCCAAAGTCCCGGAGGGTTTGCCTCATCCAAAGTAGTTGCGCGCAACACTGTCCTGCGGCAACATACTCGGCCTCAGCGGTGGATAGGGCAACGGAGGTTTGTTTCTTAGAGTTCCATGACACCAGGGACCTTCCTAAGAATTGGCACGTCCCCGATGTACTCTTCCTATCGACCTTACATCCAGCATAGTCGGAATCTGAGTACCCAATCAAGTCAAAGTTAGACCCCTTTGGATACCAGATCCCGAAGCAAGGCGTAGCGACTAAATATCTAAGAATTCGCTTCACCGCCACCAAGTGACACTCCTTAGGATCGGATTGAAATCTAGCACACATGCATACGCTAAGCATAATATCCGGTCTACTAGCACATAAATAAAGCAAAGAACCTATCATGGACCGGTATGCTTTTTGATCAACGGACTTACCTCCTTTGTTGAGGTCGGTGTGTCCGTCGGTTCCCATCGGCGTCTTTGCGGGCTTGGCGTCCTTCATCCCAAACCTCTTTAGCAGATCTTGTGTGTACTTCGTTTGGGAGATGAAGGTGCCGTCCTTGAGTTGCTTCACTTGGAACCCAAGGAAGTAGTTCAACTCGCCCATCATCGACATCTCGAATTTCTGCGTCATCACCCTGCTAAACTCTTCACAAGACTTTTGATTAGTAGAACCAAATATTATGTCATCGACATAAATTTGGCACACAAACAAATCACCATCACAAGTCTTAGTGAAAAGAGTTGGATCGGCTTTCCCAACCTTGAAAGCATTAGCAATTAAGAAATCTCTAAGGCATTCATACCATGCTCTTGGGGCTTGTTTAAGTCCATAGAGCGCCTTAGAGAGCTTACACACGTGGTCGGGGTACCGCTCATCCTCGAAGCCAGGGGGTTGCTCCACGTACACCTCCTCCTTTATTGGCCCGTTGAGGAAAGCGCTCTTCACATCCATTTGGTACAACCTGAAAGAATGGTGAGCGGCATATGCTAGCAAGATACGAATGGACTCTAGCCTAGCCACAGGAGCAAAAGTCTCCTCAAAGTCCAAACCTGCGACTTGGGCATAACCTTTTGCCACAAGTCGAGCCTTGTTCCTTGTCACCACTCCATGCTCGTCTTGTTTGTTGCGGAACACCCACTTGGTTCCCACAACATTTTGCTTGGGACGAGGCACCAGCGTCCAAACTTCATTGCGCTTGAAGTTGTTAAGTTCCTCCTGCATGGCCAACACCCAATCCGGATCTAGCAAGGCCTCCTCTACCCTGAAAGGCTCAATAGAGGAGACAAAAGAGTAATGTTCACAAAAATTAACTAGTCGAGACCGAGTAGTTACTCCCTTGCTAATGTCACCCAGAATTTGGTCGACGGGATGATCCCTTTGAATCATCGCTCGAACTTGAGTTGGAGGTGCCGGTTGCGCTCCTTCCTCCATCACGTGATCATCTTGTGCTCCCCCTTGATCACACGCCTCCTGTTGATGAACCTGTTCATCGTCTTGAGTTGGGGGATGCACCGTCGTTGAGGAAGAAGGTTGATCTCGTTCATCTTGTTCCTGTGGCCGAACGTCTCCAATTGCCATGGTTCGTATAGCGGCCGTTGGAACATCTTCTTCATCTACATCATCACAATCAACAACTTGCTCTCTTGGAGAGCCATTAGTCTCATCAAATACAACGTCGCTAGAGACTTCAACCAAACCCGATGATTTGTTGAAGACTCTATACGCCTTTGTATTTGAATCATAACCTAATAAAAACCCTTCTACAGCTTTGGGAGCAAACTTAGAATTTCTACCCTTCTTCACTAGAATGTAACACTTGCTCCCAAATACACGAAAGTACGATACATTGGGTTTGTTACCGGTTAGTAGCTCATACAAAGTCTTCTTGAGGAGTCGATGAAGATAGACCCTGTTGATGGCGTGGCAAGCCGTGTTCACAGCTTCCGACCAAAAGCACTCGGGGGTCTTGAACTCTCCAAGCATCGTCCTGTTCTTCCTCTCTACCACACCATTTTACTGTGGTGTGTAGGGAGCGGAGAACTCGTGCTTGATCCCTTCCTCCTCAAGAAACTCCTCCACTTGAAGGTTCTTGAACTCGGACCCGTTGTCGCTCCTTATCTTCTTCACCTTGAGCTCAAACTCATTTTGAGCTCTCCTGAGGAAGCGCTTGATGGTCCCTTGGGTTTCAGACTTATCCTGCAAAAAGAACACCCAAGTGAAGCGGGAAAAGTCATCAACAATAACTAGACCATACTTACTTCCTCCTATGCTTAGATAGGCGACGGGTCCGAAGAGGTCCATATGCAGCAGCTCCAGAGGTCTTGACGTGGTCATCACATTCTTGCTGTGATGTGCTCCTCCCACTTGTTTACCTACCTGACAAGCTGCACAGGGTCTATCTTATTCGAAATAAACATTTGTTAGACCTATCACGTGTTCTCCCTTTAGAAGCTTGTGGAGGTTCTTCATCCCCACATGTGCTAAGCGGCGATGCCACAGCCAGCTCATGCAAGTCTTAGCCATTAAGCATGCATCTAGACCGGCCTCTTCTTTTGCAAAATCAACTAAGTAAAGCTTGCCGTCTAGTACACCCTTAAAAGCTAGTGAACCATCACATCTTCTAAAGACAGACACATCTACATTTGTAAATAAACAATTATATCCCATATTGCACAGTTGACTAACAGATAGCAAATTGTAACCAAGAGACTCAACTAAAAACACATTTGATATTGAGTGCTCATTAGAAATTGCAATTTTACCTAACCCTTTTACCTTGCCTTGATTCCCATCACCGAATATAATTGAATCTTGGGAATCCTTATTTTTGACGTAGGAGGTGAACATCTTCTTCTCCCCCGTCATATGGTTTGTGCATCCGCTGTCGATAATCCAGCTTGAACCCCCGGATGCATAAACCTGCAAGGCAAATTCAGGCTTGGGTCTTAGGTACCCAACTCATGTTGGGTCCTACAAGGTTAGCACATATTTCTTTAGGGACCCAAATGCAAGTTTTATCTCCCTTGCATTTTGCCCCTAACTTCCTAGCAATTACCTTCTTACCCTTTCTACAAATAGCAAAGGGAGCATTGCAAGCATAATAAATGGTAGAAGGTTTGTTCACAACTTTTCTAGGAACATGAGCAATATTTCTCCTAGGCATATGTACACCATTTCTCCTACACATATCTCTATTATGCTTATAGGAAGAACTAGAAGCAAACATGGCATGAGAATCATAAACATGTGAATCAAAATCATTATAAGCATTTCTAGCATGTCTCCTATCATTATACATAAAAGCATGGTTCCTTTTAGCACTACTAGCCATAGGGGCCTTCCCCTTTTCCTTGACAAAGATGGGAGCCTTATGGCTTGTTAAGTTCTTGGCCTCTCTCTTGAAGCCAAGACCATCCTTAATTGAGGGATGTCTACCAACCGTGTAGGCATCCCTTGCAAATTTTATTTTATCAACTTCACTCTTGCTAGTCTTAAGTTGAGCATTAAGACTAGCCAATTCATCACTTAATTTGGAAATTAAAACTAGGTGTTCACTACAGGCATCAATATCGAAATCCTTACACCTAGTGCAAATCATAACATGTTCTACACAAGAATTAGATTTATATGCTACTTCTAATTTAGCACTTAAATCATTGTTAACACCTTGTAAGGTAGAAATGGTTTCATGACAAGTAGATAGTTCACTAGAAAGCATTTCATTTCTTTTAATTTCTAGAGCAAGAGAATTTTGTGCACTAACAAATTTATCATGCTCCTCATATAAAAGATCCTCTTGTTTTTCTAGTAATCTATTCTTGTCATTTAAAGCATCAATCAACTCATTAATCTTATTAATTTTAGATCTATCTAATCCCTTGAATAAGCATGAGTAATCTATCTCATCATCATCACTAGACTCATCCTCACTTGAAGAAGCATAAGTACTAGTATCATGAGTGCTTACTTTCTTTTCCTTTGCCATAAGGCATGTGAGACGCTCGTTGGGGAAGAGGGAAGACTTGTTGAAGGCGGTGGCAGCGAGTCCTTCATTGTCGGAGTCGGAGGAGGAGCAATCCAAATCCCACTCCTTTCCTAGATGTGCCTCGCCCTTTGCCTTAATGTATGCCTTCTTCTTCTTCCTCTTGTTCCCCTTTTCCTGGTCACTTTCATTATCGGGACAGTTAGCAATAAAATGACCAAGCTTACCGCATTTGAAACATGAGCGCTTCCCCTTGGCTTTGGTCTTGCTTGGTTGTCCCTTGTGACCTTTAAGCACCGTCTTGAATCTTTTGATGATGAGAGCCATCTCTTCATCATTGAGTCCGGCCGCCTCAATCTGTGCCACCTTGCTGGGTAGCGCCTCCTTGCTTCGTGTTGCCTTGAGAGCAAAGGGTTGCGGCTCGTTGATCGGACCATTCAAGGCGTCGTCCACATACCTCGCCTCCTTGATCATCATTCACCCGCTAACAAATTTCCCAAGAACTTCTTCGGGCGACATCTTGGTGTACCTGGGATTTTCACGTATATTGTTTACCAAATGAGGATCAAGAACGGTAAATGACCTTAGCATTAGGCGGACGACGTCGTGGTCCGTCCATCGCGTGCTCCCGTAGCTCCTTATCTTGTTGATAAGGGTCTTGAGCCGATTGTATGTTTGCGTCGGCTCCTCGCCTCTTATCATTGCGAACCGTCCGAGCTCTCCCTCCACCAACTCCATCTTGGTGAGCAAGGTGACGTCGTTCCCCTCATGAGAAATCTTGAGGGTGTCCCAGATCTGCTTGGCGTTATCCAAGCCGCTTACTTTATGGTATTCATCCCTGCACAAGGAAGCTAGAAGAACAGTAGTAGCTTGTGCATTCTTATGAATTTGTTCATTAATGAACATGGGACTATCCGAACTATCAAAGTGCATTCCACTCTCTACAATCTCCCAAATACTAGGATGGAGAGAGAATAGGTGACTACGCATTTTGTGGCTCCAAAATCCGTAGTCCTCTCCATCAAAGTGTGGGGGCTTGCCGAGTGGAATGGAGAGCAAATGTGAATTTGAACTTTGCGGAATACGAGAGTAGTCAAAAGAAAAGTTCGAATTAACCGGTTTCCTTCTCTCGTAGTCGCTGTGGTCGTCCTTTTGGGAAGAAGTAGACTCATCACTGTCGTAGTAGACGATCTCCTTGATGCGCCTTGTCTTCTTCTTCTTCCCTTCCTTCCGTCTGTGGCCCGAGCCGGAGTCGGTAGGCTTATCGTCCTTTGGCTCGTCGACGAAGGATTCCTTCTCTTTGTCATTGATCACGATACCGTTCCCCTTAGGATCCATCTCTTCGGGCGGTTAGTCCCTTTGTGAAGAGAACGGCTCTGATACCAATTGAGAGCACCTAGAGGGGGGGTGAATAGGTGATCCTGTGAAACTTAAAACTTAAGCCACAAAAACTTGTTAAGTGTTAGCACAATAATTGCCAAGTGGCTAAAGAGAAGTCTCTACAAAACACAATACCACAAGAGATCAAGCACAGAGGTGACACAGTGGTTTATCCCGTGGTTGGGCCAAGACCAACGCTTGCCTACTCCACGTTGTGGCGTCCCAACGGACGAGGGTTGCAATCAACCCCTCTCAAGCGGTCCAAAGACCCACTTGAATACCATGGTGTTTTGTTTTGCCTTTCACTATCCCGTTTGCAAGGAATCTCCACAAATTGGAGTCTCTTGCCCTTACAAGTATATGATCACAAGTAAACACAGAGTAAGGGAGGGAAGCAACACACACAAATCCACAGCGAAACGCGCACACACACGGCCAAGAATCGAGCTCACAAGAGTATCACAAAGTTCTCACTAGAACGGAGCTCGAAACACTTAGAATGACAAACAAATGCGCAAAGACTGAGTGTGGATGATCAAGAATGCTCAAAGGTTGCTTGTGTGTCTCCTCCATGCGCCTAGGGGCTCCTTTTATAGTCCCAAGGCAGCTAGGAGCCGTTGAGAGCAAATCCGGAAGGCCATCCTTGCCTTCTGTCGTCGGGGGCACCGGACAGTCCGGTGCACACCGGACACTGTCCGGTGCCCGATTTGTTTCCTTAAACAGCAAAGCCGACCGTTGCAGATCGTTGGCAGATCTGGAGCCGTTGGCGCACCGGACATGTCCGGTGCACATCGGACAGTCCGGTGATATCTTCCGACCGTTGGCTCCGCCACGTGTCCCGCGCAGATTGCGCGGCCGACCGTTGGCCCGGCCGACCGTTGGTTCACCGGACAGTCCGGTGAATTTTAGCCGTACACCGTCGGCGAATTCCCGAGAGCGGCCTGTTCGCGCCGAGTCAGTCTGGCGCACCGGACACTGTCCGGTGCACACCGGACAGTCCGGTGCTCCAGACCGAACTGACTCTCGGCTGTACACAGCCAAGTCTTTTTCTCTTCTTCTTCTTTCTGTTTCTAACACTTAGACAAGTATATTAGTACACAAAACCAATGCACTAAGGCTTAGAAACATACCTTTACTTCATGATTTGCACTTTGTTCATCCATGGACATAAATTCACAATTTAGCACATGTGTTGGCACTCAATCACCAAAAATACTTAGAAATGGCCCAAGGGCACATTTCCCTTTCAATTCCACTCAAGGCTTTAGTGACTAGCGAGAGAGATTTGCCGTGTTCTTTTGAGCTCTTGCGCTTGGATCGCTTTCTTTCTTTCTCACTTGTTCTTGTGATCAAAACTCAATTGTAACCAAGGCAAGAGGCACCAATTGTGTGGTGGCCCTTGCGGGGAAGTTTTGTTCCCGTTTGATTGAGAAGAAGAAAAGCTCACTCGGTCCGAGGGACCGTTTGAGAGAGGGAAGGGTTGAAAGAGACCCGGCCTTTGTGGCCTCCTCAACGGGGAGTAGGTTTGCGAGAACCGAACCTCGGTAAAACAAATCCGCGCGTCACACTCTTCATTTGCTTGCGATTTGTTTTTGCACCCTCTCTCGCGGACTCGTTTATATTTCTAACGCTAACCCGGTTTGTAGTTGTGATTATTTTTGTAAATTTCAGTTTCGCCCTATTCACCCCCCCCCCTCTAGGCGACTTTCAATTGGTATCAGAGCCCGGTGCTTCATTAGAGCCTAACCGCTCGAAGTGATGTCGGGAGATCACACCAAGAGGGAGATGGAGACCGGCGATAACAAGCCCACTACAAGCCAAGGGAGCACTTCATCGGAAGAGTCCCGCACCAAGAGAAGGGAGAAGAAGAAGAACTCCTCCAAGCGGAAGGAGAAAAGATCTTCCTCTTCTCACCACAAGGAGAAGAAGGAAAAATCTTCTTCTCACAAGCCGCATCGAAGTGGGGACAAGCACAAAAGGATGAGGAAGATGGTCTACTACGAGACCGACACTTCATCAACATCTACCTCCGGCTCCGACGCGGCATCCATCACTTCTAAACGCCAAGAGCGTAAGAAGTATAGTAAGATTCCCCTACGCTACCCTCGCATTCCTAAACATACACCTTTACTTTCCGTCCCATTAGGCAAACCACCAACTTTTAATGGTGAAGATTATGCTATGTGGAGTAATTTAATGCGATTTCATCTAACCTCTCTCCACAAAAGTATATGGGATGTTGTTGAGTATGGTGTACAGGTACCATCTGTAGGGGATGAGGACTATGACACGGACGAAGTGGCCCAAATCGAGCACTTCAACTCCCAAGCCGCAACTATTCTCCTCGCCTCTCTAAGCAAGGAGGAATACAACAAAGTACAAGGGTTGAAGAACGCGAAGGAGATTTGGGACCTACTCAAGACGGCGCACGAGGGTGATGAACTCACAAAGATCACCAAGCGGGAAACGATCGAGGGGGAGCTCGGTCGCTTCCGTCTTCGCCAAGGGGAGGAGCCACAAGATATGTACAACCGGCTCAAGACCTTGGTAAACCAAGTGCGCAACCTCGGGAGCAAAAAGTGGGATGACCACGAGGTGGTTAAGGTTATTTTAAGAGCACTTATTTTCCTTAACCCCACTCAAGTACAATTAATTCGTGGTAATCCTAGATATCCACTAATGACCCCCGAGGAAGTTATCGGGAATTTTGTAAGCTTTGAATGCATGATTAAGGGCTCAAAGAAGATCAACGAGCTTGACGAGCCTTCCACATCCGAGGCGCAACCGGTGGCCTTCAAGGCAACGGAGGAGAAGAAGGAGGAGTCTACACCAAGTAGACAACCAATTGATGCCTCCAAGCTCGACAACGAGGAGATGGCCCTAATCATCAAAAGCTTTCGGCAAATCCTCAAGCAACGGAAGGGGAAGGATTACAAATCCCGTTCCAAGAAGGTTTGCTACAAGTGTGGTAAGCCCGGTCACTTTATTGCAAAATGTCCTATGTCTAGTGACAGTGACAGGGGCGACGACAAGAAGGGCAAGAGAAGAGAAAAGAAGAGGTACCACAAGAAGAAGGGCGGCGATGCCCACGTGTGCCGCGAATGGGACTCCGACGAGAGCTCCACCGACACATCCTCCGACGAGGACGCCGCCAACATCGCCGTCACCAAAGGCCTCCTCTTCCCAAACGTCGGCCACAAGTGTCTCATGGCCAAGGACGGCAAAAAGAAGGTAAAATCAAGGTCCTCCACTAAATATGAAACATCTAGTGATGAGGATGATGATAAAAATGAGGAGGATAACTTGCGCATTCTTTTTGCTAACCTTAACATGGAACAAAAGGAAAAATTAAATGAGCTAATTAGTGCCATCCATGAAAAGGATGATCTCTTGGACTCCCAAGAGGACTTCCTAATCAAGGAAAACAAGAAACATGTTAAGGTTAAAAATGCTTATGCTCTAGAGGTAGAAAAATGTAACAAATTATCTAGTGAGCTAAGCACCTGCCATGACACTATTGCCAACCTTAGAAAAGAGAATGAGAAATTAAATGCTAAGGTTGACTCTCATGTTTGTATTGATTCAACTTCCAATTCTAAAGATGATAATATTGATTTACTTGCTAGAATTGATGAGTTGAATGTTTCTCTTGCTAGCCTTAGAGATGAAAAAGAAAAATTGCTTGCTAAGGCTAGAGATTTTGATGTTTGCATTTCTAACCTTAGAGATGAGAATGATATATTACATGCTAAGGTTATTGAACTAAAATCTTGCAAACCCTCTACATCTAATGTTGAACATGTTTCTATTTGTACTAGATGTAGAGATATTAATGTTGATGCTATCCATGATCACCTAGCCTTAATTAAAAAACAAAATGATCACATAGCACAACTTAATGCTAAGATTAGTGAGCATGACTTAGAAAATGAAAAATTTAAATTTGCTAGAAGCATGCTCTTTAATGGGAGACGCCCTGGCATTAAGGACGGCATTGGTTTCCAAAGGGGAGACAATGTCAAAATTAATGCCCCTCCAAAGAACTTATCTAACTTTGTTAAGGGCAAGGCTCCCATGCCTCAGGATAACGAGGGTTACATTTTGTACCCTGCCGGCTATCCTGAGAGCAAGATTAGGAAAATTCATTCTAGGAAGTCTCACTCTGGCCCTAATCATACTTTCATGTATAAAGGTGAGACATCTAGTTCTAGGCAACCAATCCGTGCCAAGTTGCCTAGAAAGAAAACTACTAATGCATCAAATGATCATGCCATTTCATTTAAAACTTTTGATGCATCTTATGTTTTAACTAACAAATCCGGCAAGGTAGTTGCCAAAGTTGTTGGGGGCAAACACAAGGGCTCCAAGACTTGTGTTTGGGTACCCAAAGTTCTTGTATCTAATGCCAAAGGACCCAAAACCGTTTGGGTACCTAAAGTCAAGAACTAAAATTGTTTTGCAGGTTTATGCATCCGGGGGCTCAAGTTGGATACTCGACAGCGGGTGCACAAACCACATGACAGGGGAGAAAAAGATGTTCTCCTCATATGAGAAAAACCAAGATCCCCAACGAGCTATCACATTCGGGGATGGAAATCAAGGTTTGGTCAAAGGATTGGGTAAAATTGCTATATCTCCTGACCATACTATTTCCAATGTTTTTCTTGTAGATTCTTTAGATTACAATTTGCTTTCCGTATCCCAATTATGTCAAATGGGCTACAACTGTCTTTTTACTGATATAGGTGTTACTGTCTTTAGAAGAAGTGATGATTCAATAGCATTTAAGGGAGTGTTAGAGGGTCAGCTATACCTGGTTGATTTTGATAGAGCTGAACTCGACACTTGCTTGATTGCTAAGACTAACTTGGGTTGGCTCTGGCACCGCCGACTAGCCCATGTTGGAATGAAGAATCTTCACAAGCTTCTAAAGGGAGAACACATTTTAGGACTAACCAATGTTCATTTTGAGAAAGACAGGATTTGTAGCGCATGCCAAGCCGGGAAACAAGTTGGTGTCCATCATCCACACAAAAACATCATGACTACCGACAGGCCACTGGAGCTCCTACACATGGATCTATTCGGCCCGATCGCTTACATAAGCATCGGCGGTAGTAAGTATTGTCTTGTAATTATGGATGATTATTCTCGCTTCACTTGGGTATTCTTTTTGCAGGACAAATCTCATACCCAAGAAACTTTAAAGGGATTCTTGAGACGGGCTCAAAATGAGTTCGGCTTAAGGATCAAGAAAATTAGAAGCGACAACGGGACGGAGTTCAAGAACTCTCAAATTGAAGGTTTTCTTGAGGAGGAGGGCATCAAGCATGAGTTCTCTTCTCCCTACACTCCACAACAAAATGGTGTAGTGGAAAGGAAGAATCGAACTCTATTGGACATGGCTAGAACCATGCTTGATGAGTACAAGACACCAGATCGGTTTTGGGCCGAAGCGGTTAACACTGCCTGCTACGCCATCAACCGGTTATATCTCCACCGAATCCTCAAAAAGACATCTTATGAACTCCTAACCGGTAAAAAGCCAAATATTTCATATTTTAGAGTTTTTGGTAGCAAATGCTTTATTCTTGTTAAAAGAGGTAGAAAATCTAAATTTGCTCCTAAAACTGTAGAAGGCTTTTTACTAGGATATGACTCAAACACAAGGGCATATAGAGTCTTTAACAAGTCCTCAGGACTTGTTGAAGTTTCTTGTGACGTTGTGTTTGATGAGACTAACGGCTCTCAAGTAGAGCAAGTTGATCTTGATGAGATAGGTGAAGAACAGGCTCCATGCATAGCGCTAAGGAACATGTCCATTGGGGATGTGAGTCCTAAGGAATCTGAAGAGCCTTCACAAGCACAAGATCAACCATCCTCCTCCATGCAAGTATCTCCACCAACACAAATTGAGGATGAGGCTCAAGATGTTGAACAAGAAGACCAAGAAGATGAGCCACCTCAAAATGACGGCAACGATCAAGGGGGAGATGCAAATGATGAAGACAAGGAAGATGAACAACCAAGACCGCCACACCCAAGAGTCCACCAAGCAATACAACGAGATCACCCCGTCAACACCATCCTCGGCGATATTCATAAGGGGGTAACTACTCGATCTCGTGTTGCTCATTTTTGTGAACATTACTCGTTTGTTTCCTCTATTGAGCCACACAGGGTAGAGGAAGCACTTCAAGATTCGGATTGGGTGATGGCGATGCAAGAGGAGCTCAACAATTTCACAAGGAATGAGGTATGGCACTTAGTTCCACGTCCTAATCAAAATGTTGTAGGAACCAAGTGGGTCTTCCGCAACAAGCAAGACGAGCATGGTGTGGTGACAAGGAACAAAGCTCGACTCGTGGCCAAGGGGTATTCACAAGTCGAAGGTTTGGATTTTGGTGAAACCTATGCACCCGTAGCTAGGCTTGAGTCAATTCGCATATTATTGGCCTATGCTACTTACCATGGCTTCAAGCTTTATCAAATGGATGTGAAGAGTGCCTTCCTCAATGGACCAATCAAGGAGGAAGTATATGTTGAGCAACCTCCTGGCTTTGAAGACAGTGAGTATCCTAATCATGTTTATAGGCTCTCTAAGGCGCTTTATGGGCTCAAGCAAGCCCCAAGAGCATGGTATGAATGCCTTAGAGATTTACTTATTGCAAATGGCTTCAAAGTCGGCAAGGCCGATCCTACTTTATTCACTAAGACTCTTGACAATGATTTGTTTGTATGCCAAATTTATGTTGATGATATCATATTTGGGTCTACTAACAAATCTACATGTGAAGAATTTAGTAGGATTATGACACAAAAATTCGAGATGTCGATGATGGGGGAGTTGAAGTATTTTCTAGGATTCCAAGTCAAGCAACTCCAAGAGGGCACCTTCATTAGCCAAACAAAGTATACTCAAGACATTCTAAGCAAGTTTGGAATGAAGGATGCCAAGCCCATCAAGACACCCATGGGAACGAATGGGCATCTCCACCTCGACACGGGAGGTAAGTCCATGGATCAAAAGGTATACCGGTCGATGATTGGTTCATTGCTTTATTTATGTGCATCTCGACCGGACATTATGCTCTCCGTATGCATGTGTGCAAGATTCCAAGCCGACCCTAAGGAATCACACCTTACGGCCGTAAAACGAATCTTGAGATATTTGGCTTATACTCCTAAGTTTGGGCTTTGGTACCCTCAGGGATCCACATTTGATTTGATTGGTTATTCGGATGCCGATTGGGCGGGGTGTAAGATTAATAGGAAGAGCACATCGGGGACTTGCCAGTTCTTGGGAAGATCCTTGGTGTCATGGGCTTCAAAGAAGAAAAATTCGGTCGCTCTTTCCACCGCCGAAGCCGAGTATATTGCCGCAGGCCATTGTTGCGCGCAATTGCTTTGGATGAGGCAAACCCTGCGGGACTACGGTTACAAATTAACCAAAGTCCCTTTGCTATGTGATAATGAGAGTGCAATCAAGATGGCCGACAATCCCGTCGAGCATAGCCGCACTAAACACATAGCCATTCGGTATCATTTTCTTCGGGATCACCAACAAAAGGGGGATATCGAGATTTCATACATTAACACTAAAGATCAATTAGCCGATATCTTTACCAAGCCTCTTGATGAGCAATCTTTTACCAGACTTAGGCATGAGCTCAATATTCTTGATTCTAGGAATTTCTTTTGCTAGTCTTGCACACATAGCTCATAAATATACCTTTGATCATGTCTCTTTTATATATGCTATGACTAATGTGTTTTCAAGTGTATTTCAAACCAAGTCATAGGTATATTGAAAGGAAATTGGAGTCTTCGGCAAAGACAAGGCTTCCACTCCACTCCACTACTCATTCTTCGCCGTCGCTCCGCATCATCTCTCCAACTTTGGTATAATCTTCACTCATTCATTTCATGACCAAAGGGGGAGAAAGTACTTCATTGGGCTCTAATGATTCCGTTTTTGGCGATTCATGCCAAAGGGGGAGAAAATATGAGCCCAAAGCAAAAGGACCGCACCACCACCTAATTTTATAAATTTGATGATTTTAAATTGGTAAATTTCAAAATTGGTATCTCTTTGTGTTCTATAGGGGGAGCAACTAGTATTTTCAAATTGATGTCTTAAAACCCTCTTGAACACTAAGAGGAGACCTTATTTGAGGGGGAGTTTTGTTTAGTCAAAGGAAAAGCATTTGAACCAAGGAAGAAAATTTCAAATCTTGAAAATGCTTTGCAAAATCTTATTCATTTACCTTTGACTATCTTGCAAAATGACTTTGAAAAGAATTTACAAAAGAGTTTGCAAAAACAAAACTTTTGGTGCAAATGAGGTCCAATATGTCAAAAACAAAGAAAACAATCCATGCGCATTCATATAAGTATTTATATTGGCTCAATTCCAAGCAACCTTTGCACTTACATTATGCAAACTAGTTCAATTATGCACTTCTATATTTGCTTTGGTTTGTGTTGGCATCAATCACCAAAAAGGGGGAGATTGAAAGGGAATTAGGCTTACACCTAGTCCCCAAATAATTTTGGTGGTTGAATTGCCCAACACAAATATTGGACTAACTAGTTTGCTCTAGTGCATAAGTTATACAGGTGCAAAAGGTTCACACTTAGCCAATAAAAAGATCAAGTTTTGGATTCAACTAAGGAGCAATGAGGCAACCGAAGGCACCTCTGGTCTGGGGGCACCGGACTGTCCGGTGTACACCGGACAGTGTCCGGTGCGCCACGAGTGCACCAGAGGACTCCGACTTCAAACTCTTCGCCCTCGGGAATTCTCGGAAGCCGGCGCGCTATAATTCACCGGACTGTCCGGTGTGCACCGGACATGTCCGGTGCTCCAAGGAAGCGCGGTCTCCGGAACTCGCCAGCCTCGGGTTCGCGCGGCAGCCGCTCCGCTAAAATTCACCGGACTGTCCGGTGTGCACCGGACTGTCCGGTGTGCCAGCGGAGCAACGGCTATTTCGGCGCCAACGGCTCCCTGCGGCGCATTTAATGCGCGCGCAGCGCGCGCAGTCGTCAGGCGTGCCCATACCGGCACACCGGACATCAAACAGTACATGTCCGGTGTGCACCGGACACCCAGGCGGGCCCAGAAGTCAGATGCTCCAACGGTCAGAATCCAACGGCATTGGTGACGTGGCAGGGGCACCGGACTGTCCGGTGTGCACCGGACTGTCCGGTGCGCCATCGAACAGACGCCTCCAGCCAACGGTCATGTTTGGTGGTTGGGGCTATAAATACCCCAACCACCCCACCATTCATTGCATCCAAGTTTTCCAACTTCCAACCACTTACAAGAGCTAGGCATTCAATTCTAGACACACCAAAGAGATCAAATCCTCTCCAATTCCACTCAAGGCTTTAGTGACTAGCGAGAGAGATTTGCCGTGTTCTTTTGAGCTCTTGCGCTTGGATCGCTTTCTTTCTTTCTCACTTGTTCTTGTGATCAAAACTCAATTGTAACCAAGGCAAGAGGCACCAATTGTGTGGTGGCCCTTGCGGGGAAGTTTTGTTCCCGTTTGATTGAGAAGAAGAAAAGCTCACTCGGTCCGAGGGACCGTTTGAGAGAGGGAAGGGTTGAAAGAGACCCGGCCTTTGTGGCCTCCTCAACGGGGAGTAGGTTTGCGAGAACCGAACCTCGGTAAAACAAATCCGCGCGTCACACTCTTCATTTGCTTGCGATTTGTTTTTGCACCCTCTCTCGCGGACTCGTTTATATTTCTAACGCTAACCCGGTTTGTAGTTGTGATTATTTTTGTAAATTTCAGTTTCGCCCTATTCACCCCCCCCCCTCTAGGCGACTTTCAAGGTCAGGCTCAGAGACAACAGACATATGGTTACCTGCGAAAGGCAACTGGCTGTTGGGGTCGATGGGAGGAATCACCGTAGCAGATGAACTCGAGGCCTTTCTCTTGGGTGCCATCTCAACTCTACTGGCGAACAGAGCGAGAGCCGAATTACAGAGAGGATCTGGAGGCAGGAAAGCAAGAACTAGGGCACGGAAAGCAGAGGCGGCTGAAAGCGCAGTATATGCGGGATATTCCTGAGTCAGATAACGTCTCCAAAAGCGCCCAGTCAGCACCCGGCGGTTACTTCTAAAACACCGGTGTGCCACGTCGTCACCCGGCGGCTACATCTAAAACCCCGGTGTGCCACATCGTCACTCGGCTATTATCCTCAAAGTGGCCGACATGGCCCGTTTTAACTCGGCTGTCGTTTCTAAGACGCTGACGTTATCACCAGTCGCTCGGCAGCTATCTCTAAAACGCCGACGATGTCCTCAGTCGCTCGGCGGTTACCTCTAAAGCGCCGACGTTGTCTTCAGTCGCTCGGCAGCTATCTCTAAAGCGCCGACGATGTCTTCAGTCGCTCGGCAGCTATCTCTAAAGCGCCGACGATGTCCTCAGTCGCTCGGCGGTTACCTCTAAAGCGCCGACGATGTCTTCAGTCGCTCAGCAGCTATCTCTAAAGCGCCGACGATGTCCTTAGTCACTCGACGGTTATCTCTAAAAAACGCTGGCGTTGTCACAGGTCACTCGGCTGTCACATCTAAGAGCGCCGACGTGGTCAACAGTTATTCCGACACTGACATGGTCTCGTCATCACTCGGACTCTATTTCAAACGCGCAAATATCGACAATAATAGCTCGGCCATCACCCCTGAAGCGGCGATATGACGCCCGAGTTATTTAGTTACTATTCCGAATGAATCAACTTCACAAATAAGAGATCGATTTACTTCGAAGCAGAGTAACTGGCACAGGAGGAGACAAAGTCATTCTTCATTAAGGGAAGTAATAATACTTACAAATCAACTCATTATGAGTTGATACTTCCCTACTGCTACTACTACTACTGCTACTACTACTACTACGCTACACTATACTACTCTACATTACTAATACTACTACATTATTTCACTATACTACTTCTAATCCATACTAATATTCAAAAATCAGTGGCACCTAGCCACTGGCCTTGTTGCTGCCCCTGTTGCCGCCGCTGCCCCTGCTGCTGCCGCCCCTGCTGCCGCCGTCGCCGCCGTCACCGTCGTCGTCGTCGCCTTCGCCACCGCCGCCACCGTCCTCCTCGGACGAGTCCTCCTTGTCCGAGGAGTACTCCGACTCATCCGAGCCCGCGAGCCCGGAGCGCTCGATGGCCCAGATGTAAGTCCAGACCTCCGCGGCGATCCCCTGAGAGTCGTCCGAGTCATCGGACGACGCTGGGGGAGGAACGGGAGCTGGAGACCCCTCGGACTCAGAGGAGAACTCCTCTGAGTATTCCGAGTCGCCAAAGTCCTCAGACGGAGGAGTCGGATCGCGCTTGCGTTTCTTGCCCATGGTGGAAATGCAAGGAGAGGAAGAAAGCAAGCAGTGGAGAACAACAAGAGATGTGAAAAAACAAGAGAGGCAAAGGCACTATTTATAGAAGAAGAAGGCAACCGCTCACTTTTAACCGCGGTCACTGAACAGTCGTGAAGCATTCAATACACACTTCAACCCGTCTGAAGGCGCGCGGCTGACGCCGTTTCACGCAATGCAACACCCATTGGGACTCCAGTCAACCGCGCAGAAGATATGATTACACCCACCGTCACATCACATTACTACTCAGATGCAGCCGGCTAAAACACTCAGCGTACCAAGCCGTCCCTTACCCACACCCATTGGGGGGGACGCCCAAGAATTATCAGTATATTTTTCAAAACCGTCACATCCGTGCAGGGCATGCAATGAATACCTCAAGACAAAAATGAGATATCAGTAAGGATCAAAGGAAAGCCAAATATAGCCGGTGAAGTACAAAATATGACCGACAGAAGCGACGTGAAGACTAGCCAGGGAACGTCCATCAAATGTCCAATCAGTCGCAGAGCAAATAAATTGCACCACCTAGCGAGATATGGGCGGATCACGAACTCAGCTGCAAAAGACAAAATACATGCTGACCTCTAAAGCATAATATTGATGACACAATGCTGACCTCTAAGGCATTCGGAAAAAAAGAAAGGATTATTCTCAGCAGAAGGACACGAAATGAAGACCTTCGAGAGGATTATTTTCAAAAATCCACTCAAAGCTCGGGGGCTACACCCATTGGGTGCACCTTCGGTGCACCCCATGAATCACCATTTCAAGCCAAGATAGTGCCGACTTCTAAGGCATAAGACAAGATTAAAGACAAGGCTGGCCCTCAACCAAAGTACAAGAGGAAAATAAAATAATTTCTGATGAAGACCTTCGAGTAGATTATCTTCCAAAATCTACTCGAAGCTCGGGGGCTACACCCATTGGGTGCACCTCCGGTGCACCCAATGAAGTTCAGGGTCCTACAATATAAAATGCCGACCTTTAAGGCACAAGCATGAAACAAAGCTCCAGTTTACGAGTGATCAGCAGCAGAAGGAGACAGTAAGAAATCGTCTTTCTCCAAATTACCTGCAAGCTGGGCCTAGGATCTTTGGGCTGATTACCTCAAAATCAACCCAAAGATCGGGGGCTTGTGGGGGACACATATCACCCGGGTCCACTGGAAGGGTAAAAGACCTCACGAAAGGCCCAAGGGCCCAATAAATCGTAAGGTCATTCCTTCATGGGCCTGGGGAGGGACAATCAGTAAAGCAGATCGACGTAAGGCCGGATCGGTGCAAGACCGGACGGCCCCACAGCGTTGAGCAAGAAACCACAACAGAAGATCCGACTTTCCCGCGCTGGAGCCCCATGCAACGGAACCAGGCGAGGATAGGTCGGCAGAATAATAGGAAGATAGACTCGAACAGTTCACTATCTTTTAGGTGCACGTTGTTATCATATCCACATGTATTGCCCCATGGTCGAATATATAAGGCCTGGGGAGCACCCCTTCAGAACGATCGATCTCACTACTCAGCCATCCACCTCAACTCTCCACGTTCTCGCTTTAGAGAACTGCCTTGTAACCCATTACACAAAGCATCCTCACTAGGATGTAGGGTGTTACGCATCTCTAAGCGGCCCGAACCTGTAAACGTTGTCCATTGTCCCTCGTGCGTCTGGCATGAACCATTTTGCTACAATCGGCGACACTGTCCTACTCCTAAAAACACCTCGAGGGGCAACCCCGGGTGTGCGGTCGGACCCAAAACACCGATAGCACCCGAGCACCCCTGCTCGCCTATAAATTCCCCCCACCAGCTCCCTCAACTCCCATCCCAAGCAAAGCACACACCAGATAAAATACCATCTGCCAATTCGCAAGCAACTCCATTTTCCACTCCCTCGCCCCTAAGATCACAATGCTTGGTGATTCTGGGGTTGAAGACTGTTGTATATGGTTCCACATCTTTGGTTTCCTCCTCTGTGTGATGGTAATACTCTTTGATAGAATCCTCCAGTGGGAAGAGCAAAGAGAAAGAAAGGGTCAGTGAAAAGAAGATAGTGAAGAGAAGATAAGAAGGAGGTTCTCCCAGAATCAACCCTGTGTCAGTCATTTCTCCGCAGCCTGCTCAAGCAGCAACAACAGAAGAAGGCCTTGTAACACCCTTGTTATGAGGTACTTCAAGGAGTTCAAATCCCCAATATTCAAGAGTTCTACCCTCATTCTTTTTAAGTGGGGTAGTGTTCCAGTAAGGTTCCTACTATGGAGAAAAAGAAGAAGGCATGTAGCAAGCTTGTGGAGGACCAGACCATCAAAGCTTATAAGTTTCTGGATGAGAAGTGGTCACCCAAGTTCCGTTGATGAAGCACTAGAAGACTAATCAAGGAAGGAATCCATGTGGGAGTTCGCAAGAGAAAGGTTTGCGTGTTGGCATCGATGCTTCTTCAATAAGCTAGTTGCCAAGCGAAAGCTAGAAGCCTGAAGATGACCTTGAGTAGCCAGAATCAGCGCTTGCAATCAGCAGCCGGATGCTCCGCAAGGGCCAGATTTTATTGAAGTTCCATCTCCTCGAAGAGTTGCAAAGTGAAGATATGTAGCTGAAGTAAAGCTATACCCATAACCCTTCTAAGCCAAATCTCGAGGACGAGATTCCTTTTAAGTGGGGTAGATTTATAGCATCCCAAAAATTCAAATCCTGAAATTTTCTCAAACTCACCCTAAATTCAAAATGAATTTCAAGTTTCATTTCAAAATGTTTGTTTGCGAGTTGATATCAACAAATAAAATATAGTGGTCTATATTATCTCCAAAATCCTCCTCAAAATATCCTACAAATATTTCCCGAGTGATCCCCCTCAAATTCTTTCCAGAAACACTGCCCAGATATTTCCCTAGTGATCCCCTTCAAGTTCTTTCCAGAAATACTGCCCCAAATATTCCACCGATATATCTTCAGATATTTTCCTCTTGAGAAATACCTTCAGAATCATTTTTCAAGTCCCTACAAATATTTTCTTCATAACTTTCCTCATGCCCATACGTATACGTATGCCTCCAATGTCATACGGTGAGCTCTACAAGCTAATTACACTTATACAAGACAAATGCATGCTAATCTCCCACTAATCCTCTCATCCTCCCACTAATCCTCTCATCCCTCCCCCTAATCCCCCCACCATGGCTATAAATAGAGGGGCAAGGGCCTCCTCTCATCCCACCCCAAGCCATTTCATGGCAACTCTTCTCCCCCCCACACAGACACCCACTCCATGTTCCACACAAGCACACACTAGCACAAGGATCGTTCGATCGTTCTTCGATCGTTCGTCCCCCTGTTCTTAGTTTGTTCGTTCGTTCGTCCGATCGTTCATGGTTCGTTCGTCCGTTCGTCCGATCGTTCGATCGTTCGTCCGTTCGTTCGTCCAAATAATCTTTATCCTGCCGTTATGCTGCCGAAATTCTGATCGTTCGTTCGTTCGATCATTCGATCGTTCGTCCGTTCGTTCATAGTTCCTATTCATCGTTCATCGTTCGTTCATAGTCCCTATTCATCGTTCATCCAGATAATCTTTGTCCTGCCGTTATGCTGCCAAAATTCCGATCGTTCGTTCGTCCGATCATTCAATCGTCGTTCGTTCATTCATCCAAATAATCTTTTTCCTACTGTTATGCTGTCGAAATTCCGATCGTTCGTTCGTTCGATCATTCGATCGTTCATCGTTCGTTCATAGTTTCTATTCATCATTCATCGTTCGTTCATAGTCCCTATTCATCGTTCTTCCAGATAATCTTTGTCCTGCCGTTATGCTACCAAAATTCTGATCGTTCGTTCGTCCGATCATTCAATCGTTCATCCGTTCGTTCATAGTTCCTATTCATCGTTCATCGTTTGTTCATACGAACTATTCGCTACCACTATTCACCATTACTATTCATCATTACTATTCACATACACTATTCATCATTGTTACTATTTATTATTACTATTCATCGTCGTTACTATTCATCGATGATATCTATAATTGCTTTTCCATCGCCACTATTCATCGTTACTAATCATCGTTACTATTCATCGGTCATCTAGTCATCCCAAATTTCAACGACTCATCCATCATGCTGTCTAGTCCACCTAAGACCAGCCAGACCCATGTTCGAGTCATACGAACTCCGGTGACTGTGATTTTCCTTCCAGTAGGGAACTTCCCATCTAGTCACCCATCCTAGGTTTCTCCAAGTTGAGCATGCTTGACTTTGAGATTCCTTCAACCAGGCTTCCAAACTCAGATTCCAATAATTCTTGTCTCTAAATTCTTATCGAATTATTCCCTATCCAACCATGTCATCCCTTAAGCATGGTCCATATTCCAGAAAACTCTCAAAATACTCTTGTCCCATATTCTGCCCATAACTCTCCTGTTCATACTAAGTCAGATGATTCATTCGTCACTATTCTCACCAACAGTGAACTTCACTGTGCTACACCACATACACTCAACTATAAATACACCCAGCTACCCTCTCCCTCTCCACACACACTCAACACCCTCAGCCAAGGCAAACACCCCACCCACTCAGTTACTCCGCTCTGCCGGCTACACACATAGTGTCGCTTCGCCTCCAGTCCACCCTCCTGGTAAGCACCTCCGCTCCACCACCAGTAATATCACAACACCACATGACATAGATTCTACTCAAGACTCTACCCATCCATATATCACTATTCTGACCACTATACTAAATATTTGTTGGTATACTTGCTGGTTTGTATGTTTGCTTGCTCATGTTGCATAGTTATCGGAGCGTTCGTGCCGTCTCGCGGAGGCCAGATCTGCAAGTCTACGCCAGGCGGTGGAGCCAGAAGCTAGTTCCGCGAGCTCTCCTTCCCCCTTCGCCAGATGAGCACGGCAAGCTCACTGGATCCCTTTGATGCATAAATTACCTATGGTTTTTCAACCACAACCCTCAGCCTGTTACTTTATGCATGATATGATTTTGAGACAAGTTATTATGGCCACCCAGCCGCTTGCCGCAATCAATCCTTGATATATTTGTTCCAAATGATTTGAGAAAAGGTGTGAGTTTTCAAAAGAAAATGCTTTTCAAAATGTGTATGATGAAGGGTTTTCACCCTTATCACCTTTGAGTAGGGATGATCAGGGACTCCCTGGTTTAGGGGAGGGCCTAAGGTGATGGCTCAGCTGGTTTAGGTGTGAGCAGAAGGATTGTCCCCTCTTATAAGGACCAGTTTGTCATCTTTCACTACCTGTACTCATGTTAAGTACAACCGCTCGAGACTGTGTGGGCAGTCACTCAATCTGAACTCGTACGGTCCAACCCTAGGGTTATGAAGGCTAGGGAGCACCGGGAGGATAAGGAGGGGGAATGTTTTGTCCGGTTTGGACATGGCGGTGGTCTGACTCCTTCCGGTATAACCGTTAAGGTTAGGACATGCGAGGAAAGAAAGAGATTTGGATTTGGATCTCATTGAGATCGCAGAGCCGGACTAGTGGGTAAAGTGTACACCTCTGCGCAGAGTTCAAACCTATTCGAATAGTCTGTGTCCACAGGAATGGACGAGTCTGGTATGGTATGGCAATTAGTGTTTTGTTTTCAAAAAAAAGAGGTGCTTTTGAGAAAAGTGGTTTTTAAAAAGGTTCGGCGGTTGAGCCATGAGCTATGGTGGACGGAAAGTCCAGTAGCTGTTTTTGAAAAAGGAAAAACCAGTGGGAAACTGCTGAGATACCTAGATGGTTTAGTCCAGGGGATTTTGTTCTAATATTGAAAAACTTCCTGCTCCTTTTGGAGAGGATGCGCTTTGCAAAAATACAAAATGCTTTTCAAAACAACCCTGCATAAAATATTGTTGTTTCTGCAAAATAACCTGAGCCCCACATATTCCACGCATTATATCTGATTTCCCCATTCCGTGGGTGAAGGTGGGCTGTTGAGTACGTTTGTACTCACCCTTGCTTATTTGTTGTTTTTTAGAAAAAGGAGATCGGGTAAGAGTTACGACTGTTCCCAACCTTGCCTGTGGCTGTTGGACCGCTGATTTCCTTCGCTGCGTATATCGGGCTGCTTCAGCCCCACTCTGATGATATGTCCCGAGTTGTGGACCAACTCTTAAAGTTGATCGCCACCTTTATAGGTTTGTCTCGTTTAAGCAGATCTGGAATCATCTGTTATATAAATGTGTTTACTAGCCTCCTGGGACTAGTAATTGTATCACATTTGAGTCCCAGAGGATTGGGGCGCTTCAAGGTCAGGCCACCGGCTGCCAAGGCCTTGATCCTATCCAACACGGGCAGGAACTCTGGCGCGAGGGACAGCTTGGCCCTCCATTGCTTTCGGTCGAGTCTTGGCCTGTCGCTCGGCAGCGCGAGGCGGTCGTTGGCCTCGACGCTGACGATCACCCAGTCGGCGCGCCAGTTTTCCCACCTCGCGCCACCGAGGGAGGGGATGTAGGCGCCGGCCGAATCCGGCCTCGTCTGAAAGTAGTAGGCGCCGAGGTGGTCCTTAGCCTTCCCAGACTTCACCAGCACGAAGAAGTGGCGAAAGAGGGAGGTACAGGGCACCACCCCCACGAACATCTCGCACAGGTGGGCGAAGATGGCCGCCTGGAGGATGGAGTGGGGCGTGAGGTGCAGAAGCTGAAGGCCGAGCTCATCCAGCAACAGCAGGTAGAAAGGCGAGATCAGCAGCGCCAACCCGCAGGAGAGGTAGGAGACGAAGAGCACGAACTCCCCCGCGGCGAGATCGCCGAGGGGAGTGGCGCCGGCGCGGATCCTTCCGGCGAACGCCCACGCGCTCCATCCGAGCAGGTTGCGCACCAGGTTGAGTGCCCCCTCGGACTGGAAATGCTTGGGATGAACCAGCGAGGCCATGGCGACTACGGTGGCGGAAAGCAGAAGAGCGCGAATGCAAAGGGGCGCAGAGGGCTCGGAGGCGAAAGGGCGCAGCAGTTGGAGAGAATGCGAAAGCGTAACTGCTGCACGCGGGGTGAATCCCTTTTCAAGGAAGAATCTCCCGCTCGCTCCCCAGGAAATCCCGTCCGACGCGCACCTAGCGTCCATGCAACCCAGTCACTGACATGGGGGCCCGGGCCCACAAGTCATGCAGCTGGTGTGCCAAGTGCGGAAGAAGCGAACCGTCATGCGGGAAGCGAACCACCGCGCACGATCGCGCACCGCCTCGGGGCCGCTGCGGAGAGATATTTATTAACCAAGGCGGCGGCAACGAGGCGCCCCGCGCGTGGCCCGATGGAACCGCCAGACGTGGGGTCGTGGGTCAGTCAGCCGCGGGGACAGATGTGGCAGTTGACGTGACCGAGGGTGGACTGACAGCGCGTGCATCACCAGATGCGCTGAGTTAATGCGGCGCGCGCTGAGGTGGCGCCCCAGTCACCGGTCATGCCATGTTGACGCGAAGTACAAGTTTTGGCCCCACCTGCAGGCTCACATCCTCCCCTAAGGTGGGCCAGGGGGCCACTGTCGGTACCCTAAAACTAGGGTACCCCCTGCTACTGTACAAAGACGAAGAACTCACGCGAGTTTCCCTTAGTCGCGTGTTAGAAGTGCTGTATGTGGGACCAAGCCACGACTCGCCCCAATCTCAGGTGGCTATTCTGGGTCCACAGCAGCGCCCGACTCCACCACATGGGCGGGTCCGAAGCCGCCACGTGTCCAGAAAAAGTGATATACTCCAAGGTGTCAACAGTGGTCCGAACCCCCATGGGAGAACGCCGGACCCCCGGATATACAGTCCGGACCCCAAAGGTTGGTCCCAGACCTCCACGTGTGCAAGCCGGACCCCTGGAATGGGATCCGGACCCCCTGTAAGGGGTCCGGGCCGCCCACAGTGGGGTCCCAAGGTCCTAGGACAGGACGTACGCGGGCCTTGAACAGCACCCGGGCGGGGGTCCGGTGTCGACACGTGCCCAGACCCAGTCTAGTGCGGACCTGTCCGCATACACTTCTGCTCCGCGCCTAGACGGAGACCCGATGCTGCCACGTGGTCTACTGCGCGTGACGTAAGCCAACGGGCAGAGCCTGATGTAAGGCCTCTGGGTTACGCGGCCCTTGCATTTATTGCGGATAAGGCGCGCCGTCTGACCATCCCGGTGACAGGCGATGTGCCGCCTCGGCATTTAATGAGACCTGTCCATTCCGCAGGCGGCGTGCCTGTCCATTCCACTGGCAGGCGATGTGCCGCCTCCGCATTTAACGAGACCTGTCCATTCCGCTGGCAGGCAGCGACCTGTCCATCCCACAGGCGGCATGCCTGTCCGTTTCATTGGCAGACTGCACGCCCATACTGCCGCGTGCACTATGTCCATCATTACTCATACGTTACCAAGGAAGCTGCCGCTGCATGTCAACACTGCGCGTGCTGCGGGCAACATGGGCCTGGAGATTGCACAGACGTCACCTGCATTAGTTGTTGTAGGTATTCCTTCCATTATGTTTCTGGACCCACATGTCGGAGCTCAGCATCCTTTTATGTGCCTCCCTCGAGCTATAAAAGGGAGGGCACGCGACGTTATAAGGCAGGCTCACTTAGAAGCTCTCAAGCTCACAAGTCACTGACTCACTTAGACCCTCGGGAAGTTCTCCAAGCTCTCGAGCATCAGCAATACTACACACAGTGGAGTAGGGTTTTACGCTACGGCGGCCTGAACCACTCTAAACTCTTGTGTGCTCTCGCGAGTTCATCGACCATCTAGCAGACAGGCAAAACGCTTAGGCCCCCTTCTCATTTTAGGATTTAAGACGGGTGCGTTCCGCCACCCGGCTGGAGATTTCCTCTCCGACAAGCCCATACAATTTTCATATAGTGTATCCAATTATTAGAAATTAAACAGTACAACAAGGTAGATCATAGCAGACAGTTCATCAGAATAAGCTTTTAACATAGAGGTTTTTTTAGAATTCATTAGGACATTATGTAGATCATATCAGACAGTTCATCAGAACCAGACTTATATGACTTCAAGCAGTTTTTTTTAGAACTTGTAAGCAGTCAACATATTAAAACTTATATATAGTGCAGAACATACGAGCAGTTGAACTCCATTAGGACAACATGTAACCACAACACCAACATAGATATATTTCAAAATTTAGAACAGGTAGTATATATATTTGATTCAGAACAAGGAGTACACTTATTTTTCAGAGTTGAGAACGAGCAGTTTTTATAGAACTATCTTAGAACGTACATAATCATCCAATTAATAATCCATCTATACGTGCACTTATGTTCATGTAGTAGCTTGCAGACAAAAACAGAATGACCGGCTTTTGCTGGCAGTTCGATGATGGCTACTGCCCTCAGAACTCAGTAGATGTGACACAAGTAGTCCACGGAGGCAGAGGCCCATGAGCCCTCCGACGGGCGCGTCGAACATGATGAGCAGCGAGAGGGCTCCATGGCCGGACTGCGGCCACGCTGTGCCAGGAGGAGACGAATCCGATCCACAGGCGGCGTGAAGCGAAGAGGAGGCCCCCTTGCTCTTTCTGGATGTGCCATATGTGGACTTCGTTGCTCTTCCTAGAAGAGGCGCCCGACATCTCAACATGACTATGGGAGAGGCTCGGAAGAGGACGACGCTGCTGGAGGAGTCTCTGCCTCGGACAAAGGGACATCTCCATCGCCTCGCGTGACGGCGCCAACCAAACCCCATGCCCTAGCGTCGCTGGGGTGTTTTTTCTTTTACGAAAAATTGACATCATAGAGACGGGCTTTAAGAGACACGTTGCACGTTTATCCTCACAGCATGCTTGCTACAGATCGATCAGTACGCCGTTCCAACTTCCAAGCAATGCAAAGGGTGGATGGATGGACCGGCGCGGGGCCGGGGTCGACAGATCAGAAAGTGTAGCGCCACCATGCATGCATGCATGCGATGTGCAAGGAGGGGAGGGGGGGATCGGTCGGAGACGATGAGGGGATCGGTCGAGGAAAGAGCCTGCCTGTCGCTCTGAGAAAAGAAAGTGCCTTTTGTTTTGTATGCATGTTCTATATGATAGTTGATAGCAAAAGGCTGCTACCCCTTCTCTTTGGCCGCCATCAGATTTTGCCTCTCCCACCGCCCCACTAGTCTCGCCCATGCCCGATGCCCATATACGTCCTTCCATTTACGTACCTAAAATGTACTTCCTAGTTTTCCAAATTTCGCTCCAAATTTGCAGTTTCGAATTAGTTCATTAGACTATCCACGAAATAATGTACGTTTTTTTTGAACTTGCAGTTATCAATATATTTAGATAGAAGTAATAAGGATCTGAACAAAATTGGAAGTTCGAATTTAGTATGAGGGCCCGTGTGTTTCCCTTCGCTTTGAGGAATTGGAATTTGACTAATGCAATAGGCTATTTTTTTTAGAATATGACATTCTACAACTTTTCCAAAGTTTATATATAAGGCTATCTCAAATTTATGGGGGCGAGAGATAAAAATTAATTCTATAGATTTACATGTTACTTTTCTAATATACAATTTATAGCACACTCTTCTACTTATTTCTCTATAACATAAATGTAGTATATAACTATCTATCTAATATGATTTAGGATAACATACAAATACATTACATAAATAAATATATTAACTCGATTAGTTTTGTCTAGATTATAATTATTAGAATAGAATTCAATTCTAACGAAACAAACGGGGCCTGAAGCTAATTGGAGGCACACTAGAAGCTAATTGAAGTAGTAAGGATTTGAACTAGCAGCTACCAATGCACACACAACCCTGAAGAGCTAGGTTACTATCACATAATAATATATACGTAGAATATAGAAGCATCGTGAGGCTTTTTGTCTGTGTGTACACCGGCCGTCCAACAGTTTTGGGAGGAAAAGCTTAAACATCATGATGCATGTGTGTCAGGTGTGGAATTAGAAGCCTCTGAAGATGCCAAGCATCGATCCAGTCCTGCACCGGCCTGCTCATCATAATAACTGCCACTGCTGCAGCTGTTGTCCATGGCGCCAAATAAGTGCGAACAGCATGCATGCATGCATGCACGCATCTACGCGTACCGATCACGCACAGTACTACTACGTACTACGTAGCGCCACCATGCATATCGCCAAATAGTATATATATATATGCATGATAGATGTCAAGTAATCGTACTGTTGTGTGGCTGGCGTGCTTCCAATTATATTGATGTGGTGTGCCCAGGTGGTGCTGGATTGGAATCAGTAGTACGTACTCCTGCTGCCATGCATGCATCGCCGCTGAATTTGGCCCAAAGCTACCTATATATGCTATTAGCTGCTTCAGAGCGCATGCATGCATGGGTCTGTGTGAGGGCATGAATGTGAGTAGCAGACTAGCAGTGCCATGCCACGCCACGCCATGCACCTGCTCACTATCGCATCGCATCGCATGCAGTGCAGCTGACACCTCTTTCTCCCTTGGGGCTGGCTGGGGCGTGAAGCAAACGAGCGAGCTGTAGCTACATGGGCCTCTACGTACTTGCAAAGGAGCCCGGCCGGCCGGCCATCATTTCGGCCTTTAAAGTCATGTGTTCCCTGCTGAAAAAGACGTGAAACAAAAAAAAAACTTGAGAGATAGATCCTCCCATGCAAAAAGTTCAAATGATACTGGAGTAGTACAAGTGCTCCATCCATACAGCGCGTGCATGTATGTGCGCGCGTCTGCACAAAGCCGTCCGGTTTGTCCCGTCTAAGAGTGCGTGCTTGCACGCCGGTCTTCTCGATTGCTTTCTCCACGATCAGCAGCAGCAGTACCATGGAGAGAAGCTTTTTAGCAGCAGCGAAAGTTGCATTGCATTGCACTGGGTATACGTACATGGATACGTAGTACATGGGGTCTGTACGTGGATGTTTTGCATTTGTTTCGTGCGTGGTGACATGGCATTCGTGCTGCTAGCTTGATGTTTATTAGAAACTGGCCGGCTGGAGGACAACATCTATATATATGCAGGTTATATCACACATTGGCTTAGGCTTACTGTATTAATCTACTCACTACTGATTCTAGGATTCTCCATGTTCATCCTCATGTACGTGTCATGCATATGAGCGTGATAAAAGATAAAACTTACACAACTTTTATAACACTTAAAAATACCTGATCTTTAATTTAACATACTCTAATCAGCATCACCAATAATACTAATTGACAGCTAGCTAGTGATCAACTAGCTCTTGAGTTGTTCTCATGTGTTGATCGACCCTGGACCAAGGGAGAAATACCAGGTTTGAGCTATGCATCTTGCAGTCATGATGAAAAATGTGCAAGTGACATGCAATTGTGGACCAAATTGAGATATTTAGACTCCCAAAAATTGGGGGGGGGGGATGAAGTCACTTCTCGTGGAAAAAATATACAAACTCTATAAAGATTAAACTATCATGACAACAGTGCTCATAGTTAAGAGCGACATAGACCCTCACACGATTAGATGAGATATGTTTTTGATTGGTGGTTATGGATTTGGTATGATGATCCTTATTTACGATAAATTTATGAGTTGTGCTAGTAGCCCTGCTAAACGAGTACACAGAATTCATAAGAAAGACAAGAATTCAATTAAAAAACTAACACATGAGAACAAATCCCTTCTTGCAAAATATGACATAGTGGAACAAAGCTAGTGATGAGCTTAGAGTTGAACATGTGTTAAAGAGTGAAAGGTCCCTTATGGATTTTGGTGTTTTGGATGACAACACAATTAAAGGTCTAACCAGGGTCTTAAGTGTTGAACATGTGTTAAGTGAAAAGACTAAGAAGTTCAACACATGGAGAAAGATGTGATGATTCACACAAATTGAGATGGCTATGGTATGTGGACATCACAAGTAAAGTTCAAGGATGGACAATGACAATGTGGAACTCAATGTGCATAACTTGGAGACAACTGATCGAACTGAGGACGAAGGCAACAATAACTTCAAGGGACCGAGTGCATAGGATAAGGTCAAGAAGACCAAGGTACCTAAAGCTAGGGGTGAAGAAGATTGCTTGCAAGAAGTCAAGGTTGGTCAAGTTGAGAAGAGTCATGGTGCATCAAGAATCACAACATAAGGACATGACTTCGAACCTTTGACAAAATTCCTAGTGTTTATGGTTCAAGTCATAAGGCTCAAGATCCTAGCTAAAGTAAGAAGGACATGATCACAAGAAAGTGGAGAAGTATTAAAGTTAGAACCTGTAAGGGACCCAAGAGAGCTAAGTACACTTTGACTTGTAGTTTGGATCATTCTTGTGTTTAGACATGTTCTTGTTGACCATGGAAGGGTGTTGCGGCTCATTGATAGCTATAATGATCCAGTCCTGGAGACTTAGACTTTTGGAGTCCAACACTGTGCTTAAACATGCAAAAGGAGCAAAATAGTGGAAAATATTAACTATGCAAGGTTTTAGCGTTTGAATATGTTGCATACTCCTTTTACTATGCATTGGAAACTTTGGTTTGCTCTCTAACCTCGTTTGTAGAGAAAGCGCCATTTGGGGCAGAGAAGTCCTCCAAAAAGATCAAGTTGAAAGAAGAAAGAAATGGAGAAGAAAGACGAACTGTAGCATGTCTAGGTGCACCTGACCAGCTACAGTATTGGTCTGGTGGCGCAACGGTACGACTAAGAAGTGGGCCAGCACGAGGCCTTCAGCAGCTTGGTGCATCGGACTGGGTCCATGTGCACTGGATTGCCTTCGTACGTAAACGGTGAAGCCTCAGTTTTTATTTATAAAAATCATCATACCTTTACTGTGCACGGTCCAGTGGTGCACCAGTTCACCCTCCAACGGCTACTTCATGAGTGCGCTAGCAGCCTAACGACTAGCTGACGTGGCGTTCGGTCCGGTCTTCTGACCACTAGAAAGGAAGGCACCGAATCAGATCGTGGAGACCGGGCTACATGACTCAATCCTTGATGCACCAGATCGGTCTGGTGTCCCTAATTTCTGTGCATTTTCCTATTTTTGTTCTAACGACTACAAGAGCTCTTGGGGCTATAAATAGACTCTCCCTTGACCTCAAATAGTGTCGGTGTTTCGGACCCGGGGGACCCTCAACCGGACCGACTAGTGAATTTAGTGACGCGTGCCCCTATCCAGATGGGTCGATGCAAGATGGAACACAAGAGGGAAATGAGGCTTATGTTATCTTGCACCGGGGTGCTCGTAGTAGGGGTTACAAGCGTTGCGAGGGAGCGAGAATGAGAGAGAGAGAGAGAGAGAGAGAGAAAGAGAGGGTTCGGCCTTGAGGTGAGCTGTCTGAGTCTGCCTCTGTTGTGCCTCTCCTACTCTGCCTGCCCCCGCTCGTTCGTACGTCGCACGTTCGCACGTTCCGTCCCTCTCCCCCCCTCTGGAAGGCCCTAGACATCCCCTTTTATAGATACAAGGAGATGCCCAGTTGTACAATGGGGGTGTAGCTATGAGCTAACGTGGCTGGCGGAGAATTGCCTTGAGCCCTGTACATGTACCAATGTGGCCGTCGGAGGAGTGCCTTGAGCCCTGTAGATGTACCAACGTGGCCATCGGAGAAGTGCCTTGAGCCCTGTAGAAGCACAGCTGGCGGTGCGGCATGGATCCTGCTGACGTTTCCTTGCTTCCGTAGGGGGTTGAGAGCAACCGACGTCATGGGCGCAGGCGGGGAATCATCATTACCTGTTACTGGAGTAACTTAGATGGGACACCGGTCTTGTTCCTTCATAGCCTGAGGCGGCTAGCTAGGGGTAGGGTAATGATGGATCCCCAGTAGCGTAGTTGATACGAGGCCGAGGTCAGGCGAGGCGGAGTCCTTCTTCCGAGGCCGAGGTCGGGCGAGGCGGAGTCCTTCTCCCAAGGTCGAGGCTGAGGCCAAGGTCGGGGTCGGTCGAGGCGGAGGCCTTCTCTCGAGACCGAAGCTGAGGCCGAGGCCTGGGGTCGGGCGAGGCGGAGCTCCCTGTTGCGCCCGAGACCGAACTCAGGAAAGGGCGTGACTGTTGTTAGTCTTTCCCTGGTGGCTGGCACAGTTGCCAGAGCGGGGTGAACAGTGCTGTTTTCCTGTCAGAATGGTCAGTAAAGGGGTGAAGTGACTGCGGTCACTTCGACCTTGCCGACTGAGGCGCGCGTGTCAGGATAAGGTGTCAGGCGATCCCCGTATTGAATGCGCATGCGATACGGTCGGTTGGTAAGGCGATTCGGCCGAGGTCGCTGCACGACAAAGTTCGCCCGAGCTTAGCCTTGGGTGAGACGGGGGTGTGTCTGCTGATTGAGGGGACCCTCGGGCGAGGCGTGAATTCGTCTGGGACTACTGCCCTTGCCCGAGGCTGGGCTCAGATGAGGTCGTGTCCCTTGGTAGACGAGGCCTTGACTTGAACCGCGCTTCATCAGCCGTTGATGGTTTGTTCTGAAGACGTTTTCCAGCCGGGTTAAGGAGCATTGGGGGTACCCCTAATTACGGTACCCGACAGTAGCCCCCGAGCCTTCAAGGGTGTGTAGGCACTCGCTTGGAGGTTCTGCCGGATTTATGGCAAGGGGACCAGCCTTTCTTGGTTATGTTTTGTTCTGGTGGGTGCGTGTGAGCGCACCCGCCGGGTGTAGCCCCCGAGGCCTCAGAGGAGTGGTTTGACTCCTCTGAGGTCTTAATCCTTTTTGTGATGCCTCGGTCAGCCTTGTTGTTCCCTCATGCGGCCTGGCCATAGCCCGGGTGCACGGTCAGGCTCCGAGTTTTTGAGCTGGTTTGTTGACGTGGTCAACAGTTTGGTCGTAGCCTGGCGCGAGAGCAGCCCCCAAGCCTCTGCACGGAGCGAGAGGACGATCAAGGACCATCTCGACTTTTATTGTATGCCCCTTCGTCGCCTCTCCGCGAGGAGGAAGGGGGGGAAGCGTCATGTTACCCTCGGAGGGCACCGAACATGGTGTTTCCGGTGAGTTGCTAACGGGTGATCCGAGTAGACGCCCGAGCCCCATTTGATAAGGGTCGGCTAGTGGCCCAGAGGCGCACTCCAAAAGTACCTGCAGGTGATTTGCTGGACCCGAACCCATTCGATAGGGTCCGAGGGATCGGTGCCTCCCTCCGGTGGGATTCCATTACAAATCGTTCCTGCTGGTCTCGGAAATGTCCTAGGGTACCTCGGGAGCATAGCCCGAGCCTCGACCATGTAACGAACGTACCCAGGGTCATCCCTGACTCTGCGTGCTCTGGGCGGTTGTCGAACCCTTCCGAGGGGCCAGCCTTCGAACCCCTGATCAGTAATGGGCTCAGAGCCCGAGTGCTCTAGGGCGGTTACCGAACCCCGGAGGGCGCAACCTTCGAACCCCTGTTCAGTAGGAGGGCTCGGGGCCCGTTTCCTTCGCCAAGAAGGATCCTTTTCGCAATATCCCCTTTCCCGGTCCCTGTGGCAAGAGAGAGAGGAAAAGGATATAAATTTAAATAATGTGGCGCACCTTTTTTGACGCGGTCATCATGACGGAGACGAAACGGCGCTCGCTTCGCCTGCCGGAGGTGTCGCTTGCCCTGCCAAGGAGTTAATGCGAAGGGACGGGCGATTCATGGGGCATCTGTTGCGCGTGCGCGAGTCGTTCGAGGAACGGAACACGGGTGCGTTGTTTTTTATGCTGTGGGAGAGGGCACCCCTGCCGTTTCGGGAGAGGATGCGAACCTGTAGGTGATTGGACCGCTGCTTCCGCACACCTGTTGCTGCAATTACTGCCGGCCCGCCTCTGATCATATCGACCGTCGTGCCTATCTCCGCGGCTGAGTGACCCGTGATCGTCGCACTTAATGGGCATTGTTGGGTCACGCGCAGGGCTGCCTTGAGTCGCTGCGCTAGTTCCGCAGTCGAGAAGACGCAGCATTGGCGCAAGTGGCGGTGCAGTTTCCTTGCACGTAGTGACCGGCGCGCCGGTTACATGACATGTGGGACCGGGCCTCCATGCCGGACCACCGGATGCGACGAAGCGGAAAGGGTGCACAACTGTAGTGTGGTTGCATGCTTCTTGCGCGGCGGTCCGCCCTTTCGACTGCTGGTTTCGGCGAGGATGAGGGAATGCTTATAACCGCGGGGCGGTTACGTGCTTCGCGTGCAGCGGTTTGCCTTCTTCGCGTGTCGGGTCAGCTCGCATGACTTGTGGGACCCAGCCCCCGTGTCATGGGGTGGGAACCCTGGAGCACGTCGGTGGATACTTTACCCGTGACGCTTAGGGGTGCGAGTGAGGAGATCTGCCTTTAAAAAGGGATTGACCCCCTAGGCGGTAGCCATGCCTTCACACTCCTCGCATTCATCGCGTCTTTCCCCCTTTCGAGCCCCCAGATGGGGTGCACCTGTGTTGCCTTCTTCTTGCTGCTGTTGGAGGAGCGCGACCCCGTGGGGGTTGGCGCTCTCCAGTCGTCGCTCGGCTTCAAGGATTTTCATCACGCAGCCCGACTGCATTCCCCCACCAATGGTCATCCAGGAGGATGACCACCAGCTTCGTGACAGGGAAGGGCGAGCCAGGCCGTGGCCTCCCCCCTAGCCTCAGCTTCAAGGATGTTCATCATCTGTGCTGGGGAGGAGGGTGCACTGAGTGTGGGCCTGCCTCTGCGTGGGCAGCGGCCCGCTCCTTCCCTCAGTGATCAGGGGAGAAGGGCGTTCGCCGCCCGTGGCGCTGTCAGCTACCGCGTGTCTGGCTCCCCGGCCTGAGCGGCTCCGGTGCTGCTTCCAGTGCCACCTCCTACCGCTGGGGCGGAGCGTAGCTGCCGTCCACCGCACGGGTGTCGGTCGCACCGTGCGTGGGCTGGCTACGTCCAGGTCCTCCTTGCGCCGTCGGCTGCACCGGGGGGTCGCACAACACGTCGTACGCCGCGAGGGCGGTACTCGTGTTCTGGGACACCTCGGCGAGGACAGGAGTGAGGACCTACTGGTGCGCATTAGGGCGGCCGCCGTTCGCCGGTGTGGTGTTGGTGGGCAGGTGGCCGCTGTTGTCGGTGCTGAGGTAGTGGTCGTCGGCGAGGCACCTGGGGTTTGTTATCCCGCAGGTCTTCTGGTGTGGAGGTTGTTCATCCCCACGGGAATGGTACTGGGTCCCGTTTGTAAGGGAATGTAAGAGCAAAATGTAATTGCTCCAAGTACAGAGATATCTGTTGTAGGTCGGGAAAGCCACCGAGGGTGCTGCCGACATCTACGTAGCATAGTTATCCCAAGTACGTGTGTTTGTTCTTTGTGGCTGCTGAGGCTTGAACATTTGGGTACAAAGTCGTGCTTCTTTCCTCTTGTTTCGAGCATTAGGACTTGTTCGTCGGTAGAAAAATCACTTATCCGAGCGTGAGCTACCTTTCGCGGAAGGTGACGAGTGAGGTATCCGTATCCCGGAGGCGTAGGAGTCCCTCGGCTTGGTTGGCCTTGCCGTTCAAGGTCTCTCTCGCTCGTTGTTAGGATTCCGTTATCGACGCAGTCGAAATGCACGAAAGTCGTTTTGGTAGAAAAAATTTTCCGAGGAAAGTTTCGGCGCAAAGGGTGCTCCCCCTTTCCGGACCCCGAGGCGACCGCCCAGGCCGGGACCCTTGCGGAGGGCCTGGCCGTGGTCGTCGGGTTTGCTTGGTCCGCCCAAGCTAGGGTCTTGCGGCAGTGTGTCCAGGCCGAAGGTATGTTTGTCTCCATTCTTCTCCTTGCGTCTGAAGAATGTTGCCCTGCTGTCTGCAGGGTTCAAGACGGCTCTTGACGAGTCCGTCAAGAACTGCAAGGCGCTCGCCCAGGCGGCTGAGTAGAAGGAGGCCGACCGCGTGGCCATGTCCGAGGCCATCTCGGCTTTCTGCCAGGCCTTTGGCCTCGACGACGTCCCCTCGGGTAGCTCCCCCCAGAGTCATCTGCGAGCCTTGGGCGACCATGTGCGTAGCAGACTCTGCAGGGCGCTACACCACGGCGTTAGGCGAGCCTTCGCCGTTCTCGCCTCCCACTACGACGTGGATCTAGAGCGGGTCAGCGAGGGCTAATGCTTACCCGACGAAGAGGAGGCTGCCTTAGCCGAGGTCCAGAGGCTTGACGCGGCTGTCGAGGGCCCAAGCGTGGCGCTGGCTTCCTCTTTTGAGGTGGAGGTCCTTCCGCCCGTGTCGCCGTCTGAGGCTAGGCCAGATTCTGCCGAGGGTGGAAATGACGCCGAGCGTGCTGCTCCTCCCCCTGCTGATGTCTGAGCCTGCAGGAACAGTTTGTTTTAAGTATGCGTATGTTTTTTGCGGCTGCTGAGGCCTAAACATTTTCATTGTCGGATTATGAAGCTGCGTTTTCTTTCCTCTTGTTTCGTGCGTTAGGACTTGTTCGGTAGCAGAATCGCTTATACGAGCGTGAGTTACTTTTCGCAGAAGGTGATGAGTGAGGTATCCGTATCCCGGAGGCGTAGGAGTCCCTCGGCTCGGTCGGCCTTGCCGTTACGTGTTCTCTCGTCGTTTTTAGGATTCCGTTATCGATATAGTCGAAAAGCATGAAAGGTCGTTTTGGTAGAAAAGTTTTCGAGCGTTAAGACTTGTTCGATAGCAGAATCGCTTATCCGAGCTTGAGCTACCTTTCGCGGAAGGTGATGAGTGAGGTATCCGTATCCTGGAGGCGTAGGAGTCCCTCGGCTCGGTTGGCATTGCCGCTCAAGGTCTCTCTTGCTCGTCTTTAGGATTCTGTTATCGACGTAGTCGAAAAGCGCGAAAATCGTTCTGGTAAAAGACTTTTCCGAGGAAAATTTTGACGCAGAGGTGGTTCCCCCCTTCTAGCCCCCGAGGGAGGGTCAGTTTTTGCTGAGGCAAGGCCGATCCTCCCTTGACAGCTAGACTTTTTATTCGTACATGTAAAGAAAAGCGAGATACATGAACGACTTGAAACATTTTAAGGATAAAAGCGACGTAGCTGTTCGATGTTCCAAGCGTTGTTGTAGACCTCGCCTTGATCGTTGGCCAACTTGTATGTCCCGGGCTTCAAAATCTTGGCAATGATGAATGGCCCTTTCCAGGGAGGAGTAAGCTTGTGGCGCCTTCGAGCGTCTTGTCGCAGCTGAAGTACCAAGTCTCGCACTTGGAAGTCTCGAGGGCGAACCCTTCGGGCGTGGTAGCGTCGCAGAGACTGTTGATACCGCGCCGAGTGTAGTAAGGCCACGTCCCGAGCCTCTTCCAGCTGGTCCAATGAATCCTCTCGGCTGGTCTGGTTGCTTTGGTCGTCGTAAGCCTTTGTCCTCGGGGAACCGTATTCCAAGTCCGTGGGTAAGATGGCCTCGGCCCCATAGACTAGGAAAAACGGCGAGAAGCCCGTGGCCCGGCTCGGCGTCGTCCTCAGACTCCAAACCACCGAGGGTAGTTCTTTTATTCACTGCTTGCCAAACTTGTTGAGGTCGTTGTAGATCCTTGGTTTTAGTCCCTGCAAAATCATACCGTTGGCGCGCTCCACCTGCCCATTTGTCATTGGGTGCGCTACGGCGGCCTAGTCCACACCGATGTGGTGGTCCTCGCAGAAGTTCAGGAACTTCTTCCCAGTGAACTGCGTGCCATTGTTGGTGATGATTGTGTTTGGGACCCCAAAGTGATGGATGATATTTGTGAAGAACGCCACCGCCTACTCGGACCCGATGCTGATTAAGGGTCAGACTTCGATCCACTTGGAGAATTTGTCGATGGCGACCAGCAGGTGCGTGTAGCCCCCGGGTGCCTTCTGCAAGGGACTAACGAGGTCCAGACCCCACACGGCAAATGGCCAAGTGATAGGTATTGTCTGCAGGGCTTGAGCGGGCAGGTGCGTTTGTCTCGCGTAGAATTGACACCCTCGGCAGGAGCGTACAATCCTAGTGGCGTCGGCCACCGCGGTCAGCCAGTAGAACCCTTGTCGGAAAGCGTTTCGCACGAGGGCTCGAGGTGATGCATGGTGACCGCAAGCCCCCGAGTGTATTTCTTGTAACAGCTCTTGTCCTTGGGCAATGGATATGCATCGTTGGAGGATGCCCGAGGGGCTACGGTGGTATAGCTCTTTCTCATCACCCAGTAAAACGAACGACTTGGCGTGCCGAGCCAGTCGCCGAGTTTCAGCCTTGTCGAGGGGCAGCTCTCCTCGGAGGAGATATTCCAGGTATGGGGTCTGCCAGTTTTGGTTTGGCACAACCCCGTTCTATTCTCCCTCAACGCGCAGGGCCTCACCCTCGTCGGCCGAGGGTACCTTGGGCTGGGCTGAGGTCTCCTCGGGTTCGGGCGCGTCATCGAGTTTGACGGATGGTTGATATATGTCCCTGGAGAAGACGTCTGGGGAAACCGTCGTTCGCCCCGAGGCTATTTTCGCCAGCTCATCCGCGGTCTCGTTGTACCGTCGAGTGACATGGTTGAGCTCCAGCCCATAGAACTTATCTTCCAAGCGCCGAACTTTGTCGCAATAGGCCTCCGTTTTTTGGTCGTGGTAGTGAGAGTTCTTCATGACCTGGTTAATAACGAGCTGCGAGTCACCACGAGCGTCGAGGCGCCGAACCCCTAGCTCGACGGTGATGCGCAGGCCATTAACCAAGGCTTCATACTCGGCCACTTTGTTTGACGCCAGAAAATGGAGGCGCAGCACGTAACACACATGTTCTCCGAGGGGTGAGATGAAGAGCAGGCCCGCACCTGCTCCTGTTTTCATAAGCGACCCATCGAAGTACATGGTCCAAAGTTCGGGCTGTATTGGAGCTGTCGGCAATTGGGTGTCGGCCTATTCAACCAGGAAGTCTGCCAAGACTTGAGATTTTATGGCCTTCCGAGGAGCGAATGAAATTGTTTCGCCCATGAGTTCCACTGCCCATTTTGCTATCCTACCCGAGGCCTCTCGGCACTGGATGATCTCTCCCAGGGGGAAGGATGACACCACGGTCACCAGATGAGACTCGAAGTAGTGTCGCAACTTTCGCCGTGTTAGAATTACTGCGTACAGTAGCTTCTGGATTTATGGGTAGCGGATTTTGGTCTCAGATAGCACCTCGCTGATGAAGTAGACCGGCCTCTGGACGAGCAGTGCGTGCCCCTCTTCTCGTCTCTCGACTACGATCGCAGCGCTGACCACCTGAGTGGTTGCGGCTACGTAAATCAAGAGGGCTTCTTCCGCAGCGGGGGGCACCAAGATGGGCGCATTAGTAAGGAGCGCCTTTAAGTTTTCAAGGGCTTCCTCGGCCTCGGGGGTCCAAGTGAAGCGCTCGGCCTTCCTTAAGAGGCGATACAAGGGCAATCCTTTCTCGTCGAGGTGCGAGATGAAGCGGCACAGAGCCGCAAGGCATCCCATGACCCTTTGTACTCCTTTCAAATCTTTGATGGGCACCATGTTGGTGATGGCCGCAATTTTCTCCGGGTTGGCCTCGATGCCTCGTTCAGAGATGATGAACCCTAGGAGCATGCCTTGGGGGACTCCGAAGACACATTTCTCGGGATTGAGTTTTACGCCCTTTGCACGCAGGCACCCGAAAGTTACTTCGAGGTCGGAGAGGAGGTCGGAGGCTTTCCTTGTCTTGACAACGATGTCATCGACATAAGCCTCGACCGTTCTGCCGATGTGTTCTCCAAACACATGGTTCATGCACCTTTGGTAGGTTGCACCTGCATTCCTCAAGCCAAATAGCACTGTAGTATAACAATACATGCCAAAAGGTGTGATAAAAGAAGTCGCGAGCTGGTCAGACTCTTTCATCTTGATTTGGTGATAACCTGAATAGGCGTCGAGGAAAGATAGGGTTTCGCACCCAGCAGTGGAGTCTACAATTTGATCGATGCGAGGTAGAGGGTAGGGAACCTTTGGACATGCTTTGTTTAAACCAGTGTAGTCTACGCACATCCTCCATTTCCCACCTTTTTTCTTTACAAGCACAGGGTTAGCTAACCATTCTGGATGGAATACCTCTTTGATGAACCCTGCAACCAGCAGCTTGTGGACCTCCTCGCCTATGGCCCTGTGCTTTTCTTCATCAAAACAGCACAGGGACTGCTTCACGGGTCGGGCACCGGCTCAGATGTCCAGTGAGTGCTCGGTGACATCCCTCAGTATGCCCGGCATGTCCGAGGGACTCCACGTGAAAACTTCGGCGTTTGCGCGGAGAAAGTCAACGAGCACTGCTTCCTATTTGGGGTCGAGCTCGGAGCCGATCCTGACTTTCTTGTTGGCGTCGTTGCTGGGGTCGAGAGGGACATACTTAACTGCCTCGGTCGGCTCGAAGTTGTCGGCGTGCCGCTTCGCATCGGGTGCCTCCTTGGAGAGGCAATCCATGTCGACGACGAGGGCTTCGGACTCGGCGAGGGCTTTGGCGTACTCCACGCATTCCACGTCGCACTCGTAAGCGTGGCGGTACGTGGGTCCGACGGTGATGACTCCCTTGGGGCCGGGCATCTTGAGCTTGAGGTAAGTGTAGTTGGGGATGGCCATGAACTTGGCGTAGCACGGTCTTCCCAGCACCGCGTGATAGGTCCCTCGGAACCCAACTACCTCGAAGGTGAGGGTTTCCTTTTGGAAGTTGGAGGGAGTTCCGAAGCAGACGGGTAAGTCAATCTCTCCGAGGGACAAGATACGCTTTCCAGGTGCGATCCCGTGGAAGGGTGCTGCACCAGCCTAGATCTCGGATCGATCAACCCCCAAGAGCTCCAGGGTCTCGGCGTAGATGATGTTGAGGCTGCTGCCTCCGTCCATGAGGACCTTGGAGAGCCTAACGTTGCCGATGATCGGGTCGACGACGAGCGGGTACTTTCCTGGGCTCGGCACGTAGTCGGGGTGGTCGCCTTGGTCGAAGGTAATGGGCTTGTCGGACCAGTCTAGGTAGACTGGCGCTGCTACCTTCACTGAGCAGACCTCCCGACGCTCCTGCTTGCGGTGCCAAGCCGAGGCGTTCGCCACCTGTCCGCCGTAGATCATGAAGCAGTTGTGGACCTCCGGGAACTCCTCTTCCTTGTCGCCCCCTTCTTGTTGTTGCCTTGGTCTTTGCCACCTTCTGCCGAGGGTCTAGCTTTGTTGAAGTAACGCCGGAGCATGTCGCACTCCTCAAGGGTGTGCTTGATGGGACCCCTGTGATAGGGGCACGACTCCTTGAGCATCTTGTCGAACGCGTTGGCCCCTCCGAGAGGCTTCCGAGGGTTCCTGTGCTCGGCAGCAGCGACGAGATCCGCGTCGACGGCGTTGCGCTTTGCTTGCGCCTTCTTCTTGGCCTTCTTCTTCGTGCCACGCTGGACGGACGCCTTGGGGGCGTCTTCCTTCTGCCCTCCCTGAGGTTACTTGTCCTTCCGGAAGATGGCTTCAACCGCCTCCTGACCAGAGGCGAATTTGGTGGCGATGTCCATCAATTCGCTCGCCTTGGTGGGAGTCTTGCGTCCCAGTTTGCTCACCAGGTCTCGGCATGTGGTGCCGGCGAGGAATGCCCCAATGACATCCAAGTCGGTGATGTTAGGCAACTCGGTGCACTGCTTGGAAAACCGCTGGATGTAATCTCGCAGGGATTCCCCTGGCTGCTGGTGGCAGCTTCAGAGATCCCATGAGTTCCCAGGGCACACGTACGTACCCTAGAAACTTTCGGCGAAAGCCTTGACCAGGTCGTCCCAGTCGGAGATCTGCGCAGGAGGCAGATGCTCCAGCCAGGCCCAGGCAGCGTCGGAGAGGAAAAGGGGGAGGTTGCGGATGATGAGGTTGTCGTCATCTGTCCCTCCTAACTGGCATGCTAGCCAGTAATCCACAAGCCACAACTCCGGCCTTGTCTCCCCTGAGTACTTGGTGATGGTGGTCGGGGCTCAGAACCGGGCCAGGAACGACGCTCGTCGTATGGCCCGGCTGAAGACTTGCGGACCTGGCAGTTCGGGCGAGGGACTCCGATACTCTTCACTGTTGTAGAGTCCCCCGTGCCTGGGGTGGTAGCCTCGGTGCACCCTTTTCTTGAGTCGGGCTCGACGGTCGCGACGGTGTTGCTCGGCGCCGAGGCGATCTGGAGCTGCAGGCGTCCCGTCCCGTGTGCGCTCGGTGTGGATCGAGGCCTCTCGCATGCATCGGGAGGGCGTTGCACGATGCTCCGAGGGGTCTCCTCGCCTCCGGGAGGCAGAGCTCTCGGCTTGTCGGACAGCGGCGTCTTCCAGGAGGCCCTTGAGCTCGCCCTAGATACGTCGCCCTTCGGTGGTGGATGGCTCCGGCATCGTTCGAAGTAGCATCGCCGCTGCGGCTAGGTTCTGGCCAGCCCCGCTGAAGGCCGGGGGCAGCCCTGCCCTGGCATCGTCAACGATACGGCGCTGGACGTCCTGGGCCCAATGACGCGCTCCTATAGGGAGTGCCCGACCTGCCCACTCTTGCTCGATGTTTTATCGGAGCTGCACAAGCCGCCCTGCTTCTTTGTCGAGCTTGGCCTGCATCTCGCGGAGTTGCTTAAGCCGTGCGTCCTGACCCCCCGCAGGGACTTGGACCACAACTAGCTCCCACGGGTCTCAACGCGAGACGCAGGTGCAAGGGCGCCGTCACTTCCTGGCATGCCAAGGTGGTTTTCTCCGTCGTGATCCTCCTGATCGATGTGGTAGCACTTGCGAGTTGGGTCGTGACTCTCGTCGTCAAGGCTATGGCCATCATCAGAGCAGCCGGAGAGGCAGTGGTCACATGCAGACATGAAGTCACACATGGCACCGGGATCACGGAGTCCAAAGAAATCCCAACTAACGTCGGGGTCATCCTCTTCATCGGAACCCGCGGGTCCGGAGGTTGAGACGGTCGTCAGTCAGTCCCAAGTTGACCACATATGGTACCCCGGAAGGTCAGGATATGCCCTAGCGAAAGCGCTCACCAAAGCGGGGCCGCTTGGTGGATCGAAGCTAAATCTAAAGGGAACAGGGTCAAAAAAGGATGGTACCTCTTGGTTGATGGACGGTGGCGAAGTCGCATCGGGGACGGACTGCACTGTTATCTCAGGTACGAGACTAATGCCCGACAAGTCCTTCATGAGGGTGCTGGCGTCAACAGTCCGCTTGGGGTTGGCACGTTGCTGGGAAGCGACACCCGCCGTTGTCTTAGGTGCGAGGACAACACCCGACATGTCCCCCGCAGGGGTGCCGGCGTCGTCGACTCGCTCTGGTCCGACAACCAATGAGGTGCCGCCTCCTGCCTGGCCACGGTTGCCCCGTCTCCTCCTCCTCCGGCGAGGAGGGTAGCGGGGCAAACCCGGGTGTTCCTCTTCTGCCGCGAGAGGAAGTCGTCGTCGAGTTCACCTTTGCCGGGCGAGCCGACGACCATCGTTGTTGCCGTGCTGTGAGGGGAGGAGTACCATGTCGTAGCTGCCGTCGAGGGACATGAACTCGAGACTCCCAAAGCGGAGCACCGTCTCGGGCTAAAGAGGCTGCTGAAAGCTACCCATCTGGAATTCAACGGGAAAGTGTTTGTCAACACGCAGTGAGACCCCTACCTGGCGCGCCAACTGTCGGTGTTTCGGACCCGGGGGACCCTCAACCGGACCGACTAGTGAATTTAGTGCCGCGTGCCCGTGTCCAGATGGGTTGATGCAAGATCGAACACAAGAGGGAATGAGGCTTATGTTATCTTGCACCGGGGTGCTCGTAGTAGGGGTTACAAGCGTTGCGAGGGAGCGAGAACGAGAGAGAGAGAGAGAGAAAGAGAGGGTTCGGCCTTGAGGTGAGATGTCTGAGTCTGCCTATGCCGTGCCTCTCCTACTCTGTCTGCCCCGCTCATTCGTATGTCGCACGTTCGCACGTTCCGTCCCTCTCCCCCCCTCTAGAAGGCCCTGGACATCCCCTTTATAGATACAAGGAGATGCCCAGCTGTACAATGGGGGTGTAGCTATGAGCTAACGTGGCTGGTGGAGAATTGCCTTGAGCCCTGTACATGTACCAACGTGGCCGTCGGAGGAGTACCTTGAGCCCTGTAGATGTACCAACGTGGCCGTCGGAGAAGTGCCTTGAGCCCTATAGAAGCATAGCTGGTGGTGCGACATGGATCCTGCTGACGTTTCCTTGCTTCCGTAGGGGGTTGAGAGCAACCGACGTCATGGGCGCACGCGGGGAACCATCATTACCTGTTACTGGAGTAACTTAGATGGGACACCGGTCTTGTTCCTTTGTAGCCTGAGGCGGCTAGCTAGGGGTAGGGTAATGATGGATCCCCAGTAGCGTAGTTGATACGAGGCCGAGGTCGGGCGAGGCAAAGTCCTTCTCTCGAGGCCGAGGTCGGGCGAGGCGGAGTCCTTCTCCCAAGGCCGAGGCTGAGACCGAGGTCGGGGTCGGTCGAGGCGGAGGCCTTCTCCCGAGACCGAAGCTGAGGCCGAGGCCTGGGGTCGGGCGAGGCGGAGCTCCCTGTTGCGCCCGAGACCGAACTCAGGAAAGGTCGTGACTGTTGTTAGTCTTTCCCTGGTGGCTGGCACAGTTGCCAGAGCGGGGTGAACAGTGCTGTTTTCCTTTCAGAATGGTCAGTAAAGGGGCGAAGTGACTACGGTCACTTCGACCTTGCCGACTGAGGCGCGCGTGTCAGGATAAGGTGTCAGGCGATCCCCGCTTTGAATGTGCATGCGATACGGTCGGTTGGTAAGGAGATTCGGCCGAGGTCGCTGCACGACAAAGTTCGCCCGAGCTTAGCCTTGGGTGAGACGGGGGTGTGTCTACTGACTGAGGGGACCCTCGGGCGAGGCGTGAATTCGTCTGGGACTACTGCCCTTGCCCGAGGCTGGGCTCAGATGAGGTCGTGTCCCTTGGTAGACGAGGCCTTGACTTGAACCGCGCTTCATCAGTCGTTGATGGTTTGTTCTGAAGACGTTTTCCAGCCGGGTTAAGGAGCATTGGGGGTACCCCTAATTATGGTACCCGACAAATAGTACACAAGTGATACCCCAAGATAGCAAGCAATTGTAAAATCATTCTCTATCCTCTATTGTATTCTGTGATAGATTTATTGTTTGGTGCGTGTTGTAGCCAAAAGAGAGAGAAGTGTTGTTGTGTGCAAGAGCTAGCGAGCGTGATCTTGAGCAAAGGTGCTAGTGTTGAGTTCATCTATCGTCGAGCTATCAACCTGTGTTAGTCGTGGTTCTGCTGTACCGAAACACTAATAGATATAGGGAGAAGTATCGATCTATCATCTTCTGACAAACCTGAGCAAACGGAGGAAGAAATTGAAATAGACTCCAGGCCAAGTTGGCTAACTCCAACATGAATGCAGGCAAGCATTTCAGGCTTGGTCGAACCACGAGATAAATCTTGGTGTCTTTGTCTATCGGTTCTATTTCTTGTTTGATTTCTTATTTGCACTTCTCTACTTAACTTTGGTATAAGTTGCTTGTGAAGTGTAGGATCTTTTGAGATAGGGACTATAACTCCATTGTGATCTACTAGAGCTAATCTTTATTCTAATACGATCAACACTTCGAGTAGAGTAAGAAAGTTCTATTTTGGGATAAATTTTTATTTGCTTATTGACCCCCTCTAGGCGACATCTAGATCTGTGTTCCTCGCAAAGGGAATTTTTAAAGAACTTTAAAAACATGATAAACAAGAGAGGATACACAAAGAACCGGACACTACATTTATCTCACTAAATGAAGAGTATGGTAATGCCAAGGTTAATCATGATAATCTAGCTATTGTATATGAAATCTTGTGTACTGAAAGTGAAACACATGATGCTATTAACCATGTTGTTAAGATTGATATAACTACATCATGTATTGATATGATTATGGAAAGAATTGGACAGGGATCATGTAGCAAAGGTAAGCAAGAGTTTATGAACAAGTCACTTGATGATTATAATAAAATCAAAAATGAAAATCAGAAAATCAAGAAAGATTTAGAAAAGCTATCAACCAAGGGTGGTATTGTCTTAGATAAGAAGAGTAGTGATCATGCTATGACTCTTATTGGTGAGAAGCTTAGAGAAGAAAATGAGAAATTTAATTTAGAAAATAACTCTCGTGGGTGAATAACATGGGTATAACATGGACCACGAACAATAGAAAATAAAGGGTTAGCGGGATAAAGAGAACCCCATCGAAACATAAGAATGGCATGTGTTATCTGACCTTCGATCTCCGCAAACAGTCTTGCCTCATGACTCTGCCTCAACCGACCCCGACTCCTAAGGGGTTGGGGTGGATGGGCTGACCTTAAGTCCCTGTCCAGCTCGACCTTAGACCAACCAAAAGGGCGGAGTGCAAAGCCACGCCAGGGTTCACCTCGCTCGACCCAGGGGTCGGGGGCTATGCCCGACCCTCCCACCAAAATCAAAATTCACGGGGTAGTACTGATAACCATTCCAAGAAAGGGTACATACAAGTAAGGCTCTAACATGGGCGTGCGGTTCGAATGACAGCACGGGAGTTGGTTTGTCATCATACACGCTCTGACATTGGGTATAGTTTAAGTGATCGTTTCATGAAAAGCACAAATGCTCATGCGTCACTTGTACAAAAACAGACCATGACTCAACCACTCTCCGGTTGGAAGTCAACTAAAGACATGATGTAGGACAAGACGAGGCATGACAACATGCCTGCGTGGCTACAGTAACGTGACGAAAGAAGGCGACGTTAGTCGACGGAGTCCTTCGGTCGATGAGTATCTCGAAGGACAAGAAGCAATATGACAAGGCTTGGCCTTTGTCCTGACCAACCCCGTAGACTTATATAACAAGGCCTCCCCTTTCCTTGGTCTACAAAAGGAAGGAGGGAACCATAACAGGCAAGGTGACAAAAAGCTAGCACAACTGCTTTCCGCACTTGTAACACACAAAGCAATCCACCCTGCTCCGCCTTTAATTCACTAGAGACTTGGGCATTGAGCCCTCTCTCAATTAGTATGTAATCCATCCCTATTACAGACATAGTGCAGGGTTACGCAACTCACTCGACTAGAAGTTGGGACTTTTGGCCTTTGGCCTGAACCAGTATAAAATCAATGTGTCTTCCTTGCAGACCATTCGCACCAGATGCATAAAGCACATAGTTTACTAGTTAGTGGTTTCAGAACACCAACAGTTGGCATGCCAAGTAGGGGATTATTTGTGTAGCATGACATATATTTCACCACATGACCGTAGCAGATGGCCGAAAATGTCGTCAAGTAGGTCCTAGGAGCTGGCATGTGCTTTGGGGGCTTTGATTTCATCATCACCGTTGAGGGAGCGCCAGCATGGGTCGCGACACCCGCACAACCCCTCATCAGCATTGCCATCGAGGCATTCTAGGGGCTACGCTTCCATAGTTTAGTAACTTGTGTGGGAAGCGCCCCTATGAAGTCCTTGAATGGAAGACGCAACCGCTCTAGGCCCCACATCTGTGCCCGAAGGCCATACCTACACCAGCCTCTCGCGAACATCGAGTTCATGGGTATGGTCATGTATGCCCTAGAATTGATTTATGTTCTCCTTGCCTATGAATCGATTGACTCCACTGATGAGGACTCGAGTGGGGAGAGCAACCATCTTGTTCCTGAGGCGAGAAAGGAGGCATGCCCGCTCTTCATGTGTGACATGGCCTATAACACATGGAGCTTCTCTCAAAACAATCTGGGAACAACCTGGGCTAATATGTGTCCACCATTAAGGTTGACACGATTATGCCTGCATGAAAGGACCCGCACGCTAGCAAAAATCCAAGCGTAGCACCAGAGCAGAGGCATCCAGACGACACTCGTGATGGGCACAACAACATGTGCACGTGCGGGTGACTCTAGGAGCGACCCGAGGTGCTACACGTTGTAGGATCAATAGACTGGATTTTTAATCGTGGCTCGGTGACTCGCCGGGCACCCACAATCCACGTTGAGGTAGATTTAAAGCACTATGTTTGATCTTATGAGCCAGGTTGGTCAATGAACCTCTCAAACCTCGCTTCTACTAGAGTTGCTTTTCATCGCTCCTGTGAGGCAAGCACAACACCTCTCATAAGAACCAATGAGACTCCTTCACAATCTTTATTGAAGAGCTCAACGGGGAATCCACCAAACCATCTAGGACGCAACAACCTCCAAGAATAACTAGCCGATGACGCTCGGTTAATGGACACCTAGTGTCTTAGAGCTCCAACACTTGATGTGTGCATTAGATGGTTCTTAGACTCACTAATATGAAATCTCAAGCAATATGAGTGAGAGAAAGCAGAAGGAAAGCATAAGAATGCTCAACAAGTGATCCATATGGCCAATAGAAGTTCCCAGCTTTGGGCACACAACATTTGTACACCCCTCTCCCCCATTAGTCGTTATGAATGAAATTCACAAAGTCAAAGGGTTCACAGAAGATCCATAGTACAAACCTCGAACAGTATACATTTGAAAACCAAAGGCTAGTTTGCATTAAATGTTGTGTTAGAGCTATAAAAAAAGACCCATGAATGGTCCGCCTCTCAAGGCCCAGACGGTCCAGGGTACACAGGATGAGGCACACAGTAGCTCTACAGACCTGGCTTTGTTAGGAGATTAGTAATGTGGTTGGTCCACACCTAGGTACTAGACGATCCGCGATTCAATGATAAAAACCAAAACCAAATTTCCTAAGTTCTGTCCAAACACAAATCTTTAACTGTGGATGGTCCGACACTTGGGCACGGATGATCGCAGTGCAAAATGACACTATCACATAGATCCATGTCTAGAGGAGTACTATGGACGGTCTACCACCTAGGACCGAACAATCGCAATGGACATAAGAAAAAACCAACAGGACCCAAAGCATCTGGTGGAAAATTATAGTCTTAACTATGGACGATCCATCTGTGGACCCAGATGGTCTGCAATACATATACTTTGTGCAACATAGAAACTACATTACTACAACCATAGGAGTTAGATCTCCAGAAGGTCCACCATACTAGCCGGGGATGGTTCGCAGTATACAAGTTCAACCACTTCCAATACACTATTGAATAAGTTTTTTCTTTAGCAATACGAAGCGTTGTTAGCTCTCATGCAAATGCACCAACTATATGAGCAATGAGGCACTAAAAAGTATGTTAAGAAAACGACATTGACCCCTCTTGATAGTAGGACTATCTAGCTTATTAACCCAGTCAATTCTCATCTCTAATCACATCTTAACTGAACAAATGAACAACCTATCATATACCTTTGCCTTGAGCTATCTATCCCCATGATTCTTCCATAGCCGTCCAAGCACTTGATGTAGCTCATATTTTCATGGACGAACCTGCATTCTTATTATCTTAAATAATTTGTTAGTCCACACAAATTGTCATTAATTACGAAAACACATATTAGTGACCTAGATGCTCACACGCACCCACCATTCCTGATGCGGCGGGCACTATGACAATAGTGAGGACTAGAGCCTGAGCCCCAACCGCTCAAGTGCCAAAACACTCAACTGACCTGACAACAAGGCTGAGGTACGGAGGATTCCCGACGAGGGGCTCCCTAGCCATGCCAACAAGCACGTGAAACACAACAGAAAGACTAGAAAGAGACAAAGACATGCAGGTATTATGACCGCAATCATCACTAATCCTAAAGAGGGTTAGCAACCCGCTAAAGAGACCCCTAATTTTTTCAAATAGGAATTGGAGCAACCTTGTCCTAACCATGCATTCCTTGTCAAACATTTGTACAAAGATTGAGGGTTGATGAGGGGGTTCTTTAGCAGTCCAAGGAAGAGAGGGTTGCATATTAAACTGACCCTAACCAAGGACGACGCTGGCAAGAAGGAAGAAGACAAATGCTTTCCGAAGCCGGATGGATGCACGTGACCCGCGGGCTGTGGCAACGACGTAGGGTCGCTTTGTATCCCCTCTATCCTTCCCGCTAGCTATCACAAGTGTATGTGCCCCGACATTGTGTACATGTATGCCTGGGAACCTCTTTTTAGAAGTGTAAGAGTTGTCCCCTCGTATATCATCATCCACCGTGCAGCGTCAAGGCCATAAGGGGCAAGGGATCGACTCTCGCCTAAAATGTCGTCCCCCGCTCAGGGCTGACAAAAGGCTCGGAACCACCCTAAGCACTAACCCCCTGAATCGCTTTCGTAGCTTAAAACGACATCACACCTACTTGTTTCCTGACAATCGTGGCACACAGGGTCGGACAACCGAGGGTGGAAACATCCTGCCTGGAACAGTTGTGGACACAAAGATCGGCCACCCTAGCGAGTTCGAATTTTACCTCTGCCACCACTATGGTATTCAGGGAACAAGTTGTCCGAGTCTTTGACTAGGTGAGTTGATTGATCGTCCGAGTCTTTGACTAGGTGAGTTGATTGATCATTCAAAGGCAAAGGAGCATATGGATGCCTATTTTGGTATGGTGCATATGATGTCAAGGAGAAAATAAACATGCATTTGCATAGACATAGTGAAGTTCCAACTTAGACATCATTGACAAAAGTAATAGCCTCCGTTATTAGTGATCTGTAATCCTCAACTTTTATTAGATATTTCACATGTGGTTTTGGTTGCGATGATGATGTTTATGATATCTTACTTTTAGTTCTTTACTCTATGGTGCTTGTAAGAAAACTATGGTATGGGTCAAGCACACTTAATATTCACTAAAACTTGGCCAATTAAAAATTACAGTGAATTTCAGGTAGTTCACTAAATAGCTAGTTCAAGCACCTAAACGAGGCACTTGGTGAGAGAGGCAAGTTTCCATGCTCTTTTCTTTTTTTAAGAGCTATGTTGCATTGAAATACAATTGGTACTCAGGATATGATGTTCCTGAGAAGTGCCGGCATGAGTTCTAGCTAGGACTACATTGAATCTAGGCTGGTGTTGCTTTCAGTCAGTCATGTTGTTGTTGTCTGCCTTCGTCTGTTGTCGTTTAGTCTTGAGTCATTGTAAAACTACTACCGTTTTTATCCATTAAGTTTTCAATACTTAAATAACATGAGTACCGTTAGTTATAAATATTTTTCACAGGTTCACCACTCTCTGGCTTGCTGCTGGTTGATGCATTTAAGGAAATAACCAAGGCTCTTCAACCAAAAAGAAAAAAAGAAAAAGAAAGAAAGAAGAGTAACGGATGCTGTTTTCTTAGCCCTAACCACAAGGCTGTTCTTCTCATCAATATCCTGATGTACTGTGAAATCCAGAATTTACAGAATCTACAAGTCTTAGTAAGACCTTAATTTCTCTCGACTGTTCAGCAGATGCTGACCCTACATATGCATGATACTATGAATTTCTTGGATTCTGCTGTTTGTTTGAATCTCCTTCTCTGCTGTAGGCTGATAGCGTTATTGTTATGTGTAATTGGTTCAGCTTTTACTACTAACAGGACCGTGCATGCGTCAGGAAATAGTGCCAGTGCCAGTAGTAGTGGTCCTGTACTTCACTTTATATCGCTGGCTCACTGCGTATATATGTACGTCAATGATGAGCCTCTTGTTAAGACAGATTTCAGTTTTATTACACAACGTTCGTACAGCCTAAGTACCCTATAGCGGATATAGTACAGAAATATTATTTATATGCAGTAATAACAGATGATCCAGCATCCAGAGAAGAATCACTACTCTCTAGTCGGCCTTTGGTTTAGTGCGCGCGCGACAATCAACACGGCTTGTATATAGTATACGACATTGATACCCGTTAGCGCGTAGATCTGCCCCACTATAGATGCCTCTATCTACCACTCGCGCTCAGCTTGACCGTGTATCAAAAATTTAAAAAATGCTTGGAATTGAATTCCATTATAATAATAGTAATTTAGGTAAATATTAATTAAGCTAATATACTTTTATGTGAAATATATTTGTATACTATTATTAGGAATATATGAGAGATATTTAAAGAGTGTCTTATAAGTTACATAATATAAACATATTCCCTTAATACATAGATATATTTCTCATACTCGATCCCATGAATTTGAGATGAACTTATATTTGAGCTGTAAAAAGTGGTGGAATGTCAAATTCCAAACTAAATAGACTACTTTATTATGTAAATTCTAATTTTTGTAAAATGAATAGATCCAAACGGCCTCTTAGACTAATTTCATAGTGCTGAGAAAGCATATGAGGCTTACTACCTGATTTTCACATGAGATCAATACAATATATATCCCCAGAGGAATTGGAGACGAATGTCTCCGGTAGAGCTTCAAAAGAGACCCACCACACCACCATAGATCTAGTATCAACCGCGTTCAACTTACTATAAAACCTTTAATTTGCATGTTTAATTAAATGCTAGGAAACAAAGACCCTTGTCAAAAAAGAAGACAGCTTAAGTACGAGCGAGGGGACGGAGGGAGCAAAACTCACACACATATATATGTCCCTGCAGCTTAATTAGCTACTTTGGGTAAAACAGAGCGACTTTTTTCTAATACTTGACCAGCGTGCTTTTGCTAATACTTGTCTAATAACATTGTAAAAATACTATATTCAAACTAAAAGATACAGACGATAATCGTAATTTATTGTACTAGTACATACTGACGTAATTAATTATCATTATCTATGTATCTTTCACAGTATACAATGACCAAGTAGCTAGTAGTAGCCGATCTTTACTGTTTCCTAGACAATTAGGGTCTATCATCTGCAATAACTATGAAGTTGCTACCCACTTGTAGTTTCTCTGTATATAAATGTACGTAGTAGGAAAGTTATGCAGAACTAAACTACGCTTGATGAACTTGCCCCACTTATCTTCATGGGATTCGAACCCTGTTGTATATATTTAGCTAGCTCGCTACTCTAGTGCGGACCCAGTAGTACGGACACGATAAAGATACACATTTTGGCTTCCTGTATTATTCTACGACAGGCGCACACATCCTATTCCTACGTACGTACCAACCGTTTCTCTGAAGATATACTAATTATCGAACGACGATGCATCTAAGGACAGCGCAAAAGACAAAATACACCGATCTCCTTGAATCTGAGCGTCTGAGCCTCTTCTAATAATAATGTTGTTACTATTACAGTAAAGCAAAAGCTTTTGCTATCTTTTCGTACAGAAGCAAAATCCACCGGCCCATCACACTATTTCTGGAGAGATGTAAAGCATGCCCCGGCCCTTATATATATACATGATATATGCAGAAGCAAACCACATGATCTCCCTTCAATAGTCACCTGCAGGCGGGACCAATGCAAGACAGGCCTTGATGCTAGCTAGTAGCTAGCTCCAATTTGCTGGCCTTCAGTCAGCTTAAACAGGATATGAGAATGTGGGCAATAATGATGTCCCAGTACGTGCTATACATCAGCAATTTATTTGCAATGTGGCACAAAGTAGCCCAGTCTAGCAGTATCTAACTCCAAATCACAAACTGGAATTATATTTATCTGCCTGAAAACTAACGAATTTATACTAGTGCAATACGAGAAACAAACAACTGGCCGGCCGTATGTTTATAAACAGGTACACAAATAAGAGCAACTCTAAAAAAACGTGTAAACTAACCCCAAAACAGATATTAGTTAAGAATAGTGGTTTTTTCTTACTCTAACAGTGTAACACCCCAAAAAAATCCTGATTTTGGGTTTAGTAATTTTTGTTCAAATAGAATTAAACTAAAGTATCTTCTAATAAAGGATTATACCTTCCTAAAATAAATAACTAGATATATAAAATTTTTGGTAGTTCAAACTTTATATTCAAACTAGGAGACTAGAATTCGAATTTGTAATTGAGAAGGGACAACATAAAATCCTCTATTGTTTAATTGATGGAATATAAGTTTTGAAACGTTCATTTAAAAATATTAGATTAAAAGTATCTCGTGGTAGAAATTAGACATTAGAGCTTAATTTCTATTAGAATAAAAGGGTATTGAACATTGAATATTGGAATTGACTTTTGATTACACTACATGAGCAATTAATTCTTAAAATACATATTTGTGTGTGTACTACATATTTTGGAGCATTTGCCTAAATAAATAATTAACATACAAAATAAATGTGACTTGCATCTCATGTCGAGTTCTTTGAATGTTGCATATGAATTTATGACCAAACCGGATTTAAAATTTGGATATTTGAACTAAAATAAAATAGAAAATACAAAATAGAAATGAAAATAGAAATAAGAAAAAGAAAAAAGGTGAAGAGAGCTTACCGGATGGCCTAATATGTAGAACTAGCCCATGTCCCTCACGCCTCCCTATTTCCTTTTTATTTATTCTCTTGCAGTAAATGAGGTCATCATGACATATGCTATGACATAAGCATGCAAGTTTCAGTCGCTAACACCAGGCCATGGAATAGCCACATGCGCAATCATGGAATCGAGATGGCTGACACATGGACCACTCGTCCTCCCCTCGCGCCGTTAGAATAGAATAGTCATCAACCAAATTTGATTAGCAACAACCATGCCAGGATCATAGCAAACGCGACAACTTCGCTGTGGGCGTTGCAACAACCTGGAGCTAGAATTCAACCGTGAATCTCTCGGTACCGAGTATTTATATATCCAGGCCTGCGCCCATACCGCCATCTACGTCTAACTGGGAAGAGCAGTCTGCCAAAGAAGCTTGCCACCGTGAGCAGAAATGTTTGCCTCACATCGCCATTGAGAAAGAGAGAGATCGGGCCACACCGAAATCCCTGCCTGTGTGGTCGTCGGAGCCCTATTGGTGGTGGAGAAACTTCACCGTGAGGTTGAAAACGCCGTGAAGGTAACCGGGAGCCGATTACCGCCGTAGAGTTGTGCAGGAATGGGTTGCCGTCGTGGCGTGGTGCATCCTGGCATGCGGCCACTGTAGACTGCTGGAGCTCGCTGCGTGGTCATCAGTGTCCAGCCGAACGATGGTCTATGCCTCGCCGCGGATCCGCACTCCATCATCGGCCAGCCTCACCACCATCGATGGTGAGACTCCTCTTCCATACCGGCTGTGTCGGGTTGCTGTACCTACTGTTACCGGGGTCTCGCATACATATAGAAAGGGGTATAGCAACGTGAGGTTGAAGATGGGCATGGGTCGTCCAAATTGAGATAAATGCCTGAGATTAGAATAAGATACCCCATCGCTTGGACAGAACACGAGCCATTGAGATTGGATCCAAGGGATGATAATAGACTGGGCTTCATAAAAATCCGACCATTGATCCATAATCATGTGGCCAGGGGCGTATACCGGTTCGTGGAGTATTCTTGGCTCTCGATCATCCGATATGCGGCTCTGGGTGCTTGCGGGTGGGTCAGGCGACCACTTTTATTAAAGAGACCCTGGGGTATCTGCAAATTGACCCGCCATCCTGTACAACTATAGAATCGTTAAATCTAGGTCCTGTATTTTATGAATCACACCCTATAATCCCCAAAAAAACTGAACGCTCAGCCCAAAAAATATATTAATTATAAGATAAAGGCTGGAAAAGGATTTTTAAGCATAAAAATAATTCTAGAAAGCTTAGATAAATCATATCTCATCCGTTATACCTCTGATTTTATCCGTTCAAGTTGTGCTACCTTTGTAATAATGCTGCCTACATTTTTGTATAATTGGTTTTATTAGGTAGCATGTTTTCCAAAATAGATAATTGGTTAACCCATGTTTAGTAGATTAACCTTGCTAATCAAAGTTAATCTATTTATAGTTATAATTTAACTACAATATGATCTCTAAGTAAGATAAAACTTGGATCAGGGATGAATTAGATGTTTATTTAGTATATCTTTCTCACATAATTAACTTAGAACCTAGATTTTATAATTAATCTCATAAATCTTCCAAGAACTGTACCTTTTAACCGTAGCTCCGAAATTAGTGATTCTCGAGCCCATGATCTCATAGCAACGCGTAGACTATTATTATACAGTTTATTCTTATGTTTGGTGTGATGTTAATTTGTCTATACCATGTTTGTCTGTATTGCTACGACTAGCGTGAGGTTACGAGCCACCTGAAGAGCAAGTTGGTACCTGGAATCTCAAGTCCCAGGCAAGTTGTGCCCTTGATCACTTCTTTTTACTCAGTCATGTTCTAATGAATCATAATGATCTGTATAGGTTAATTTTGATGGGACCCAATAGGTTACCCTAGTTTGACTATCTTTATACCTTGTGCACCACTGAATTCTTGGGTAGTACCTGCTATTGCTTTATGTGGTTTTGGGTATAGGGATGCATTTTATTCATGATTATACCTTTATTATCAGTTGTTATTTATTGTTCATGATAAGGTCATTATGTTAATTGGAACATGGAGAACCACCCGGGAAAACAGTGCCACCACAAGGGTTTAATGGGACGCCCTTGGCTGATTAATTAGGAAAGCTAGTGGAAGACTACCTTACCCGAAAGGGGCAAGGGCAGTAGGGGAGTGGTCAGTGTAGGGAGGTCCTTGGGATGATTTTGCTGCGATGGCGGTCATGCGAGGGGTCCCTGCATTGGAGCTTCCTATAAACTGTAGCGGGTTTTCTGAAGCTAGTGGAACTTTGTAAAGGCCTCGTAGTGTTATCTTGCCTCGCCTCCTCGGTAGAGGTGTATGGGAAGTCGCGATCCCTTGGCAGATGGGTAAAATGACTTGTGGGTAAAGATGTGCAACCTCTGCAGAGTGTAAAACTGGTATACTAGCCGGGCTCACGGTCATGAGCAGCTCGGACACTCACATGATTAATTTATGGAACTAAATTCAATTTGTCATATGCATTGCATCGCAAGTGATGTTGTTACTTTTGTTCTACTACTTAATTGGGTTTGGTATTTACTTATACTTAGTAATTGCTAATAAAATTTTGACCAACTTTAAAAGCAATGCTCAGCTCTAACCATCCTCTTTTTGTAAGCCTTACACTTCACATGAGCTCCCACCTTTGGCGAGTTCATGCACATTATTCCCCACAACTTGTTGAGCTATGAACGTATGTGAGCTCACTCTTGCTGTCTCACACCCCCACAGGTCAAGAACAGGTACCACAGGATGAGGCACATGGAGGATGCTGCGATGTGTTCGTGAGAGGTCTAGGCCGTCGTCTCCCAGTCAACTTTGGGTTGCTGGACCGTTGTCTCCTTATAATGTAATTATTTATTTTGTGTAGAACTCCTATTATATAGTAAAGATGTGACATTCGATCCTGTGCCATGATTCATCATATGTGTGAGACTTGGTCCCAGCACACCTGGTGATTATGTTCGCGCCCGGGTCTTGGTGCCCCGAAACCCGGGTGTGACAGAAGTGGTATCAGAGGAATGTTGACTGTAGGACGAAACCTAGATAGAACTGGACAACCATTATCTACTTACCTTTGCTACTTCGATCCTTTCTAAACTTTTCTTAATCTTTTCTCATCTATTTCCGCTTACTCTAATTATTCTTACCTTTTCATTCTAAAGACAAATGTGGATTTCACACTTTGAAGTCCCGTACCTAAAGTGACTTTTAGGAATAGGAGACCTACTCTTAGGAACAAAAAAAACTATTTTTATAAGTATCTATGTGCTTAAATGTTTGTTCTTGTGGTATATGTCTGATTTGGATCTTTGATTGAGTGTGATGGGTTGTGGAGTAATGTCCACAATTGCATCTACATATACACCTAGGCATAAGGAAAAATATTTATAAAATAGACAACACAGAATATTCCCTATTAAAAATACATCAAGCCTAATGGATCCATCTTATCTTAAAAAGATCCTCCCTTATCCTAATAGATTCATCTTATCTTGAAGGATTCATCTTATCCTAATCACTTTACTTATCTCATCATAAAGAACAACTAGGATCTAATCCAAAATAATGATATCAGATCTAAGTTATATTTGTGTGACTAAAACCACATGATTTATCCCACCATGATCATGATCTAACCCAAATCAATTGGATCTTATCTAATCTAAAATAGTCATACCAATTTATTCTAGATCTGATCCAACCTAATAAGTTAATCTAACCTAACGAAGTCTAACCTTAAGTTGACCTAACCTAAGGACAGTCACTCAACAAGTTAACACTAGTGAAATAAATTGGATCCAACTCCTATGAACATTGTTCTCCCCTCATGCACCTAAACCTAAATTAGTGCATTAGACCAACTCAACCGTGAGCATAAGAGCTAACCCAACCAATAGTGTCATGATAGATTGCATAATCTGTCTACCCTCACCTAACATCAAACAAGATTTTGACCTACATCATGTAGACTATCTCATCTATATCTATCTTAACCATATTCCCCAATCCCGATAATATACACTAACCCCGAAATCAATGAGACCAAGACTAGAGAATGACAAGAACAACCTCGTCAAGTAAAGAGAGAAGTCAAACTGGATCTTTAGATGCATCCAACACGAAGTTCTTCTCACCATAAACTGTCTTACCCCAGGCTATCCTTGCCCTAACCTTCCTATCTTTTATTCTACATAATAAGGTGGCTATACCCATGTATATCCATGCTTTTCTAATCACCTGATAATTTGTGATATGGAAAACAATTGATATTAAAATCAATTAGAAACTAACACATAGACTGCAAACAATTTCTTCTATATGCTTTCTCTTACAAATCTCGAGGACGAGATTATTTTTAAGGGGGGTAGAATTTGTAACACAACAAAAAAATCCTGATTTTGGGTTTAGTAATTTTTGTTCAAATAGAATTAAACTAAAGTATCTTCTAATAAAGGATTATACCTTCCTAAAATAAATAACTAGATATATAAAATTTTTGGTAGTTCAAACTTTATATTCAAACTAGGAGACTAGAATTCGAATTTGTAATTGAGAAGGGACAACATAAAATCCTCTATTGTTTAATTGATGGAATATAAGTTTTGAAACGTTCATTTAAAAATATTAGATTAAAAGTATCTCGTGGTAGAAATTAGACATTAGAGCTTAATTTCTATTAGAATAAAAGGGTATTGAACATTGAATATTGGAATTGACTTTTGATTACACTACATGAGCAATTAATTCTTAAAATACATATTTGTGTGTGTACTACATATTTTGGAGCATTTGCCTAAATAAATAATTAACATACAAAATAAATGTGACTTGCATCTCATGTCGAGTTCTTTGAATGTTGCATATGAATTTATGACCAAACCGGATTTAAAATTTGGATATTTGAACTAAAATAAAATAGAAAATACAAAATAGAAATGAAAATAGAAATAAGAAAAAGAAAAAAAGGTGAAGAGAGCTTACCGGATGGCCCAATATGTAGAACTAGCCCATGTCCCTCACGCCTCCCTATTTCCTTTTTATTTATTCTCTTGCCGCAAATGAGGTCATCATGACATATGCTATGACATAAGCATGCAAGTTTCAGTCGCTAACACCAGGCCATGGAATAGCCACATGCGCGATCATGGAATCGAGATGGCTGACACATGGACCACTCGTCCTCCCCTCGCGCCGTTAGAATAGAATAGTCATCAACCAAATTTGATTAGCAACAACCATGCCAGGATCATAGCAAACGCGACAACTTCGCTGTGGGCGTTGCAACAACCTGGAGCTAGAATTCAACCGTGAATCTCTCGGTACCGAGTATTTATATATCCAGGCCTGCGCCCATACCGCCATCTACGTCTAACTGGGAAGAGCAGTCTGCCAAAGAAGCTTGCCACCGTGAGCAGAAATGTTTGCCTCACATCGCCATTGAGAAAGAGAGAGATCGGGCCACACCGAAATCCCTGCCTGTGTGGTCATCGGAGCCCTATTGGTGGTGGAGAAACTTCACCGTGAGGTTGAAAACGCCGTGAAGGTAACCGGGAGCCGATTACCGCCGTAGAGTTGTGCAGGAATGGGTTGCCGTCGTGGTGTGGTGCATCCTGGCGTGCGGCCACTGTAGACTGCTGGAGCTCGCTGCGTGGTCATCAGCGTCCAGCCGAACGATGGTCTATGCCTCGCCGCGGATCCGCACTCCATCATCGGCCAGCCTCACCACCATCGATGGTGAGACTCCTCTTCCATACCGGCTGTGTCGGGTTGCTGTACCTACTGTTACCGGGGTCTCGCATACGTATAGAAAGGGGTATAGCAACGTGAGGTTGAAGATGGGCATGGGTCATCCAAATTGAGATAAATGCCTGAGATTAGAATAAGATACCCCTTCGCTTGGACAGAACGCGGGCCATTGAGATTGGATCCAAGGGATGATAATAGACTGGGCTTCATAAAAATCCGACCATTGATCCAGAATCATGTGGCCAGGGGCGTATACCGGTTCGTGGAGTATTCTTGGCTCTCGATCATCCGATATGCGGCTCTGGGTGCTTGCGGGTGGGTCAGGCGACCACTTTTATTAAAGAGACCCTGGGGTATCTGCAAATTGACCCGCCATCCTGTACAACTATAGAATCGTTAAATCTAGGTCCTGTATTTTATGAATCACACCCTATAATCCCCAAAAAAACTGAACGCTCAGCCCAAAAAATATATTAATTATAAGATAAAGGCTGGAAAAGGATTTTTAAGCATAAAAATAATTCTAGAAAGCTTAGATAAATCATATCTCATCCGTTATACCTCTGATTTTATCCGTTCAAGTTGTGCTACCTTTGTAATAATGCTGCCTACATTTTTGTATAATTGGTTTTATTAGGTAGCATGTTTTCCAAAATAGATAGTTGGTTAACCCATGTTTAGTAGATTAACCTTGCTAATCAAAGTTAATCTATTTATAGTTATAATTTAACTACAATATGATCTCTAAGTAAGATAAAACTTGGATCAGGGATGAATTAGATGTTTATTTAGTATATCTTTCTCACATAATTAACTTAGAACCTAGATTTTATAATTAATCTCATAAATCTTCCAAGAACTGTACCTTTTAACCGTAGCTCCGAAATTAGTGATTCTCGAGCCCATGATCTCATAGCAACGCGTAGACTATTATTATACAGTTTATTCTTATGTTTGGTGTGATGTTAATTTGTCTATACCATGTTTGTCTATATTGCTACGACTAGCGTGAGGTTACGAGCCACCTGAAGAGCAAGTTGGTACCTGGAATCTCAAGTCCCAGGCAAGTTGTGCCCTTGATCACTTCTTTTTACTCAGTCATGTTCTAATGAATCATAATGATCTGTATAGGTTAATTTTGATGGGACCCAATAGGTTACCCTAGTTTGACTATCTTTATACCTTGTGCACCACTGAATTCTTGGGTAGTACCTGCTATTGCTTTATGTGGTTTTGGGTATAGGGATGCATTTTATTCATGATTATACCTTTATTATCAGTTGTTATTTATTGTTCATGATAAGGTCATTATGTTAATTGGAACATGGAGAACCACCCGGGAAAACAGTGCTACCACAAGGGTTTAATGGGACGCCCTTGGCTGATTAATTAGGAAAGCTAGTGGAAGACTACCTTACCCGAAAGGGGCAAGGGCAGTAGGGAAGTGGTCAGTGTAGGGAGGTCCTTGGGATGATTTTGCTGCGATGGCGGTCATGCGAGGGGTCCCTGCATTGGAGCTTCCTATAAACTGTAGCGGGTTTTCTGAAGCTAGTGGAACTTTGTAAAGGCCTCGTAGTGTTATCTTGCCTTGCCTCCTCGGTAGAGGTGTATGGGAAGTCACAATCCCTTGGCAGATGGGTAACATGACTTGTGGGTAAAGATGTGCAACCTCTGCAGAGTGTAAAACTGGTATACTAGCCGGGCTCACGGTCACGAGCAGCTCGGACACTCACATGATTAATTTATGGAACTAAATTCAATTTGTCATATGCATTGCATCGCAAGTGATGTTGTTACTTTTGTTCTACTACTTAATTGGGTTTGGTATTTACTTATACTTAGTAATTGCTAATAAAATATTGACCAACTTTAAAAGCAATGCTCAGCTCTAACCATCCTCTTTGGTAAGCCTTACACTTCACATGAGCTCCCACCTTTGGCGAGTTCATGCACATTATTCCCCACAACTTGTTGAGCTATGAACGTATGTGAGCTCACTCTTGCTGTCTCACACCCCCACAGGTCAAGAACAGGTACCACAGGATGAGGCACATGGAGGATGCTGCGATGTGTTCGTGAGAGGTCTAGGCCGCGTCATCTCCCAGTCAACTTTGGGTTGCTGGACCGTTGTCTCCTTATAATGTAATTATTTATTTTGTGTAGAACTCCTATTATATAGTAAAGATGTGACATTCGATCCTGTGCCATGATTCATCATATGTGTGAGACTTGGTCCCAGCACACCTGGTGATTATGTTCGCGCTCGGGTCTTGGTGCCCCGAAACCCGGGTGTGACAGAAGTGGTATCAGAGGAATGTTGACTGTAGGACGAAACCTAGATAGAACTGGACAACCATTATCTACTTACCTTTGCTACTTTGATCCTTTCTAAACTTTTCTTAATCTTTTCTCATCTATTTCCGCTTACTCTAATTATTCTTACCTTTTCATTCTAAAGACAAATGTGGATTTCACACTTTGAAGTCCCGTACCTAAAGTGACTTTTAGGAATAGGAGACCTACTCTTAGGAACAAAAAAAACTATTTTTATAAGTATCTATGTGCTTAAATGTTTGTTCTTGTGGTATATGTCTGATTTGGATCTTTGATTGAGTGTGATGGGTTGTGGAGTAATGTCCACAATTGCATCTACATATACACCTAGGCATAAGGAAAAATATTTATAAAATAGACAACACAGAATATTCCCTATTAAAAATACATCAAGCCTAATGGATCCATCTTATCTTAAAAAGATCCTCCCTTATCCTAATAGATTCATCTTATCTTGAAGGATTCATCTTATCCTAATCACTTTACTTATCTCATCATAAAGAACAACTAGGATCTAATCCAAAATAATGATATCAGATCTAAGTTATATTTGTGTGACTAAAACCACATGATTTATCCCACCATGATCATGATCTAACCCAAATCAATTGGATCTTATCTAATCTAAAATAGTCATACCAATTTATTCTAGATCTGATCCAACCTAATAAGTTAATCTAACCTAACGAAGTCTAACCTTAAGTTGAGCTAACCTAAGGACAGTCACTCAACAAGTTAACACTAGTGAAATAAACTGGATCCAACTCCTATGAACATTGTTCTCCCCTCATGCACCTAAACCTAAATTAGTGCATTAGACCAACTCAACCGTGAGCATAAGAGCTAACCCAACCAATAGTGTCATGATAGATTGCATAATCTGTCTACCCTCACCTAACATCAAACAAGATTTTGACCTACATCATGTAGACTATCTCATCCATATCTATCTTAACCATATTCCCCAATCCCGATAATATACACTAACCCCGAAATCAATGAGACCAAGACCAGAGAAGGACAAGAACAACCTCGTCAAGTAAAGAGAGAAGTCAAACTGGATCTTTAGATGCATCCAACACGAAGTTCTTCTCACCATAAACTGTCTTACCCCAGGCTATCCTTGCCCTAACCTTCCTATCTTTTATTCTACATAATAAGGTGGCTATACCCATCTATACCCATGCTTTTCTAATCACCTGATAATTTGTGATATGGAAAACAATTGATATTAAAATCAATTAGAAACTAACCCATAGACTGCAAACAATTTCTTCTATATGCTTTCTCTTACAAATCTCGAGGACGAGATTATTTTTAAGGGGGGTAGAATTTGTAACACCCCAAAAAAATCCTGATTTTGGGTTTAGTAATTTTTGTTCAAATAGAATTAAACTAAAGTATCTTCTAATAAAGGATTATACCTTCCTAAAATAAATAACTAGATATATAAAATTTTTGGTAGTTCAAACTTTATATTCAAACTAGGAGACTAGAATTCGAATTTGTAATTGAGAAGGGACAACATAAAATCCTCTATTGTTTAATTGATGGAATATAAGTTTTGAAACGTTCATTTAAAAATATTAGATTAAAAGTATCTCGTGGTAGAAATTAGACATTAGAGCTTAATTTCTATTAGAATAAATGGGTATTGAACATTGAATATTGGAATTGACTTTTGATTACACTACATGAGCAATTAATTCTTAAAATACATATTTGTGTGTGTACTACATATTTTGGAGCATTTGCCTAAATAAATAATTAACATACAAAATAAATGTGACTTGCATCTCATGTCGAGTTCTTTGAATGTTGCATATGAATTTATGACCAAACCGGATTTAAAATTTGGATATTTGAACTAAAATAAAATAGAAAATACAAAATAGAAATGAAAATAGAAATAAGAAAAAGAAAAAAAGGTGAAGAGAGCTTACCGGATGGCCCAATATGTAGAACTAGCCCATGTCCCTCACGCCTCCCTATTTCCTTTTTATTTATTCTCTTGCCGCAAATGAGGTCATCATGACATATGCTATGACATAAGCATGCAAGTTTCAGTCGCTAACACCAGGCCATGGAATAGCCACATGCGCGATCATGGAATCGAGATGGCTGACACATGGACCACTCGTCCTCCCCTCGCGCCGTTAGAATAGAATAGTCATCAACCAAATTTGATTAGCAACAACCATGCCAGGATCATAGCAAACGCGACAACTTCGCTGTGGGCGTTGCAACAACCTGGAGCTAGAATTCAACCGTGAATCTCTCAGTACCGAGTATTTATATATCCAGGCCTGCGCCCATACCGCCATCTACGTCTAACTGGGAAGAGCAGTCTGCCAAAGAAGCTTGCCACCGTGAGCAGAAATGTTTGCCTCACATCGCCATTGAGAAAGAGAGAGATCGGGCCACACCGAAATCCCTGCCTGTGTGGTCATCGGAGCCCTATTGGTGGTGGAGAAACTTCACCGTGAGGTTGAAAACGCCGTGAAGGTAACCGGGAGCCGATTACCGCCGTAGAGTTGTGCAGGAATGGGTTGCCGTCGTGGTGTGGTGCATCCTGGCGTGCGGCCACTGTAGACTGCTGGAGCTCGCTGCGTGGTCATCAGCGTCCAGCCGAACGATGGTCTATGCCTCGCCGCGGATCCGCACTCCATCATCGGCCAGCCTCACCACCATCGATGGTGAGACTCCTCTTCCATACCGGCTGTGTCGGGTTGCTGTACCTACTGTTACCGGGGTCTCGCATACGTATAGAAAGGGGTATAGCAACGTGAGGTTGAAGATGGGCATGGGTCATCCAAATTGAGATAAATGCCTGAGATTAGAATAAGATACCCCTTCGCTTGGACAGAACGCGGGCCATTGAGATTGGATCCAAGGGATGATAATAGACTGGGCTTCATAAAAATCCGACCATTGATCCAGAATCATGTGGCCAGGGGCGTATACCGGTTCGTGGAGTATTCTTGGCTCTCGATCATCCGATATGCGGCTCTGGGTGCTTGCGGGTGGGTCAGGCGACCACTTTTATTAAAGAGACCCTGGGGTATCTGCAAATTGACCCGCCATCCTGTACAACTATAGAATCGTTAAATCTAGGTCCTGTATTTTATGAATCACACCCTATAATCCCCAAAAAAACTGAACGCTCAGCCCAAAAAATATATTAATTATAAGATAAAGGCTGGAAAAGGATTTTTAAGCATAAAAATAATTCTAGAAAGCTTAGATAAATCATATCTCATCCGTTATACCTCTGATTTTATCCGTTCAAGTTGTGCTACCTTTGTAATAATGCTGCCTACATTTTTGTATAATTGGTTTTATTAGGTAGCATGTTTTCCAAAATAGATAGTTGGTTAACCCATGTTTAGTAGATTAACCTTGCTAATCAAAGTTAATCTATTTATAGTTATAATTTAACTACAATATGATCTCTAAGTAAGATAAAACTTGGATCAGGGATGAATTAGATGTTTATTTAGTATATCTTTCTCACATAATTAACTTAGAACCTAGATTTTATAATTAATCTCATAAATCTTCCAAGAACTGTACCTTTTAACCGTAGCTCCGAAATTAGTGATTCTCGAGCCCATGATCTCATAGCAACGCGTAGACTATTATTATACAGTTTATTCTTATGTTTGGTGTGATGTTAATTTGTCTATACCATGTTTGTCTATATTGCTACGACTAGCGTGAGGTTACGAGCCACCTGAAGAGCAAGTTGGTACCTGGAATCTCAAGTCCCAGGCAAGTTGTGCCCTTGATCACTTCTTTTTACTCAGTCATGTTCTAATGAATCATAATGATCTGTATAGGTTAATTTTGATGGGACCCAATAGGTTACCCTAGTTTGACTATCTTTATACCTTGTGCACCACTGAATTCTTGGGTAGTACCTGCTATTGCTTTATGTGGTTTTGGGTATAGGGATGCATTTTATTCATGATTATACCTTTATTATCAGTTGTTATTTATTGTTCATGATAAGGTCATTATGTTAATTGGAACATGGAGAACCACCCGGGAAAACAGTGCTACCACAAGGGTTTAATGGGACGCCCTTGGCTGATTAATTAGGAAAGCTAGTGGAAGACTACCTTACCCGAAAGGGGCAAGGGCAGTAGGGAAGTGGTCAGTGTAGGGAGGTCCTTGGGATGATTTTGCTGCGATGGCGGTCATGCGAGGGGTCCCTGCATTGGAGCTTCCTATAAACTGTAGCGGGTTTTCTGAAGCTAGTGGAACTTTGTAAAGGCCTCGTAGTGTTATCTTGCCTTGCCTCCTCGGTAGAGGTGTATGGGAAGTCACGATCCCTTGGCAGATGGGTAACATGACTTGTGGGTAAAGATGTGCAACCTCTGCAGAGTGTAAAACTGGTATACTAGCCGGGCTCACGGTCACGAGCAGCTCGGACACTCACATGATTAATTTATGGAACTAAATTCAATTTGTCATATGCATTGCATCGCAAGTGATGTTGTTACTTTTGTTCTACTACTTAATTGGGTTTGGTATTTACTTATACTTAGTAATTGCTAATAAAATATTGACCAACTTTAAAAGCAATGCTCAGCTCTAACCATCCTCTTTGGTAAGCCTTACACTTCACATGAGCTCCCACCTTTGGCGAGTTCATGCACATTATTCCCCACAACTTGTTGAGCTATGAACGTATGTGAGCTCACTCTTGCTGTCTCACACCCCCACAGGTCAAGAACAGGTACCACAGGATGAGGCACATGGAGGATGCTGCGATGTGTTCGTGAGAGGTCTAGGCCGCGTCATCTCCCAGTCAACTTTGGGTTGCTGGACCGTTGTCTCCTTATAATGTAATTATTTATTTTGTGTAGAACTCCTATTATATAGTAAAGATGTGACATTCGATCCTGTGCCATGATTCATCATATGTGTGAGACTTGGTCCCAGCACACCTGGTGATTATGTTCGCGCTCGGGTCTTGGTGCCCCGAAACCCGGGTGTGACAGAAGTGGTATCAGAGGAATGTTGACTGTAGGACGAAACCTAGATAGAACTGGACAACCATTATCTACTTACCTTTGCTACTTTGATCCTTTCTAAACTTTTCTTAATCTTTTCTCATCTATTTCCGCTTACTCTAATTATTCTTACCTTTTCATTCTAAAGACAAATGTGGATTTCACACTTTGAAGTCCCGTACCTAAAGTGACTTTTAGGAATAGGAGACCTACTCTTAGGAACAAAAAAAACTATTTTTATAAGTATCTATGTGCTTAAATGTTTGTTCTTGTGGTATATGTCTGATTTGGATCTTTGATTGAGTGTGATGGGTTGTGGAGTAATGTCCACAATTGCATCTACATATACACCTAGGCATAAGGAAAAATATTTATAAAATAGACAACACAGAATATTCCCTATTAAAAATACATCAAGCCTAATGGATCCATCTTATCTTAAAAAGATCCTCCCTTATCCTAATAGATTCATCTTATCTTGAAGGATTCATCTTATCCTAATCACTTTACTTATCTCATCATAAAGAACAACTAGGATCTAATCCAAAATAATGATATCAGATCTAAGTTATATTTGTGTGACTAAAACCACATGATTTATCCCACCATGATCATGATCTAACCCAAATCAATTGGATCTTATCTAATCTAAAATAGTCATACCAATTTATTCTAGATCTGATCCAACCTAATAAGTTAATCTAACCTAACGAAGTCTAACCTTAAGTTGAGCTAACCTAAGGACAGTCACTCAACAAGTTAACACTAGTGAAATAAACTGGATCCAACTCCTATGAACATTGTTCTCCCCTCATGCACCTAAACCTAAATTAGTGCATTAGACCAACTCAACCGTGAGCATAAGAGCTAACCCAACCAATAGTGTCATGATAGATTGCATAATCTGTCTACCCTCACCTAACATCAAACAAGATTTTGACCTACATCATGTAGACTATCTCATCCATATCTATCTTAACCATATTCCCCAATCCCGATAATATACACTAACCCCGAAATCAATGAGACCAAGACCAGAGAAGGACAAGAACAACCTCGTCAAGTAAAGAGAGAAGTCAAACTGGATCTTTAGATGCATCCAACACGAAGTTCTTCTCACCATAAACTGTCTTACCCCAGGCTATCCTTGCCCTAACCTTCCTATCTTTTATTCTACATAATAAGGTGGCTATACCCATGTATACCCATGCTTTTCTAATCACCTGATAATTTGTGATATGGAAAACAATTGATATTAAAATCAATTAGAAACTAACCCATAGACTGCAAACAATTTCTTCTATATGCTTTCTCTTACAAATCTCGAGGACGAGATTATTTTTAAGGGGGGTAGAATTTGTAACACCCCAAAAAAATCCTGATTTTGGGTTTAGTAATTTTTGTTCAAATAGAATTAAACTAAAGTATCTTCTAATAAAGGATTATACCTTCCTAAAATAAATAACTAGATATATAAAATTTTTGGTAGTTCAAACTTTATATTCAAACTAGGAGACTAGAATTCGAATTTGTAATTGAGAAGGGACAACATAAAATCCTCTATTGTTTAATTGATGGAATATAAGTTTTGAAACGTTCATTTAAAAATATTAGATTAAAAGTATCTCGTGGTAGAAATTAGACATTAGAGCTTAATTTCTATTAGAATAAATGGGTATTGAACATTGAATATTGGAATTGACTTTTGATTACACTACATGAGCAATTAATTCTTAAAATACATATTTGTGTGTGTACTACATATTTTGGAGCATTTGCCTAAATAAATAATTAACATACAAAATAAATGTGACTTGCATCTCATGTCGAGTTCTTTGAATGTTGCATATGAATTTATGACCAAACCGGATTTAAAATTTGGATATTTGAACTAAAATAAAATAGAAAATACAAAATAGAAATGAAAATAGAAATAAGAAAAAGAAAAAAAGGTGAAGAGAGCTTACCGGATGGCCCAATATGTAGAACTAGCCCATGTCCCTCACGCCTCCCTATTTCCTTTTTATTTATTCTCTTGCCGCAAATGAGGTCATCATGACATATGCTATGACATAAGCATGCAAGTTTCAGTCGCTAACACCAGGCCATGGAATAGCCACATGCGCGATCATGGAATCGAGATGGCTGACACATGGACCACTCGTCCTCCCCTCGCGCCGTTAGAATAGAATAGTCATCAACCAAATTTGATTAGCAACAACCATGCCAGGATCATAGCAAACGCGACAAATTCGCCGTGGGCGTTGCAACAACCTGGAACTAGAATTCAACCGTGAATCTCTCGGTACCGAGTATTTATATATCCAGACCTGCGCCCATACCGCCATCTACGTCTAACCAGGAAGAGCAGTCTGCCAAAGAAGCTTGCCACCGTGAGCAGAAATGTTTGCCTCACATCGCCATTGAGAAAGAGAGAGATCGGGCCACACCGAAATCCCTGCCTGTGTGGTCATCGGAGCCCTATTGGTGGTGGAGAAACTTCACCGTGAGGTTGAAAACGCCGTGAAGGTAACCGGGAGCCGATTACCGCCGTAGAGTTGTGCAGGATTGGGTTGCCGTCGTGGTGTGGTGCATCCTGGCGTGCGGCCACTGTAGACTGCTGGAGCTCGCTGCGTGGTCATCAGCGTCCAGCCGAACGATGGTCTATGCCTCGCCGCGGATCCGCACTCCATCATCGGCCAGCCTCACCACCATCGATGGTGAGACTCCTCTTCCATACCGGCTGTGTCGGGTTGCTGTACCTACTGTTACCGGGGTCTCGCATACGTATAGAAAGGGGTATAGCAACGTGAGGTTGAAGATGGGCATGGGTCGTCCAAATTGAGATAAATGCCTGAGATTAGAATAAGATACCCCTTCGCTTGGACAGAACGCGGGACATTGAGATTGGATCCAAGGGATGATAATAGACTGGGCTTCATAAAAATCCGACCATTGATCCAGAATCATGTGGCCAGGGGCGTATACCGGTTCGTGGAGTATTCTTGGCTCTCGATCATCCGATATGCGGCTCTAGGTGCTTGCGGGTGGGTCAGGCGACCACTTTTATTAAAGAGACCCTGGGGTATCTGCAAATTGACCCGCCATCCTGTACAACTATGGAATCGTTAAATTTAGGTCCTGTATTTTATGAATCACACCCTATAATCCCCAAAAAAACTGAACGCTCAGCCCAAAAAATCTATTAATTGTAAGATAAAGGCTGGAAAAGGATTTTTAAGCATAAAAATAATTCTAGAAATCTTAGATAAATCATATCTCATCCGTTATACCTCTGATTTTATCCGTTCAAGTTGTGCTACCTTTGTAATAATGCTGCCTACATTTTTGTATAATTGGTTTTATTAGGTAGCATGTTTTCCAAAATAGATAATTGGTTAACCCATGTTTAGTAGATTAACCTTGCTAATCAAAGTTAATCTATTTATAGTTATAATTTAACTACAATATGATCTCTAAGTAAGATAAAACTTGGATCAGGGATGAATTAGATGTTTATTTAGTATATCTTTCTCACATAATTAACTTAGAACCTAGATTTTATAATTAATCTCATAAATCTTCCAAGAACTGTACCTTTTAACCGTAGCTCCGAAATTAGTGATTCTCGAGCCCATGATCTCATAGCAACGCGTAGACTATTATTATACAGTTTATTCTTATGTTTGGTGTGATGTTAATTTGTCTATACCATGTTTGTCTGTATTGCTACGACTAGCGTGAGGTTACGAGCCACCTGAAGAGCAAGTTGGTACCTGGAATCTCAAGTCCCAGGCAAGTTGTGCCCTTGATCACTTCTTTTTACCCAATCATGTTCTAATTAATCATAATGATCTGCATAGGTTAATTTTGATGGGACCCAATAGGTTACCCTAGTTTGACTATCTTTATACCTTGTGCGTACCACTGAATTCTTGGGTAGTACCTGCTATTGCTTTATGTGGTTTTGGGTATAGGGATGCATTTTATTCATGATTATACCTTTATTATCAGTTGTTATTTATTGTTCGTGATAAGATCATTATGTTAATTGGAACATGGAGAACCACCCGGGAAAACAGTGCTACCACAAGGGTTTAATGGGACGCCCTTGGCTGATTAATTAGGAAAGCTAGTGGAAGACTACCTTACCCGAAAGGGGCAAGGGCAGTAGGGGAGTGGTTAGTGTAGGGAGGTCCTTGGGATGATTTTGCTGCGATGGCGGTCATGCGAGGGGTCCCTGCATTGGAGCTTCCTATAAACTGTAGCGGGTTTTCTGAAGCTAGTGGAACTTTGTAAAGGCCTCGTAGTGTTATCTTGCCTCGCCTCCTCGGTAGAGGTGTATGGGAAGTCGCGATCCCTTGGCAGATGGGTAACATGACTTGTGGGTAAAGATGTGCAACCTCTGCAGAGTGTAAAACTGGTATACTAGCCGTGCTCACGGTCATGAGCAGCTCGGACACTCACATGATTAATTTATGGAACTAAATTCAATTTGTCATATGCATTGCATCGCAAGTGATGTTGTTACTTTTGTTCTACTACTTAATTGGGTTTGGTATTTACTTATACTTAGTAATTGCTAATAAAATTTTGACCAACTTTAAAAGCAATGCTCAACTCTAACCATCCTCTTTGGTAAGCCTTACACTTCACATGAGCTCCCACCTTTGGCGAGTTCATGCACATTATTCCCCACAACTTGTTGAGCTATGAACGTATGTGAGCTCACTCTTGCTGTCTCACACCCCCCACAGGTCAAGAACAGGTACCACAGGATGAGGCACATGGAGGATGCTGCGATGTGTTCGTGAGAGGTCTAGGCCGTCGTCTCCCAGTCAACTTTGGGTTGCTGGACCGTTGTCTCCTTATAATGTAATTATTTATTTTGTGTAGAACTCCTATTATATAGTAAAGATGTGACATTCGATCCTGTGCCATGATTCATCATATGTGTGAGACTTGGTCCCAGCACACCTGGTGATTATGTTCGCGCCCGGGTCTTGGTGCCCTGAAACCCGGGTGTGACAAACAGCTCCCTCATTTTCCCCCAAAAAGTTAGCGTCCCACATCCACAGCCTCCTCTCACTCATATTTTGGTGTGTTTCATCCCTCTCCAATCCATTCTTCAACATATCAGATCATCCACAACCTCTCGACGACTATACAGATTGCGCCACATGTCACATTTAAAGGAACTGTTGAAGTACCCATCATAATTCACTCTTAAAACTTTTTAGCCTACTCTTAATAATCAGTTTTTGAGGTAAAATTTTTAACATTCTTTTGAAGTTGCTCTTTAAGTCCGTAAAATTGATGGCCGCCCATCATCATCATATACATCCCTCGGAAGTTTTGGCAACTAACTGCGCTCTCCTCTGTGTTCCACTCTAAAAGAATAAATATAGTAGCGGTTCTCGAAATTGGCATTCTATTCTATGTCAACTGGATCATCGAACTTAAAAATTCATCAAAATGGGTCTTCCAACTTAGTCGGCCTATTTAAATTGTCTAAAACCGGATTTACTCGAACTCGGTGCCGACATGGTGTGACATATTCGAGCACACGTTTGAGTATCCATACCGACTAGTCATGTTTCTATCATGTTTTGCCACTCTGTCTTTCATTAATGGGGTCGAAGACAACTACGCTGCTTCTGTAATGATGGATCATCAATAGTTAGTATCAAATAAAAGCTTCATGTTTATAAACAGACGTACCTCATTAATTGCACTCAATATAGAGTAAGCAAAAGTAAAATGTGTGTATAAGATAGTATAACTAATTAATTAAAAAGTTGTAAGAGAAGATTATAGTTGTCATGTCATGTTGTTTGTTTATTTAAGAACCTAAATGTTATTTTCTGGTTTCTTTTTTTAAAAACCACAAACTATTTCTTCATGTACAACATATGGACAATGGATCCAATATTAAAGAGCGTGTTTCTTTTATGGCTTATACATTCTGCATATAGTAAGAAATATTATAGTGAGAATAATTGTAGACAATAAATGACGAATGCTAATTATAGAAATATATGACTTACAGACACCAGCAACTTATGAAAGTTTTGTCAAGGTCTTACATGCATGCAGAACGATTATTAGTATATCGACTAGTTATGTGTTCGTGCGTTGCCACGAGACGGGGGAGCATGAGGAGCGGCACCTAGGCTATAAATATAATTATTGTTTATTTTTAAACACTAAATTATGCATGGTCTGGTGGTTAATCCCAAATTTCTTAAGCAGAGGGGCGTGGGTTTGATTGGTTCGAGTGCTTGCTTTGCACTATTTTTTGCGGGCACTGGGCAGGGGTGGGTGAAGCCGTGCTAGCACAGGTGCCTTGTTATACATTTATATATTTTTTTTTGCTATCTTAATATGCATGTGTTGAAGTAAAAAAATAACCTAATTTTTATTCTAATATACTTCAACATGTGTAAATTGATTGCACTATTTTTTGTGGACGTTGAGGGTGGGGAGGGTGAAGTCGTGCTAGCACAGGTGCCTTGTTATACATTTATATATTTTTTGCTACCTTAATATGTATGTGTTGAAGTAAAAAAAAATAACCTAATTTTTATTCTAATATACTTCAACACGTGTAAACTGATTATATTATATACGAACAAGGCACGAAGGATTTCCTAATTTTTGTGCTCAAAGCCGTCCGAATCCACACTTCCCATTTCACATCGGACCCTGCAAGTGGGCTCTTGAAATCCCTTGGATGGAGACGGTATCTATTGGGGGCCAGCCTAGGAGCTAGGTCTACGCCCTAGAGCAGCAGCGGGTATATATCCCCTCCGGCAGCCAAAGCCGTAGGCAGGCGTGGCGTGCGATATTTGATACCCGTATATATGCATGGTGACAAGGACGATCGCTCACATGAGCCCAACCCCAACGGAAGTCATGGGGTCCCCCCTCCGTCCCTTTATAAAGCTATCTACTACAGTACACCCCACTTTCCTGCTCCGTCTCCCTCTACAGTACTGTACGCACGTTTGCTTTTCTACGAGCGGAGACGTTTTCTATCCAGTGAAAACACACTTTGAAGTTTGAAGGAAAGAAAAAAGAAACATCCAGGAGGGGAGCTTCTCGTTTGAGCTGGAAGCCTGAACTGTGCCTGTAGCAGCAGCCACTGCGACACAGTGATGGAAGGGAGGGAGGGAATTGGCCGAATGGGGGAAGCTTGCGGGCAAAAAATACGGCAAAGGCGGCACTGCAGCAGCTACTACTTCCATTTCCACTCCCAGTCCCACAGTCTACTAGGCACTCGTCGCCTTCCAGGAATCTTCTTGCGCAGTCGCCCTCTCCCCTGCCCGTGCCCGTGCCAAAGGAACACACACCCACATGCCATGCCACAGCACACCCGCCGCGCTGGTGCAGTGCATGAGGGCACCAGCTTAGCGCCTTAGCCACAGCCACAAATTATGCCCTGTTTGGAAGTGTGGTATTTTTGCAGTTTTGAAACAATACTATGGTATTTGATGATACTATAGTATTCAAACTCAAAAGGTGTTTGGTTTGTACAGGCAAAACACAGTTTTAAATACCATGGTTTATCCAAAACCGTGGTATTTTTGGAGTTTTTGAAACTCTACTCGGGACCTCAGTTTTCTTCTCTTCTCTCTACATATACTTTGTTTTTCTAATGGAACCAAACATATCTCGGTTTTGAGCAATACCGTGGTTTTACTGTGGTAAAGTAATACCGTAGTATTTGTGTCATGTACAATTGTAAACTGTGGTATCTCAAAATTACAGTATTTCAAAAACGTATTTCCAAACAGGCCCTTAACCTCGCTCATCACAACCACCCAGGAAGCAAGGCAGGCACCCAGCAACTAACGAGCAGCACCGTCTAATCCGCGTCTCCGTCTCCGTCCCCATCCCCAATTCCCCATCCCCATCCATCTGGCCACATCCCAAACCCAAAGACGTCGTCCGCCGCGCTGTGCGGCTAGCCGTCAATGTGGACGCCTGCGGGCGGCCTAATTCTTCTTCCCGTCCTTCGTTCTTCCCCCTCGCCCTTCAGGCAGCAGGCCTCACACTCCAGAGTAGTAGCAAGCAACAGCAACGCCGAGCCTGCATACACGCATACATAGGTAGATCCGATCCCGCTCTACTGACCTATAGTGGCGGCGGTGGCGTTTGCGCTGGGCAACAGTGCATGCCTCTCTTCTCTGGGCCAGCTCCCAGCTATCTCCAGCGGCTGTCATCGCAGCAGAACCTAGCTAGCTAGTCAGATAGGTAGCGCAGCCAGTGCCCAGTGGCGCGCGGGACCAAGGGAGGAGCGAGAGCGAGCGAGCAAGAAATACCAGAGGAACGAAGCAAGTGGTTGGTAGGTAGGTAGGTAGTGCCTATATGGACCAGTTCGCCGCGAGCGGGAGGTTCTCTAGAGAGGAGGAGGCGGACGAGGAGCAGGAGGATGCGTCCAATTCCATGCGCGAGATCTCCTTCATGCCGGCGGCTGCGGCCTCGTCCTCTTCGGCGGCTGCTTCCGCGTCCGCGTCCGCCTCCACCAGCGCATCCGCGTGTGCATCGGGAAGCAGCAGCGCCCCCTTCCGCTCCGCGTCGGGGGATGCCGCCGGAGCGTCGGGGAGCGGCGGCCCAGCGGCCGCGGAGGCGGAGGCGGTGGAGAAGGAGCACATGTTCGACAAGGTGGTCACGCCGAGCGATGTGGGGAAGCTCAACCGGCTGGTGATCCCGAAGCAGTACGCGGAGAAGTACTTTCCGCTGGACGCGGCGGCCAACGAGAAGGGCCTCCTCCTCAGCTTCGAGGACAGCGCCGGCAAGCACTGGCGCTTCCGCTACTCCTACTGGAACAGCAGCCAGAGCTACGTCATGACCAAGGGCTGGAGCCGCTTCGTCAAGGAGAAGCGCCTCGTCGCCGGAGACACCGTCTCCTTCTCCCGCGCCGCCGCCGAGGACGCGCGCCACCGCCTCTTCATCGACTGGAAGCGCCGGGTCGACACCCGCGGCCCGCTTCGTTTCTCCGGCCTCGCGCTGCCGATGCCACTGCCGTCGCACTACGGCGGGCCCCACCACTACAGCCCGTGGGGCTTCGGCGGCGGCGGCGGCGGCGGATTCTTCATACCGCCCTCGCCCCCCGCCACGCTCTACGAGCACCGCCTCAGACAGGGCCTCGACTTCCGCAGCATGACGACGACCTACCCCGCGCCGACCGTGGGGAGGCAGCTCCTGTTTTTCGGCTCCGCCAGGATGCCTCCTCATCACGCTCACGCGCCGCCGCCCCAGCCGCGCCCGTTCTCGCTGCCGCTGCATCACTACACGGTGCAACCGAGCGCCGCCGCGTCACGGCCGGTCCTTCTTGATTCGGTGCCGGTCATCGAGAGCCCGACGACCGCCGCGAAGCGCGTGCGGCTGTTCGGCGTCAACCTGGACAACAACCCAGATGGCGGCGGCGAGGCTAGCCATCAGGGCGATGCATTGTCATTGCAGATGCCCGGGTGGCAGCAAAGGACTCCAACTCTAAGGCTGCTAGAATTGCCTCGCCATGGCGGGGAGTCCTCCGCGGCGTCGTCTCCGTCGTCGTCGTCTTCCTCCAAGAGGGAGGCGCGTTCAGCTTTGGATCTCGATCTGTGACCTAAAGGCAAAAATCAAAGGAAAGTTCAACGATTCTTTCTTTCTGCTTGTTTCGGTTCTTCTCATATTACCTTCTTCTCTTTTTTTTTATTAATCCATTATAACCTTTGATTATAGAAGCTAGGACTTGATGTTTTGATTTCCTTGTTTTTGGCTCTTCCCTTTTTTGATGAGTTGGTTTGAGAAGATACACATATAAACACTAGGATCGATCAGTGTTTTCCCCAAATCCGTGTTCATGTTCTTCGTTCAGCACTCATCATGTTATGAAGAATTTCCTCGCGCTGTTACACCCGTCCATCTCTGTACTACGTACTTGCCCCCATTCGATCGGAAATTCGAATCCCTACATATGATAACATGCATCTGCAAATCTGCCTATTATCTGCTAAAAACGTGTATCTAGATTTGAAGATTTCCATCACAAGAATCATATGCAGTGCAGTTGAGGAAGTAGCATCCATCTTTGCCATGATCTTGTATGTCTTCTAGAACAAATTGTACTGCAGAAGCACGGATGAACTAACGGAGGACACATTGATCGCGCATTCACAGCAGAGACACGCCTGCTGAAGCAACAAATTGCAGGTGCGATCTTAAAATCCCTCGCACATTCTATCGGTACTTCTATCCTCTCATCATCTCATATCTAATGGAGAGGCCTGGACACCCTCTTTATTGTACTACTACTGTCCTTGTGTTCTTCTTCTCTGCGCGTATCATACATGTGTAGAGCATAGAAGGCTAGCGCAGCAAGAATAAACAAGGACTCTTTTTTTTTTCTTGATGCGAAAGGGAACATCATCTGTGGTCCAACTTACGTATAATTTGGATTGTCTGGGCCTCGACTTCGCCCTGCTGCATATACATACATATGCACAGTTCGTTCGAGCTGAGGCAGCGGGGGATCCAAGTTAGAGAGAGAGAGAGAGAGAGAGAGAGAAATTTGCCAGTGATCTGTAAAAAGCTAGTGGGCATTGCCAACAATGGCGCCACTGATCATAACACCAAGGTAAGGTACGCCTGCCAGTAAGTCATGGGCTGAGAGTGGGGAGGACGATCGGCGTACGAACCTAGCTATATGCACTGTTGCAGTAGGAGTAGGAATAGTGCGTAGGTGTACAAACCTGATGGCTGCCTCTGCAGCCTGCATGTGTTGCCAGCTCTAGCCCCCCCTTCTTGTGCGATGTGTAGTGTTGCTTCGATCGATGCTACTGCTAGCTGAGCTCGCCTGCTCGTCCGGCCTTCTCCCTTTTTACTGCACCGGCCTGCGATGCGAGTACTGCGCTGGGGCGTGGTGTGGGAGGAAAGAAGCCACGTACGTACCGGCCGGCGGCCTCTCATCGTCATCTGCTCAGCCGGCCGGCTTTGGCTGGATTTTCCTAACTACCTAGCAAACTGTAGGGCATGGGTGCAATTCTTTTTGCAATGGAATGGGTCGGAAACTTAGACGAAGGGATGGGCACTGAACCTTGCAAGAAAAGTGCCTTTGTTCTTACTGAATGATGGGAAAGGGGGGCAAGAGGGGATGATTGAGGGGGATATGTATGGGTTTGGTAAGGTGAAAAGGGGAAGGTCATGTTGATGTAACCTTCTTCACAAAGGATGGATTGCAAGCCTCTCATATATATGTGTGGACTTACTGAGGTCCTGCTCACTCCTCTTATCCACCATCCCTCTTTGTTGTGTTCAGCATGTATGAAATGTCTTTCCATAGTCCAAACTCAGTCCATGGCTCCATGCTATGCATGCATGCATATAGATGTCTGCAACTGCAACTTGATGATTCATTGTTCTCTAGTAGGGCTAGAGCTTAATTGATTTAGAGATAGATAGATAAATGCCTTCCTTCTAGAGAACCTGTCATTTTACGTTCTTCTCTATATATATCGGGTACTACTAGCTTAGTAGAAATTTAGAATCCCTATGTATAGGCTTAGACCATGACCGAAAACTGGATCCTACATCAAAACAGGAAGCTGAAAACTCCAGGTCATGATTTTTTTGACTAGGCCCTTGAAACGTAGAGATGCTTATAGGTCCTGTTTTTGGAACCAAGCTAGCTTATTAATAAAAATATCGATCTGTAACTCCGTGCATGTATACGTTAGACTAGATTAATTTGTTTGTCTGTACATTATATTACACTTATACTCCACAGTCTACGGCATATACTGTTCCTTATTATACTGATGTACCTCATCACATTGTTTCCTTTACTTAAAGGGTAAAAGGGGTTGTTATTTGTTTTTTACATACGAATTTGTTTATTGCATTGATCAAGTGTAGTTAATGGCTTTGTTAGTATATAACCTCGTCAATATGTACGTTTATACGTACCTCGCCTTTTAATCTCTGATGCGTGTATTGCTGCTCATAGCCTTGTGTGTAATAGATTCTACTCCATCAGAAATTTACTGCTTCAGATGTGTCTTCCTTATTACTGCAAGTGACAAGTATTTGCCTGCCTAATATTTAATAAAGCACTATCAACTCTTTAATTCTGGGCTTGTAACTATGAGTTAATATTATCAGATCAAAATGTGACATTGTTCCAATATATCACTGTCCTCTCATTGAAATAATAAATGAACCATGTTATATGCTCAATCTACCTACACTGGTGGTGATGATTTTCCATGTGTCAAAATAATAGCTGAAAGATGGACTTGAATATGACTCTGGATACTAAAATTCTGAACAATATTTTTGAAAGTTTTTTAAATTCACTTCTGGTGCATCAATCTGCTAAACTGTACTAGGTTCTAGTTTATCATATAATAATGTATGGAGCTAGTGACATGCATGGTATTTAGCTAAATCTTCAGATTAAACATCTTTATTGGTAAAAGTGAAAAAGGACAATGCGTGTGCTCTTTTTTTCCCACCTACTTGCCCCGATCCCTTTTGCGGAGTTTACACAGTAGGAATCCTGTAGAGTGGCACAACCTTCAACGCTGTGGAGAAGACACTCTTTACTTTTTCTTCGGGTAATGACGGTAACCAGAATATATGTTACTAGTAAGGTATATATTTATAGCTCAAATATATGTATAAGGTATTAATCCCTCTGATTCTAAATAGATCAGTTTTAGGATTTTAGTTAGGTAAACCTTTACAATTATTTGGACCATCAATTTATGAAAAGTTCCATATATCGACAACATGTGTTCAATGTCATGTTGGATTCATCATGGAAAATATTTTCATATGATATATAACGTTCTTAATTAAAGATTGTTTACAAAAATAATGCAGGTAGGAGTTTCATATTCGTCAATATCTTGACACATTTGAAATATTTGAAATAAGAGGGAGTATTTATTTTATTACACACATGGTATGAAATATTCGACTTTTCTTTGGTACAAATTCTTAATGCAACAAACACCGATACTTATTTATTAATTTATATAGGCAATTCAATATATATTTGATGTTAGTTATCTTGTATATGTGTATAACGTGTGTACTTCTATTAATTTTATCAATAAAAGTAGTTTGTCAACAAGCTTCACTATCTGAAGTCGATGTATAGAGCACCTTAGGCCTTATTTGGTTGTTCCAATTCCATGTGGATTGGAGTGTAGTGGAATGGATTGAGATGAATTTTGACTTGCTATGGATTTAAACCGACTCAATACCACTCAATCCACATGGATTAACGGTGAAACGAACAAGCCTTTGCGTTTGGTTGTGGGACAGCCAGGACAGGGATGTTCCCTGGCATCCTCTCTCGTCCCTCCAATTTTGAGGGATAACTGGGGACAACGCTAGATAGTCATGTCCCAACCCTTGACCCTGAACCAAACAACCTTATTTGAGGGATCGTCCCATTCCGTCCCGTCCTGTCAATGCAACCAAACAGAAAGTGTTTTGTCCTAGGGCAGTCTCAACCTAGAAACTAGAGATGGTTTCTATACTTACCAAATTATGTAGATACTCCATATAGAAACCATATTTTCAATGAATAGTTTCTTCAATAAGTTTTTATCCAACCACATGTCTTCTCTCTACATGATCTACATATCACATCTTGGTTCCCGTGCAGACACTGTTTTTTATCTAAGGTTATTCCTAACCCATTGTTTCTTGTCACAAAGTCTAAAGTTGACACATCATATGTTACTATAGAAGATATAATTGTCTCGATGTATTGTTGTTTTATAGTCCTAGTGAGACAATTAAATGCTAGATGTGTACGAGAGTATGAATTATGGGCCACATAGATTGTTCGGGTTTCAATGCCTATGATCTTGTGCCATAGCGGTATCTCCAGGATGATACCGCTCTATTCTCTCGCATCTTTAACTCACATGTCACATAAGCAACCTACCCTAGGTGGCACATACTAAATGACTATGATAGTATGCATTGTGAATATGAATAGCCTAATAAACCATTTTCTCTGTCTCTCTTTCTCTATCTATCTACCTTTTTAATTTTAATGACATATCATCATTTCACATAGCTGGCGCTATAATAAATGAACGAAACTATCCAAGTTTATGGGTTAGGAGTGCCCAAAAAGTTAGGTTACCACCATGAAATAATCCATATGGTGGTGGTATGTCATTAAATCATTTTTGCAAAAGGAAACAAAGTAATTAGGATTATGCGCATCTACAACTACTATAATTGTAATAAAACCTAAATTCAAAACCCAGCATATTAAAATTATCAGTCTCTCCTCTAAGAAAGAATGCAACTCTTGCCGAGTTTAAAAATAAGTTTGATTAAGTTTATATAAAAGTATTAATATTTACAATACATAATAAATATTATTAGAATAATTATAATATATTTTGTAGTAAAACTTTTTTGGAGGGAGAATCTTTTATATTATGTACTACAAATTTTGTCAAACTAAAAAATGGACTAAATGATAAAGCTTAGTAGTTAGCTCTTCACTATTAAGCTTTGACAATAATATCAAATTTTTATGGACTAATTTATGTGGCCCACAATTATATTGAACCTTTAAAAATATAATAGAACCTATAAAAGTTTAATACAACTAGCGTAGCGGCAGTGCGGCACTTTAAGGGTTGATTTGGTGACAAGAGGATCACGGGAGGATCGGAGGGGATTGAGGGGGAAATAAACTAATTTCTCCCTTAATCCCTCCAATCCTCCTGGTATTCCGGGTCACCAAATCAACTTTAAAAGAGAGAGAGAGTAATACGAAGGCGACATGTAGGCACCGAGAGGAAAGAGAACGCGCCGACATGGTTCATACATGCAGGAATACCATTAAGGGGGTGTTTGGTTGCCCCTGCTAAAGTTTAGCCCGGGTCACATCAAGCGTTTGACTTTCAAATAGGAGTATGAAATATAGACCCAACCAACTGGACTAGATTCGTCTCGTCTTTTAATCTTCGGCTGACAAATTAGTTTTATAATCCGACTACATTTAATACCCGGAACGGAGGTTCAAACATTCGATGTGATAGGGGCTAAAATTTAGTTTGGGGTAACCAAACACCCCCTAAAAGAATAAAATACAGTATTTTAGTGTTGTAAAGTTGGAGACAGTCCTCCTGACTGGCAGTGCAGGTCATACAAGCATGCGCATGCATGTATTGCTTGTGTGAGATGAGGCTGAACTGCCAGCCCGCGCGCTGCAAGAATGATGAGCTCATCTGCTCATGCATGCATGGCGGCCCTGCAGATGCTTCCCGTCCCGGCCTGCACAGCACAGCACAGCTACCAGGGGCGTCTGCGTCGTCCGATTTTAAATATGTTTACTGCGCGTGGTGCAGTTACTGCTTCCGTTCTTGTACCACGAGGAATCAAATATTTCTAGTTTTAAATAAATTGCTAAAAATATTATTATTTGTATCTTCAAATATGTTACTAACAAAAATATATAATGTGATTTATCTAATGATGTTCGTTTGAGCGCATAAACATCAATACGTTTTTTTTTGTGTAGATTCGACTAAATTTAGAATTTATTGGTTTCTCGTCGTGCAGCCGACGGAGCGGTTGTTCTGGACTCTGGAGCCGCTTGTGCTCGCGCATTGCGCAGTTGTCTCTTTTGCTGCAGCAACAGTGCAGTGCATCGGCACTTTTTCCTAATGACGCCGCACTTGGCCCCGGCTTGCCTGCCTGTGACTGAGACAGCATCTTTATGTATAGTGCAGGTATAGTCTCCAAGGGGCCGTGGGGAAACAGAACCTCCAAAACCAAGGATCACCGTCAAACATTGTCAACAAAAAATCGTCAGCCACCCAGTACAAACATGCACTAAATGTCTCAAATACACAAACAATCCTGGCCTATTTGATAAATTTCTATTCTAAAGAACACTAAAAGCCATCGGCCGTTCACAAATAATACTCGGAGAAAATTGAAAACCCATAAATATCCTTTTTGATGCAGATTAAGTTTGAAGTTCCAAATATGAATGACAATATTTGTGATATCCTAGCCTAACCCAAGGCTTAATAGAATTAATAAAAAACTTATACCAACAAGGTGTATCATCTTTTTCGGAAGCTTATCTCAAACGAATCTCTAGGTTAAAAGTCCTTGGCTTAGAGTAATTTTGGGATGGGTGACCGACCGAAAAGTCTTCTCGGGTGCGCATGAGTGATGACAAAGTGCACACAAAATACTCATGTTGGTGTACGATTCTAGAGGACTGTCAGAAGTAATTATCGTTCAGCCCGATAGTGGACATTGTGTGACAAATGATACCCGAGCCGACCCTCATGGTTTTCACGAGCATGCGTGGCTAGATACAGACAAAGTGTGTACAAAGACTCGTGTTGGTCTATGGGGATGATCTATGATTCTAGAGAGCTGTAAGAAGTAATTATCGCTGGTCCAAGAGTGGATGAGGTGTGACAAATAGTATCAGAGCCGACCCTCGTGGTTTTCACGGGCATGCGTGGCTAGGGGTTCGGACAAAGTGTGCATAAAAGACCCGTGTTGGTCTGTGGGGATGGTCTATGATTATAGAGAGCTGTCAGAAGTAATTATCGTCGGTCCAAGAATGGACGCGGTGTGGAAAATGGGGTTTCACGGACGAGCGTGGGTTGGGGGTTCTGGTATATGGCACATGACACATGTGGGCCTAGAGTGGTCATATGGCATGCCATATGACGACACTAGACATACAGACATGGCCTAGAGTAGGTTTCTAGCTTGTCGATCATAGAAGTAGTCTCCATTCTTATATATGACCTCGTGAAGAAGAAACCATGTCAATTTCTCTTAAATTACTTTGATTTGTTTTATTGGTAGTATTTTTCATTCCTTCACTCAAGCTTCAAATGAAAGAAAAATATGAATATATAAATAGTGTGTGTATATGTGAACACAATAGTAATAAATAAATTATTATTCACGTAGACGTGCCATGGATGTGCTTGCAAACATGGTATCCACATAAACTATCCTTTTACTGTCATTACAAGTGACTTTGCCATTTGCCAATGTGTCCTCATCGTCTCATCCAGAGATAATTGTTGCTTCAAAACTCATTAGAAATTGTATTGGATGTTGCTTCAAAACTTATTAGAAACTATTTGGGATCTGATCGACCATCATTAGTTGGGACATGTTGACATTGTAACCCAATGGCTATTGTGCTAGTAGAATATTTGTTGATAAGGAATAGCTTAGGTCAATGGAGATGAATGATTTTTGAGAACTTTCTTGTGAAGCTTTTGCTATGGAGCTTGGGTCCTCGAAATGTACAACATATTGGTTGATATTACGGATTTCATTGTTAATATGTTGTAAAGTGGCTTCAAGTTCTTCTCTATTTTGCTTCCATAATTTCTCTCTAATTCTTGTGGTAGTCACCTAGACAGGGTGAATAGGTGATCCTGAAATAATCACAGCTTACAACAAACTTGGACCAAATTAATGAGTACTGCAAAGCCAAGATCTGAGTAGAAAGAGGTGGGGAAAGTTCTTGCACTTGATGCCCAACTTGATTTATGAATTGGGAAAAGGCTAAAGTGTAGATCAAAAACTGTAGGTCACTTGTTCTCAAATGCTATGAGTTAAGAACAAGGCAACACAAAATATTAGTAGTTAACGACCTTCGTCCTTCGAAACATTATCTCCTTCAGGATATAATGATCTTCAGACGAAGGTTATGAAGGACATACCTTCATCATCTCAGTGCATAATAACGGAAGTAGAAACATATGAAACATGGAAAGTAACATGAATAATCATATGAAATTATCAGAACATTTTTATTATATTCTTATGAATGAATATGAACAATATTGAATTACGTTTATACCTTCGGCTTGACAGAAGGTAAAAAGCTTGAGAGTGACCTGCGACTGAATACAAGTCAGCGTGAACAGTACAGTGTTACTGTTCATCTATTTATAGGCACATGACACAGCCTGTGTAAAATTACATCCATGCCCTTTATATTTACTATTGACTTAAGGATAATCTATTGAGGACTAGATGGACTTTTCCTCTTTAAGTCGGTTCCACTTTTCACCGCTAAGCCAAAGCTTCTCCACGCGCAGCTTCGGAACTGGTTCATCCTTCTCCCAGACCACGCTTTTCATATCGTGTACAACTTCATTCCGAGGCCGAAGGTTCCTGCGCATGTATTATACTTGGAAAACATGTTAGTTGTGTTTTTGAGGACCTTCGGAAGATGAAGGCCCCCAACAGTAGCCCCTCGCAGTATTAATTTGTTATAACAACGAATTTAGACTACGACGTGAACGAAGGCCTTAGACCGAAGGTCCGAAAAACACCTTCCCTTTGCTAGAATAGCGGAAGTCAATGACAAACGGGGCCCGCCAAGTTGCAAAGTGCTAGGCGTATAAATAGGAACCCACAGCGGCAGCGTTTGATACGCCATTTCTTTTGCTTGCATTATTTCCTCAATTTTTTAACTCTTGCTTGCAAGCTTTTGCTTAATTTTCGAGCTTCGGTTTAAAGACGTGCTTGTTTCATATCTGAGGAGAAGATGACTGAGGAGAGGAAGATATCAGAGGAGAAGAAGCTGTATGAAGAGAAGAAAGTTATGGATCCTTTTATTGCTGGGTTTTATGAGTCTATGGCTAAGACGAATACACAGAAAATTACTAAGGAAATAATGGAGGGTTTATCTGAAGATTCTGATGACAATGATAGTTATGATGTAGAGAGTGGAGATGAAGATTCCGAGGACCGGTCCTGGAGGCCAAGTCATACTATCTTCGGAAAATCGACCATCAAGCAAAGTCATATTGACGCCATGAGAGGGAGATATTTTCGTGACATATCTATTGTCAGGGTTGGAGGAGACAGCACTGCCCCTGTTCCTGAGGAAAATGAAGTTGTTATTTACCGAAGCTTCCTGAAGGCAGGCCTTTGGTTTTCGCTGAGCAAGTTTGTGGTTGAGGTATTGAAGATATTCCAAATCTTTCTTCATCAGATTACGCCCGAAGCTATAATAAGGATGAAAATGTTTGTCTGGGCTGTAAAAAGCCAGGGGCTAGAGCCGAGTGCAAAGTGCTTCTACAACATGCATTAGCTTTTATACGAGATGAAAGCCACCGGCAAAGAACAGTACCACAACAACTTCAGTTGTTACGGGTTCATTGCCCGCTCTAATGCAAGTTACCCGGTGCCGACGTACCGAAAAAGGTGGCCCGGGGCCTAGATGGAGGAGTGGTTTTATGTTAAAAATAATCTGATTGAAAGGGAAGACATCAAGGAGATTATCCAACGCCCCATCTGGTCTCGCTTCAGCCTTCGAAGGCCAAAGGTCACTATTGAAAGTGACGCCGAAGCATGCCAGAAGGCATTTAGCAATGTTTGCGCCTTCATTGGCACAAGAGATATAGTCCAAGAGCACATAGCCTATAGGGTGTGGCCACTTGTGGAGAGCTGGGATGTGCCGAAAGAGACTACTGCTGAATCCAGTGAAAATGGCTTAGTTTGATTGAAGTATACCTTCAGATTTAGAGAGAAGTTTGATGAACCAAATGATGACTGGTTAAAATGCATTGAAGCTACCAGCGACGAGCTACTTGGGACATATTCGAAGGCCAAAGATGATGCCTTGTCCGCAGCCTTCGGGGGCCGGGGGAAGAAAAGATTGAACATGGTATTTGATGCAATCGACTTCGTATACCCTGATTATCACGACCCGCTGTGAAGACAAGGGAAGAAGAGGAAAACTATCGCTTCGACTACCACTGCTGTGCCGAAGGGCAAGAAAATGAAGGTTGTGACCCACCGGCCACGATATATTGAACCGACCGTAGTGCCTGAATTTGGTGAAAGGACCTCTTCAACCGCCGAAGCAAAACAAGCTGCTTCCATTGTCCAGAGCGCTGAAGAGTCTATTGTAATGCCGAAGGTGCTTTCAGTTGGACCAGTCGAAGCTAAGGATGATACGGTTGAAGAGCAAAAGGTGGAAGAAACATTAAAAATGCCAAAAATTTTGAGCCTACCGGCAGAGGCAGATTTGCCGAAGATGCAAAAAGCTCCTACCGCAACTCCTAAGAGGAGGAGAATGGCCAGAGTGCTAGACGCTGTTATGGAGACCACGAAGGCCTTGACGCCTGCTCCTGTTAAGAAAGTTGCCGAAGTCGCCAAGGTCTAGGCCAAAGCCGAAGCTAAGCCTATAGTGCCTATTGAGACGAAGGCTGTCGCGCCTGAGGACAAGGCTGATCAGCAAACTTCTAATACTGGCAAGGCAGCAGGGCAAAGTATAGCAGAAAAAGAAAAATCTCCTGCCCCCGAAGCTCTAGTCGAAGATGTTGATTACATTTTCTGACATACTTCGGGGAAAAAATTATCCGAATAAGAAGTCCTGGAAGCCAGACACTATACCCAAAAATTAAAATATACAAAGGGGGCCTTAGTGTTTAATGGCACTAAAGAAGATGATTTCCTGTACTGTTTCCCGGACAACAAAGAAATATCCGTTTGCCGGGAGATAGCTAAAAGTATGGGATTTCTGAAGCTTGAAGAAGGCCTTTCGGCTATGTCGAAGGATGATCTTGCTGATTGCTGTAACACCTGGAATTTGGGGGTATAAAATTTCTTCTCCAATATCCACTGTAGGAAACGGGTGACGCCTAAGAGGGGGGGGGGTGAATTAGGACTTCTAAAACTTTTACTTAACTAGGCCACAATTAAATCCCTAGAGCAAAACCTATGCAAATAATCAAACTAGAATGTGCAAACTAGGTTTTGTCTAAGTGTTGCTATCTGTACCGCAAAGGCTAAGTTTCAATCTACACTAAATAAGTATGAATACTAGTGTCGGGGACCATAATTAGGGGTACCCCCAAGACTCCTAATCTCAGCTGGTAACCCCCATCAGCACAAAGCTGCAAAGGCCTGATGGGCGCGATTAAGGTCAAGGCTCAGTCCACTCAAGGGACAAGATCTCGCCTCGCCCGAGCCCAGCCTCGGGCAAAGGCAGCCGACCCCGGAGGATTCACGTCTCGCCCGAGGGCCCCCTCAAGCAACGGACACACCTTCGGCTCGCCCGAGGCCCAGTCTTCGCAGAGAAGCAACCTTGGCCAGATCGCCATGCCAACCGACCGTATCGCAGGAGCATTTAATGCAAGGATCGCCTGACATCTTATCCTGATGCGCTCTTCAGTCGACAGAGCCGAAGTAACCGCAGTCACTTCGCCGCTCCACTGACCGACCTAACAGGAATACAGCACCACCTGCCCTGATCCGACTGCCATGCCACTCGCCAGAGTGAGGTCGACAGCGGCTAAGTCCAGCCTCAGGTGACATAGGAAGCTCTGCCTCGCCCGACCCCAGGGCTCGGCCCCTGTCTCGGCCTCTGAGGATGGACTTCGCCTCGCCCGACCCCAGGGCTCGGACTTGGTCTCGGCTCCGGAAGACGACGAACTCCGCCTCGCCCGACCCCAGGGCTCGGACTCGGCCTCGGCTCCAGAAGACGATGAACTCCGCCACGCCCGACCCCAAGGCTCGGACTCGGCCTCGGCTCCAGAAGACGACGAACTCCGCCTCGCCCGACCCCTGGGCTCGGACTCGGCCTCGGCTCCAGAAGACGACGAACTCCGCCTCGCCCGACCCCAGGGCTCGGACTCGGCCTCGGCTCCAGAAGACGACGAACTCCGCCTCGCCCGACCCCAGGGCTCGGACTCAACCTCGACCTCGGAGGAATCACCACCCTCACCCAAACTCGGGTTCGGACCAGCCACGTCGCCAGGAGGGCCATCATTACCCTACCCCTAGCTAGCTCAGGCTACGGGGAACAAGACCGGCGTCCCATCTGGCTCGCCCCAGTAAACAAGTAATGATGACACCCCGCACGCTCCATGACGGCGGCAGCTCCCAGCCTCTTATGTCAGCAAGGAGACGTCAGCGTGGACCCGACAGCCCCGACAGCTGTACTTCCGCAGGGCTCCAGCGCTCCTCCGACGACCACGACATCACATGAACAGGGTGCCAAAACCTCTCCGACTGCCACGACGACATGTACTTAGGGCTCTAGCTCCTCTCTGCTAGACACGTTAGCACACTGCTACACCCCCCATTGTACACCTGGGCCCTCTCCTTACGTCTATAAAAGGAAGGTCTAGGGCTCTCGTACGGAGAGGTTGGCCGCGCGGGAGAATGGGTCGGCGCATAAGGCTCTCGCTCTCTCTCTCTCACTCTGCGCGAACGCTTGTAACCCCCTACTGCAAGCGCATCCAGCCGCCCTGGGCGCAGGACAACACGAAGGCCGCGGTTTCCCCTCGCTGTTTTCCCCCCTTTGTGTCCCGTCTCGCGCCGACCCATCTGGGCTAGGGCACGCAGCGATAATTTACTCGTCGGTCCAGGGACCCCCCGGGGTCGAAACGCCGACAGTTGGCGCGCCAGGTAGGGGCCTGCTGCGTGTTGACGAACAGCTTCCCGCCAAGCTCCAGATGGGTAGTCCCCAGCAACCTTTCCAACCCGGGACGACGCTCTGTTTCGGGAGTCTCGAGTTCATGTCTCTCGACGGCAGCTACGACATGGTACTCCTTCTTCCGCCGCGCGACGACGACAATGGCGGCCGTCAGCCCGCCCGCCGGCGGCGGAATCGACGATGTCTTCCCCACGTGGCGGAAGAGCAACATTCAGTTCTATCCCGTCGCCTCCCCTGCCGACGGATGAGGAGGCGGGGCAGGCGTGGCCAAGCAGGGGGCGACACCTCATCGGCTGTCGAGTGAGACGACGGCGCCGGCGCCCCAGTGGGGGACACGCCGGGCGTTGACCTCGCGTCGGAGACGAAGACGAGCGTCGTTTCCCCGCAACGAAGCGGACAGTCGGGGACACACCGGGCGTCGGGCGCACCGGACTGTCCGGTGTGCCACCGGACAGTGTCCGGTGAACCAGGGGACTCCAAGCTGAACTTCGCACCTTCGGGAAAACTCAGAGGCGCCGCGCTATAATTCACCGGACTGTCCGGTGTACACCGGACAGTGTCCGGTGCTCCAAGATCAAGCGACTCTGAACTCGCCAGCTTCCGGAATCCGCTCCGCTATAATTCACCGGACATGTCCGGTGTAACGGCGGAGCAGCGGCTACTTCGCGCCAACGGTCACCTGCAGAGGCATTTAATGCGCGCCAGAGCGCGCAGGAGTCAGGCACGCGCGTGGTGGTGCACCGGACAGCCTACAGGGCATGTCCGGTGCACCACCGAACAGCCAGGCGGGCCCACTCGTTAGAACTCCAACGGTCGAACCCTAACGACCGGGTGACGTGGCTGGCGCACCGGACTGTCCGGTGCGCCATGCGACAGCAGCCTTCACCAACGGCTAGTTTGGTGGTTGGGGCTATAAATACCCCCAACCACCTCGCATTCAAGTCATCCAAGTTTTCACACTTCAACTTCTTACAAGAGCTCTAGCATTCAATTCTTGACACATCAAAGTGATCAAATCCTCTCCAATTCCACACAAAGCCTTAGTGACTAGTGAGAGAGATTTGTTGTGTTCATTTGAGCTCTTGCGCTTGGATTGCTTCTTTCTTTCTCATTTGTTCTTGTGATCAAAACTCAATTGTAACCGAGGCAAGAGACACCAATTGTGTGGTGGTCCTTGCGGGGAAGTTTTGTTCCCGGTTGATTTGAGAAGAGAAGCTCACTCGGTCCAAGGGACCGTTTGAGAGAGGGAAAGGGTTGAGAGAGACCCGGCCTTTGTGGCCTCCTCAACGGGGAGTAGGTTTGCAAGAACCGAACCTCGGTAAAACAAATCCTCGTGTCTCACTCTTTATTCGCTCGCGATTTGTTTTGCACCCTCTCTCTCGGACTCATTTCTATTTCTAACGCTAACCCGGCTTGTAGTTGTGATTAACTTTGTAAATTTCAGTTTCGCCCTATTCACCCCCCCTCTAGGCGACTTTCAATTGGTACTAGAGCCCGGTGCTTCATTAGAGCCTAACCGCTCGAAGTGATGTCGGGAGATCACACCAAGAGGGAAATGGAGACCGGCGACAAGCCCACTACAAGCCACGGGGAGACTTCATCGGAAGAGTCCCACAACAAGAGGAAGGAGAAGAAAGACTCCTCCAACAAAGGAAAGGGGAAGGAAAAGAAATCCTCTTCCCACAAGTCGCATCGGAGAGGTGACAAGCACAAGAGGATGAGGAAAGTGGTCTACTACGAGACCGACTCTTCATCACCATCGTCCTCCGGCTCCGACGCGCCGTCCGTAACTTCTAAGCGCCACGAGCGCAAGAAGTTTAGTAAGATCCCCCTACTCTATCCTCGCATTTCTAAACATACACCTTTACTTTCCGTCCCATTAGGCAAACCACCAACGTTTGATGGTGAAGATTATGCTAGGTGGAGTGATATGATGCGATATCACCTAACCTCACTCCACAAAAGTATATGGGATGTTGTTGAGTTTGGTGTACAGGTACCATCCGTAGGGGATGAAGATTATGATGAGGACGAAGTGGCCCAAATCGAGCACTTCAACTCATAAGCCACCACTATACTCCTCACCTCTCTAAGTCAAGAGGAGTATAACAAGGTGCAAGGGTTGAAGAGCGCCAAGGAAATTTGGGACGTGCTAAAAACCGCACACGAAGGAGATGAGGTGACCAAGATCACCAAGCGGGAAACGATCGAGGGGGAGCTCGGTCGTTTCCGTCTTCGCCAAGGGGAGGAGCCACAAGACATGTATAACCGGCTCAAAACCTTGGTGAATCAAGTGCGCAACCTCGGGAGCAAAAAATGGGATGACCACGAAGTGGTTAAGGTTATTCTTAGATCACTTGTTTTCCTTAACCCTACTCAAGTTCAATTAATTCGTGGTAATCCTAGATATACACAAATGACCCCCGAGGAAGTTATAGGTAATTTTGTGAGCTTTGAGTTGATGATCAAAGGCTCAAAGAAGATCAACGAGCTTGACGGTCCCTCCACGTCCGAAGCACAACCGGTCGCATTCAAGGCGACGGAGGAAAAGAAGGAAGAGTCTACATCAAGTAGACAACCCATTGATGCCTCCAAGCTCGACAATGAGGAGATGGCTTTAATCATCAAAAGCTTTCGCCAAATCCTCAAGCAACGGAAGGGGAAGGATTATAAATCCCGTTCCAAGAAGGTTTGCTACAAGTGTGGTAAGCCTGGTCACTTTATTGCTAAATGTCCATTATCAAGTGATAGTGAAAGGGACAACGACAAGAAGGGGAGAAGAAAGGAGAAGAAGAGATATCACAAGAGGAAGGGCGGCGATGCCCATGTATGCCGGGAGTGGGACTCCGATGAGAGCTCCACCGACTCCTCCTCCGACAAGGACGCCGCCAACATCGCCGTCACCAAGGGTCTTCTCTTCCCCAACGTCGGCCACAAATGCCTCATGGCAAAAGACGGCAAAAAGAAGAAGGTTAAATCCAAACCCTCCACTAGATATGAGTCCTCTAGTGATGATAATGCTAGTGATGAGGAAGATAATTTGCGTACCCTTTTTGCCAACCTCAACATGCAACAAAAAGAAAAGTTAAATGAATTAATTAGTGCCATTCATGAGAAGGATGACCTCTTGGATTCTCAAGAGGACTTCCTAATTAAGGAAAACAACAAGCATATTAAGGTAAAAAATGCTTATGCTCTAGAAGTTGAAAAATGTGAGAAATTAAATAGTGAGCTAAGTACTTGCCATGACACTATTGTCAACCTTAGAAATGAAAATGCTAGATTAATTGCTAAGGTTGATTCTCATGTTTGTGATGTTTCAATTCCCAATCTTAGAAATAATAATGATGATTTGCTTGCTAAGATTGAAGAATTAAACATTTCTCTTGCTAGCCTTAAGATTGAAAATGAAAAATTGCTCGCTAAGGCTAAAGAATTAGATGTTTGCAATGTTACAATTTCCAATCTTAGAGATAACAATGATATTTTGCGTGCTAAGATTGTTGAACTTAATTCTTGCAAACCCTCTACATCTACCATTGAGCATGTGTCTATTTGTACTAGATGTAGAGATGTATATATTAATGCTATTCATGATCATATGGTCTTAATTAAACAACAAAAATGATCATATAGCTAAATTAGATGCTAAAATTGCCGAGCATAACTTAGAAAATGAAAAGTTTAAATTTGCTAGAAGTATGCTTTATAGTGGGAGACGCCTTGACATTAAGGATGGCATTGACTTCCAAAAGGGGGACAATGTCAAAATTAATGCTCCTCCTAAAAGATTGTCTAATTTTGTTAAGGGCAAGGCTCCCATGCCTCAGGATAACGAGGGTTACATTTTGTACCCTGCCGGTTATCCCGAGAGCAAAATTGAGAATTCATTCTAGGAAGTCTCACTCTGGCCCTAACCATGCTTTTATGTATAAGGGTGAGACATCTAGCTCTAGGCAACCAACCCGTGCTAAGTTGCCTAAGAAGAAAACTCCTAGTGCATCAAATGATCATGACATTTCATTTAAAACTTTTGATGCATCTTATGTTTTGACTAACAAATCCGGCAAGGTAGTTGCCAAGTTTGTTGGGGGCAAACACAAGGGCTCCAAGACTTGTGTTTGGGTACCCAAAGTTCTTGTGTCTAATGCCAAAGGACCCAAAACTGTTTGGGTACTTAAAGTCAAGAACTAAAATTGTTTTGTAGGTTTATGCATCCGGGGGTACAAGTTGGATCATCGATAGCGGGTGCACAAACCACATGACAGGGGAGAAGAAGATGTTCTCCTCCTACGAGAAAAACCAAGATCCCCAATGAGCTATCACATTCGGGGATGGAAACCAAGGTTTGGTCAAAGGTTTGGGTAAAATAGCTATATCTCCTGACCATTCCATTTCTAATGTTTTTCTTGTCGATTCATTAGATTACAACTTGCTTTCCGTTTCCCAATTATGTCAAATGGGCTACAACTGTCTATTTACTGATGTAGGTGTCACTGTCTTTAGAAGAAGTGATGATTCAATAGAATTTAAGGGAGTGTTAGAGGGTCAGCTATACTTGGTAGATTTTGATAGAGCTGAACTCGACACTTGCTTAATTGCTAAGACTAACATGGGTTGGCTCTGGCACCGCCGACTAGCCTATATTGGAATGAAGAATCTTCATAAGCTTCTAAAGGGAGAGCACATTTTAGGATTAACAAATGTTCATTTTGAGAAAGACAGGATTTGTAGCGCATGCCAAGCCGGGAAGCAAGTTGGTGTTCATCATCCACACAAGAACATCATGACGACTGATAGGCCACTGGAGCTCCTACACATGGATTTATTCGGCCCGATTGCTTACATAAGCATCGGCGGGAGTAAGTACTATCTAGTTATTGTGGATGATTATTCTCGCTTCACTTGGGTGTTCTTTTTGCAGGAAAAATCACAAACCCAAGAGACTTTAAAGGGATTCTTGAGACGGGCTCAAAATGAGTTCGGCTTGAGGATCAAGAAAATTAGAAGCGACAACGGGACGGAGTTCAAGAATTCACAAATTGAAGGCTTCCTTGAGGAGGTGGGCATCAAGCATGAGTTTTCTTCTCCCTACACGCCACAACAAAATGGTGTAGTGGAGAGGAAGAATCAAACTCTATTGGACATGGCAAGAACCATGCTTGATGAGTACAAGACACCGGATCGGTTTTGGGCCGAGGCGGTTAACACCGCTTGCTACGCCATCAACCGGTTATATCTACACCGAATCCTCAAGAAGACATCATACGAACTTGTAACACCCGGATTCCAGGGGTCCAAAACCCGGGGTTAACATAAACACCAGGTATGCTGGGACCAAGTCTCAAACATATGATGTAAAGTGGCACAGGATCGAATGTCACATCTTTATATATAACAGGAGTTCTATACAAATTAAATAATTACATTATAAGGAGACAACGGTCCAGCAACCCAAAGTTGACTGGGAGACGACGACCTAGAACTCTCACGAACTCATCGCAGCATCCTCCATTAGCATCATCCTGCAGTACCTGGTCTTGACCTGTGGTGTATGTGAGACAGCAAGAGTGAGCTCACATACGTTCATCGCTCAACAAGTTGTGGGGAATAATGTGCATGAACTCGCCAAAGGTGGGAGCTCACGTGAAGTGTAAGGCTTACCAAAGAAGATGGTTAGAGCTGAGCATTGCTTTTAAAGTTGGTCAAAATTTTATTAGCAGTTACTAAGTATAAGTAAATACCAAACCCAATTAAGTGATAGAACAAAAGTATCAACATCACCTGCCATGCAATGCATATGACAAATTGAATTTAGTTCCATAGATTAATCATGTGAGGGTCCGAGCTGCTCTTGACCGTGAGCACGGCTAGTATACCAGTTTTACACTCTGCAGAGGTTGCGCATCTTTACCCACAAGCCGTGTTACCCATCTGCCAAGGGGTCATGAATCCCATACACCTCTACCAAGGAAGCGAGGCAGGGTAGCACTACGAGGCCTTTACAAAGTTCCACTAGCTTCCGAAAACCCGCTACAGTTTATAGGAAGATCCAGTGCAGGAATCCCTTGCAGGACCGCCATCGCAGCAAAATCCTCCCGAGGGCCTCCCTACACTGACCTCTCCCCTACTGCCCTTGCCCCTTTCGGGTAAGGTAGTCTTCCACTAGCTTTCCTAATTAATCAGCCAAGGGCATCCCATACTACCCTTGTGGTAGCACTGTTTTCCCGGGTGGTCGCTCCATGTTCCAATTAACATAATGATCTTAACATGAACCATAAATAACAACTGATAACAAAAGTATAATCATGAATAGTAAGGTGTATCTCTATACCCAAAGCCACATATAGCACTAGCAAGTACTACCCAGAAAGATCAGTGGTAAACAAGGTATAAAAAAAAATCAAACTAGGGTAACCTATTGGGTCCCATCAAAATTAACCTATGCAGATCATTATGATTAATTAGAACATGAGTAGGTGAAAAGAAGTGATCAAGGGCACAACTTGCCTGGGCCTTGAGAATCCAGGTACCAGGATGATTCTTCAGATCCTCGTGACCTCACTGCTAGTCGTAGCAATACAAACATACATGGTATAGGCAAGATTAACATTACACCAAAAATATATGCAAAATACATATTAATAATCTACATATTAAAATAAGATCACAGGAAAAAGAATTATTAATTTTGGAATTGTAGATTTTAAGTTATGAATTTTCAAAGGTTTTATGTGTTTAAAATGGGTTAAATGAGGGATTAAATTCCTAACTGTTTTCATGACAAAACAGAGGTTCTAGGTGATAGAGAATAAAATTACAAAATTTTAGAAAGTGGAATGGATTAATTTGGAGTTCATATGCATTTTCTATGAATTATATAAATTCTAGGAATTATTTTTATATTAAAAACTCATTTTCTAATTCATTTTCCTGATTTTATAACTCTCTGGACTGGGCCTCAATTTCTGTGAAGTGCAGGGGGCTCGGTGCAAGTTTTCCAAGACACTGGGAACAGGGTCCCAGGACGGCGGGTTGTTTTCTCTAAAACTCAGGGACTCTTTAGCAAAACGCGCAAGCCGAAGGGGTATCGGCCGAGCACAGCCATCCGATCAAGCGCGGACGGATCAGATTAGATTTCCCCCCCAACCGAACCGGTACCGCATCAAGACCGTCCGATCGACGACCGACGATCAGGATTTTAAATACCCACGATCTAATCTCACCCATACGATTTCGATCCAACGGCTCTGATCAAGATAAACGAATAGGTGTGCGATGCTCTAATCGGAGCCCTCCATCCCCGCATCAACGGTCCACGCTTCATCTTCTACGCCCGATCCAGGATCGGCAGCGCCGCCCGCGTTCGCGGCGGACCATCGCCGGAGAGCGCATGACTTCCGCTCCTGGTGTAAGATTCCTCGCCGCGCTGGTTGCTATGCTATGGGATGCAGGTGGCGAACCAAGTCCGGGGATACTTACCGGGGATTAGGTCTCCAGGAGGCTCGCCCACGGCACACGGCGGAAGTCTCGACGACGGTGAGCAATTCCGGTGGCCGCGAGGTTCCTTGCCGCCCACCGACGACACCAATCGCTTCGTGGCCCGACGCCGATCCCCGTAGAGCACAAACCAAGCCCCGAATGGCGCAGCAAGTTGATGACTGCGGAGCTATGGCGGTACACCGTGGTCACGGGGCGTGGCGAGGCTTTTATAGGCTCAGGCGGGGTCCGAGCCAAGCACAACAGTTGCGGAAACCACGGGGGTTTGTTGGCGCGGCCATTGCGGCGAGCAGGTCGGTCACCTAACGGATTTCCGAGGCCATCGGCGAGCGACGCGCGATTCTGTTGTCGGATAGAAGAAGCAACTGACAGGGGGGCCCACGCGTAAGCGACCAAACGGTGAGGAGCGCGCGTGTGGGAGACTGACGAGGAGGGCCCAGATCGCAGTCTCAGAGAAGGGCAGCGCGGTCGCGGGCTGAGAGACTGAAGTGAGGGCCCCATGCTGTCAGCGAGAGCAGGAACGGCGGGAGCAAGTGAGGGAGGCTGACGGGTGGAGCCCACCTGTCGGCGCCGGTTGAAGACTTGGGCTGGCGTGCAGTGAGGCTTGTGGAGTTGGGCTGAATTCCATGTAGCCGGCCCAGTTAGAGTTTTTATTCTTTTTCTTTTTCTTTTCTATTTTCTTTTCTCCATTTTCAAATCCAATTTGAATTTCAAGTTTGAGTTCAAACTTTGTGAATAACTTGTCCTCAGTTTGAATGGTATAATTTAATAATTTAAGTGTGAGGGGTGTTTATTCTGATTTTTAATTTATTTATGTGGTATTTTTCTTAGTTCTCCCCTTCTCTTTTATTTTCTATTTTCCATTCCAAATTCAAATTTATACTTTTATTTTAGTTTTCAGATTTTTCAAATGTATCAATTGAAACCCAAAGGTGAATATAAACCCTACTATTTTATTATTACTAGTTTAAGTTTTATTCTCCTTGTTTATTTATTTCATGAGATGTATAAATGGTTTCCTTTAAAAGAAAAATTCTTTTTCTCCTCATTTTTCTTATTCCCCAATGATACTTTGTTTAGATTTCTTCTACCAATTCCAAATTCAGAATTTTGGGTGTTACAAATCCTACCCCCCTTAAAAATAATCTCGTCCCCGAGATTAGTAAGAAAAGGGATGTATGCTCATATTAATTCAACACATATGCATAAACAAAATCTCAGCATGATGCATATTTTATTAGCAAAACACAGGGTCAAATGGACCTTATTATTATTACTAATATAGTAAAATACTACTACTAGCTAAACTAATATTTAGGTCTTACAAATAGTAAAATATATATATATATGTATCTATATCTATGTTTATCTCTTTATTCTTGTTGCTCGTTGACTTCTTCACCGACTACTTCATCTCCGACTGGCTCTTCTTCTTGAATTTGAATTTCAAGTTCACCGGGTTCAACTTCTACTTCTGTATGATGGGCATATCCTCGGTTGATGGATAGGGGCTGACTCTTCCCTGTTGAGGCTTGTCCTTGCTTCATCGGAGCCGGTGTAGTGTAGGCAGCTCTGTTGGGACAGTAGTTGGTGTAGTGTCCTGGTTGTCCACACTTGAAGCATGTTCTGATGGCGGTTGTGTTGGGAGCAACGGTTCCCACTGGAGTGCTTGCCTTTGGAGGAGCAGTTGGTGTCTGTTGAGTTTGTTGTCCAGAACTGCCACTAGCTGGTGTATTGGGAGTGGTAGTATAGCGAGGACGGGAACTACTTCCAGCCTGCCCTTGGTTGACAGCCTTTCTTTTCTCTCCAAATATACTCCTCTTGTTTTCTACAGCAATAGCTTTATCCAATAGCCTTTGGAAGGATGGGAAGGTGTGCGATACCAGCTGATATTGCAAGGGTCCAATCAAACCATCCAGAAAGAGCTCCTGCTTTTGCTCATCATCTTCAACATCTCTGGGAGCATAACGAGATAACTGAATGAATTTGTCCCTATATTCACTCACGGACATACTCCCTTGCTTGAGTGATAGAAACTCCTTCCTCTTAAGCTTCATGAGTCCAGCAGGAATATGGTAATTCCTGAATTGTGTGGAGAATTCTTCCCAGGTAATTGTATCGGCGGCAGCATGAGCTGCACAGTACGCATCCCACCAATCTGCAGCGGGACCAGCAAGACGACCCGAAGCATAGAGTACTTTCTCCCGGTCCGAGCACTGGGCTATATTGAGCATCTTCTCTATGGACTTTAACCAGTCATCTGCTTGTAGTGGATCTGCGGAGTTGGAGAAGGTTGGTGGTTTGTGGCTCATGAATTCCCGGTGCTTGTCCCGGGGTGGAACTGGTGGTGGAGGCAATGGCATTTGTTGTTGTTGCTGCTGTTGTTGAAGTTGTTGCTGCAGCTGTTGTTGTTGTACCCTCCTCTCCTGGCGTATTTCTTCCCGCTCTTGGCGCATTTCCCGACGTGCATCCTCTCTTTCCTGGTGCATTTCTTGGCGTTCTTGCCGCATTTGGGTGCGCATATCTGCCATAGTGTCCGCCATTTGCTGCATCATTCTCATTTGAGCTGCGACGAGTGGATCAACTCCGCCTTGTGGAGGATTAGGAGGATTCATTGCTGCTGACTGTGGTTGAGGTTGTTGGTTAGCAGGTATATCAATTCCACCACCCCGCCTGGTATTGACCATCTAAGTTAGAAGCATATGGTAAGATAGCTTTGCAAGGGAATCATTTAGTAGACAGAATGAATAAGCTAATAGTTGGTTATGTACTGAAACTTCTTTGGCAGGGCTGGCCAGATATTCTATGTTAAGACTAGGGTAATTAGTTATACGAGGTGAATGTCCAAAGGTAAGATAGAATATGTTAAGATGAGATTGATACGGAATACTACATATATTTTCTAAGGGGATAATCTAGTTTGTCTAGTTATCTTACAAATGCTATCCTTTATACCTAGATGTATATGCAGATGTAATTGTGGACATTACTCCACAACCCATCACACTCAATCAAAGATCCAAATCAGACAGATGTCATAAGAACAAACATTCAAATATATAAACACTTATAAAAATAGTTTTGTTTTTGTTCCTAGGATTAGGTCTCCTATTCCTAAAGTCACTTTAGGTACAGGATTTCAAAGTGTGAAATCCACATTTGTCTTTTTAGAAAAGGAAAGATAAGAATAATCAGAGTAAAGCGGAAATAGATGAGAAAAGATTAAGATAAGTTTAGAAAGAATCAAAGTAGCAAAGATAAGTAGAGAATGGTTGTCCAGTTCTATCTAGGTTTCGTCCTACAGTCAACATTCCTCTGATACCACTTCTGTAACACCCGGATTCCAGGGGTCCAAAACCCGGGGTTAACATAAACACCAGGTATGCTGGGACCAAGTCTCAAACATATGATGTAAAGTGGCACAGGATCGAATGTCACATCTTTATATATAACAGGAGTTCTATACAAATTAAATAATTACATTATAAGGAGACAACGGTCCAGCAACCCAAAGTTGACTGGGAGACGACGACCTAGAACTCTCACGAACTCATCGCAGCATCCTCCATTAGCATCATCCTGCAGTACCTGGTCTTGACCTGTGGTGTATGTGAGACAGCAAGAGTGAGCTCACATACGTTCATCGCTCAACAAGTTGTGGGGAATAATGTGCATGAACTCGCCAAAGGTGGGAGCTCACGTGAAGTGTAAGGCTTACCAAAGAAGATGGTTAGAGCTGAGCATTGCTTTTAAAGTTGGTCAAAATTTTATTAGCAGTTACTAAGTATAAGTAAATACCAAACCCAATTAAGTGATAGAACAAAAGTATCAACATCACCTGCCATGCAATGCATATGACAAATTGAATTTAGTTCCATAGATTAATCATGTGAGGGTCCGAGCTGCTCTTGACCGTGAGCACGGCTAGTATACCAGTTTTACACTCTGCAGAGGTTGCGCATCTTTACCCACAAGCCGTGTTACCCATCTGCCAAGGGGTCATGAATCCCATACACCTCTACCAAGGAAGCGAGGCAGGGTAGCACTACGAGGCCTTTACAAAGTTCCACTAGCTTCCGAAAACCCGCTACAGTTTATAGGAAGATCCAGTGCAGGAATCCCTTGCAGGACCGCCATCGCAGCAAAATCCTCCCGAGGGCCTCCCTACACTGACCTCTCCCCTACTGCCCTTGCCCCTTTCGGGTAAGGTAGTCTTCCACTAGCTTTCCTAATTAATCAGCCAAGGGCATCCCATACTACCCTTGTGGTAGCACTGTTTTCCCGGGTGGTCGCTCCATGTTCCAATTAACATAATGATCTTAACATGAACCATAAATAACAACTGATAACAAAAGTATAATCATGAATAGTAAGGTGTATCTCTATACCCAAAGCCACATATAGCACTAGCAAGTACTACCCAGAAAGATCAGTGGTAAACAAGGTATAAAAAAAATCAAACTAGGGTAACCTATTGGGTCCCATCAAAATTAACCTATGCAGATCATTATGATTAATTAGAACATGAGTAGGTGAAAAGAAGTGATCAAGGGCACAACTTGCCTGGGCCTTGAGAATCCAGGTACCAGGATGATTCTTCAGATCCTCGTGACCTCACTGCTAGTCGTAGCAATACAAACATACATGGTATAGGCAAGATTAACATTACACCAAAAATATATGCAAAATACATATTAATAATCTACATATTAAAATAAGATCACAGGAAAAAGAATTATTAATTTTGGAATTGTAGATTTTAAGTTATGAATTTTCAAAGGTTTTATGTGTTTAAAATGGGTTAAATGAGGGATTAAATTCCTAACTGTTTTCATGACAAAACAGAGGTTCTAGGTGATAGAGAATAAAATTACAAAATTTTAGAAAGTGGAATGGATTAATTTGGAGTTCATATGCATTTTCTATGAATTATATAAATTCTAGGAATTATTTTTATATTAAAAACTCATTTTCTAATTCATTTTCCTGATTTTATAACTCTCTGGACTGGGCCTCAATTTCTGTGAAGTGCAGGGGGCTCGGTGCAAGTTTTCCAAGACACTGGGAACAGGGTCCCAGGACGGCGGGTTGTTTTCTCTAAAACTCAGGGACTCTTTAGCAAAACGCGCAAGCCGAAGGGGTATCGGCCGAGCACAGCCATCCGATCAAGCGCGGACGGATCAGATTAGATTTCCCCCCCAACCGAACCGGTACCGCATCAAGACCGTCCGATCGACGACCGACGATCAGGATTTTAAATACCCACGATCTAATCTCACCCATACGATTTCGATCCAACGGCTCTGATCAAGATAAACGAATAGGTGTGCGATGCTCTAATCGGAGCCCTCCATCCCCGCATCAACGGTCCACGCTTCATCTTCTACGCCCGATCCAGGATCGGCAGCGCCGCCCGCGTTCGCGGCGGACCATCGCCGGAGAGCGCATGACTTCCGCTCCTGGTGTAAGATTCCTCGCCGCGCTGGTTGCTATGCTATGGGATGCAGGTGGCGAACCAAGTCCGGAGATACTTACCGGGGATTAGGTCTCCAGGAGGCTCGCCCACGGCACACGGCGGAAGTCTCGACGACGGTGAGCAATTCCGGTGGCCGCGAGGTTCCTTGCCGCCCACCGACGACACCAATCGCTTCGTGGCCCGACGCCGATCCCCGTAGAGCACAAACCAAGCCCCGAATGGCGCAGCAAGTTGATGACTGCGGAGCTATGGCGGTACACCGTGGTCACGGGGCGTGGCGAGGCTTTTATAGGCTCAGGCGGGGTCCGAGCCAAGCACAACAGTTGCGGAAACCACGGGGGTTTGTTGGCGCGGCCATTGCGGCGAGCAGGTCGGTCACCTAACGGATTTCCGAGGCCATCGGCGAGCGACGCGCGATTCTGTTGTCGGATAGAAGAAGCAACTGACAGGGGGGCCCACGCGTAAGCGACCAAACGGTGAGGAGCGCGCGTGTGGGAGACTGACGAGGAGGGCCCAGATCGCAGTCTCAGAGAAGGGCAGCGCGGTCGCGGGCTGAGAGACTGAAGTGAGGGCCCCATGCTGTCAGCGAGAGCAGGAACGGCGGGAGCAAGTGAGGGAGGCTGACGGGTGGAGCCCACCTGTCGGCGCCGGTTGAAGACTTGGGCTGGCGTGCAGTGAGGCTTGTGGAGTTGGGCTGAATTCCATGTAGCCGGCCCAGTTAGAGTTTTTATTCTTTTTCTTTTTCTTTTCTATTTTCTTTTCTCCATTTTCAAATCCAATTTGAATTTCAAGTTTGAGTTCAAACTTTGTGAATAACTTGTCCTCAGTTTGAATGGTATAATTTAATAATTTAAGTGTGAGGGGTGTTTATTCTGATTTTTAATTTATTTATGTGGTATTTTTCTTAGTTCTCCCCTTCTCTTTTATTTTCTATTTTCCATTCCAAATTCAAATTTATACTTTTATTTTAGTTTTCAGATTTTTCAAATGTATCAATTGAAACCCAAAGGTGAATATAAACCCTACTATTTTATTATTACTAGTTTAAGTTTTATTCTCCTTGTTTATTTATTTCATGAGATGTATAAATGGTTTCCTTTAAAAGAAAAATTCTTTTTCTCCTCATTTTTCTTATTCCCCAATGATACTTTGTTTAGATTTCTTCTACCAATTCCAAATTCAGAATTTTGGGTGTTACAGAACTCCTAACCGGTAAAAAGCCCAATATTTCATATTTTAGAGTCTTTGGTAGCAAATGCTTTATTCTTGTCAAAAGAGGTAGAAAATCTAAATTTGCTCCTAAGACTGTAGAAGGCTTTTTACTAGGATATGATTCAAACACAAGGGCATATAGTGTCTTTAACAAGTCCTCAGGACTAGTTGAAGTTTCTTGTGACGTTGTGTTTGATGAAACTAACGACTCTCAAGTAGAGCAAGTTGATCTTGATGAGATAGGTAATGAAGAGGCTCCGTGCATCGCGCTAAGGAACATGTCCATTGGGGATGTGTGTCCTAAGGAATCCGAAGAGCCTCCAAATGCACAAGATCAACCATCCTCGTCCACGCAAGCATCTCCACCAACTCAAAATGAGGACGAGGCTCAAGCTGATGAAGGAGAAAATCAAAATGATGAGCCACCTCAAGATGACGGCAATGATCAAGGGTGAGACGCAAATGATCAAGACAAGGATGATGAAGAACCAAGGCCGCCACACCCAAGAGTCCACCAAGCAATCCAACGAGATCACCCCGTCGACACCATCCTCGGCGATATTCATAAGGGGGTAACCACTAGATCTCGTGTTGCACATTTTTGTGAGCATTACTCTTTTGTTTCCTCTATTGAGCCACACAGGGTAGAGGAAGCACTTCAAGATTCGGATTGGGTGATGGCGATGCAAGAGGAGCTCGACAATTTCACTAGGAACGAGGTATGGCATTTAGTTCCACGTCCTAACCAAAATGTTGTAGGAACCAAATGGGTCTTCTGCAACAAGCAAGATGAGCATGGTGTGGTGACAAGGAACAAAGCTCGACTTGTGGCCAAGGGATACTCCCAAGTCGAAGGTTTGGATTTTGGTGAAACCTATGCACCCGTAGCTAGGCTTGAGTCAATTCGCATATTATTAGCCTATGCTACTTACCATGGCTTCAAGATTTACCAAATGGACGTGAAGAGTGCCTTCCTCAATGGACCAATCAAGGAAGAGGTCTATGTTGAGCAACCTCCCGGCTTTGAAGACAATGAGTACCCTAACCATGTCTATAGGCTCTCTAAGGCGCTTTATGGGCTCAAGCAAGCCCCAAGAGCATGGTATGAATGCCTTAGAGATTTCCTTATTGCTAATGGCTTCAAAGTCGGCAAGGTCGATCCTACTTTATTTACTAAAACTCTTGACAATGATTTGTTCGTATGCCAAATTTATGTTGATGATATTATATTTGGGTCTACTAACGAATCTACATGTGAGGAATTTAGTAGAATCATGACACAGAAATTCGAGATGTCGATGATGGGGCAGTTGAAGTATTTCTTGGGATTTCAAGTAAAGCAACTCCAAGAGGGCACCTTCATTTGTCAAACGAAGTATACTCAAGACATTCTAAACAAGTTTGGAATGAAGGATGCCAAGCCCATCAAGACTCCCATGGGAACAAATGGGCATCTCGACCTCGACACGGAAGGTAAGTCCGTGGATCAAAAGGTATACCGGTCGATGATAGGTTCATTACTCTATTTATGTGCATCTCGACCGGACATTATGCTTTCCGTATGCATGTGTGCAAGATTCCAAGCCGACCCTAAGGAATCTCACCTTACGGCTGTAAAACGAATCTTGAGATATTTGGCTTATACTCCTAAGTTTGGGCTTTGGTACCCTCGGGGATCCACATTTGATTTAATTGGTTATTCGGATGCCGATTGGGCGGGGTGTAAAATTAATAGAAAGAGCACATCGGGGACTTGCCAGTTCTTGGGAAGATCCTTGGTGTCTTGGGCTTCAAAGAAGCAAAATTCGGTCGCTCTTTCTACCGCTGAAGCCGAGTACATTGCCGCAGGCCACTGTTGCGCGCAATTGCTTTGGATGAGGCAAACCCTGTGGGACTATGGTTACAAATTAACCAAAGTTCCTCTTCTATGTGATAATGAGAGTGCAATCCGCATGGCGGATAATCCCATTGAGCATAGCCGCACTAAACACAAAGCCATTCGGTATCATTTTCTTAGGGATCACCAACAAGAGGGGGATATCGAGATTGCTTACATTAATACTAAAGACCAATTAGCCGATATCTTTACCAAGCCACTAGATGAACAAACTTCTACAAAACTTAGGCATGAGCTAAATATTCTTGATTCTAGGAATTTCTTTTGATGTCTTGTACACATAGCTCATAAATATACCTTTGATCATCTCTTTTATATATGCTATGACTAATGTGTTTTCAAGTGAATTTCAAACCAAGTCATAGGTATATTGAAAGGGAATTGGAGTCTTCGGCGAAGACAAAGGCTTCCACTCCACTCCATCACTCTTCCTTCGCCGTCGCTCCGAGCATCTCTCCGTCTTTGGTATAATCTTCACTCATATGTTTTATTTGCCAAAAGGGGAGAAAATAGTTAGCAAAGGGCTCTAATGATTCCGTTTTTGGCGATTCATGACAAAGGGGGAGAGAGTATGAGCCCAAAGCAAAAGGACCGCACCACCACCCTAATTTTAAAATTAATGATTTTCAATTGGTGAATTTCAAATTGGTATCTTATAGTGTTCAAAAGGGGGAGAAAGTAGTATTTTCAAAATTAATATCTTAAAACCCTCTTGAACACTAAGAGGAGAATTTATTGAGGGGGAGTTTTGTTTAGTCAAAGGAAAAGCATTTGAAACAAGGGGAGAAAATTTCAAATCTTGAAAATGCTTCGCAAAATCTTATTCATTTACCTTTGACTATTTGCAAAAGGACTTTGAAAAGGATTTACAAAAAGAGTTTGCAAAAACAAAACATGTGGTGCAAGCGTGGTCCAAAATACTAAAAATAAAGAAACAATCCATGCATATCTAGTAAGTAATATTTATTGGCTAAATTCTAAGTAACCTTTGCACTTGCATTTTGCAAACTAGTTCAAATTCTGCACTTGTATATTTGCTTTGGTTTGTGTTGGCATCAATCACCAAAAAGGGGGAGATTGAAAGGGAATTAGGCTTACACCTATTTCCTAAATTGATTTTGGTGGTTGAATTGCCCAACACAAATAATTGGACTAACTAGTTTGCCCAAGTTTATAAGTTCTACAGGTACCAAAGGTTCACAATAAGCCAATAAAAAGACTAAGAAAAGGGTTCAACAAAAAGAGCAAAGGGACAACCGAAGGCACCCTGGTCGGGCGCACCGGACTGTCCGGTGTGCCACCGGACAGTGTCCGGTGAACCACCGAACAGTGTCCGGTGCACCAGGGGACTCCAAGCTGAACTTCGCACCTTCGGGAAAACTCAGAGGCGCCGCGCTATAATTCACCGGACTGTCCGGTGTACACCGGACAGTGTCCGGTGCTCCAAGATCAAGCGACTCTGAACTCGCCAGCTTCGGGAATCCGCTCCGCTATAATTCACCGGACATGTCCGGTGCACACCGGACTGTCCGGTGTAACGGCGGAGCAACGACTACTTCGCGCCAACAGTCCCCTGCAGAGGCATTTAATGCGCGCCAGAGCGCGCAGGAGTCAGGCACGCGCGTGGTGGTGCACTGGACAGCCTACAGAGCATGTCCGGTGCACCACCGGACAGCCAGGCGGGCCCACTCGTCAAAACTCCAACGGTCGAACCCTAACAGCCGGGTGACGTGGCTGGCGCACCGGACTGTCCGGTGCGTCATGCGACAGCAGCCTTCACCAACGGCTAGTTTGGTGGTTGGGGCTATAAATACCCCCAACCACCCCACATTCAAGTCATCCAAGTTTTCACACTTCAACTTCTTACAAGAGCTCTAGCATTCAATTCTAGACACACCAAAGTGATCAAATCCTCTCCAATTCCACACAAAGCCTTAGTGACTAGTGAGAGAGATTTGTTGTGTTCATTTGAGCTCTTGCGCTTGGATTGCTTCTTTCTTTCTCATTTGTTCTTGTGATCAAAACTCAATTGTAGCCGAGGCAAGAGACACCAATTGTGTGATGGTCCTTGCGGGGAAGTTTTGTTCCCGGTTGATTTGAGAAGAGAAGCTCACTCGGTCCGAGGGACCGTTTGAGAGAGGGAAAGGGTTGAGATAGACCCGGCCTTTGTGGCCTCCTCAACGGGGAGTAGGTTTGCAAGAACCAAACCTCGGTAAAACAAATCCTCGTGTCTCACTCTTTATTCGCTCGCGATTTGTTTTGCGCCCTCTCTCTCGGACTCATTTCTATTTCTAACGCTAACCCGGCTTGTAGTTGTGATTAACTTTGTAAATTTCAGTTTCACCCTATTCACCCCCCCTCTAGGCGACTTTCAGGTGGCGGCGCCAGTCTACCTAGACTGGTCCGACAAGCCCATCACCTTCGACCAAGGCGACCACCCCGACCGTGTGCCGAGCTCGGGGAAATATCCGCTTGTTGTCGACCCCGTCATCGGCAACGTCAGGCTCACCAAGGTCCTCATGGACGGAGGTAGCAGCCTCAACATCATCTACGCCGAGACCCTCGGGCTCTTGCAGATCGATCTGTCCTCGATCCGGGCAGGCGCGGCGCCTTTTCACGGGATCATCCCCAGGAAACGCGTCCAACCCCTCGGACAACTCGATCTGCCCGTCTGCTTTGGGACTCCCTCCAACTTCCGAAGGGAAACCCTCACGTTCGAGGTGGTCGGGTTCCGAGGAACCTACCACGCAGTGCTGGGGAGACCATGTTACGCCAAGTTCATGGCCGTCCCCAACTACACCTACCTCAAGCTCAAGATGTCGGGCCCCATCGGGGTCATCACCATCGGCCCCACGTACCGACATGCGTACGAATGCGACGTGGAGTGCGTGGAGTATGCTGAGGCCCTCGCCGAATCTGAGGCCCTCATCGCCGACATGGAAAGCCTCCCCAAGGAGGTTCCAGATGCGAAGCGCCACGCCGGCAACTCCGAACCAGCAGAGGCGGTTAAATCCGTCCCTCTCGACCCCAGCAACGACACCTCCAAGCAGATCCGGATCGGCTCCGAGCTTGACCCAAATAGGAAGCAGTGCTCGTTGACTTTCTCCGCGCGAACGCCGAGGTTTTTGCGTGGAGTCCCTCGGACATGCCGGGCATACCGAGGGAAGTCGACGAGCACTCACTAGATATCCGAGCTGGAGCCCGACCCGTGAAGCAGCCTCTGCGCCGATTCGACGAAGAAAAGCGCAGAGCCATAGGCGAGGAGATTCACAAGCTGATGGCCGCTGGGTTCATCAAAGAGGTATTCCATCCCAAATGGCTTGCCAACCCTGTGCTTGTGAAAAAGAAGGATGGGAAATGGCGGATGTGTGTAGACTACACTGGTCTAAACAAAGCATGTCCGAAGGTTCCCTACCCTCTGCCTCATATCGACCAAATCGTGGATCCCACTGCTGGGTGCGAAACCCTATCGTTCCTCGATGCCTACTCAGGGTATCACCAAATCAGGATGAAAGACTTCGACCAGCTCGCGACTTCTTTCATCACACCTTTTGGCATGTACTGCTACGTTACTATGCCATTTGGTTTGAGGAATGTGGGTGCGACGTACCAAAGGTGCATGAACCACGTGTTCGGAGAGCACATTGGTCGAACGGTCGAGGCTTACGTCGATGACATCGTAGTCAAGACGAGGAGAGCCTCCGACCTCCTCTCTGACCTTGAAACGACATTCAAGTGTCTCAAGGCGAAAGGCGTAAAACTCAATCCCGAGAAGTGCATCTTCGGAGTCCCCCGAGGCATGCTCTTGGGGTTCATCGTCTCCAAGCGGGGCATCGAGGCCAACCCGGAAAAAATCACGGCCATCACCAACATGGGGCCCATCAAGGACTTGAAAGGCGTACAGAGGGTCATGGGATGCCTTGCGGCTCTGAGCCGCTTCATCTCGCGCCTCGGCGAAAGAGGCCTACCTCTGTACCGCCTCTTAAGAAAGACCGAGTGCTTCACTTGGACCCCTGAGGCCGAGGAAGCCCTCGGGATCCTGAAGGCGCTCCTTACGAACGCACCCGTCCTGGTGCCCCCCGCTGCCAGAGAAGCCCTCTTGATCTACGTCGCTGCTACCACTCAGGTGGTCAGCGCCGCGATCGTGGTCGAGAGACGAGAAGAGGGGCATGCATTGCCCGTCCAGAGACCGGTCTACTTCATCAGTGAGGTACTGTCCGAGACCAAGATCCGCTACCCACAAATTTAGAAGCTACTGTACACGGTAATTCTGACGCGGCGAAAGTTGCGACACTACTTCGAGTCTCATCCGGTAACTGTGGTGTCATCCTTCCCCCTCGGGGAGATCATCCAGTGCTGAGAGGCCTCGGGTAGGATTGCAAAGTGGGCGGTGGAAATCATGGGCGAGACAATCTCGTTCGCCCCTCGGAAGGCCATCAAGTCCCAAGTCTTGGCAGACTTTGTGGCTGAATGGGTCGACACCCAGCTTCCGGTAGCTCTGATCCAACCGAAACTCTGGACCATGTTTTTCGATGGGTCGCTGACGAAAACAGGGGCAGGCGCGGGCCTACTCTTCATCTCGCCCCTCGGGAAGCACCTCCGCTAGGTGCTGCGCCTCCATTTCCCGGCGTCCAACAACGTGGCTGAGTACGAGGCTCTGGTCAACGGGTTGCGCATCGCCATCGAGCTAGGGGTCCGACGCCTCGACGCTCGCGGTGACTCGCAGCTTGTCATCGACCAAGTCATGAAGAAATCCCACTACCGCGACCCAAAGATGGAAGCCTACGGCGACGAGGTTCGGCGCCTGGAAGACAAGTTCTACGGGCTCAAGGTCAACCACGTCACCCGGCGGTACAACGAGACTGCAGACGAGCTGGCGAAGATAGCTTCGGGGCGGATAGCGGTTCCCCCGGATGTCTTCTCCCGAGACCTACATCAACCCTCGGTCAAGTCCAGCGACACGACCGAGCCCGAGGCACCCTCGGCTCCGCCCAAGGCACCCCCAACTACCGAGGGAGAGACCCTGCGCATCAAGGAAGAGCGGAATGGGGTCATGCCTAACCGGGACTGGCAGACCCTGTACCTGCAATATCTCCACCGAGGAGAGCTGCCCCTCGATCGAGCCGAAGCTCGGCGACTGGCGCGGCGCGCCAAGTCATTCGTCTTGCTGGGTGACGGGAAGGAGCTCTACCACCGCAGCCCCTCCGGCATCCTCCAGCGATGCATATCCATCGCCGAAGGCCAGGAACTCTTACAAGAAATACACTCGGGGGCTTGCAGTCACCACGCAGCGCCTCGAGCCCTTGTTGGAAACGCTTTCTGACAAGGTTTCTACTGGCCGACCGCGGTGGCCGACACCACTAGAATTGTCCGCACCTGCCAAGGGTGTCAGTTCTACGCAAGGCAGACGCACCTACCCGCTCAGGCTCTGCAAACAATACCCATCACCTGGCCGTTTGCTGTGTGGGGTCTGGACCTCGTCGGTCCCTTGCAGAAGGCACCCGGGGGCTACACGCACCTACTGGTCGCCATCGACAAATTCTCCAAGTGGATCGAGGTCCGACCCCTAAACAGCATCAGGTCCGAACAGGCGGTGGCGTTCTTCACCAACATCATCCATCGCTTTGGGGTCCCGAACTCCATCATCACCGACAACGGCACCCAGTTCACCGGCAGAAAGTTCTTGGACTTCTGCGAGGATCACCACATTCAGGTGGACTGGGCCGCCGTGGCTCACCCCGTGACGAATGGGCAGGTAGAGCGTGCCAACGGCATGATTCTGCAAGGACTCAAGCCGAGGATCTACAACGACCTCCACAAGTTCGGCAGGCGATGGATGAAGGAACTCCCCTTGGTGGTCTGGAGCCTGAGGACGACGCCAAGTCGAGCCACGGGCTTCACGCCGTTCTTTCTAGTCTACGGGGTCGAGGCCATCTTGCCCACAGACTTAGAATACCGTTCCCCAAGGACGAGGGCCTACAACGACCGACACAACCAGACCAACCGAGAAGACTCACTGGACCAGCAGAAAGAGGCTCGGGACGTGGCCTTACTACACTCAGCGCGGTATCAGCAGTCCCTGCGACGCTACCACGCCCAAGGGGTTCGGTCCCGAGACCTCCAGATGGGCAACTTGGTGCTTTGACTACGACAAGACGCCCGAGGGCGGCACAAGCTCACGCCTCCCTGGGAAGGGCCATTCATCATCGCCAAGGTTTTGAAGCCCGGGACATACAAGCTGGCCAACAGTCAAGGCGAGGTCTACAGCAACAGTTGGAACATCCGACAGCTACGTCGCTTCTACCCTTAAGATGTTTTCAAGCCGTTCATATACCTCATTTACATATGAAGTCTAACCATCAAGGAAGGGACGGCTTTGCCTCGGCAAAGCCCGACCCTCCCTCGGGGGCAAGAAGGGACAAACCCCCTCTGCGTCAAAATTTTCCTCAAAAAAAGTCTTTCGGCAAGAACATTTTTCGCGTTTTTCGACTACTTCGATGGTGGGATCCTGAAAACGATGGAGTACACGTAAGCAGGCAAGGCTGACCGAGCCGAGGGACTCCTACGCCTCCGGGATACGGATACCTCACTCATCACCTTCTGCGATAAGTAACTCGTGCTCGGATAAACGGTTCCGCTGACCGAATAAGTCTTAACGCTCGAAGACTCTTCTGCCGAAATGATTTTTCGTGCCATCTCGACCATGTCGATAAAAGAATCTTACAGACGAGTAAGAGTACACGTAAGCGGCAAGGCCGACCGAGCCGAGGGACTCCTACGCCTCCGGGATACGGATACCTCACTCATCACCTTCCTTGAGAAGTAACTCTCGCTCGGATGAACGATTCTGCCACCGACAAGCAAGTCTTGATACTCGAAACAAGGGGAAAAGAAACACAGCTTTACAACACGACGACAGTATGTTTGGGCCTCGGTGGCCGCAAAAAACATATGCTTACTACAGGCGAACCGATGCTGCAGGCTCAGATGTCGATGGAGAGGGAGCAGCAGCACCCTCGGCGTCAACTCCACCTTCGGCGAAGTCCGACCGAGCCTCGGACGGCAACACGGGCGGAGGATCTCCGCACCGAAGGACGACGTCAGCACCACGCCCGGGCCATCGCTGCCAGGGTCTCCTCCAGGAACCCGGCCCGAGCAGACGGCTCGGCCGGCCACCCTGAAGTCTCAGCCAGCCGTCCCCTGAGGACACCAGCCCGGCTCGTGGCCTCGGCAACCCGACTCCGGCGTTGGTCCCGGCCAAGCCCCGGCCGACGAAGCTCCCTTTTTCGAGCCAACTCTGCCTCTGTCCGTGCTGGTACCGCTGCCTCCGGCTCCGGCTCACCGCAGAGCAGCCGAGGGTTTCTTTAACTAAGCAAGAGAAGCCTCGGGCGCAAGGCCGACCGAGCCGAGGGATTCCTACGCCTCCGGGATACGGATACCTCACTTGTCACCTTCCGCACAGAGCAACTCACATTTGGTTAAGCGGTTCGGCTAGCCGACAGGCGAGTCCCGGTGCTCAAAAATGAGGGAAAAACATGGAATTACACCCAAAAATACCTACATGTTCAGGCCCCGACAGCCACAATGAACATGCGCCAGCACTCAAGGTGCCATTACAAACGGAACTCCGGTTCCGTTCCCGCGGGTGTGAACAACCTCTATACCAGGAGGCCCGCGGGACGACGAACTCCAAGCGGCTCACCGCCGCCCGCTCCGGCAGCAGCAACAACGACCTCTGCTCTGAAGTGGCCAAACAGCAGCAGCGATGACCTCAGGGCGGACGCTGCTGCGACGAGCTCCTCGCCCACATCCCCACTCGGGGGGCAAGGACAAGCTATCAAAGCCAAAGAGCCGAAGGCCCAGAGCGCGGATGGTGGCGACGATCTCGTCGGCAACGAGGACTTCTTCAGCCGCCACCACCTCAACGTCGACGACGGCAGCCATCTGCCCACCGGCAGATCCCCACTCGGATCCTCCTGGACAGGCGAAGCACCGACCTCCGCGCAAGAGGCGTCGTACCGGAGCAAAGGCAGGACAGCCCAAGAACACGAATGCCGCCCTAGCAGCGCGCGACGTCTTGGGCGGCCCTCCGGTGCACGCGGCGCGGCAACCGCTCATACGACGGGAGGGGGCACCGGGAGCCGAGCCAGAGCCAGCTGAGCCAGCGAGCCCAACACACTGAAGCTGACGACGCTCGCGGCCGACCAACCCCTCGTTGTCGAAGTCCGCCCCTTCCGCTAGGCCAGTGAGCACCCTCTCCCTTGAATGCTAAAGGAGAGGGTGACCCACGAGCCCGTGCGGGAGGTAGAGCTCTGGCTCAGCCCGCCCTTTGCCCCAGCAAGGATGATGAAGATCCTTGAAGCTGAGGGAGGGGCAGAGGCCACAGCCCGACTCGCTTCTCCCCACCATCGAACTGGTGGTCACCGTCTTGGGTGACCACCAGCGAGGGGATGCAGCCGGGCTGCCTGATGAAAATCCTTGAAGCCGAACCATGGCTGAAAGGTACCAACATCTGCGAAGTTGTGTTCCTCCAACGACAGCAAGACCAAAGCGACACAAGCGCTCCCCATCCGGGGCTCGGAAGGTGGAAGGAAGCGATACATGGAGTGCGAAGACATGGTTGCCATCCAAGGGGGTCACCCTCCTTTTAAAGGCGACTCTCCCTACTTGCGCCCTCAGCCGTCGCGGACTGAGTCTTCTCCAACACGCTCCAAGGTCCTCCCCCTACGACATGGGGGCTGGGTCCCACGCGTCATGCAAGCTGCCCCAGGACAGAAGGAGCCAAACCGCCGTGCGTGGAGCACACAATGGCCCAGTGGTTACAAGCATTCCTCCACTATAACCCGGACCAGCGGGAGAAAAAGCGGACCACCATGCAGGCGGCATGCAACCGCACCAAGAGGGCGCACCCTTCCGACTTCGCCGCGTCCAGCATAGAGGCCCAGGCCCACACGTCATGTAACCGGCGCACCGGTTACTACGTGCGAGAAACTGCACCGCCAATCGCGCCAGTCCCACGCCTCCTCGACTGTCGAACCGGTGCCGCAACTCGAGGCAACCCTGCGCACGGCCCAGCAGTGCCAACCAGGCACGCCGGTCATGGGTCAGTCAGCCGCGGGAGAAGGGGCGACGGTCGATACGACCAAAAATGGGCCGGCAGTAATGGCGATGGCAGGCGGGCGAAAGCAGCAGTCAAATCATCTGCAGGCTCATGTCCCCTCCTGGAACAACGAGAGAACCCTCTCCCACGGCGTGAAGACGAGGCGCCCGTGTTCCGTTCCTCGAACGGCTCGCGCACGCACAACGGCTGCCCCGCGAACCACTCGTCCCATCGCATTAACTCTGCGGCAGGGCAGGCGGTACCTTTGGCAGGCAAAGCGGGCGACGCTTCACCTCCGCCATAATGACCGAATCAAAAAGGTACGCCACGACGTTCGATTTCGTATCCTTTTCCACTTCCTCTTTCTCTCTCTTGCCACAGGGACCGGGAAAGGGGATACTTCGAAAGGGATCCTTCTCCACGAAGGAAACGGGCCCCGAGCCCCCCTACTGATCAGAGGTTCGAAGGCTGGCCCCTCGGAAGGGTTCGACAGCCGCCTCAGAGCACTCGGGCTCCGCGCCCACTACTGGTCAGAGGTTCGAAGGCTGGCCCCTCGAAAGGGTTCAACAGCCGCCTCAGGCCACTCGGGCTCCGTGCCCATTACTGATCAGGGGTTCGTAGGCTGGCCCCCGAAGGGTTCGACAACCGCCTCAGAGCACGCAGAGCGAGGGATGACCCTGGGTACGTTCGATACATAACCAAGGCTCGGGCTATGCTCCCGAGGTACCCTAGGACATTTCCAAGACCGGCAGGAACGATTTTCGTAACGGAATCCCACCAGAGGGAGGCATCGAGCCCTCGGACCCCGTAAAAAGGGGACCAGGTCCGGCGAATCACCCGCAGGTACTTTTGGAGCGCGCCTCCGGGCCACTAGCCAACCCCTAACGAATGGGGCATGGGCGTCCACTCGGATTACCCGCTAGCAACTCACTGGAGACACCATGTTCGGCGCCCTCCGAGGGCAGCATGGCGCTTTCCCCCCCTCCTCCTTGCGGAAAGGCGACACAGGGGCGTATGAAAAAAGCCGAGTCTGTTCTTGACCGTCCTCTCGCTCTGTGCGAAGGCTTGGGGGCTGCTCTCGCAAACCCGGCTCCGGCCAAACCGTTGACAGCGTCAACATACCAGCCCGAGAACTTGGGACTCGACTATGAACCCGGGCTACGACCAGTTCGCATGAGGGAACGACCAAACCGGCCGAGCCATCACGAAAGGCACTAAGACCTCGAAGGAGTCAAAACACTCCTCCGAGGCCATGGGGGCTACACCCGACGGGTGCGCTCGCGCGCACCCACCGGAACAAAATGCAACCGAGAAAGGCCAGTCCCCTTGCAAAAAAGTGCGACAAAAGCCTCCAAGCCAGTGCCAACACTCCCTTCGAGGCTCGGGGGCTTCTATCGGGGACCATAATTAGGGGTACCCCAAGACTCCTAATCTCAGCTGGTAACCCCCATCAGCACAAAGCTGCAAAGGCCTGATGGGCGCGATTAAGGTCAAGGCTCAGTCCACTCAAGGGACACGATCTCGCCTCGCCCGAGCCTAGCCTCGGGCAAAGGCAGCCGACCTCGGAGGATTCACGTCTCGCCCGAGGGCCCCCTTAAGCAACGGACACACCTTCGGCTCGCCCGAGGCCCAGTCTTCGCAGAGAAGCAACCTTGGCCAGATCACCACGCCAACCGACCGTATCGCAGGAGCATTTAATGCAAGGATCGCCTGACATCTTATCCTGACGCGCTCTTCAGTCAACAGAGCCGAAGTAACCGCAGTCACTTCGCCGCTCCACTGACCGACCTAACAGGAATATAGCACCACCTGCCCTGCTCCGACTGCTGTGCCACTCGCCAGAGTGAGGTTGACAGCGGCTAAGTCCAGCCTCGGGTGACATAGGAAGCTCCGCCTCGCCCGACCCCAGGGCTCGGACTCGGCCTCGGCTCCAGAAGACGACGAACTCCGCCTCACCCGACCCCTGGGCTCGGACTCGGCCTCGACTCCAGAAGACGACGAACTTCGCCTCGCCCGACCCAAGGGCTCGAACTCGGCCTCGGCTCCAGAAGACGAAGAACTCTGCCTCGCCCGACCCCAGGGCTCGGACTCAACCTCGACCTCGGAGGAATCGCCACCTCGCCCAAACTCGGGTTCGGACCAGCCACGTCGCCAGGAGGGCCATCATTACCCTACCCCTAGCTAGCTCAGGCTACGGGGAACAAGACCGGCGTCCCATCTGGCTCGTCCCAGTAAACAAGTAATGATGACACCTCGCACGCTCCATGACGGCGGCAGCTCCCAACCTCTTATGTCAGCAAGGAGACGTCAGCGTGGACCCGACAGCCCCAACAGCTGTACTTCCGCAGGGCTCCAGCGCTCCTCCGACGACCACGACATCACATGAACAGGGTGCCAAAACCTCTCCGACTGCCACGACGACATGTACTTAGGGCTCTAACTCCTCTCTGCTAGACACATTAGCACACTGCTACACCCCCCATTGTACACCTGGGCCCTCTCCTTACATCTATAAAAGGAAGGTCCAGGGCTCTCATACGGAGAGGTTTGCCGCACGGGAGAACGGACCGGCGCATAAGGCTCTCGCTCTCTCTCACTCACTCCTGCGCGAACGCTTGTAACCCCCTACTGCAAGCGCATCCAGCCGCCCTGGGCGTAGGACAACACGAAGGCCGCGGTTTCCCCTCGCTGTTCTCCCCCTTTGTGTCCCGTCTCGCGCCGACCCATCTGGGCTGGGGCACGCAGCGACAATTTACTCGTCGGTCCAGGGACCCCCCGGGGTCGAAACGCCGACAACTAGATTGAAACTTAAATGCTTAATATAAATGCGGAAACTTAAAGAGCAAAGTAGAGAAGCAAACTCTCGTGGATGACGCTGGTATTTTTACCGAGGTACCTGGAACCACGCAAGGTCCCGACTAATCCTCGTTGGTGCCCCTACGCAAAGGGAAGCCCACGCGAGGGCCAAGCACCACGGTCGAGTAACTATGTAGAGAGCCGCGGGCCTTCTCCACGCGCAAGTGGTGCTCCGCTTCCGGCTCCTCTCGGACGCTTCCCGCCATCTCCACTATCGAGCTTCTGGCCGAAAACGCCGCGGGCCTCGTTCCCTCCGGTACACGGTGGCGGCCGTGACACAAACGCGGTTGTCACGGTCTCGCAAGACTCTCGCCCCACTCGGTACAATTACATCAGCTCACGCAAGAGCCGAGGGGTTGTGTGGTTTTACAAAACTCACTCAACTAACTAGGGTTCACCTAGAGCAAGCGCTAAAGCGGTCTAACTAACCTAAGCACTTCGCAAAGCACCTACGCTAATCACCGAGTGATTCTATTAAGCACTTGGGTGTTTGAGCTCTTGGAAATATGCACTATGTGTCTTGGTATGTTGCTTGGGCTCCCACACTTGAGAATGGCCGGTTGGGGTGGTATTTATAGCCTCCAATCCCCAAACTAGCCGTTGGACAGAAAGCAGCAGCTTTCTGTCGTCGGGTGCACCGGACAGCCACTGTGCAGTGTCCAGTGCACGCCACGTCAGCCGACCGTTGGCGCCTGTAGCAGTCGACCGTTGGATCCGACTGTTGCCGTCTGTCCGGTGCACACCGGACAGTCTGGTGCCGACTGTCCGGTGCTCCACCGGACAGACCGGTGCTACAGCCAAAGAGCACCTGTCTGTGGCCTCTCTGCGCAGACTGTCCGGTTGTCCACCGGACAGGTCCTGTTCACTGTCTAGTGCGCCACCAGGCGCTGGCTGACAGCCCTCTTCAAGGTTCCTTTGTTGATTTCTTTGGGCTTCTTTTGTTCTTGAGTCTTGGACTTTTCTTGGATCTTCTTAATGTCTTCTTTTGAGGTGTTGCTTTCCTCAATTCCTTAGTCCAAGTAAATGTTGCATCCTATGAACTACAAACACAAACACTTGAAAACTTATTAGTTCACGGATTGTGTTGTTCATCAAACACCAAAACTCAATTAGCCAAATGGCCCGGGGTCCATTTTCCTTACAATCCACCAAATTCAGGTGTTACCCTCTCTTTTCCTTGCTTTTCTTTTCTTTTTCCTAAATAGCGAAGAGTTATTTAGCTTTATATATGTTTAGGCCTAGTGAAATAAAACCCTAAAAAGGGGGTCCTTGATTGTTGCATAGCATGTCGAGGCATGTTTTTCCTTCGCGATGGTGCATTTATTCAAACTTAGGAAGTATGTTTGAATTGAATTCAAAACTAAAGCATGTTTTCAACAAAAGAACTAAAGGAAGAAAAAAATAAAATAAAAGGGAAAGCCTTCCCAGCCCCTTGGCCGGCCTGCCCCCAAGGCCCACTCGGCGCCCTTAGCCGTGCGGCCCAGCGCCCCTCCCGCGGCCCACCTCGCGCGCGCTGCCCCCCCTCGGCCCAGCTATCCCGCGCGTGCTTCCCCTCCTACGGCCCAGCTCGCCTTCGTCGGCCTGCCCCGGCCCACGTGCATTCCCAAACCCTAGCGTGCGCGTCCCACCACAGCCCAGCAGCCGTGCCCTTCCCCAGCCGCCGTCACGCCTGCGCAGTTGCCGCGCTCGCCCGCCGGCGCAGGCGCCGAGCCCAGCCCCACCTTGCTTGGACACGCCCCGCGCCCGGCCACCCGGCGCGCTCCTAGCCACGCTCAGCCGCCACCACGCCCCTGCTCGTCGTGCGCGCGTGGAAGACGGGAATCGTGGTCACGTTCTCGCCCACGATGCAGGGAAATCCGATGTCGGTGCTCACGCTCGACCATAGCTAAAACCGCCCCACTATTCTTCTTCCCCGCAAAACCACTCCTCTCTCCCTCTCCTTGCACTTGCCCGCGCCGCAGCCGCGCCCAGCGCGCTCGCCCACGCGTGCAGCCACGCGCTCGCCCGAGCCTCGACGCTGCCCGCATCGCACGTCCCGCGCCCAGCCGCGTCGCGCGCCCAGCGCGATCGCGCACGCCCTCCATGCCACGTCGCGCGCGCCTGTCCAGCGCATCCCGCAGCCGCCGTCGCGCAGCCCGCATGCCTCACTGTCGCCTAGCCGAAGCCTCGACACCATGAGCCTACGCAGCATCTTCGTCGTGCATCTGCATCTCACCGTCGTCCGTCGAGCCCATGTCGTTCGTCACCGTTCGCCTATGGTAAGCCCCCTCGTCCGAACCATATGCAAACTCCCTTGCTGTCGCATGATCTGCGCCGCGCGCAACACGTCTGTTTGCGCATGGTTCACGAGTTGTCGCACGTGTCGTCATGCGTCGTTCGCGTGCTATCCGTGCGCATCGTCGTTCGTGCAAATCGCTGTTTACACGCTTTAGTAAAATCATTTCGCTATATCGTTCACGTTAAATAATTGATTGCTTGTTTAGTTGTGTATTATTAAAATAACAATTCGATCGAACCTAATTAATGATTTTAATTATGCGTGTGTAGATACCTGTTAGTGTGTGTACGCCAACTTAAATGTCGTGTTTAACGCGTAGTTAGTATGAATACGACGTGATTTAACAGTACCAGTGTATCGTGTTGTTTATAAGTTCATTATAGGTTTAAACGTATTGAGTCTCATGCGTCATAACTCGTTCGGTCACATCAACTCTAGCGACGTCAATTTCATATTAGGAACATTGTTTGGTCGCGAAACAGGTTTATTTAAGTAATGAATTGATTATTTACCTGTTAGTTATTAGAATAACTAATTTATCATTTTAACTTACGCTTTATAAATATATGATATTGTGATTAATGACTACATAAATGTTTTAAATTTAATACTTGTCTAGTATAGAGGCGACATCTATGTAGTAGTTCTCGTTTGCGCATCAGCGTGCTATTCGCGTGCGTAGTCGTGTTGGCTCGCGCGTGTCGCGCGCTGTTGTGCACATTGTTTCGCGTACGCGCAGCATGTCGTCGGGGTCCCGATGACATCCGTCTACCCCCCTCCCCTAGACGACATCCGTCTATCCCTAGACAACTTCCGTCTATCCCTAGACAACTCCTGTCTACCCCCCCGGTCTACCTCGTCTATCTCCCTGCGCTAATTAATTTCCTATTTAATTGTCGGTCAGTAAACTGAATACTCAATCGGATTAAAATTATGATTTTAGTCAGGCGATTGTAAATAGGTGGTAATATGATTTTAACAATTTAGATGTGGTATTTAATACGTATTTAGTGTTTAGTATAAACACGATGTCTATTAGCGACTCTTGTGAGTCGTGCACGTCGTTGCACTGTCTACGCGCTGTTCGCACGTGTGACGCTCGCCGTCGCCGCGTTGTTCGTGCGTATAGTTCATGCGTTATTCTCGTGTTGTCGCGTGTGTCGCGCGTGCGGTTCGCACGCGTCGTCACACGTCGTTGCGTGCGTCGCGGGTGCCAATTACTCATGTCGCTCGCCTTGCCGCGCATCGTTCGCACGTATCTCGCGCGTCGATGACGCGGGTCGCACGACGTCTGCTCATGATAATAAGTTGCTTTTGCTTACAGACACTCAGGTTAATAACATTAATTCGTCAAGTCATATTTCTTAGAAATTAACTTAAGGTTCGCTCGACTAATATTTATTAGACTAATATTTCAATTAGGTTAAATGTGTAGTGTTTATCTCGCGCTTTTATAATAAACATTAACTGGGCTAATATTAGTTTAACTTATTTTTCTTTAATTAACACTTGTTTAGTATAAACCCGTCACCGATTTAGCTTTTCTCGTCTGTCGCGCATGCTGTTCAGCACACGGTTGCGTGTTGCTTCGCGCATCGTTCACGTGCTGTCTGCGCGTTGTTCATGTGTGACGTGCTCGTGGTCGCGTGCTGAGTCGTGCGTCAGTCGCGCAGGTCGCGCGCACTGTTCGTGTGTCGTCAGCATGCTATATCGCGCGTGTCCGCGTGTCGTCTGCACGTTGTCGTATTGTTTTGTGCGTTGTAAATTCACCTCGCTTAGAATCTCTCGTGCTAATTATATTAGTTATTTATTAGACAGTTGATGGTGTAGCACGTTTAATTAAAACTAAATAGCCGTTATAATTTATATTTTGTCATGTCGAATTAAATGTCCTAATTATTACTTGCGTAGCGTAAACGTTACGACTTCTCGATCGTAGCTCCGCCTATCGTGTTTCTTACCCTCGCGTAACCGTAGAAGCGCTCTCTATTTTATATTGCTCGTTTTTATGATGTTTTATCTTGTATGGTGTAATGTTCTTATGCATATGTATATGTTTGTTTGCTTGTGCCTGTTCGTCTTCGCTTCGTGTTACGATTAGATCACGATTCGTTTCCAAGCTTCGAGGAATCGACGATTAAGCGTTGACGACCAAGTGATCTAGCTTTTCGAGTTCTACAGAGTTGAAGACCCTGAGCATCTGTTTGGTGAAGGCAAGTGTCCTCTGACCCATTATGTCCTATCTACATATAATTCACTGTCTCGCATTACTTGATTGAAACCTAAGGATTGACTAGCTTTGTATTTACCTTGTTCTTGATTACCTTTTGGGTTATCATGGTTAGCATCTTGCTTCTACTTTACTTTAATCAATGAACATGATGTGAACATTTATGATACGATACTGTTATCCTGATTATGTGGATGCTCTTGTGATACATTAGGGGGCTCGGGCCATTTTCCTGAGTACCTCTCCGTAAGGACCTGTTCGTGGAGTGACCACCCGGGATAACAATGCAGCCATGAGGATGGAATGGGACGCCCTTAGCTGATTAATTAGATGAACCTAGGGGTGTAGTTGGTATTGCCGGAGGGCCGTCAATGGGGGCTAGAGCGTAGTGCTCGCTCTGCCAAGGTGGAGTGCTGAGGTTCATTCGATTTGGTTTTGTTAGTCACCCACCTTGGGGAGGTGTACTGCGTTTGTACGACTTGCGAAACCTAACAAGCAACTATGCACCAGGGGAGTCTTTGTAAAGGCTACATAGTGATACCCTGCTAGGCCACCTAGGTAGTGGTCAATGGAGATTAGCTCTCCCCGAGCAGAAAGGAAATCATGACTCGTGGGTAAAGTGTGTGACCTCTGCAGAGGATTAGAAACTGATATATCAGCCGTGCTCACAGTTATGAGCGGCCTTGGGATCCTCTTTGATTAGAGATACAGATGGTTTGATATACAATGGTTCTATTTATTATTTTGGTTCGATAATGATAATGATGTTTCCTCGATGAAGAAATGGTTCACAGGTTGGCTATTACTAAAACTTGGCTTCTACTAAAAATAAATATCTGACCAACTAAAAGCAACTGCTTGAGCTTAACTCCACATAAAGCTAGTCCACCTCAGCCAAACGGGACATTTGCTGAGTACGTTGATGTGTACTCACCCTTGCTTTCATAAAACACCAGGTTGCCTTTGGTGCAATCTATGCTTAGGTAAAGAAGAAGGCATCGAGGCGGATCTTCAGGAGTTCCAGGACATCGATGAGTTCGAGGAATTAGGCTAGCGACCTCCCCCAGTCAGCTGCCTATGGTGGGTTAAATTACGTTTTGATTCTGTGTACTTTGATTTATATTATGTAAATGACTCTAGTCTTTAATATTATTACTTACTCTTTATTGTTATTCGAAGCATTGTGCCATGATGAGTCATTTATGTAATCGCTGTGTACGTGAATTTCTGATCCTGGCACGTACATGGTCCGCATTCGGTTTACCTTCCAAAACCGAGTGTGACATAAATGGTATCAAAGCCATGCTGACTGTAGGACCGCTGACCTATAGTAGCATTGGCCGTTTTAAGGACTTATTGATTATTACTTCACCTCATCCTTGATTCTGCTTCAAAATATTAGTCATCTCGACTAATTCTATGTTGTGCTCCTATATGCCCCCTTGCCAAAAGTATTTTATTCTAGTATGATCTATACTTCTCTCAATCCATTAGATCTGATCTCAGTCTTGTGCTTGCGACATCTTTGTAGATGCCCCCTAACCATAACCTTCTTGTCTTTTTGGGATTCTTTCCTCCTTTGTCATTAAATTGCTACCATCTAGCGAACTCTAGTTCTTTGGTATTGACATGCTTATATCCCTTTAATACTCTTGTTTCAAATACTTGCCTCTAAATTTCTACTGCCTACTTAAACATTTCAGTTTATATGTCCGTGACCTTCCTGTCTTTTGAGACCTTTTCCTTTTCTGTTGTTAAGTCGCTATCTTTTGACAATTTCTTGTCTCTTGGTATTGGTATGCTCATCTCCTTGAAATCTTACATACTCTCATCTTTTTATATGCTTACCTTTTATATCCAATGTCTATTTAAAACATTTTAGTTTACATGTCCTTGACTACCCTTGTTTCTTAATGATCCATGAGCGGTCATTTTATTTTGCACATCCTTGGTGACCTCGTTGTTCCTTGTAACTTCCTTGGGTAATGAATTTTTACTTCAACCCTTATGTTGGAACCATACCTATCTTACCCTTGATTATTTTCTCCACTTCGCCACTTCGCGAGTCTTGCCTTAACTCTATCCTTGATTATGCTTTCACGATTATCATCTTTATCCTTATCACCTCTATATCTTACCTTGATGTTTATCTTATACCGGCCCTTTAAAATATCTTCTTTTCCATCTCAATCTGAGTATTGTATTGTACCTACCTTCCCTTGGTCGTATCCTCTTCTGTGTCGCTTGCGAGTTTTTAACTCTATCCTTTGTTGTGCTTTTGCTCTTCATTGCCTTTACCCTTCTCATCACTCTATCCTACCTTGGTAATTACATTATGTTCGTTATCTAAAATCTCCAATCTCCTATCTCAATGTGAGAGCGATGTTTTACTTATCTTACCCTTGGCAATATCCTCCTCCTTACCGCGTGTAAGCTATGATGTAACTCCATACTTTATTGTACTTATACCACCGGCCCTTCTATGCCTTTATCTCTTCTCTTATACCCTTGTCTGTTATCGCCTTTGACCCTTGCGATATTGTGATCTTCTACCTAAAATGCTCACCTTGAACTTGTCCTTTAAAAGCTTCCCCTTTCCTTCAACCCAGTTTAAGAGTTGCGAGTTACCTATCGCTCCCCTAATCTCTTTTCCCTCCTTGTCGCCTTACAAGTTTTGTCTTAATTCCATCCCTTGTTGTGTTTATTTTTCTATGACCGTCCCCTTATCATCCATCGATCCCTCCTTGATACTTACCTTTATTCTTGCTCTTTAAAAATCTCCTCTCTTCCACCTCAACTTGAGAGTGGCAATTTACCTATATGGCCCTTGGACGTACCCTCTCCTCTTCCACTTGCAGGACCAATCTTAACTTCATCCTTTGTGGTACTTATATCTTTTGTCTTATGCCTATCTACCTCCTCTCCTACATCCTTGTCCGTTATTACCTTTAAAACCCTCGTAATACCTATGCCCTTGTATTCCTTCTTACCTTGAACCTACCCTTTTAAGCCTCCTCTTTTACATCCCTGTTCGAGGATAATGCCTCATCTATCTCATCATTGACTGCTCCCCCTTCTTTGACGCCTTACAAGTCTTGTCTAAAATACATCTTTGGTTGTGTGTTTGACTATTATCACCTTAACCCTTGTCATCCCTTGATTTTTACTTTGATGCTTATCATGTACCCATATTTTAAAGCCGCCTCTCCCATTTCATTTCAAGAGTGATGCCTTATCCATCCCGCTCTTGTTCGTTCCCTTTTCCTCCGTCGCGTTGCAAGTCTTAGCTTTTGCTCGATATCACCCTTACCTTCCTAATATCTTGATCTTTCCATGATGCTTATCATATGCCTACCTTTTTAAATATCATCTTTTCCCTTTCATTTTGAGAATGGTGTTTTACCTATCCTGACCTTGGATGCATTCTCTCCCTTGCCGGTTACAATCCTTACTTCAGCTTCATCTTTTACTATGCTCATGCCCCTATCCTGCATGTCTTATATTTCCCCTTGTCTTTCGAGGGCCTTAGAATAGTTTCCCCTTGGTAAGGAAAGACCACCATTTAATTAAAAGTTATGTATAGCAACAAGATGTTTGTTGTTGTATGCTTGTGCTGTTTGTCTTTGTGTTATGACTGATTTGCTTCTTTGTGATGAGTGTTGGTGTGTTGTGGCCCCTGGGTCCGCAATGGCATCCGTTTACTAGCTGAGTGCAGTAGAGTTAAGTAGCTGGGTGCTCTCCCTTCTCTCTCTTTAAGCCATATGTGCTTACCTTTTCTATCTATACTCTTCCCTTTTGCACCTATCCGGTTGGCATCCTGCAACCTCTCATAATCAGTCAAGATTAGAGTCGGCAGCATCTTCATCAAGTGCGTATCAACGCTCCTGTTAAGGGGGTTAGTCGCTAACTCCAGTGAAAATGCGATCAACATAAACCAACAAGGTTAGAGTGGCGCAATGGAAGCATGCGTGGATCCTAACCCTAGGTCCAGAAGATCCTCAAGAACTGCATCAGTGGGTCATGAACATCTGAAGGTCAAAGCAACAAGTGCACAAGTTAAAGTTGCCAGAGTCAAAGTTGAGTTACAAGAAGCTATGAAAGACCGATGAACCAATCTCATTTTCTTGCTAGCCTCTTCTTGAATCTCGAGGACGAGATTCCTGTTAAGGGGGTTAGATCTGTAACACCCAAAATTTGGGGGTATAAAATTTCTTCTCTAATATCCACCAAATTCAGGTGTTACCCTCTCTTTTCCTTTCTTTTCTTTTCTTTTTCCTAAATAGCGAAGAGTTATTTAGCTTTATATATGTTTAGGCATAGTGAAATAAAACCCTAGAAAGGGGGGTCCTTGATTGTTGCATAGCATGTCGAGGCATGTTTTTCCTTCACGATGGTGCATTTATTCAAACTTAGGAAGTATGTTTGAATTGAATTCAAAACTAAAGCATGTTTTCAACAAAAGAACTAAATGAAAAAAAAAATAAAATAAAAAGGAAAGCCTTCCTAGCCCCCCCTGTGGCCGGCCTGCCCCTAAGGCCCACTCGGCAACCCCAGCCGTGCGGCCCAGCGCCCCTCCCACAGCCCACCTCGCGCGCGCTGCCCCCTGGCCCAGCTATCCCGCGCGTGCTTCCCCTCCCGCGGCCCAGCTCGCCTGCACCGGCCTGCCCCGGCCCACGCACATTCCAAAACCCTAGCGCACGCACGGTCCACCTCAGCCCAGCATCCGCGCCCTTCCCCAGCTTCCACCGCGCCTGCGCAGTTGCCGCGCTCGCCCGCAGGCACCACACCTTGCCCCGCCTGGCCCGGCCACGCCCCGCGCCCGGCCGCTCGGCGCGCTCCTAGCCGCGCTCAGCCGCCACCACGCCCCTGCTCGTCGTGCGCGCGTGGAAGACGGGAATCGTGGTCACGTTCTCGCCCACGACGCAGGGAAATCTGATGTCGGTGCTCACGCTCGGTCATAGCTAAACTGCCCCACTATTCTTCTTCCTCGCAGAACCACTCCTCTCTCCCTCTCCTTGCGCTTGCCAGCGCCGCAGCCGTGCGCTCGCCCGAGCCTCGGCGCTGCCCGCGTCGCACGCCCCGCGCCCAACCGCGTCGCGTGCCCAGCGCCGCTCGCGCGCGCTCTCCATGCCGCGTCGCGCACGCCTGTCCAGCGCATCCCGCAATCGCCGTCGCGCAGCCCGCATGCCTCACTGTCGCCTAGCCGAAGCCTCGACACTGTGAGCCTACGCAGCACCTTCGTCGTGCGTCTGCGTCTCGCCGTCGTCCGTCGAGCCCATGTCGTTCGTCACCGTTCGCCTGTGGTAAGCCCCCTCATCCGAACCATATGCAAACTCCCTCGCTGTCGCATGATCCGCGCCACGCGCAGCACGTCTGTTTGCGCATGGTTCACAAGTTGTCGCACATGTCGTCATGCGTCGTTCGCGTGCTGTCCGTGCGCGTCGTTCGTGTAAATCGTTGTTTACACGCTTTAGTAAAATCATTTCGCTATATTGTTCACATTAAATAATTGATTGCTTATTTAGTTGTGTATTATTAAAATAACAATTCAATCGAACCTAATTAATGATTTTAATTATGCGCGTGTAGATACCTGTTAGTGTGTACGCTAACTTAAATGTCGTGTTTAACGCGTAGATAGTATGAATATGACGTGATTTAGCAATACCCATGTATCGCATTGTTTATAAGTTCATTATAGGTTTAAATGTATTGAGTCTCATGCGTCGTAACTCGTTCGGTCACGTCAACTCTAGCGGCGTCAATTTCATAGTAGGAACATTGTTTGGTCGCGAAACAGGTTTTTTAAGTAATGAATTGATTATTTACCTGTTAGTTATTAGAATAACTAATTTATCATTTTAACTTATGCTTTATAAATATATGATAGTGTGATTAATGACTACACAAATGTTTTAAATTTAATACTTGTCTAGTATAGAGGCGACATCTATGTAGTAGTTCTCGTTTGCGCGTCAGCGTGCTATTCGCGCGTAGTCGTGTTGACTTGCGCGTGTCGCGCGCTGTTGTGCGCATTGTTTCGTGTACGCGCAGCGTGTCGTCGGGGTCCCGACGACATCCGTCGACCCCCCTCCTCTAGACGACATCCGTCTACCCCTAGACAACTTCCGTCTACCCCTAGACAACTCCCGCCACCCCCCGTCTACCTCGTCTATCCCCATGCCCTAATTAATTTTCTATTTAATTGTCGGTCAGTAAACTGAATACTCAATCGGATTAGAATTATGATTTTAGTCAGGCAATTGTAAATAGGTGGTAATGTGATTTTAACAATTTAGACGTGGTATTTAATATGTATTTAATGTTTACTATAAACACGATGTCTGTTAGCGACTCTTGTGAGTCGTGCGTGTCGTCGCACTGTCTACGCGCTGTTCGCAAGTGTGACGCTCGCCGTCACCGCGTTGTTCGTGCGTATAGTTCATGCGTTATTCTCATGTTGTCGCGCGTCGTTCGCGCGTGCGGTTTGCATGCGTCGTCACACGTCGTTGCGTGTGTCGCGCGGGTGCCAATTACTCATGTCGCTCGCCTTACCGCGCATCATTCGCACGTATCTCGCACGTCGATGACGCGGGTCGCATGACATTTGCTCATGATAATAAGTTGCTTTTGCTTACAGACACTTAAGTTAATAACATTAATTCGTCAAGTCATATATCTTAGAAATTAACTTAAGGTTCACTCGACTAATATTTATTAGACTAATATTTCAATTAGATTAAATATGTAGTGTTTATCTTGCGCTTTTATAATAAACATTAACCGGGCTAATATTAGTTTAACTTATTTTTATTTAATTAACACTTGTTTAGTATAAACCCGTCACCGATTTAGCTTTTCTCGTCTGTCGCGCGTGCTGTTCAGCACACTGTTGCGTGCTGCTTCGCGCGTCGTTCACGTGATATCTGCGTGTTGTTCGTGCGTGATGTGCTCGTGGTCATGTGCTGATTCGTGCGTCATTCGCGCGGGTCGTGCGCACTGTTCTTATGTCGTCAGCATGCTATGTCGCGCGTGTCCGCGTGTCGTCTGCACGTTGTCGTATTGTTTTGTGCGTCGTAAATTCACATCGCTTAGAATCTCTCGTGCTAATTATATTAGTTATTTATTTGACAGCTGATGGTATAGCACATTTAATTAAAACTAAATAGCAGTTACAATTTATATTTGGTCATGTCGAATTAAATGTCCTGATTATTACTTGCGTAGCGTAAACGTTATGACTTCTCGACCGTAGCTCCGCCTGTCGTGTTTCTTACCCTCGCGTAACCGTAGAAGCGCTCTCTATTTTATATTGCTTGCTTTTATGATGTTTTATCTTGTATGGTGTAATGTTCTTATGCATATGTATATGTTTGTTTGCTTGTGCCTGTTCGTCTTCACTTCGCGTTACGATTAGATCGCGATTCGTTTACAAGCTTCGAGGAATCGACGATCAAGCGTTGATGACCAAGTGATCTAGCTTTTCGAGTTCTACAGAGTTGAAGATCCTGAGCATCTGTTTGGTGAAGGCAAGTGTCCTCTGACCCATTATGTCTTATCTACATATAATTCACTGTCCCGTATTACTTAATTAAAACCTAAGGATTGACTAGCTTTGTATTTACCTTGTCCTTGATTACCTTTTGGGTTATCATGGTTAGCATCTTGCTTCTGCTTTACTTTAATCATTGAACATGATGTGAACATTTATGATACGATACTGTTATCCACATTATGTGGATGATCTTGTGATACATTAGGGGGCTCGGGCCATTTCCCTAAGTACCTCTCCGTAAGGACCTGTTCGTGGAGTGACCACCCGAGATAACAGTGCAGCCATGAGAGTAGAATGGGACACCCTTAGCTGATTAATTAGATGAACCTGGGGGTTTAGTTGGCTTGCCGGAGGGTCGTCAATGGGGGCCGGGGCGTAGTGCTTGCTCTGCCAAGGTGGGGTGTAGAGGTTCATTCGATTTGGTTTTGTTAGTCACCCACCTTGGGGAGGTGTACTGCGTTTGTACGACTGGCGAAACCTAACGAGCAGCTATGCACCAGGAGAGTCTTTGTAAAGGCTACATAGTGATACCCTGCTAGGCCACCTAGGTAATGGTCAATGGGGATTAGCTCTCCTCGGGCAGAAAGAGAATCATGACTCGTGGGTAAAGTGTGCGACCTCTGCAGAGGATTAGAAACTGATAAATCAGTCGTGCTCACAGTTATGAGCGGCCTTGGGATCCTCTTTGATTAGAGATACAGATGGTTTGATATACAATGGTTCTATTTATTATTTTGGTTTGATGATGATAATGATGTTTCTTCGATGAGGAAATGGTTCATGGGTTGGTTATATGATAAAACTTGGCTTCTACTAAAAATAAATATTTGACCAACTAAAAGCAACTTCTTGAGCTTAACTCCACATAAAGCTAGTACACCTCAGCCAAACGAGACATTAGCTGAGTACGTTGATGTGTACTCACCCTTGCTTTCACAAAACACCAGGTTGCCTTTTGTGCAATCTATGCTTAGGTAAAGAAGAAGGCGTCGAGGCGGATCTTCAGGAGTTCTAGGACGTCGATGAGTTCGTGGACTTAGGCTAGCGACCTCCCCCAGTCAGTTGCCTGTGGTGGGTTAAATTACGTTGGCTACGTTTCGATTTTGTGTACTTTGATTTATATTATGTAAATTACTCCAGTCTTTAATATTATTACATACTCTTTATTGTTATTCGAAGCATTGTGCTATGATGAGTCATTTATGTAATCGCCGTGTACGCGAATTTCTGATCCTGGCACGTACATGGTCCGCATTCGGTTTACCTTTCAAAACCGGGTGTGACAATAGCCTTGCGTATAGTAGTACAAAGGTATAGAAGTTAACTTTTAAAGTTGGAAATGAAAATTTTCGTTGCTATACTTAATTATTTCTTTTTCTTGCAGGGCTTAATTTTTAGTAATGCCTTGAGGGCACAAAAGAGCGCCGAAGGCGAAGGTTGCACAATGGCTCTCAGCAACCTTCGTTCAGAAGTAATTGAGCTGAGAAACAAAGGTCTAGAGAAAGATAAAATTTTGATTTCATTGGTGAATAAAATGAAAGAAGATGAAGCTAAGCATAACGCTTAGGCTGAAGCCCAAAAAGCCGACGTTGAAGACCTTCAGAAACAACTGGCCGAAGCTAATGAGAAGTGCGCACTTGCACAGGCTGACCAAGAGATTAGTGAATATTGGAAGAAAAAACTAGAGAAAAATGTTGAAGAACTTCACGAATCCAAGGAAAAGTGTTTTGAAAAATCCTTGGATTGCGTGAAGAAATTAAAATCTAGCTTCTCCAAAGTGGGCGCCTACTCTTCTGAAGAAAATTTCATCCGAGGTGACCCTGAGGGCATTATTAAATGGATAAGTGGAGAAGCCGAAGCTTTCGAAGAAATCTTGAATGATCGTGGGGATATTTGTGCTTTCTCCGGCGCTAGGGGAGTTGCAGCTATTCTGGAGAAGGCAGGATGTGAACACGTGAAAACTGTAGCGAATGCCGAAGCTGCCCTCTCCATAGACGATACCAAAGATCCTTCAGCCGAAGCAACTTTGTTGGATGGAAGATTCTATTATGATGTCTAGGTGAACGGTGGCCGAGAATTAGCCCATGAAATTATAAAAAAGAATGAAAAAGACACCCATGACGCCCGAGAAGAAGCTAAGCGAACTGAAGAAGCTGCTGAGCGCGAAAGACGCATAGGTATTGTTTTTGAATTTTAGCTTCGACACTTAACTTTCGGCTTCAAACTAATAGTTTTCTTACTACAGCTGAGCTATCACCGTTGCCGGAGCCGTACAATCCCCTGGCTGATCCGGAGATAAAAGAAGCACTAGATATAATGAGTGTTGCCAATTCCATCATTGATGAAGTTGTCGACAAACTACTACATGAAGCTGCTGATAAAATTCTTAAAGAAGATTAAGTTTTCATTGTAATAGAACTATGTATCATTTGATGTGTGGAACAATGAATCAACCATGTAAAATATTGTAATATATTTCTTTGCGATGCATGAAATTTACGCACATACCGCTTTTTGAGCATTCAGCGAAAAAACACCTTCCCTTCTTTTCATGCTCCGTAAAGAAAGAAACCCCTTCTAGGGCAGATCTGACAGAATTATCACCCAAAGTTTGCTTCGTGCCTTGGTATATTTTTAAATGAAATGTTGCTGAAGATTTGCTTCGTATTCGACCTTTGTGCTGATGCAGCATGATGTATGATGTGATGCTATGCTAAATGATGTGATGATGTGATGCAATATGATGTTGATGTTTGAACACCCACACGTATACCCATACTGGAACACGAAGGACTCTACATCACCTTAGGAACGTCTTTTGAGTCTTTAAGCTCTGCATCCCCTTAGGAATGACTTTTGAGCTTCTTCACCTTCTATCTCGGTGGTATAAGTTCTACATCCCTTTAGGAATGACTTTTGAACTTCTTCGCCTTATATTTCGGCGGTATAAGTTCTGCATCCCTTTAGGAACGACTTTTGAACTTCTTCGCCTTATATTTCGGCAGTATATGGCTCTGCATTCCCTTTGGAACGACTTTTGAGCAGAAAACTTACGCTGCGCTCCCTTAGGAACGACTTTTTGTAGCTTCGTCAATTCTTGGCTCTGTATTCCCTTAGGAACGACTTTTGAGCTTCGAAATTTTCTTCGTTCTTTTAAGAGTCGTCTTTCGAGCTTCGTAAATCTATGAAGAAGATATATTTCATTCTGGTGTAAGCAGAATTATTACAAGAAACTGAAACAAAGTTTTTCATTACTTGTTTCTCATATAGAAAGTAAAATGGCATAAAAGATAAAAGTACTTCAGAAGTAGGATATTCGTCAGTATATGTGCTTCGATTCTGGTACAGTGTTGTTGACTGTACGGGCTTCGGACTCCTCCCTAAAGTCACGCTGATGTTGGGCGTGTTGATGCCCTTCTGGCTGCTGGCTTCAGGTGTGTGTAGGTGGCAATGGTGGTGGTAGTGGGAGCTGGAGCCAGGAAGCATGTGAATGACTTGTCGAAGCAACAGAAGCTGCAGGCTGATTACCCATAGGGGTGGGCATTTTTTATCGTAAACCGAAAACCGAACCGAACCGAAATTTCGGTTTATTTGGTAGTTTGGTTCGGTTTCGGTTTTTACATCTGAGAATCTCGGTATTCGGTATTGTAATCGGTTTTCACCGTATACCGAACCGAAATACCAAAAAAACCGAATACCAAACTTTATGAACTCAAAATTTTGACTATTTGATTATGTGAATTAAATGTGTAATGCAATCAAATTGTTATTCACTTATTTGTATGTGATGTATGATATATTTTGAAATATTTATACCTATATAAATTTTACTTTTTAAAATTATGAGTAATGTGTTGTCATATACCCTTATTGAGTATAAGTTTGGTATTTGTTTTTTACCAAAAAACCGAAGTAAAAAACCGAAACCAAACTTATCGATTTTTAATCTTCTAGAAAACTGATCAGTTTCTAATATTTGAAAAACCAAAGTTTTTGAAAACCAAAAAACCGAACCAAAATTCCAAAAAAACCTGAATGCCCAGCCCTAATTACCCACGTATTCAGGTATATAGGGAGAGTAGCACGAAGCAGTATGTAAGACCTGCTTCGGCTGATTTTTTCGCGCCTCTGCTTCGGCAATCTCCTTCTGTTTATGAATGGTGACCTGGCAAGTTCTTGTACTGTGGCCCTTGTCTTCACCACAGAATAAACAATAGAACCTTCTAGGCTGATCCCCATACCTTCCTCCGAAGCCCCTACCGCCTCTACCCCTTGGAGCTGGTGGCCTGAAGGAGCTTTGTTGTTGTCCTGAAGACTGTGCTGAGGTCCTCTGAAACTAGCTTCCTCTGTCATCACTCTGACTGGAGTTGTGGATTGATCTGACATGCCTAGGGTGGATTCTTCCTCCGAAGTCTCTAGTCATCTCAGAAAACCTATAAGCTTCTTCCCTTCTTTGGCGAAAATCATTATCGGCTCGGATGTATTCATCCATCTTCTGAAGCAGATTTTCCAGGGTCTGAGGGGGTTTCCTGGCAAAGTATTGAGCCATAGGTCCTGGCCGAAGCCCTTTGATCATGGCCTCAATGACAATTTCATTAGGCACTGTGGGTGCTTGTGCTCTAGACGCAAGAACCTTCGGACATACGTCTGGAGGTATTCTTCGTGGTCTTGCGTGCACTGGAACAAAGCTTGAGCAGTAACTAGCTTCGTCTGAAACCTTTGGAAACTGGTGATCAGCATGTCCTTTAGCTTCTGCCATGATGTGATTGTTCCTGGCCAGAGAGAGGAGTACCAGGTTTGTGCAACATTCTTGACTGCCATGATGAAGGATTTTGCCATGACTGCAGTATTGCCCCATATGAAGATATGGTTGCTTCGTAACTCATCAAAAACTTCTTCGGATCTGAGTGCCCATCATACATGGGGAGCTGGGGTGGCTTGTATCATGGCGGCCATGGGGTAGCCTGTAGTTCTGCTGACAGAGGAGAAGCATCATCAAAAGCAAAATTTCCATGATGAAAATCATCATACCATTCATCATCATCATAAGGATGGTCCTGATGAAGGTCTCTGTGTTGAGGTCTTCGGTTCTGGTCATCTTGAGTGAGATGACGCATTTACTTAGTAGCTTCATCGACCTTCTTCTGCAGATTGGAGAGACGAAACATCTTCTCCTTCCTCCTCTGGACCTGTTGATGGATGGCTTCTAGGTCCCTTATTTCTTTGGTCCAACTCCTCCTCCTGAGGTGTTGGACTTGTAGCCTTCCTTTTCTGACTTCTGGCTTCATGCAGTGTTTCCTGATTGACGTCCAGTGGCTGCAGTGCAGCCCCTAGCCCTGAAGCTTTCTTTGGTGGCATGACGAAGGTCATAGCTTGCCAAAGGTGGTCGAATGAGTTCACCGGAGGTGGGCGCCAATGTTGGTCACTTGTTCTCAAATGCTATGAGTTAAGAACAAGGCAACACAAAATGTTAGTAGTTAACGACCTTCGTCCTTCGAAGCATTATCTCCCTCAGGATATAATGATCTTTAGACGAAGGTTATGAAGGACATACCTTCATCATCTCAGTGTATAATAACAGAAGTAGAAACATATGAAACATGGAAAGTAACATGAATAATCATATGATATTATCAGAACATTTTTATTATATTCTCATGAATAAATATGAACAATATTGAATTACATTTATACCTTTGGCTTGACAGAAGGTAAAAAGCTTAAGAGTGACGTGCGAGTGAATACAAGTCAGCGTGAACAGTACAGTGTTACTGTTCATCTATTTATAGGCACAGGACGCAGCCTGTGTAAAATTACATCCATGCCCTTTATATTTAGTATTGACTTAAGGACAATCTATTGAGGACTATATGGCCTTTTCCTCTTTAAGTCGGTTTCACTTTTCGCCGCTAAGCCAAAGCTTCTCCACGCGCAGCTTCGAAACTGGTTCATCCTTCTCCCAGACCACACTTTTCATATCGTGTACAACCTTATTCCGAGGCTGAAGGTTCCTGTGCATGTATTATACTTGGAAAACATGTTAGTTGTGTTTTTGAGGAACTTCAGAAGATGAAGGCCCCCAACAGGAACTTTAGGGTATAGAAGAAGAACAAATTGCTATAATTATATAGCCCACAGGACAATGATTTCTCCCGTGGTTCGGTCAAATCTCAAATGCTTGCCTACTCCATGTTGTAGTGTCTCAAAAGATGAGGGTTACACTCAACCCATCTCAAGTTATCCAATGATCAACTTGATCCCACGGTTTTCCTCATCAAATATATGTCCTCACAAGGATATCCACATATCAGAGTCTATTGCACGCGCACAAAAAGTTGATGAGAGTTGCAACTCCAAAGAACAACAATAGAGAGAGAGGAGTAGAATGCAACACAAGAGCAAAACATATCATACAACACCAATAACACTAGCACAATTCACAAATATGTCTAACTCAACACAAATGGGTGCTAGAATATCTCTAGAATCGAATGACGGTGTTGCATAAGTGAATACGAGTGATGTGTAGCTCTTGAGAATGTTGCTGGGTCAAGTAGGATGGTTAGGGGGCTATTTACAGCCCAAAAATCTCAACTAGCTATTGCTTGTTTGCTCCAAAAACCGCTCTGTGCAGTGGCACACTGGACCGGTATGGTGCACACCGGACCAGGAAAAATAGCACGTACCCCATGATCTGATTGACAACTTCCTTAACTGACTGGCAATGGACTGGTCCAGTGCACCATCGGACCATCCTGCATGTCAGCTAGCTGGTGGCTGCCAGTTAAAGCCCGAAGTAGTCGTTACTCGCGAGGTCCGGTGCACCAATGGACCATGGTTCGATGATTTTTAGTGGAAAACCTCAAAGTCGAGCAGTTCGCTACGAAGGGTCTGATGCATCAGACCTAGTCAGACTAGGGTCCGTTGCGCTAGACTTCGAAGTCTTCTGAGGGAGCCTCTGCATAGACGGTTAGGTATACCATCGGACCAATACTGTAAACGGTCCGGTGCCCCCCCCCCCCCCCGTGCATTTGCAAAAATTACAACTTTCTCCAATTCTTCTTGAAGTCGAATTGACTTTGCTTGGGAACTAATCCATGAATCTAGACAAACATATTTAGAGTATGTTTGACTTGCCTAAGTCATAGGTTCATACCTTTAGCTCATTTCCCTTTGAGTTTTTCTGTTTCTGCTCAAAACAAGTCCAAATATGCACCTTCTGCAAACACTGAGTTAGAGACTGAACCAAAGTGCTAAAGACATTCAATAGGTGTATGCAACTAATTCAAATGTTCGAACCTCATTGTTTTACCCATTTTCATAAAGTTGCACTTTCCCGCCTTGTTTGAGTAGATCTGAACTTTTCTTTACTCAATTTGCCTTGAATTGAACATGTTTTCATAGACTTAGCAAATAGTTAGTCCAGTATGTTGTGTTGGACATTAACCACTAAAAATATAGAGATGGATTATTTGCCCATTTCCCTTTCATCTTGTTCGACAGTTTTTGAGTTCTCTCTACTTAGCTTGTTGTTGATTTTGTTGCTCTTCGAGTCTTTGTTTTTTGGCTTCATTTTGGTTCGAAGGAGTTTGGTTAAGGCTTTGATCTTCATTAGTTCAAGGTAAATTATTTTCTCTTTGGTGTTCTTTTGTTCATGGGTCTGTCCATTATGCTCTTGTGGTTATGTAGTTTCTTGAACACACACAAGCGATGGGCGACAGATGTCAGAGAAAGTATTCACACAAGCATCATGGTAATAGAATGAAGTTGATCAAGTTTCTCCACTATCCCTTAAACAAAACAGTACATGTCAGATGGGTATTGATATAGGGTGTCGCCTTTGTTGTTTCCTATACAAAATATAAAATACCTAGGAGCTAATCAATTTCTATTGTTTTTATATAGAATAGCAATTTAGTCAGTTTATCCTAGATACATGTTCTAGGGTTCTTCTTAGCATGTAGACTTCGTCAGACAAGCTTCATGTCCTATGAGTGAATTGATCTACCTTCATTCGTTTTGTCTTTGGCTCTTACTGAAGTATTTCTAGTGACTTCATTCGATTATCTTAAAGAAGGGAGACAACTGACTTCTATCTTTGCATTTAGACTTCGCATAAGGCAAAATGAACCATATATATTCACCGTATCGTTTCGTTTCGTTCCGCTTCCAATGAAGATGCTTCTGAAAATAGATAAGGAGTAAAGAGAGAAAATAATTGTTAATTAACTTTGAAACATCTAGGCGTATGTTTGTCCGTGATTAAATCCCAATAATATTCAAGCTGGTCAAAATTTCTTATGGTTAACTAGGTTTTAAAAAATAACAATAATTACATTCCTAAATCTTTACTACTATTAGACGGTAAGGGGTAGGCTGTCATTCCTGGTTCTGCCATTCCCATTCCCATGCGCCCCCTGACAGGTCGGTTTCCTATTTCCAAACCTGTGTTGCCATTCCCATTCCTCCCACACCTGTGGCATTTCTCATCTGTGTTGCCATTCGCATTCTTCCGCACATCTGTGTTGCCATTCTCATTCCCGCATGTGATGCGCCGCTTTGGCATGTGGGTCCCACAGCGGTGACCCGTTTCCCATTTCGAACTGTGTTCCGCGCATGTGACCAAATTTCCGCGACCAAATTTTTACCAAAAAAGCTAGCTGCGTGGGTCAAAGCTCGCAGCCAACCAAGACTACACATGTTGTGTGCACACTAAACCTTATAAACAGGTGTGTGCACAGTTTAGTGACCAATGTGGTACTATTTTTAGTTTGCCAATACGAAGTACACCCTTCTTGGGAGGCCCATCTGCTTGTTGTGGCCCAGACAAGACCCACAGTCGACTCAGTTGCCCTGGGCTCAGCGCCTCAGCGGCCTCCCCACCCCCGTGCCCCGTCTCGCCTCCACAGCCCCACCCCCGTGCGCCGTCTCACCAGGGCTCCCCCACCCCCGCCGCAGAACAACCTCCACAGCCACACCCCTGCGCGCCATCTCGCTAGGGCTCCCCCACCCCCGCACGCCATCTCTCCTGCACAGCACGATCTCCTCCGCCAGATGTCCCCGCTACCGCATTCTCCGCCCCTTGTCGGGGACCGTAATTAGGGGTACCCCCAATGCTCCTTAACCTGGCCAAAAAGCATCTTCGGAACAAACCATCAACAACTGATAAGCACAGTTCAAGTCAGGGCCTCGTAGGACACGACCACGCCTCGTCCGAGCCTAGCCTCGGGCGCAGACAATAGTCCTGGGCAAATTCACGCCTCGCCCGAGGGTCCCCTCTGTCAACAGGCGCACCCCCGTCTCACCCAAGGCTAAGCTCGGGCGAACTTTGTCGTGCAGCGACCTCGGCCGGATCGCCCTACCAACCGACCGTATTGCATGCGCATTTAATGCGGGGATCGCCTGACACCTTATCCTGACACGCGTGCCTCAGTCGGCAAGGTCAAAATGACCGTAGTCACTTCGCCCCTTTACTGACCGTTCTGACAGGAAAGCAGCACTGTTCACCCCGCTCCGGCAACTGTGCCAGCCACCAGGGAAAGGCTAAACAACAGTCACGACCTTTCCCGAGTTCGGCCTCGGGCGCAACAAGGAGCTCCGCCTCGCCCGACCCCAAGCCTCGGCCTCAGCTTCGGTCTCGGGAAAAGGTCTCCGCCTCGACCGACCCCGACCTCGACCTCAGCCTCGGCCTCGAGAGAAGGACTCCGCCTCGCCCGACCTCAGCCTTGGCCTCGGAGGAGTCGCCGCCTCGCCCGACCTCAGCCTCGGCCTCGGAGGAGTCGCCGCCTCGCTCGACCTCGGCCTCGGATTAACTACGCTACTGGGGATCCATCATTACCCTACCCCTAGCTAGCTGCCTCAGGCTATGAAGGAACAAGACCGGTGTCCCATCTGGGTTACTCCGGTAACAGGTAATGATGGTTCCCCGCGTGCGCCCGTGACGTCGGTTGCTCTCAACCCCCTTCGGAAGCAAGGAAACGTCAGCAGGATCCATGCCACACTGCCAGCTATGCTTCTATAGGGCTCAAGGCACTTCTCCGTCGGCCACGTTATTACCTGTATAGGGCTCAAGGCACTTCCCTGCCAGCCACGATAGCACATAGCTACACCCCCATTGTACAGCTGGGCATCACCTTATATCTATAAAAGGGGATGTCCAGGGCCTTCCTGGGGAAGGAAAAGGAGGGGGGAAGAAGGGAGACGAGAGAGGAAGATGGAAAAAAGAGCGCACATACGAACACCCGGACGCACGACGCAGGCGAGCAGAGGCAGACTCAGACGGCTCGCCTCAAGGCCGAACCCTCTCTTTCTCTCTCTCTCTCCCTCTTGCTCTCCCGCAACGCTTGTAACCCCTACTACGAGCACCCCGGTGCGAGATAACATAAGCCTCATTTCCCTCTTGTGTTCCATCTTGCATCAACCCATTTGGGCAGGGACACGCATCGACAAATTTACTGGTCGGTTGACGGTCCTCGCGGGTCCGAAACGCCGACAGTTGGCGCGCCAGGTAAGGGCCTGCTGCGTGTTAACAAATACTTTCCGGTTGAGTTCCAGATGGGTAGCTTTCGGTAGCCTCTTCAGCCCGGGACGGTGCTCCGCTTTGGGAGTCTCGAGTTCATGTCCCTCGACGGCAGCTACGACATGGTGCTCCTCCCCTCGCAGCACGGCAACAACGATGGTCGTCGGCTGGCCCGGTGGAGGCGAACTCGACGACGACTTCCTCCTACGGTGGAAGAGGAACACCCGGGTTTGCCCCGCTACCTTCCTCGCCAGAGGAGGAGGAGACAGGGAAACCGTGAACAGGCAAGAGGCGGCACCTCGTCGGCTGTCGGACCAGAGCGAGTCGACGACGCCGGCACCCCTACAGGGGACATGTTGGGTGTTGTCCTCGCACCTGAGACAATGGCGGGTGTCGCTTCCCCACAACGTGCCAACCCCAAGAGGACTGATGACGCCAGCACCCTCACGAAGGATTTGTTGGGCGTTAGCCTCGTACCTGAGATAACGGTGCAGTCCGTCCCCGATGCGACTTCGCCACCATCCATCAACCAAGAGGTACCATTCATTTTTCATCCTATTCCCTTTAGATTCAGCTTCGATCCACCAAGCGACCCCGCTTCGGTGAGCGCTTTCGCTAGGGCATATCCTGACCTTCCGGGGTACCATATGTGGTCAACTTGGGACTGACTGACGGCCGTCTCAACCTCCAGACCTATGGGTTCCGAGGAAGAGGACGACCCTGACGTCAGTTGGGATTTCTCCGAGCTCCGTGATCCCGGTGTCGTGCATGACTTCATGTCCGCATGTGACCACTGCCTCTCCAGTTGCTCTGATGATGGCCACAGCCTTGACGACGAGGGTTGCTACCCAACTCGTGAGTGCTACCACATCGATCAGGAGGATCACGGCGGAGAAAACCACCTTGGTATGCCAGGAAGTGATGGCGCCCTTGCACCTGCGTCTCGCGCTGAGATCCCGCGGGAGCTAGCTGTGGTCCAAGTCCCTACGAGGGGTCAGGACACACAGCTTGAGCAACTCCGCGAGATGCAGGCCAAGCTCGACGAAGAAGCAGGGCGGCTTGTGCAGCTCCGACAAAACATCGAGCAGGAGTGGGCAGGCCGGGCGCACGCCGGAGGAGCACGTCATCGGGCCCGGGACGTCCAGCACCGCATTATTGACGATGCTAGGGTGATGGCGCCCCCGGCCTTCGACGGGGCCGGCCAGAACCTAGCTGCAGCGGCGATGCTACTTCGAACAATGCCGGAGCCATCCACCACCGAGGGGCGACGCATCCAAGGCGAGCTCAAGGGCCTCCTAGAAGACGTCGCTGTCCGACAAGCCGAGAGCTCTGCCTCCCAGAGATGAGGAGACCCCTCGGAGCATCGCGCAACACCCTCCCGGCGCATGCGGGAGGCCTTGGTCCACACCGAGCACACTCGAGACGAGACGCCAACAGCCCTGGATCGCCTCGGCGCCGAGCAACACCGCCACGACCGTCGAACCCGACTCGAGGAGAAGGTGTGCCGAGGCTACCACCCCAGGCGCGGGGGACGCTACGACAGTGAGGAGGATCGGAGTCCCTCGCCCAAGCCACCAGGTCCGCGAGTCTTCAGCCGGACCATACGACGAGCGCCGTTCCTAGCCCGGTTCTGAGCCCCGACTACCATCACCAAGTACTCAGGGGAGACAAGGCCGGAGTTGTGGCTTGTGGACTACCGGCTGGCATGCCAGTTGGGAGGGACGGACGATGACAACCTCATCATCCACAACCTCCCCCTTTTCCTCTCCGATGCTGCTCGGGCCTGGCTGGAGCATCTGCCTCCTGCGCAGATCTTCGACTGGGACGACCTGGTCAAGGTTTTCGCTGGAAATTTCCAGGGTACGTACGTGCACCCTGGGAACTCATGGGATCTCCGAAGTTGCCGCCAGCAGCCCGGGGAATCCCTGCGAGAGTACATCCGGCGGTTTTCAAAGCAGCGCACCAAGCTGCCCAACATCACCGACTCGGATGTCATCGGGGCTTTCCTCTTCGGCACCACTTGCCGAGACCTGGTGAGCAAACTAGGACGCAAGACACCCACCAAGGCGAGTGAATTGATGGACATCGCCACCAAGTTCGCCTCTAGACAGGAGGCGGTCGAAGCCATCTTCCGGAAGGACAAGCAGCCTCAGGGATGGCAGAGGAAAGACGCCCCTGAGGCGTCCGCCCAGCGTGGCGCGAAGAAGAAGGCCAAGAAGAAGGCGCAAGCGAAGCGCAACGCCGTCGACACGTATCTCGTCGCTGCTGCCGAGCATACGAACCCTCGGAAGCCTCCTGGAGGAGCCAACGTGTTCGACAAGATGCTCAAGGAGTCGTGCCCCTATCACAGAGGTCCCATCAAGCACACCCTTGAAGAGTGCGACATGCTCCGGCACTGCTTCAACAAGGCTGGACCCTCAGCAGAAGGTGGCAAAGACCAAGGCAACAACAAGAAGGGGGCGATAAGGAAGAGGAGTTCGCAGAGGTCCACAACTGCTTCATGATCTATGGCGGACAGGTGGCGAATGCCTCGGCTCGGCACCGCAAGCAGGAGCGCCGGGAGGTCTGCTCGGTGAAGGTAGGGGCACCGGTCTACCTAGACTGGTCCGACAAGCCCATCACCTTCGACCAAGGCAACCACCCTGACTACATGCCGAGCCCAGGAAGGTACCCGCTCGTCATCGACCCGATCATCGGCAACGTTAGGCTCTCCAAGGTCCTCATGGATGGAGGCAGCAGCCTCAACATCATCTATGCCGAGACCCTTGAGCTCTAAGGAGTTGATCGGTCCGAGATCCGGGCTGGTGCAGCACCCTTCCACGGGATTGCACCCGAAAAGCGTATCCTGCCCTCGGACAGATTGACTTGCCTGTCTGCTTTGGAACTCCCTCTAACTTCTGAAAGGAAACCCTAACCTTCGAAATAGTTGGGTTCCGAGGGACCTATCATGCGGTGTTGGGAAGACCGTGCTACGCCAAGTTCATGGCCATCCCCAACTACACTTACCTCAAGCTCAAGATACCTGGCCCCAAGGGAGTCATCACCATTGGGCCCACGTACCGCCACGCTTACGAGTGCGTCGTGGAATGCGTGGAGTACGCCGAGGCCCTTGCCGAGTCCGAAGCTCTCATCACCGACCTGGATTGCCTCTCCAAAGAGGCGCCCAACGTGAAGCGGCACGCCGGCAACTTCGAGCTAGCTGAGGCAGTCAAGTCTGTCTCTCTCGACCCCAGCAACGACGCCAGCAAGAAAGTCAGGATCGGCTCCGAGCTCGACCCCAAATACGAAGCAGTGCTCGTCGACTTTCTCCGTGCAAACGCCGAACTTTTTGCGTGGAGTCCCTCGGACATGCTAGGCATACCGAGGGATGTCGCCAAGCACTCACTGGACATCCGAGCTGGAGCCCGACCCGTGAAGCAGCCCCTGCGCTGTTTTGATGAAGAAAAGCACAAAGCTGTAGGCGAGGAGGTCCACAAGCTAATGGCTGCAGGGTTCATCAAAGAGGTATTCCATCCCGAATGGTTAGCTAACCATGTTCTTGTAAAGAAAAAAGGTGGGAAGTGGAGGATGTGCGTAGACTACACTGGGTTAAACAAAGCATGTCCGAAGGTTCCCTACCCTCTGCCCCGCATCGATCAAATTGTGGACTCCACTGCTGGGTGCGAAACTCTATCATTCCTTGACGCCTATTCAGGCTATCACCAAATCAAGATGAAAGAATCCAACCAGCTCGCGACTTCTTTTATCACACCTTTTGGCATGTATTGTTATACTACTATGCCATTTGGCTTGAGGAATGCAGGTGCAACCTACCAGAGGTGCATGAACCATGTGTTCGGAGAACACAACGGCAGGATGGTCGAGGCTTACGTTGATGACATTGTCGTCAAAACAAGGAAAGCCTCCGCTCTCTGACCTTGAGGTAACATTCAGCTGCCTAAAAGCAAAGAGCATAAAACTCAATCCTGAGAAGTGTGTCTTTGGAGTCCACCGAGGCATGCTCTTAGGGTTCATCGTCTCCGAACGAGGCATCGAAGCCAACCCGGAGAAAATCGCTGCCATCACCAACATGGGGCCAATTAAAGATTTGAAAGGAGTACAAAGGGTCATGGGATGCCTTGCGGCTCTGAGCCGCTTCATCTCGCGCCTCGGCGAGAAAGGATTGCCCTTGTACCGCCTCTTAAGGAAGGTCGAACGCTTCACTTGGACCCCCGAGGCCGAGGAAGCTCTCAGAAACTTAAAGGCGCTCTTTACAAATGCGCCCATCTTGGTGCCCCCCGCTGCGGAAGAAGCCCTCTTGATTTACGTCGCCGCAACCACTCAGGTGGTCAGCGCTGCGGTCGTAGTCGAGAGACGAGAAGAAGGGCACGCACTGCTCGTCAAGAGGCCAGTCTACTTCTTCAGCGAAGTGCTATCCGAGACCAAAGTCTGCTACCCGCAAATCCAGAAGCTGCTCTACGCAGTGATTCTGACACGGCGGAAGCTGCGACACTACTTCGAGTCTCATCCGGTTACTGTGGTGTCATCTTTCCCCCTGGGAGAAATCATCCAGAGCCGAGAGGCCTCGGGTAGGATAGCAAAATGGGCAGTGGAACTCATGGGCGAAACACTTTCATTTGCCCCTCGGAAGGCCATAAAATCCCAAGTCCTGGCCGACTTCCTGGCTGAATGGACTAACACCCAGTTGCCGACGGCCCCAATCTAGCCCGAACTTTGGATCATGTACTTCAATGGGTCGCTGATGAAAATCGGAGCAGGCGCGGGCTTGCTCTTCATCTCACCCCTCGGAGAACATGTGCGCTATGTACTGCACCTCCATTTTCCGGCGTCAAACAACGTGGCCAAGTATGAGGCCTTGGATAATGGACTGCACATCGCCGTCGAGCTAAGGGTTCGACGCCTTGACGCTCGTGGCGACTCGCAGCTCGTTATTGACCAGGTCATGAAGAACTCCCACTGCCGCGACCAAAAAATGGAGGCCTACTGCGATGAAGTTCGGTGCTTGGAAGATAAGTTCTACGGGCTGAAACTCAACCATGTTGCTCGACGGTACAAGGGAAACCGCAGATGAGCTGGCGAAAATAGCCTCGGGGCGAACGACGGTTCCCCCGAACGTCTTCTCCAAGGATATATATTAGCCATCCGTCAAAATCGATGACGCGCCCGAGCCCGAGGAGGCCTCGGCCCAGCCCGAGGTACCCTCGGTCGCCGAGGGTGAGGCCCTGCGTGTCGAGGTGGAGTGGAATAGGGTCATGCCGGTCCTGAACTGGCAGACCCCATACCCGGAATATCTCCTCCGAGGAGAGTTGCCCCCTCGACGAGGCCGAAGCTCGGCGACTGGCTCGGCGCGCCAAGTCGTTCGTTTTACTGGGTGATGAAAAGGAGTTGTACCACCACAGCCCCTCAGGCATTCTCCAACGATGCATATCCATTGCCCAAGGACAAGAGCTGTTACAAGAAATACACTCAGGGGCTTGTGGTCACCATGCAGCACCTCGAGCCCTCGTGGGAAACGCTTTCCGACAAGGTTTCTACTGGCCAACCGCGGTAGCCGACGCCACTAGGATTGTACGCTCCTGCCGAGGGTGTCAATTCTACGCGAGACAGACGCACCTGCCTGCTCAAGCCCTACAGACAATACCTATCACTTGGCCGTTTGCCGTGTGGGGTCTGGACCTCGTCGGTCCCTTGCAGAAGGCACCCGGGGGCTTCACGCACCTACTGGTCGCTATCGACAAATTCTCCAAGTGGATCGAAGTCTGACCCTTAACCAGCATCAGGTCCGAGCAGACGGTGGCGTTCTTCACAAATATCATCCATCGCTTTGGGGTCCCAAACTCAATCATCACCGACAATGGCACGTAGTTCACTGGGAAAAAGTTCCTCAACAAATGGGCCGCCGTAGCTCACCCGTGTGGACTGGGCCGCCGTAGCTCACCCAATGACAAATGGGCAGGTGGAACGCGCCAACGGTATGATTCTGCAGAGACTAAAGCCAAGGATCTACAACGACCTCAACAAGTTTGGCAAACGGTGGATAAAAGAACTACCCTCGGTGGTTTGGAGTCTGAGGACGACGCCGAGCCAGGCCACGGGCTTCACGCCGTTTTCCCTAATCTATGGGGCCGAGGCCATCTTACCCACGGACTTGGAATACGGTTCCCCGAGGACAAAGGCTTACGACGACCAAGCAACCAGACCAGCTGAGAGGATTCATTGGACCAGCTGGAAGAGGCTCGGGATGTGGCCTTACTGCACTCGGCGCGGTATCAGCAGTCCCTGCGACGCTACCACGCCCGAAGGGTTCGGCCCCGAGACTTCCAAGTGGGAGACTTGGTACTTCGGCTGCGACAAGACGCCCGAGGGCACCACAAGCTTACCCCTCCCTGGGAAGGGCCGTTCATCATCGTCAAAGTTTTGAAGCCCGGGACATACAAGCTGGCCAACAATCAAGGCGAGGTCTACAGCAACGCTTGGAACATCGAACAGCTATGTCGCTTTTACCCTTAAATTGTTTCAAGTCGTTCATCTATCTCGCTTTCTTTACATGCATAAATAAAGTCTAGCTATCAAGGAAGGATCAGCCTTGCCTCGGCAAAGCCCGACCCTCCCTCGGGGGCTAGAAGGGGGGAACCTCCTCTGCGTCAAAATTTTCCTCGGAAAAGTTTTGTACCAGAACGACTTTCACGCTTTTCGACTGCGCCGATAACAGAATCCTAAAGATGAGCAAGAGAGACTTTGAGTGGCAAGGTCGACCGAGCCGAGGGACTCCTACGCCTCCAGGATATGGATACCTCACTCATCACCTTCCGCGAAAAGTAACTCGCGCTTGGATAAGCGATTCTGCTACCAACGAACAAGTCCTAACGCACGAAACGAGAGGAAAGAAAACGACTTTCGTACTTTTCGACTACATCGATAACGGAATCCTAAAAATGACGAGAGGACACGTAAGCTGCAAGGCCGACCGAGCCGAGGGACTCCTACGCCTCCGGGATAAGGATACCTCACTCATCACCTTCCGCGAAAAGTAACTCACGCTCGGATAAGCGATTCCGCTACCGAACAAGTCCTAAGGCTCGAAACAAGAGGAAAGGAAACGCAGCTTTAAACTTCAACAACGAAAATGTCTTGGCCTCAGCGGTCGCAAAAGACATACACATACTTAGAACAAACTGTTCTTGCAGGCTCAGACATCGGCAGGGGGAGGAGCAGCACGCTCGACGTCAATTCCACCCTCGGCAAAATCTAGCCCAGCCTCGGACGGCGACACGGGCGGAAGGACCTCCACCTCGAAGGAGGAAGCTAGCACCACGCTTGGGCCCTCGACAGCCACATCAAGCCTTTGGACCTCGGCTAAGGCAGCCTCCTCTTCGTCGGGTAAGCAGTACCCCTCGCTGACCCGCTCCAGATCCACGTCGTAGTGGGAGGCAAGCACGGCGAAGGCCCGCCTAATGCCGTGGTGCAGCGCCCCACGGAGTCTGCTGCGCACATGGCCGCCCAAGGCCCGCAGGTGACTCTGGGGGGAGCTACCCGAGGGGACGTTGTCGAGGCCAAAGGCCCGGCAGAAAGCCAAGATAGCCTCGAACATGGCCACGCGGTTGGCCTCCTTCTGCTCAGCCGCCTCGGCAAGCGCCTTGTAGTTCTTGACGGACTCGTTAAGGGCCGTCTCGAACCCTGCAGACAGCCGGACAACATTCTTCAGACACAAGGAGAAGAATGGAGGTAAAAACAAAGTCACAAAACGGGCAAAACTGTGACGGAACCTCCCAAGTCATTAGGCCCACCTACAGTTGTCCTTGTCCAACAGACATCAGACAACCCTGTAGATGTTCCTGAATCACTTGACAAGTTTGGTATCTTTTTCCTTACCTTTCCAGGAACGTTTCACCCGTCTGACAGACAGTATGTTCGTCGGAGATGCGGAAATGCGGAAGTGATTACATAAACTTATATTTATTAAAAAAAAGTAAGAGTAAGTCATTTAATACAGACCAGAGTGTAAAGCGAGTGTTGAAAAGTATTATTACAATACCTGGGAGGCAAAAACTCCTCCCATTAAGTTCTTTACATAAAAGTTTTTAAGGAGGACCCGGTCCTCCAGCAGCTTCATTCTTGATTGTCCTCATTTTTCACCACCTTGGTACAAAAACAACAAAGGTTTGTTGTCTCCTCACCTAAAAACAACGGGGGAATAAACCCTGAGTATGGAATTACTCAGCAAGTCTTACCCGACTAAAGAAAAGACTCTCAAGGGTATGCTGGTTATATGGGAGTCAAGGTAAGGCCTTTCAATAATCAAAGACTCTGTTTGCAGAATTGCTTACTAAAGTGGATCCTTAAAATCCAGTTTTATTGTCAGGTTAAGTAAAATTACCTGCTGCTAGAGTTCTTTCTACCCTAGTTCAATCACTTGACCTGCACTAGCCAATTTCTTATCAACCCTTCATCTTTACTGGATTGCTACGTGTAAGTCAGTGGCCAAGTCTCCATAACCGCGGAGGTACGGCGATCCAAATCGATTATACTCAGCTGAGGATCTCCGATCACACGACATATGTAGCACTTAACCCTTGCATATGTCAACCTGCCACCGAGTTTCTTAAGACCAGATCAGGTTCACGCAAACCGAGAGCACAGATACACCACCGTCCAGCCTCTTGCCACGGAGGGTACACGCTACTCTCGCCACCGCTCCATGCCCATTTCGTGTTATCTTATTGTGGCCTTAGTCCACCCGAGGCAAAGCTTACCCATGACGAGGCATGTGACCAGTTAAAGGGTCCTCGGTCAGCAGGCCTACATCGACAAGGTCCTTAATCGACTCAGACGGAGACACTACACCGAGACTCTCTTTCTCGTGCAAGTCACCCGTCCGGTCTCAGCTTAATCATTTAACCCCAAAGGTTGGTACCTGGCAGAGGTACATCTTTTCCGATGTCGAATCCATCACGGCCGTGATGGATTCATCATCAAGTTTTATTTTCGAAAACATCCCACCCGCTTTTGCCACATCAACTTTTGTAAAAACAAAACATTTTATTTTACTAAAGCAAGACTAAGCACTGGCAAATCTTTTGTAAAACAGGGATTTCAAGGAAGGTAATCAAATCCAAGGAAAGTAATGCAGGAATTGTTTAAGCAATCAATACCTATCACCTAGTGCATCAAGCAAGTGAGAAAGATTTTAAAACACAAGGGGGTGGCAAATGCACCGGGGCTTGCCTTTGTTTAAGGGTGAATATGTATAAGAATGAATGCCACGTAATTCTCATGAGGGTGCAAAGATAATATAAACTTGTTATCTAAGTCTTGAATACAACTTTCCTTCACGGAACTCCGAGAACTTAGGGTTTCCGGAGTCGGTAAAGGAGTTCACAGGGCAGGGGGGTTTTGGGGTTTAGTGATCAAACAAGGTCCAAATCAACCCAAATTCTACCCAAGGCTTCTAAATAATATGAGGAACTCATCTAAAAAGTTTGAGCATTTTTGGGATTATCATTTATCTTTTAAAAATTTAGAACTACTACCTTAAACTATTTTCAATACCTTAAAATTCCTAATTTAACCTAAAAATCATGAAACTATTTTTATTAAATTATAGGGAAAATAAGAAGTCTAGGAAAATTGGTTTCACAATTTTAGGATTTTTCTACAATTTTCTACACATTTCTAAAGCTTTGCTAGAAATAGAAAAAGAAAAACAATGAACAGACTCGGGCCGAAATCAACCCAAGTCGGCCCAACTACAGCAGAAACACGTCCACACGCGCGCGCCTGCGGCAATTTCGCATAGAGGCCCTCGGTTTATTAGTTAAATCGAAGTGGGTTTGTTTACTGTTCCTCTGTGCCACAGACAAATTGCAGAAAGGCCCTCCATCTTCTATCTCTTCCCCGCGAATGCCCTTGACCACGGCGCGCACGCCGATCATCCCCGACGTGGTTTGGACAGGCCATGGCCGGCGACGGTGGTTACGGCCAACTGCCGGGGAGGCATCACTGACCTACGGCGGCCTCGGAACACACATCAATTTGACCCGAACACACCGAGAACGGCCTGTCCACGTGCACGGCGGAAACCGTGATCATGGGCAGACGTTCCCGCTCAACCGGGGCCGAATTGAGTAGTTGGGCGCCACGGTGAGTATCACCAGCGTTTGGAGTTGTAGAAACAACATTCAATTTAAGCAGAGCCTTACCTAGAGCGGTTCGGCCACGGTGGGGTGGGTTTCACGGTGGCGGAGACCGGTTTGGGGAGAACTCCAAATTCGCGGATCTCAGCGAATGGTCGAGGCTGATTTGAGGTGGCTGGTTAGCTTACTACCCTACGGAGCTGGTGGCACACGCAATTTATAGGTGCATCGAGGGTCGGTGACGATTTCGGCCGAGGGGTGCTGGCGGTCGGAGAGGGGAGGCGAGCTCAGTGCGGGGGAAAAAGGTAGCTTTCACCGTGGCAGTGACTCCGGTGATCGCCGAACATGCAACCAGTGAGTCACCGCGAGGAAGTCCCGCGCTGAGACACGTGGTGCGCAACGGCGGTAGCTTATCGGCGACGAGGTCATCCAACCGACGATTAGCTGGGGGGTGAAGTACGGCGGCCTTAGCCGTAGCTCAATCCGGTACCGGATTTTTTACCAGGTCAAGCTTATCTGTTGTACACGGTGCACGAATCACAACAAGAGATCGACCACCGGCGACAGCTCACCAGCGACGAGCGGGGGTTAAGTCGGGATCTTCTTCAGTTCAGGGTCTACTGTACCATGGAAATTATTCATCAGTGCGCCTGACAGCCACATTCTAGGGCAGTTTTTCTCGAAAATCTTCATGGTAATCTTCCCCGATTTCTACAGCAATTCTGTAGAGCTATAAACCAGCTACCATTTTGTCATAGCATCCTTGGTTCAATTCTTAGTAATTCAAGCTTGAATCCTTACACAAAGCTGGTCTGTTACACTGAAACTCTGACTTTCAGAATGGAACCAGCCTGACATCCAAACTTGAGGCTTAATTATCTCTGGATTTTTCTCAATAACATGGCTTGCACTCTTAAGCAAACTTGTTATCCATTAGTAGGTCTACAAGTTTGATGTGATGACCTAGGGCAAAAACCCTATATTTTGAAAGATACAGGGCTCCAAAGTTGAGCCCTCAACACTGAATTTCAGACTTAGAATAGAACTTAGTTGAGGTCCATTTTGCAATTAAGTCCAAAATCCAATATTTGGCTTACAAGTCCACACATTTGTGGACCAAATAACTTAAGATACTTATTTAACTTGGTTTTTGCACTTTAGTCCAAAAGTGGACTAATTTTGCACATAAGCCCCTAGGTTTTAGTTTTAGGGTTTTCCAGGGTTTCAATTAGGGTTTCTGGTATCCCAGGGGTCTAAGTGTAATTCCATTTAAGTCTTGGGATCATTTTATGACTATTCCCCTAAAGCCTTTAGGTTTTCTCAACTTGGGTTATGTTTTACCCTTTTAATCCCTATTTAGGGTTAAGTTCCCTATCCAGGGTTCTATTTGCAAAATACCAAAACAATACAACTTGTTTGACATTTTTACCTACTAAATGCACTCTAGGTGTGTCAAACATATGCAATGCCAATGTTTATGATGCCATGCTCAAGTTTTAGTGACAGTAACACCAGGGGTGTTACATCCTTCCCCCCATAAAAGAATCTCGTCCCGAGATTAAAGGTCCTAGGGTGAGTAATGGAAAAGGAAATGTGTCACATTTTTATTTCCTTATTTCTGGTACAAGACAGGGGTGGTGTGGGGGTTCACTCCTTTATTACAGTAACTATATACACTTTACAAATTACATGAGGCTAGAAAGCCTGGGAAATTCTTATCTAAAAAGTCTTGAGTTTCCCATGTAGCCTCTTCTTCAGAATGTTGGTTCCACTGTATCTTATAGAACTTGAGAGTTTTTCTCCGGGTAACCCTGTCCTTTTGATCCAGAACTCGAATAGGATGTTCCGAGTATGTTAAATCTGGTTCTAGGACAACATCTGTCACTTCAATGGTTCGATCGGGAACCCGAAGACACTTCTTGTTGGGGACTTGTTCTCAAATGCTAAGAGTTAAGAACAAGGCAACATAAAAAGTGTTAAGTGTTAAAGTTCTTCGTCCTTCAGAACATTATTCCCCTTCAGGAGATAATGAGTTTCGGACGAAGGTTACGAGAGACATACCTTCGTGAGTATAACAAGTAATGACGAAGGGTTCATATAAAGCATGAGATATAATATAAACACTTAAACATTATTATAAAATCATTTCTATTTTATTATCATGGAAAAATAGAAATGATTTCGAATTACAAATGTACCTTCGGCTTGAAGGAAGGCAAAAGCACAAGCGTGACGCAAAAGCAAATGCCAAGTCAGCGTGAACAGTACGGGAGTACTGTTCATCTATTTATAGGCGCGGGACGCAGCCCACGTAAAATTACATTCATGTCCATTACATTTGCCAATGACTCATGGAAATCTGTTAAGGCTCAAGTAGTCTTTTCATCTTTAAGTCGGTTCCCTTCTCTGCTATCGCGACGAAGCTTCCCTGCGCACAGCTTCGGCTGTGCACCATCCTTCGTGGAGCTCGGTAATCAATCCGTCCTCCATTTTACTCCCCCTTCGTCTGGTTCAGGCTTCGTCTTGACCGTTCTTCATGTTCATAATTCTGAGTCCGAAGATACCTGTTCACATAATCCACTCGGAAAACATTGTCAAATCATGTTTTTGAGGACCTTCGGAGGACGAAGGCCCCCAACAGTAGCCCCTCGCAATATTAATTTGTTAACGATAAATTCAGATTGCGATATGGACGAAGGCCTTGAGCCGAAGGTCCGAAAAAACACCTTCCCTTTGCTAGAATAGCAACATTCACTGACAAGCGGGGTCTTTCAATTTTCAACGCCCTGGGAGTATAAATAAGATCATACCGCGAACTTATTTGGCACGCACATTTGCCATCTGCTTTGGCCCACTAAATTTTTAGCTCTTGTGCACTAAGATCTGCTGATTTTTTGATTTTGAAGCTTCGGCCTCGAAAACAGTTTTTTAGCGTTTCCGAAGATGTCCGAAGGTAAGAAGATCCCTGCTGAGACGAAGCTGAGCCTCGACGAAGAGAAGAACTTGGGGTTCCTTATAGCGATGGCGGAGACCAATACGGAGAAAATCACCAAGGAGATTCTTGAAGGTTTGTCCGAAGATACTGGTGACAGCGACAGCTATGATGTAGAAAGTGGCGGGGAAGAGTCCGAAGATCGACCATGGCGGCCAAGTCACACGGTATTCGGGAAAACCACTATTAAGCAGAGTCATATTGATAATATGAGGGGGAGGTATTTTCGAGATATATCTATTGCGAGGGCTGATGCTGGAGAAAAGACTTCTCCCACCCCAGAAGAAGATGAAGTCGTAATCTTCCGAAGCTTTCACAAGGCTGGGCTTCGATTCCCCCTAAGCAACTTTGTTGTTGAAGTGCTGAAGACATTTCAAGTCTACCTTCATCAAATGACTCCCGAAGCTATCATAAGGATGGGGATGTTTGTCTGGGCTGCGAGAAGCCAAGGTTTAGAACCGAATGCTAAAAGCTTTTGCAACATTCATGAGTTGTTATATGAGACGAAGCCCTGGGGGAAAGAACAATATCACAACAACTTTGGGTGTTACAGCTTCGGTGCCCGTTCCGGGTCAAGCCGCCCTGTGCCAACCTTTCGGAAGAGGTGGCCCGGAACCTGGATGACAGAGTGGTTCTATGTAAAGAATGACTTAACAGCGCAAGAAAATGTCAAGAGTATCATTATGCGCCCCATCTGGCAACGCTTCGGACTTCGAAGGCCGAAGGTTGAAATGGATGAAGCAGCCGAGGAATGCCAAAGAGCCTTCGGCGTAGTCTGCTCTTTCATTGGGACAAGGGACTTGGTCCAAGAGCATATTGCCTTCAGGGTGTGGCCACTTGCAGGAAAGTGGGAAATGCCGAAGGAGACCATCAAAGAGTCCGACGAAGGCGGACTGGTCAGACTGAAATACACATTCAAATATGCGGATAAGTTTGTTGAACCTGACGATGACTGGTTGAAAAGCATTGAAACATTAAGTGACGAACTGCTTGGGGCATATTCGAAGGCCGAGAATACTGCGTTATCAGCAGCCTTCGAAGGCCGGAAGAAGAAAAGGCTCAACCGGGTATTTGACGCAGTCGGGTTTGTCTACCCTGACTATCACTATCCGGTATTGAGTCGCAAAAGAAAAAATACTTCTCCTGCGACAGAAGCTACCACGAGTGCTACTAGTGAGCCGGCGCCGCAAAGGAAAAAGTTGAAGGTGCTCACCCACCGAGCGCGTTTTATTGAGCCGGCCACAGTGCCAAAATTTATTGGTGAAGTCTCTTTGGCCTCTGAAGCTACAGAACCAGCTCCAGTGCCGAAGATAGAAGAGAAAACTGAAGCACCCTCAGCAAGAAAAGTAGAAAAACTGAAGATTGAAGGGCCGAAAGCATCGGAAATCTTAAGTCCTTCAGCAAATGTCGAAACAATAAAAAACCAAAAGGGCCCATTGGTGACCCCAAAAAGAAAAAGAATGGTGAACGTACTAGATGTCTTGGAGACAATTAAGTCTTCAAGCACAACTCCAAAAAAGACTGTTGAACTTGCAGAAGCGTCTACTGAAGCTTCGAAACAACAAGCTGAAACTGAAGCTGGGCCTTCAGAGCCCACCAAGGAACAATCTTTGGAGACCGAGAAAATATCAGAACCAGCTTTGGTTGAAGAAGTTGATACTGCCGCCCCCGAAGCTCCTTCCAGCACATGCGATTACATCGTGCGACATGCTTCGGGGAAGAAATTATCTGAAGAAGAGACTTACGAAGCCAACTACTATGCGAGAGAGCTAAAATACCCGAAGTGGGCAGTAGTGTTTAATGGGACAAATGAAGATGACTTTTTGTATTGCCTTCCTGATAATAAAGAACTATCTGTCTGCCGAGAGATGGCTAGAAGTATGGGATTCCCAAAGCTCGAAGCTGGATTATGCGCTATGACGAAGGAAGATCTCGCGGATAGTCTTGCATATAATAGCCTGAAGGTATGGGAACTAGACTTTTTGAAAAAATTTTACAATACGTGATTCATTCCTTTATTCTTATATGGATTCTTTTTTGTATAGGGTTTAATCCTGAGCAACGCATTAAGAGCACAAAAGAGTGCCGAAGATGAGAGCTACGAAATTGCGTTCAACAATTTACGATCAGAAGTTATTAAACTGAGAAACGAAGCTCTAGAAAAAGACAAAATTCTGGTTACATTAGTAGACAAGATAAAAAAGGACGAAGCTGCTGCAAGAATTCAGGCTGAAGCTCAGAAACACGAAATTGAAGATCTTCAGAAACAATTGGCCCGGGCGAAAGAAGAACGCATACTTGAAGAAACAAGACGGGAATGCAGCGACTAATGGGCTGATCATTTGGAAGCAACCGTGGAAGAGCTTCGGTCTTCTAAGAAAAAATGCTTTGAAAAATCCATGGAATGCGTAAAGAAAATTAAAACCAGCTTCGCCAGCGTGGGCGCATTTTCCAGTGAAGAGAATTTCTCAAGAGGCAATCCCGAAGGTCCAATAGAATGGATCAGTCACGAAGCAAAGGCCTTCGAGGAAATCCTGAGTAGCCGCGGTGACATTTGCGCTTTTTCGGGCGCCAGGGGAATTGCTACTGTCTTGGAGAAGAAAGGTTGTGAACATGTAAAATCTTTAGCTCAGACCGAAGCTGCCTTATCCTCCGAAGACATCAGAGACCCCTCGGCCGAAGCAAGCATGGTTGGCGGCAAATTCTTTACTGATGTCTGGGATAACGGCGGCCGAGAAATGGCGCAAGAGATCATTCAAAGGAGTGAAAAAGGCATCCACGATGCTAGGAAAGTGACAGAAGTTGCCGAAGGGCAAATAGGTATTAATTAGTCGTTCTTATTGTGTTGTAATTTTTATTTCAAACTTTGCTCGCGGTTTGTAACAGTAATGCAAAAATATTCTCTTTCCTTAGAACCTGCTGGATCGTCTGGTGATATTCATACAAAAGGGGATGACGAAATTAAACAAATGGCCGAAGCTATCATGGATAAAGTTGTTGAACAACTTCTAAATGAGGCTGCCGAAGTAGTATTAAGAGAAGACTAGGTGTTATTTAGAAAAAACATTTGACGTGTAATCTATGTAATATTTTGTACATTTGAATGTAATATACAAGTCTCTTTTCATTAGTCAATTCTTTACGATGCATGAAATTCTACATACATACCACTTTTGAGCCTTCGGCGAAAAAAACACCTTCCCTTCTTTTCATGCTTCGTGAAGAAGACATTCTCCGTTAAAACTATTCTGATGAATCACATCCATGCTTCGTGACAACATCTTCCGAAGCTGTAGTCCGAAGATTATCATTGTGTTCCCTCGTGATTTTACACAATTTGCACTTTCTCAAAGCGTCCTTTCGAAGGTTGACTGTGTCCCCTTCTTTTGCCATATGCAACATGATGTATGATGCTTATGCTATGCAAAATGATGTGATGATGTTATGTTATGCAAATGACGTTTGTTCCGAAGATACACAGAAAATATCTTTGTAAGCTCTGCATTCCCTTAGGAACGTCTTTGGAGCTTCTTCGCCTTTTACTTAGACGGTGTAAACTCTGCATTCCCTCAGGAACGTCTTTGGAGTTTCTTCGCCTTTTACTTAGGCGGTATAAGCTCTGCATTCCCTTAGGAACGTCTTTGGAGCTTCTTCGCCTTTTACTTTAGGCGGTATCAGCGTTGACTTTTCGCTGTATGCTCTGCATTCCCTTAGGAACGTCTTTGGAGCAAAAAACTTACACTGCGCTCCCTTTGGAACGGCTTTTTGTAACTTCGGCAACTTACTCTGCGTTCCTTAGAACGACTTTTTGTTGCGTTGAAGAATTTTTAATAATCCGAAGGTCCTCCTTGTTACCGCAAATTTTTAAGCTTCAGCAACTTAAGCCTGTAGAGAAGATAGGTTTTCCTGATAACCAACCACGAAACTATTATATGAAAACTGAAATGTTCTTTATTACACAGAAAGTAGAACTTAAACGGAAAAGACTGCTATCAAAGTAGGATATTTGTCAATAAATGTGCTTCGACTCTGGCACAGTACTATTGATTGTGCGGGCTTCAGATTGCTCTCTGAGATCCCTTTGGTGCGGAACATATTGGCTCCCTTCTCGCTGTTGGCCTTGTTGCAGCGGAGGTGGAGGCGGGGGCTGTTGCCATGAAGCTTGAGGTTGACTCGCCGAAGCTACGGAAACTGCAGGGTGGTTGCCCACGTACTCCGGGATGTAAGGCTGATGGTACGAAGCAGTATGCATGACCTGCTTCGTCTGGCCCTGTTGCGCTGCAGCTTCTGCTAGCTCCTTTTGTTTCTGGATGGTGACATGGCACATCCTGGTGGTATGGCCCTTGTTTTCACCACAGAATAAGCAAAATATCCTCCTTGGTTGATCCCCAAACCTTCCGCCGAAGCCCCTGGCGCCTCTGCCTCTTGGAGCTGGTGGCCGGAAGAAAGTTTGCTGCTGCCCCGAAGCCTGTGAAGAGCAATGCGACCTGTTCTGCTGACTCCCCTTATCATCATTTTGAGTGGAGTTGTGGATGGACCTAACATGCCTCGGATAGAATCTTCCTCCGAAGCCCCTGGTCATTTTAGAAAATCTGAAGGCCTCCTCCCTTCTTTGGCGAAAATCATTATCGGCGCGAATGTACTCGTCCATCTTTTGGAGCAGCTTCTCCAGAGTCTGAGGAGGCTTCCTAGCAAAGTATTGAGCTGCAGGTCCAGGACGAAGCCCCTTGATCATGGCTTCGATGACAATTTCATTGGGCACCGTTGGAGCCTACGCCCTCAAACGCAAGAACCTTCTGACATACGCCTGAAGGTATTCTTCATGATCCTGAGTGCACTGGAACAAGGCTTGAGCAGTGACTGGCTTCGTCTGAAATCCTTGAAAGCTGGTTAACAACATATCCTTCAGCTTTTGCCATGAAGTGATCGTTCCTGGTCGAAGGGAGGAATACCAGGTCTGAGCAACACTCCTGACGGCCATGACGAAAGACTTTGCCATGACCGCAGCATTGCCACCATACGAAGACACTGTTGCTTCGTAACTCATCAAGAACTGCTTCGGGTCTGAATGGCCATCAAACATGGGAAGCTGGGGTGGCTTATAGGACGGAGGCCAAGGTGTAGCCTGCAGCTCAGCGGACAAAGGAGAAGCATCATCGAAAACAAAATTTCCATGATGGAAATTGTCATACCAGTCATCTTCGTTGAAGAAGCCCTCCTGACGAAGGTCATTTTGTTGAGGCCTTCGGTTCTGCTCATCGTGGGTAAGATGACGTACTTCTTCAGAAGCTTTGTCTATCTGCCTTTGCAGCTCAGCTAGCCTGGCCATCTTTTCTTTTTTCCTCTGCACCTGTTGATGAAGCATCTCCATATCTCTGATTTCTTGGTCGAGTTCATCCTCCTGAAGCGTCGGGCTGACGGCCTTCCTCTTCTGGCTTTGGGCCTCCCGAAGAGAGACGGTCTCTTGGTTGGGATCCAGCGGTTGCAGTGCTGCAGCCCCAGCCGCTGAAGCTTTCTTCGGCGCCATAGCGAGGGTCTATAGCTTCCGAAGGTGTTCGAAAAACTCGAAATGGAAGTGAGTTCACCGGAGGTGGGCGCCAATGTTGGGGACTTGTTCTCAAATGCTAAGAGTTAAGAACAAGGCAACATAAAAAGTGTTAAGTGTTAAAGTTCTTCGTCCTTCAGAACATTATTCCCCTTCAGGAGATAATGAGTTTCGGACGAAGGTTACGAGAGACATACCTTCGTGAGTATAACAAGTAATGACGAAGGGTTCATATAAAGCATGAGATATAATATAAACACTTAAACATTATTATAAAATCATTTCTATTTTATTATCATGGAAAAATAGAAATGATTTCGAATTACAAATGTACCTTCGGCTTGAAGGAAGGCAAAAGCACAAGCGTGACGCAAAAGCAAATGCCAAGTCAGCGTGAACAGTACGGGAGTACTGTTCATCTATTTATAGACGCGAGACGCAGCCCACGTAAAATTACATTCATGTCCATTACATTTGCCAATGACTCATGGAAATCTGTTAAGGCTCAAGTAGTCTTTTCATCTTTAAGTCGGTTCCCTTCTCTGCTATCGCGACGAAGCTTCCCTGCGCACAGCTTCGGCTGTGCACCATCCTTCGTGGAGCTTGGTAATCAATCCGTCCTCCATTTTACTCCCCCTTCGTCTGGTTCAGGCTTCATCTTGACCGTTCTTCATGTTCATAATTCTGAGTCCGAAGATACCTGTTCACATAATCCACTCGGAAAACATTGTCAAATCATGTTTTTGAGGACCTTCGGAGGACGAAGGCCCCCAACACTTCTTCAATTGCGACACATGGAACACATTATGGATAGTAGACAGAATTTCGGGGAGCTGCAGTCGATACGCCATTGGTCCACATTGCTCAAGTACCAGGAATGGACCAATGTACCTGGGTGCAAGTTTCCCTTTAACCCCGAAACGCGATATTCCCTTTATTGGTGAAACTTTCAGGTAGACATAGTCCCCTTCATGAAAATACAAGGGCATTCGCCGTTTGTCTGCATAACCCTTCTGACGGGCTTGTGCTTTCTTCATATTATGAATAATTTTCTGAACCTTTTCCTCGGCCTCCTTCACTATATCATGCCTAAAGAAATACCTTTCTCCAGGTTCAGACCAATTTAGCGGAGTTCGACACCGTCGCCCATATAAAGCTTCAAAAGGTGCCATCTTGATACTTTCTTGATAGCTGTTATTATATGAAAACTCCGCCAAAGGCAAACATTCATCCCATTTTGGTGAGAAGTCCAGAACACATGCTCGCAACATATCTTCGAGTACTTGATTAATCCTCTCAGTCTGTCCACTGGTTTGTGGATGATATGCCGAACTATGGAGCAACTTAGTACCCAAGGATTTGTGAAGTGCTTCCCAAAACTTGGCTACAAATTGAGGTCCACGATCCGACACAATGGTCTTCGGAACACCATGCAGACTAAGAATACGAGCAAGGTACAATTGGGCATAGATAGTAACCGGGTAATTTGTTTTGACCGACAGAAAGTGAGCAATCTTTGTAAGCCGATCAATTATAACCCAGTTAGAATCATACCCTCTTGCAGTCCTGGGCAATCCCACAATAAAGTCCATATTTATGTCTTCCCATTTCCATGTTGGGATCGGCAAAGATTGTAATGGACCAGCAGTTTTCATGTGTATGGCTTTGACACGTCTGCAAGTGTCACACTTAGCCACATAGCGTGCAATTTCAATTTTCATCTTCGTCCACCAGTAGTGCTGCTTTAGATCATGATACATCTTAGTGCTTCCCGGATGAATAGAATAGCGACTAAGATGCGCTTCATCTAAAATTTGTTGGCGGAGTTCTTCATTCTTCGGCACTACTATGCGGTTTGTTGGGGCGAAGGCAAAGACGCCACCCTTCGCTCGAGGCCTTCGCTATAGTCGCTGGTCCGACAGAGGCAAAGCAGGCCTTCGCTGCAGTCGCTGGTCCGACGGAGACAAAGCAGGCCTTCGCTCGATACGGCACCAGACGAAGGCCTGCGACGTCGTCATCCCACCAAGCGGCCTCGTCCAGCTCAGAGGCCCACGTGTGATCCGGCCCATTGTAACGGGCCCCGCGTGGCCGCTGCGTGTTACGGGCCTAATTTGCAAAGGCATTCCTGTAATTACAGTCTGTAACCCTGCTTTATGGGAATATTCTGGGGATAATCTAGGTATCCGAGGGCACATGCGTCCTTAACACAAGGCGTTGGGCGCTCAGACACCTATAAATACCCCCGCACAGTGCCCGTGAGGGGGCAGATTAACAGAGCTATTGCCATCTTGCGCGAGAACCCTTGACGTCATCGTTCACCCTTGTTGGATCCCCTTGCAACTGAGAGCAAGTTCCAACATTTGGCGCCCACCGTTCGTGCTACGAGAAAACCACCCGCGATGGCACCCAAGAGAGCTAACCCGAAGGCTGACGAGGCTGCGAAGGCAGCACTGCTCGCCGCAAGAAAGGGCAAGGCCCTCGCCCTCACCCAATCCACCCACCAAGAGGCCACTGAAGACGACGTTCCCCGCACCTGCGAAGACGACACTCTCCGCACCTGCGGCCCTGAAGGACAACCGCAGCCACCCTCAGGCTTCGCACCACTGGAGGGCGCGGACCTCACCGAGGACGGTGAAGTCCTCGGTGTCTCAGCAGAAGAACAGCTACAGTTGCGCGCCCTACGCCTCAAGAACCGCAATCTCCAGAGGCAGAAAGAGATACTGGAGGCCAAGCGCCAGCGCGTGTCCGCACTAGCCAAAGTGCGGCAAATGATACGCGACGAAGAGCAGAAGGCCCAGGAACTCGAGCGGGAGATCGCGCTGATGCAGCGCGAAGGCCACCTTGGCCTGCAGCACGAGCCACCCCTCCAGCAGCGCGCACAACTCGAAGACACGCGCGAAGGCCACCTCAGCCTGCAGCATGGGCCACCCCTGCAACACCGCGCGCAACCGGAAGACCCGCGTTTCCCCCAGCGCGACCACACCTTCCCGCACGCCGCGCCATTCCAAGGGGTCAACTATCTCGACGAGCGAAGTCCCCTGGCGCCACACCTGCAAGTGACGCCTTGGCCAGCTAACTTCCGGGCAGGGACCTATCCCAAGTACAACGGCAGCACCGACCCGGCACAATACATAATGAGTTATCAGGTCGCTGTTGCATCTTCCGGAGGGGACGACGCCACAATGGCGAAGTCTTTCATCATCGCCCTAGAGGGCCCAGCTCTCACATGGTTCACCAGGTTGCCTCCGCTGTCCATTGATTCCTGGAGAAGTCTCCGGGACAAGTTCCTGCTCAACTTCCAAGGGTACCGCCCAGACACCGACGCCTTGGCCGAACTCTCGCTCTGCAAGCAGCTGGAAAAGGAGACTCTGAGGGAGTATTACCGCAAATTTTTAACACTCAAGTCACAGCTGCCCTCAGTCGATGACCAGATCGCCATCCACTACGCTATCAGTGGCCTTCGCGCCGGCGTCCTTTACAGCCACTGCATCAGAGATCCGCCAAAGAACCTCCAGGAGTTATATCAGCTGTTTGAAAAGTACGCCAAATCCGAAGAGCTCCACCAGCGCAAGGTTGAGTCCCAAAGGAAGCCAAAAGATGCTCCACAGTCCAGCCGCACGTGGACAAGGACTCCGCAGCCGGACTCCGGTCGAGACGGTCGCAGTCAACAACAAGTGCACAACATCGCCAACCAGCACCCCGCTGCTGACGCCCCTCGTCGCCAGGAGTATCCCCCCCGGGCCGCGGAAATGGAACTCGCGGTAGGGGTCAGGGGCGTGCGCAGCCGCCGCGCCGATTCTACTGCCTCTTCCACGGCGAAGACTGCGCCCACCAAACCAAAGACTGCCCATAAACGAAGGCCACCAGAGACAGGATGGCACGGGCGCAACCAGCCGACAACCCCCGAGTTGTCGCACACACTTACCAGCAACCCCCTCCACCATATATCCACGCCCCCGCCCCACATCCACCGCACCATGCTTACCAACACCATCAGGAAGTAAAAATCGTACCTCCCCCACCCCCACCACCACACCAGCAACATCAAAACATCCCCCATGCTCCAAAGCAGGAAGACTTCGCCGATCAACCATATCGCGGAGTCATTCACATGATAACTGGGGGGTCCAGCACCGACTTCGACACAAAGCGGCAGAAGCGGGACCACTACCGCAGCATCAACCACGTCGCCGTCATCGGCCCCGTCGTGCAGACAAAGTGGTCCCACATACCGCTAACTTTCGACGCATGAGACATCGACCTGCGCAGCGCCCCCCACTGCGACGCCATGGTTATCAATTGCAGGGTGGCAGGCTAGGACCTGCACAAAGTCCTAGTTGACAACGGCAGTCAGGCGGACATCATCTTCCTCCACGCCTTCGATCGCATGGGCATAAGCCACAGCCTGCTTAAGCCTTCGGACAACCCGTTGTATGGCTTTGGCGGCAAGGGCACCTTCCCCGTCGGCGAAATAGATCTGCCTCTCTCCTTCGGTGTAGCACCTAATGCCCGAAGTGAGCAAGTAACCTTTGATATCGTGGATATGGTATATCCATACAATGCCATCATGGGCCAGGGCTCCATCAATAAGTTCGAAGCAGCCATTCACGGACTGTACCTATGTATGAATATACTAGGTCCGTTAGGCGTCATCACGGTCTTCGGCAATCAACAGACTGCGCGCAACATAGAGCGGGACTTCGTGCCCGTTCAAAGAAACGTGCACTGTCTCATGGCCCAGCGCGAGGTCCCCGCGCCCGCCAGCCCAACCAATAAGCAGCACGACAAGGCACAGCTGCAGAGCAACGACGGGACCAAGACTGTCCCCCTCGACCAGGCCACGCCCAAGCAGACAGTCATTATCAGCGAAGACCTCACTTCGCATGAAGAGGAGAAGCTCCTCTGCTGCCTGTCCAAGAATAAAGATGTCTTCGCTTGGTCAGCCCTCGATCTGGTCGGGGTTAGTCGTTCCATAATTGAGCACAGTTTGGGAATCGACCCTTCGGTAAGGCCGAAAAACAGCGGCTTCGCAAGATGTCCGACGAGAAAACGGAGGCCGCCAAGGCAGAAGTGCACCGCCTCCTGGAAGCCAAATTCATCGAGCCGGTGGCTTACCCCACATGGCTCTCCAATGTCGTGATGGTGCAGAAAAAGAGCGGGAAGTGGCGAATGTGCATCGACTTCACCAGTCTCAATAAAGCCTGCCCAAAGGACAATTTCCCGTTGTCGCGGATCGACAAAATAGTCGATAGCGCGGCCAGATGCAAAGTCATGTCCCTCCTCGACTGCTTCTCCGGTTACCACCAGATATACATGAAGGAAGAAGACAAGGCTAGCACCAGCTTTATAACACCCTTCGGCACATATTGCTTCATCAGAATGCCGGAGGGACTCAAGAACGCCGGGTCCACCTTCTCCAGGCTTACCAAAACAGTGCTCGAAGGGCAAGTTGGCAGAAATATATTCACGTATGTGGACGACATCGTCGTCGCCAGCAAGAGCAAGGTGGACCATCTCGCCGAGACATTCGCGAACATGCGAGACGCACAACTCCGCCTAAACCCGGAAAAGTGCGTCTTCGGCGTTCGCCAAGGCAAAATATTGGGCTACCTGGTATCACACCGTGGCATCGAGGCCAACCCAACCAAGATTCAGGCCATCATAGGCATGACGCCTCCGCAGTCCGCCAGGGATGTCCAGCGCCTGACAGGTAGATTGGCCGCTCTCAGCAGATTCATCTCCAGGTCCGCCGAGCGAAGTCTCCCCTTCCTCAAAACACTCCGTGGTGCAAAAGACTTCGCCTGGGGACCAGAGCAGGCGGCGGCCTTCACCTCATTAAAACAGTACCTGATAGAGTTGGCCGTCCTTACAAGCCCCGACTCCTCGCTCCCCCTGTTGCTCTACGTCGCGGCTTCGCCGCATGCGGTCAGCGCGGCACTAGTGTAGGAGCAGACAGTTGAGGGCGTGGTCAGGCAGTGCCCCGTTTACTATGTCTCCGAAGTGCTGACATCGTCCAAATGCAACATGACAGAGCTGGAGAAGATTGCCTACGCAGTCGTCATGTCTTCGCGCAAACTGCGCCATTACTTCGAAGCATTCAAGGTCCGAGTCACCTCCGACAGGGGACTCGGCGAATTGTTCAGAAACCCGGAGGCATCGGCAAGGATTGCCAAGTGGGCGGCCGAACTCTCCGGCTACCACATCAGCTTCGAGCCCAGGACAGCCATCAAGTCACAAGTCCTGGCAGACTTCGTCGTTGACTGGACTGGGCCAACAACACAGCCAGACCCGTCCACAGAGAAGTTTTGGACGATCCATTGCGACGACGCATGGTGCCATGCGGGGGCAAGCGCCGCTGCAGTCATCACCTCACCAGTCGGGGTCAAGCACAGATATGCAGCACGCCTCAGCTTCGCTCTGGAATCCGACAGATGCACAAATAATATAGCAGAATACGAAGCAGTCATCCTCGGCCTCCACAAGTTAAGAGCCCTTGGAGTCACCACCTGCATCATCAAAACAGACTCCAAGGTAGTTGCCGGCCAAGTCGAGAAAGACTATGCAGCAAAGGACCCCGCGCTCATGCAGTACCTCGCGGCCATCCGAAGTCTCGAGAGACAATTCAAGGGATTCACCTTGCAGCATGTGGATCGGGCCAAAAATGAAGAGGCCGACGCATTGGCCAAGGCTGCCGCCAGGGGCGAATCTTTGCCCTCCGACGTGTTCTTTCATGTCATCGGCACGCCAGTCGTCCGGAGCCCCGAAGGGCTCCAAATAACCAATGACAGCGAGGGCCACCGTATAGTCAACCTTATCATGACCGAAGACTGGCGGGCACCAATAACCCTGTTCCTACAGGGGTACTATCATCCAGCCGACATCAGTGAGGCCAAGCGCCTCAGACATCAAAGCCGAGACTTCGCACTAATTGAAGGCCAACTCTACAAAAAAGGGGTCAGTCAGCCAATGCTTAAGTGCGTCACCGAAGCCGAAGGCATCCAGATCCTACGCGAAGTCCACAGTGGCATGTGCGGCTCACACGCAGGGCCAAGGGCCCTAGCTGCTAAGGTGATCCGCCAAGGCTTTTACTGGCCCGCAATGATCTGCGCCGCAAATCGGGTAACAAGGTCCTGCGAAGCCTGCCAGAAGTTTTCTCCTCGGTCAGGCAGCCCCTCGCAGTATACAAAGCTGATCGCCCACACGTGGCCTCTCCAACGCTGGGGCCTGGACATTGTCGGGCCCTTGCCCACCGCTCAGGGGAACCTTAAGTTCGCCTTCGTCGCTGTCGAGTACTTCACCAAATGGATCCAGGCAAGAGCTGTTTCCACAATAACGTCAAAAACTGCCCAAAAGTTCTTTTGGCAAAACATTGTTTGCCGCTTCGGAGTACCGTCCAAACTAACAGTTGACAACGGCAAGCAGTTTGACAACCAAGACTTCAAGGATTTTTGCTTCTCCATTGGCACCAAGCTCGCCTTCGCCTCAGTCTATCATCCGCAGTCCAACGGAGTTGTGGAACGCGCCAATGGAAAAATCTTCACAGCTGTCAAAAAGATGCTCCTCGATGAAAAAAGGGCAGATGGACCGATTTGTTACCCGAGGCAGTATGGGCACTAAACACGACTGAGTGTAGGGCGACCGGATTTACTCCTTTCCGCCTTCTATACGGATCGGAGGCCATGACCCCACAAGAAATAAAACATGGATCCCCGCGAACAGTTCCGTCAGCCGTCCCCGACGTGGACGAGCCAACTTCAAAGGATCTCATTGACGGAGACCGGGTCTTCGCTCTACAAGCCCTAAACAAATACCAAGCCCAGACAAAAGCATGGCGCGACCACACAGTCATCCCGAGGGAATTTAGCAAAGGGGACCTCGTACTCGTCCGAACAGCTCGGACCGAGTCCAGGGGCAAGCTGGAGCCCAAGTGGGAGGGCCCCTTTATAGTCAAGACGAAGGCTTCCCCCAGCTCTTACAGGCTCACAACGCCAAACGGCGAAGACCTGGAGCACTCCTGGACATCGACAACCTCCGCAAATTTTTTGTTTGACTCATCAGGGCTGATTCGCCCTTGTAATTCGCAAAAACAATCTTATTCTGGCCCGCACTCTTCCTCCCGGGGGGTGAGGTTTTTAACGAGGCGGAGCCATGTAATATATGTCTGAAAAATCCCCCGCAAAAACATGCGTCGAAAAAAGACCGCGACGACGGCCTTCGACATTCGACCAATACGAGGTCACCGCGAGGCTCAGCGCTAGCCACCCTCGCGTGCGACAAATCCGTGCAGAAGTCGCCCAAGGGTGCAGCCGGACTAGCACAACAAGTGCGAAAAAACCGAAGTCTACCGCGAAGACCATCCGTGCAGAAGTCGCCTAAGGGTGCAGCCGGACTAGCACAACAAGTGCGAAAAAACCGAAGTCTACCGCGAAGACTATCCGTGCAGAAGTCGCCCAAGGGTGCAGCCGGACTAGCACAACAAGTGCGAAAAACCGAAGTCTACCGCAAAGACTATCCGTGCAGAAGTCGCCCAAGGGTGCAGCCGGACTAGCACAACAAGTGCGAAAAACCGAAGTCTACCGCGAAGACTATCCGCGCAGAAGTCGCCCAAGGGTGCAGCCGGACTAGCACAACAAGTACGAAAAAACCTAAGTCTACCGCGAAGACTATCCGTGCATAAGTCGTCCAAGGGTGCAGCCGGACCAGCACAGCATAACAAAACACACCAGACCAAGTACATAACGCCTTCGCAAGCATAGCCAAGTGTGCGGGGGCACACAACCTCATCACACAAGCCTTTACACATGTACAAGCGAGGGCACTACACTCTACATCGGCTCAACCTTAGGAATAATTCCCATCTCCCTATAATTAAATAACATTATCCTAAGCTCCTCACCCGCAAAGAGCTTCGCAATTCCCCCTCACCCATACTCATGGTGGCTGGCAAAGACAACAGTTCCTGCTGGCCAGCCCTACTCACACGAAGTCGATCTCCCTCCGCCCCACTCACTCTACGTTTCGCAACCGCCCTTCGCCACCGGCGCCCGGTGCTCGGACCAGGCACATCACCTGTGTCAGCAGCGCGCGGCGAAGCCTCCGCCGCTGCCACATCCAAGGCCGCAAAATAGTCCAAGTCCTCCTCCGTCGACTCCTCAGTCCACTCAACCGAGCTCCCAGAATCAGCAAAATCAGAAAACTCAGTTGCAGACCCATCACATTTATTACCACCATCCACGGTCGAAGCCGCCCAAAAATTAGTAGTGGCGGTTGCGTGCGCAGGCCCAAAATCTTGAACCTGCGCAGCAACCAAAATTCAGCAACATATACAAAATTCCCTAACTATCTACACCCACTACGCCACCTGCGAAGACCCAGCCGTTGCAGGAGCCTCCGCCGTTGCCTCCGCTGTCGCCTCCGCCGCCACCGTTGCAGGATCTTCAGCCCTCGGCGCAGCGGCTGCGGGGGCATCAGGCGTGCCTTCGGCGGTCTCTGGGGGCAGTTCCCCGCCGACCGCAGCGGATGCAGGGGCATCCGGAGCGCCTTCCGCAGGCTCTGGGGGCGCCTCCAGGACGGCCCCGGACACGGCTTCCGCCGGGATCGGCTCCGGGTCAGGCAGCGCGCTGTTCAACGCCCCGAAGTCATCCACCCTCTCGCCACGCGCCGCCTAACACACAGCACACAAATTCAGCAAACCCACACATAGCCCACATCCAGCAAACGCCAAACAAACGCCAAACGTTACCTGAGCCCTCGTCGTCTCGGCCCGCTTCCTGACCACCTCGCAACCGTGCGGACCCCACATCCGGTCATAGATGGCTCCGGCGGATTCCTTCACCACGGGGTCTTCAACCTTGTAGATATCTCGCTCAAAGTCTTCATCAGCTTGGTCGAAGACCTCGAAGTGCCGGCACCCTTCGCGGGAGAGCGCGTTCATCGCCCCCTCGCAGTGACCAGGGAGGCATACGACATGAACCCCTCCACGATAGTAGGGAGCGCCTGCAACTCCTCCTGTACCCACTCCAGGCAGCGAAGTCCGGACTCTCGGTCCGGCACTTCGAAGTCACCGGTCCACGCGCCCAGCTTATGGTACGAGTCCATAAGCTGTTTGCGCGTCCGCTCGGCCTCCGCGCGCATCGCGGCCTCGGCCCTCTCCACGCGGCTCTCCAGGGCGATGAGCCGCTCCTGCAGCTGCTCGGCGCGCTCCCTGGCAAGATTGCCCTCCGCCCGCGCCAGATTGGCCTCCACCTGCGCAGCCTGCGCCTTGGCGAGGGCCTCGTTGGTCTCCCTCCTCTCCCCTGCCAATTGGCGCCGGAGGTCAGCCTTCTCCCCCTCCAGCGCGGCCACCTTGTCCGCCAGCTTGCGGCACTTGCTGTCGGCGGCCGATTTTTCACGGACGGCGTCTGCGTGTTGCGTCCGAAGTCTCTTGACTTCGGCAGACACAACTGCCGTGAGGGCCCCCGACGCCGTGCGGTTGGCGAAGTCAGCCACCTGTAGAACACACGTAAGACCGCGGCCAAAAAAAAGGGAGCATAGCTCAACGGACCTGATTTAGTGCCTCCGTCACCTCCTTCAGCCGGCGGGACACAGCGCCCGCCTCATCCCTGACGGCAGCCAGTGCCGACATCTCGCCTCCGGCACTAAGAGTACCGCCCTTCGCCTTCGGCACTACGGCAGCCGCCATGGTCGCCACGGCAGGCGCAACAATAGCAAACTGGCCCTCGTCCGACCCTGCAACGTATCAACGGATTAAAAAAATAATAAAAAAAAGCGAGCCAAGGGCTTACCACCAAGATAGTCTTCCACACTAATATCGGTGGCGAAGTCGGCGACGCGCTTGCCCGTCGACGGCAACTCTCGGGCCGCCTTCGCGACCTCCGACACCCTGCTGGACGGCGGCACAGCCTTCGTCGCTTTGGAACCACCGGCGCCTTGCTAGATATAGGGCCGCCCGGCTTCCCCGCCAGCGGCGGCTTGCCTCCGCCAGGGGCCGCAGCCTTCGCAGCCCCCCGCTGCCTCTTCGGTCGGGCTTCATGAAGCCTGACAACCGCCTGGCGCTTTTGTGCAGCTCCCTGGCGATCCTTGTCCATCACTGCCGACACAATAGCAGCAATATTCCGCCCGTAAGGAAACACTTTCCATTCATGAACCATGCGAGATGTAAAAAAGTCTTCGCCGGCCGCGCGGGGGATAGGAACATTCCTAGGCCACCAACCCCCGGTAACCCTCACCATCCGCGCCGAAGACTCCCGGAGCTCGGGCGAAGACATCCTTCCCCCCGGGGCCGCGCAAGTCCTCATCAGCTCTCTAGCAAAACCATCGGAAACCCCAAGTCCTCCCATAGCAGTACCTAATTTCCTCTTTTTAGAGGATGGGGCGGCCGCCGGCGCAGGGTCGTCTCCGGCCTCCACCACCGGCTTCTTCCCACGGCGGTCCACATCGTCTTGGCCGGGGTAGCCGCCATACGACAGTTGATTCAATTCAAAAACTCTGTTCAAACGGTCGTTCGACCCGCGGATATCCCAGCTATGCTGGCCCTCTGTCCTCGGCACGTACCGACCAACGAGCCGCACCACCCCATCCTCCGCCTCACGCACAAAGGCGGCCGGATCGCGGTTTTGCAGATTCAGTGCGAAGGCAGGACTTCGCACCATCTTCCCACCATGGGAAGGCATCTGGCGAGGGCACACTTCGCCCAACGCCCAGCCATGCGCCAAGGGCCATACCCCGTACGCCACAAATTCTTCAACCAAATCGCGCCCACTGCTCAGGCCGGCGGCGCACCGAAGGGCCCCTTCGTCCGCATCCCCCTCCGCCACCTCAAAGGACGGGTATGCTGAGTAAAAATGTGAACACATCTCGGACACGGGGAGCCCCTCATGGTCTTCGACGGTACCCTCAGCGACGTAAAACCAAAACTCATTCCAGTTGCCCCATTTGTTGCGGGCGCAAGGAACCAACTCGACTACCTGCATCGTGGTCTTGCCGGTCTTCGGCGTAAACGTACATGACCCAAACTGGGCAACTTCATCTCCAATCATCCTCTTCTGTTAGTGCAGGCAATAGTACTTCGCAAAGACTTCGACTGATGGCTGTCCGCCGTACGAAGTCGTCGCCCAGACATACTTCGACAGAGCCACCACGACATTCGGAGTCAACTGATGTATCTGAACGTTAAACCTCCGCAGGACTTCGCCAACAAATCGGTGTGCAGGCAGGCGGAGACCGGCGGCGAAGAACGCCTCAAACACAACCAACTCGACCTCCGGCTCGGGGACTTCCTCCGTCCCCGGGACACGAGCGACTCCACCGCCAAAGTAACCTAGCCGCTGCATATCTTGCACGCGGACCGACGACATCCGCGACACGCCAAAATTCATAGAATCGCCGGCGCGCAACTCCTCCGCCACCAAACTACTCTGCGTCTCCTCAGACGAGGCGTAGACCGGCGGCGAGGCATCGGCCGGCGGTGTAGCGGCAGCAGAAGAAGAGGAGGTCGGCATCGCTACGTACCGTCGGCGGCGGCGGGCGGTCTGCTTCACTCGAGCCAGATCTCTGGCGAACAAAAGCAAGGCGGGCAGACGAGCAGTAAGACGGTGGAAAAAGGCGGCTAGGGTTTGCACCGAGCGCGGAAAGTGAAGTTCAAAAAGCGCCGACCCCCGCCCCCTTTTATAGACAGGGCGCGGATCTTCGGGAAACCTGCAATCCGACAGGGCACGGTGCTTCGGGAAACCCGCAATCCAATAGTACGGTGTCAATCAACGGTCATGTCAAAAACCCCCGCGGAACCACTTCGAGCGAGGGCAGCGTCTCCGCCATCTAGCGACGTCTTCGGCACCAGGTGACTTTGTCGAACTGGTCCCTCGGAGGGCAAATGTTGGGGCGAAGGCAAAGACGCCACCCTTCGCTCGAGGCCTTCGCTGCATTCGCTGGTCCGACGGAGGCAAAGCAGGCCTTCGCTGCAGTCGCTGGTCCGACGGAGACAAAGCAGGCCTTCGCTCGATACGGCGTCAGACGAAGGCCTGCGACGTCGTCAACCCACCAAGCGGCCTCGTCCAGCTCAGAGGCCCACGTGTGATCCGGGCCATTGTAACGGGCCCCGCGTGGCCGCTGCGTGTTACGGGCCTAATTTGCAAAGGCATTCCTGTAATTACAGTCTGTAACCCTGCTTTATGGGAATATTCTAGGGATAATCTAGGTATCCGAGGGCACATGCGTCCTTAACACAAGGCGCTGGGCGCTCAGACACCTATAAATACCCCCGCACAGTGCCCGTGAGGGGGCAGATTAACAGAGCTATTGCCATCTTGCGCGAGAACCCTGTTGACGTCATCGTTCACCCTTGTTGGATCCCCTTGCAACTGAGAGCAAGTTCCAACACGGTTATTGAACCATATCACACCTTGATCGTCTTCTTTGAAACATGTGGCTGTTCCAGCCCTTATTTTCTCCCGTATGTGCTTCATACCCACATTCTCCTTTTGAGCTTCAATTATCCTTTGCAAGATGATTGACTCAAGCTTTAGCTGATTCAGGGTCCCTTGTTGGACCATCCCCAGGTTTAGCTTTTCCATCTCTTGACATAAAGTATTGTCAGAGGTCTTCGCCAAAAGACAGTGGCAGGAAACCTTACGGCTCAGTGCATCTGCCACAACATTGGCTTTGCCTGGGTGATAATGAATTTCCAGCTCATAGTCCTTAATAAGCTCAAGCCATCGCCTTTGCCTCATATTCAATTCTAACTGGGTGAAGATATACTTCAAGCTTTTATGATCTGTATATATGTGACATATATTTCTCAGCAGATAGTGACGCCAAATCTTCAGGGCATGAACCACAGCAGCTAGCTCCAGATCATGAGTTGGGTAATGCTCCTCATGTCGGCTCAACTGCCTTGAAGCATATGCAATTACTCGGCCCTCTTGCATTAATACACAGCCGAGTCCACTGCCTGATGCATCACAATATACATCAAAAGGTTTGGTGATGTCCGGTTGAGCCAATACCGGAGCAGTGGTTAATAATGTCTTCAATTGTTCAAAAGCTTCATTACACTTAGAAGACCAATTGAATTTAATATCATTCTTCAATAAACTTGTGATTGGCTTCACAAGCTTAGAAAAATCTGGTATGAATCTGCGATAATATCCAGCTAGTCTAAGAAAACTCTGGACTTGGTGAACAGTGGTTGGGGGTTTCCACTCCAGAATATCCTTGACCTTGCTAGGATCTACCGCAATTCCCTTGGCAGATAACACATGCCCCAAAAATTGAATTTTCTCCAGCCAGAACACGCACTTGCTGAACTTGGCATACAACTGATGTTCCGTCAAGCGCGTCAATACAATCCGTAGATGTTGAGCATGCTCCTCTTCATTTTTGGAATATATCAAGATATCGTCGATGAAGACCACCACGAACTTGTCCAACTCGGGCATGAACACCGAGTTCATCAAATAAGTGAAATGGGCAGGAGCATTTGTTAGTCCAAAGGACATTACCAAATATTCAAATAAGCCATACCGCGTAGTAAACGCGGTCTTCGGTATATCCTCGGGCCGAATATGGATTTGGTGATAGCCCAATCTGAGATCAATTTTAGAGAATACCCTCGCCCCGGTCAACTGATCAAACAGAATGTCAATCCTTGGAAGAGGGTACTTGTTCTTGATGGTGACCTCATTCAGGGGTCGATAATCCACGCACATTCGTAAGGTTTGATCCTTCTTCTTAACAAAAATGGCGGGGCAACCCCATGGAGACGAGCTTGGCCGGATGAATCCTTTATTCAGTAGATCTTGTAATTGAATCTTCAATTCTGCCAACTCATTAGGGGGCATACGGTACGATCTTCGAGAAATGGGAGTCGTACCGGGCTTTAACTCAATTACAAATTCTACATCTCTCTCAGGTGGCAGTCCAGGCAAATCTTTCGGAAATACATCTGGAAACTCACATACTACCGGAATATCCTTGATCTCTGGTACAATGGCTTCATATATTCTACCAGAAGCTTTGGCTGGATTGGTTACGGGGATGGACAAAAGAATCTCTTCTTGATTATAGCTCAACCTGACGGTTCTCAGATCAGTGTTGAGAATTGCCTTGTGTTGGGTTAACCAATTCATACCCAAAATTACATCTATATCCTGGCCTTTCAGAACAATCATGTTAGCAGGAAAGTTCCGTCCGGCCATTGTTACTGGCACTTGATAGGCCACTTCTCTAGTAAAAATGTGTCCCCTAGGTGAATGAATTTTAAACCCTTCTTTTGATTCATGGCATGAAATGTGATGTTGCTCCACAAATTTCTTGCTAATAAATGTATGCGAAGCACCAGAATCAAAAAGAATAATTGCAGGGTGACTGGCCACGAGAAACATACCCATCATCACCGGTTCACCTTCCGGTGTAGTGGCCACTTGAGTATAGTATATCCGCCCCGTCTTCTTTGTATTTCCCCACATTATTTCCCTTGGGTTGAGCTGATTTCCCAGATCCTTGCTGATTGATTGACTGATTCTGCTTGGGATATGGGCAATCCTTGATGAAATGTCCAGACTTGCCACAATTGAAACACCCGGTTGAAGAGCTGGGCAAAGCAGGGAATCGAGTGCCTGGGGCACCCGGCTGACTTGGGGTAGTGGGGGTATTATTGGGATGAATAACTATGGGCTACTTGAAAGGGAATGAGGATGGACGAGGAAAAGAGCGATTTTGGCTAGAAGGCCGGATCACAAACCGTTGCCTTTTTGCCTGGCCCTGATTAGACTTCTCACCTCCAAATCCCTTATTCTTCCCGGAACCTACATATTTTGCTTCAATAGATAGGGCTGTGCTGACAGCCTTTCCATACGTGAGATCTATGCAGGTGGCCATTTTTCTCTGTAATCGATCATTTAGACCCCTCATAAAGCAATTCTTCTTCTTTAAATCAGTGTTTACCTGATCGATTGCGTATTGCGACAGGTGATTAAACTTATTGAGATACTGATTGACAGTATCTCCTCCTTGTTTTAGCTTCATGAACTCTTCTTGCTTCATATGCAGAACACCTTCGGGTATATAGTGCTCGCAGAAGGCCACTTTAAATTCTTCCCAAGTTACTTGATGGTTGGCAGGTTGAATAGCCACAAAATTTCTCCACCAGGTGCTGGCAGGGCCGCGCAGTTGTTGCGCTGCGAACAACGGCTTCTGTGTCTCTGAATAGCGCAGAAGACCAAATTTTTGCTCAATAACCCGTATCCATTCATCTGCTTCCAACGGGTCCTCAGCCTTGACAAATAGTGGTGTACGGGTTTCAGAGAAATCCAGATATGTGGTTTCACAGGGGCCTTGCTGATAACCCCTTCCACCCTGCTGCTGGAATTGTTGGCCCGCCATTTCTCTCAGAAAGCGGGTACTGTCTGCAGTTGCTTTCACCAAGGCGGCAATCGCCTCGGCCAATGTGGGAGGAACCGGAGGTGGATTTGGGGTAACCTCCCTTCCCCCAGAAGTTCCTGCCTCATCCTGTCCTCGAGTCCTGGTAGGCATCTGAGGCAAAGAACATTTGAAATAAATATAATATGCCAGAGAAACCTTCCATTTTACATTACTATCAAAGTAATGATACAGACTTGATGTTATACAACAGGATACATTACCCATAATACAATAGTTCAACCTATTATACAGCATACTACTTCTATTTCTACAACTACACTACTACTCCTGCTTCTGGTTGTTCTTAGCAGCTTCGTCGTCAGGTGTGGGAGACCATTCGTCGACCAGCCTCATAGAAGGAGGAGGTCTAAAAAGGTCTAACTCACCACCAAGCGCTTCTCCCGCATCATGCGAGGGTCCGGCATCCGACCTGACAGGATCCGCAGGGGCATTTGGGTGTAATTGCGAATACAGTACATGAACTTCCTCATGTAAAGTATTGCAATATGCCTGCAAGTTGTCAATAGCAGTGCTAAGTTCTTCGACTCGTGCTCGAGCCTTCGCTTCCTTAGCCCAAGCTACTGAACGAGACTGTACTGCCCAATCAAGTGCCAAATCTCGATCAGCAAGTTGATCTTGTAGGGTGCGGATGTAACTTCTTAATTCATTTATTCGGTCGCCATCCGCAACCCATAAATTGGTCCTGTGTTGTAACTCTGTTTGAAGTTGATTCACGCGGGCTTCGAGATCCCCAATTGGATCGTTGCTTCCGCTACTGCTATCTTGCTCCCGTGGGGCAAGTTGGTGTCGAGGTACACCGATAGGCCCAGTATGCTTTCGCGCAGTTTTCCTTGTACGCGGCGGCATTTTCTAAGGGGGAAAATTTATTAGTACAATTCTTAGCATGATGTATGAATAATTATAGAATCAACCTTAGTTGATTCAACCTTCTATACCGTGCACTCTTCCTATCTGGTCTTTGAAATAAACTCTTCAGAGATGCTTAGGTAAGAAGAGAAGAAATTTTTTTTAGATAAGTTTAAGAAAATCTTTTTTGAAGATGCTACATAATATCTGCCAAGAAGGGCTACGCTCTGATACCAGCTGTGACGGAACCTCCCAAGTCATTAGGCCCACCTACAGTTGTCCTTGTCCAACAGACATCAGACAACCCCGTAGATGTTCCTGAATCACTTAACAAGTTCGGTATCTTTTTCCTTACCTTTCCAGGAACGTTTCACCCGTCTGACAGACAGTATGTTCATTGGAGATGTGGAAATGCGGAAGTGATTACATAAACTTATATTTATTAAAAAAAAGTAAGAGTAAGTCATTTAATATAGACCAGAGTGTAAAGCGAGTGCTGAAAAGTATTATTACAATACCTGGGAGGCAAAAACTCCTCCCATTAAGTTCTTTACATAAAAGTTTTTAAGGAGGACCCGGTCCTCCAGCAGCTTCATTCTTGATTGTCCTCATTTTTCACCACCTTGGTACAAAAACAACAAAGGTTTGTTGTCTCCTCACCTAAAAACAACGGGGGAATAAACCCTGAGTATGGAATTACTCAGCAAGTCTTACCCGACTAAAGAAAAGACTCTCAAGGGTATGCTGGTTATATGGGAGTCAAGGTAAGGCCTTTCAATAATCAAAGACTCTGTTTGCAGAATTGCTTACTAAAGTGGATCCTTAAAATCCAGTTTTATTGTCAGGTTAAGTAAAATTACCTGCTGCTAGAGTTCTTTCTACCCTAGTTCAATCACTTGACCTGCACTAGCCAATTTCTTATCAACCCTTCATCTTTACTGGATTGCTACGTGTAAGTCAGTGGCCAAGTCTCCATAACCGCGGAGGTACGGCGATCCGAATCGATTATACTCAGCTGAGGATCTCCGATCACACGACATATGTAGCACTTAACCCTTGCATATGTCAACCCGCCACCGAGTTTCTTAAGACCATATCAGGTTCACGCAAACCGAGAGCACAAATACACCACCGTCCAGCCTCTTGCCACGGAGGGTACACGCTATTCTCGCCACCGCTCCACGCCCATTTCGTGTTATCTTATTCTGGCCTTAGTCCACCCGAGGCAAAGCTTACCCATGACGAGGCATGTGACCAGTTAAAGGGTCCTCGGTCAGCAGGCCTACATCGACAAGGTCCTTAATCGACTCAGACGGAGACACTACACCGAGACTCTCTTTCTCGTGCAAGTCACCCGCCCGGTCTCAGCTTAATCATTTAACCCCAAAGGTTGGTACCTGGCAGAGGTACATCTTTTCCGATGTCGAATCCATCACGGCCGTGATGGATTCATCATCAAGTTTTATTTTCGAAAACATCCCACCCGCTTTTGCCACATCAACTTTTGTAAAAACAAAACATTTTATTTTACTAAAGCAAGACTAAGCACTGGCAAATCTTTTGTAAAACAGGGATTTCAAGGAAGGTAATCAAATCCAAGGAAAGTAATGCAGGAATTGTTTAAGCAATCAATACCTATCACCTAGTGCATCAAGCAAGTGAGAAAGATTTTAAAACACAAGGGGGTGGCAAATGCACCGGGGCTTGCCTTTGTTTAAGGGTGAGTCAGGCTCAGATCCACAAATATCGAAGTAGAAACAATTCTCAGCCTGAGTGTCCAAAGGTGGTGGTACTTGCTCTTCAGTGGCTTCCACTTCTTCCTCGTGTTCTAATCATAACCACATATATGTATAAGAATGAATGCCATGTAATGCTCATGAGGGTGCAAAGATAATATAAACTTGTTATCTAAGTCTTGAATACAACTTTCCTTCACGGAACTCCGAGAACTTAGGGTTTCCGGAGTCAGTAAAGGAGTTCACAGGGCAGGGGGTTTTGGGGTTTAGTGATCAAACAAGGTCCAAATCAACCCAAATTCTACCCAAGGCTTCTAAATAATATGAGGAACTCATATAAAAAGTTTGAGCATTTTTGGGATTATCATTTATCTTTTAAAAATCTAGAACTACTACCTTAAACTATTTTAAATACCTTAAAATTCCTAATTTAACCTAAAAATCATGAAACTATTTTTATTAAATTCTAGGGAAAATAAGAAGTCTAGGAAAATTGGTTTTACAATTTTAGGATTTTTCTACAATTTTCTACACATTTCTAAAGCTTTGCTAGAAATAGAAAAAGAAAAACAATGAACAGACTCGGGCCGAAATCAGCCCAAGTCGGCCCAACTACAGCAGAAACACGTCCACGCACGCGCGCCCGCGGCAATTTCGCACAGAGGCCCTCGGTTTATTAGTTAAATCGAAGTGGGTTTGTTTACTGTTCCTCTGTGCCACAGACAAATTGCAGAAAGGCCCTCCATCTTCTATCTCTTCCCCGCGAATGCCCTTGACCACGGCGCGCATGCCGATCATCCCCGACGTGGTTCGTACAGGCCATGGCCGGAGATGGTGGTCACGGCCAACTACCGAGGAGGCATCACTGACCTACGGCGGCCTCGGAACACACATTAATTTGACCCGAACACACCGAGAACGGCCTATCCACGTGCACGGCGGAAACCGTGATCATGGGCAAACGTTCCCGCTCAACCGGGGCCGAATTGAGTAGTTGGGCGCCACGGTGAGTATCACCAGCGTTTGGAGTTGCAGAAACAACATTCAATTTAAGCAGAGCCTTACCTAGAGCGGTTCGGCCACGGTGGGGTGGGTTTCACGGTGGCGGAGACCGGTTTGGGGAGAACTCCAAATTCGTGGATCTCAGCGAATGGTCGAGGCTGATTTGAGGTGGCTGGTTAGCTTACTACCCTACGGAGCTGGTGGCACACGCAATTTATAGGTGCATCGAGGGTCGATGACGAATTCGGCCGAGGGGTGCTGGCGGTCGGAGAGGGGAGGCGAGCTCAGTGCGGGGGAAAAAGGTAGCTTTCACCGTGGCAGTGACTCCGGTGATCGCCGGACATGCAACCAGTGAGTCACCGCGAGGAAGTCCCGCGCTGAGACACGTGGTGCGCAATGGCGGTAGCTTATCGGCGACGAGGTCATCCAACCGACGATGAGCTGGGGGGGTGAAGTACGACGGCGTTAGCCGTAGCTCAATCCGGTACCGGATTTTTTACTAGGTCAAGCTTATCTGTTGTACACGGTGCACGAATCGCAACAAGAGATCGACCACCGGCGACAGCTCACCGGCGACGAGCGGGGGTTAAGTCGGGATCTTCTTCAGTTCAGGGTCTACTGTACCATGGAATTTATTCATCAGTGCGCCTGACAGCCACATTCTAGGGCAGTTTTTCTCGAAAATCTTCATGGTAATCTTCCCCGATTTCTACAGCAATTCTGTAGAGCTATAAACCAGCTACCATTTTGTCATAGCATCCTTGGTTCAATTCTTAGTAATTCAAGCTTGAATCCTTACACAAAGCTGGTCTGTTACACTGAAACTCTGACTTTCAGAATGGAACCAGCCTGACAGCCAAACTTGAGGCTTAATTATCTCTGGATTTTTCTCAATAACATGGCTTGCACTCTTAAGCAAACTTGTTATCCATTAGTAGGTATACAAGTTTGATGTGATGACCTAGGGCAAAAACCCTATATTTTGAAAGATACAGGGCTCCAAAGTTGAGCCCTCAACACTGAATTTCAGACTTAGAATAGAACTTAGTTGAGGTCCATTTTGCAATTAAGTCCAAAATCCAATATTTGGCTTACAAGTCCACACATTTGTGGACCAAATAACTTAAGATACTTATTTAACTTGGTTTTTGCACTTTAGTCCAAAAGTGGACTAATTTTGCACATAAGCCCCTAGGTTTTAGTTTTAGGGTTTTCTAGGGTTTCAATTAGGGTTTCTGGTATCCTAGGGGTCCAAGTGTAATTCCATTTAAGTCTTGGGATCATTTTATGACTATTCCCCTAAAGCCTTTAGGTTTTCTCAACTTGGGTTATGTTTTACCCTTTTAATCCCTATTTAGGGTTAAGTTCCCTATCCAGGGTTCTATTTGCAAAATACCAAAACAATACAACTTGTTTGACATTTTTACCTACTAAATGCACTCTAGGTGTGTCAAACATATGCAATGCCAATGTTTATGATGCCATGCTCAAGTTTTAGTGACAGTAACACCAGGGGTGTTACAAAAACATACCTTTGGCCCGAGCGGACGCCTCGGCTAGCCGCTCCGTAGCCTCAGCCAGCTGACCCCTAAGGGCCTTAGCCCAGCTCACGGCCTCGGCATCTTAGCTCCGAGACTGGTCCCGCTCGCCGATAGCCTGGCCAAGCTCTAGTTGTCGCCGCCGCATCTCCTCGGCCTGGGAAGCCACCTGCTCCCGGGCCGACAAAACCTCCGCTCGTGCCGATGCCGCCTCTGTCCGCACCGCTGCTGCCTCCGACTTCAGCCCGTCGCAAAGCAACCGAAGGTCCGCCACCTCGGCGCTCCGTTGGGCAAGGCGCTCCGTTGGGCAAGGCAAGCGCGACCCGCTGGGATCGCAGCGACCTCCAAACGTCGCTTTCGCGGTGGATGAACAGCGACTTGGCGGTGCTCGCGTCCGCGAGCTCCTAAGGATGGAAAACGAGATGTCACAAATAATGAGTCACGCAAAGTGTACGTCTAAGTCCTTACCTAGAAAACCCTAGGAACGTCCCTGGAAAGGGTTTCCATGGTCGACCGAAGCGACCTCATCGCCGCCTTGGTATACTCACGAAAACTATCCCGAGCCTTCTCCTCCAACTCATCGTTGAGGAGGAGGAGGGGCTCCGAGGAGCCACGGCCCCAGAACCGGAGCGGCTGCCCGCACCATTCATTGGGATTGAGCTGCGTAGGGATAAGGCTGCTGCTCCCTAGGACAGGCCACGGTTCTGCACGCCTGTCCATCGAGGCATCGGGTCCCCCTGCAGCCGACGCGTCAGGTACCACCGCCGTCAACATACTGGGCCTCTCCTTGGCTAAGGTGGCGGGCCTCCGATCACCAGCCTCAGCAACGATGGCCGCACTCTCCTCGTGGCCGAGAACGGGGAGGTCGGGGATGACCACGGGCGGTGGCACCTCAACCATCCCGACATCGACAGTGATGGGCGGTTCCGCGGGCGAATCAGCGATGGCCCCAGCGGGAGTCGATGTCGGCGCCGACAACAAGTCAGGCGGGCTCGAGGCCGTGGTCGCGTCAGCAGCCTCCCTCGGCATGATGGCCGCTCCAACGGGGGGTCAGCCAGGGAGGCTTGCCCCATGGCAACTCGTGCCGCCTGGGCCCCCCGTAGGAGGGCGCCTTGCGCAGAGGCCAACCAACCGGCATAGCGCGCCGCAGCACCGGCCGCCGAGGCCGGCTTCGTCTTAAGGGCCTTCGTGGGGGCCAGACCAGCCAAGCCCTGCCTTCGCTTGCTGAAAGAGAGAGAGACGGCAAGTTCAAGACACACAATGAAAGAACCAAAACAGAGGTATCCTCAAATACTTACCCACTCCGAGGCAAGGCCAATCGTGCTTGTGGGGAGGCCCCTCGGGCCCCTATCCCCGCAGGCGCTGCCGAGGGTTGCCCCGCCGCCAGCTTCGGCACTATTTCCGCCTCGGACGCCCGAGGCGCCGAGGGAGCGGCCTGCCTAGGCGTCATCACGACTGCCGAGGGACCTGCCTCCTGTGCAGCCAGCGTGGGCAACTGCTCTTCGGGGACAGGCGGATCGGCCTGACCTCCTGGGGTCACAACAACTATCTCGGCCAAGGGGTCAAGTACCCCCTCGGCCTGCCTCCGCTCCTCGGATTGGGACCTTGGTGTCCCAGCCCCAAGCACTGATGGTGCCAGCCCGCTTGGAGGCTGGCTCGGCGACCCTTGGCCTAGCCTCGGGTCCGGGCTGAGGCCAAGTCGGGCCGCCATGTCATCGTCTTCATCGTCATCGTCATCATCATCATCGTCATCGTCAGGCGTCTCCGGCGATGACTCCCTCGAGAGCCCGTCCCTCGCCTGCCTCCGACGATGCTTCTCCAAAGCTTCCCGAGCTAGCATCCTCTCGTGAGCTTGGGCCTTTTTCGCGTCCTTCTTCTCCTTCTCCTTCTCCGCGGCAAGCCTCCGTGTGGCTCGGTCCGCCGCGTCCTCCGGGACCGGTGGCCGGACCGGTTTATAAATCCTCAACCCCTAGGGACGAACAAAAATCCCAACAGTAAGAATCAAAGGCGTAGAGAACTCGGCGCAAAATAGAAGGAGGATCGAACACTTACTAGGGACACATACCCGCGGTCAGGACGCATCGCAGGCTGGCTAAGGGCGCCGGCATCTGGCCTCCCTACCGTACTTGTTACCTGCTTGAGGAGGTCGTCGGTGGAGAGGGAGGTCGAGGACAGCCGCGAGTCCTCCGAATCAACCCTCGGCTTCATCTCCGCGAGCCGCAACCGCCACTCAGCCAAACGGATCACCCTCCGACGATGGATAGCGGCGATGACCCCCGCAGCGGTAAGGCCCGCATCTCGTAACTTCTGTAAGGCCTGTAGAATAGGTTGGAGTTGTTCCTGGTTCTCGCGCGTGGCCCCCCAGCGCCAGTTAGTGCCGGCGGCGGTCACCACTCGTTGAGAAAACGGCTAAAGCATCCCACCATCGTTCCGGAGATAAAACCACCGGTTCTGCCACCCCTTGTTCGAAGATGTAAGGGAGGCAGGGATGTACTGCTGCGCGCGCCCTGGCCTCAGCTGGAGGGTGCAGCCACCAGCCCGCACCGCCATACGGACCTTCTTCGCCTCCGTCGTCGCGGCGAAGAACTCCACGGAAAAAGAGATGGGTCCATAGGTCCCAGTGAGGGTCAATCCCTAAAAAACCCTCGCAAATCGCCGCGAAGATGGTCGCTTGTGCGATAGAGTTGGGGTTGAAGTTATGCAGTTACACCCCGTAGTGGTGCAGGAGCGCCCGCATGAAGCGGCTCGCTGGCACTCCAAACCCTCGCTCATGGAAGGGGATGAAACTGACCACATACCCCGGCGGCGGAGTCGGATCAGCCTCGCTCGCGGGGGCCATCCACTCCAGCTGTGGCCCATTGGAGAGGGGACGGAGCAGACAATCGGCAACGAGGGCCTCCAGATCCTCCACAGCGACGGTGGAGAAAGGCCACGGGTCGCGTGGCGGAATGACGGTCACCTTGTCAGCCATCGCCGAACGGAGGTGGTGGAGGTGGAAGGGATGAGGTGGGTGGTTTCCTTTTCTCTGGCTGCTCTCTTAGGTTGCGGAAACCAAAGCAGAAGGCAAGCGCAAATGGCAGAGTAAAGAACCACCATCGGCCCCTCTTCCGGGTATATAAAGGCCCAGGCGAGATCCACCCAAGGCTTCGCCCGAACCTGCCGTGGAATTCAAACTCGAAGGTGAATCGATCTTTCTGTTCCTCGAACGGCTCGCGCATGCGCAACAGACGCCCCGCGAATCGCCCATCCCGTCGCATTAACTCCTTGGCAGGGCAAGCGACACCTCCGGCAGAAGAAGTGGGCACCATTTCGCCTCCGTCATGATGACCGCGTCAAAAAAGGTGCGCCACATTATTTAAATTTATATCCTTTTCCTTTTCCTCTCCCTCTCTCTCTTGCCACAGGGACCAAGAAAGGGGATATTGTGAAAAGGATCCTTCTCGGCGAAGGAAGTGGGCCCCGAGCCCTCCTACTGACCAGGGGTTCGAAGGTTGCGCCCTCCGGGGTTCGGCGACCGCCCCAGAGCACTTGGGCTCCGAGCCCTCTACTGATCAGGGGTTCGAAGGCTGGCCCTCGGAAGGGTTCGACAGCCGCCCTAGAGCACGCAGAGTCAGGGATGACCCTGGGTACGTCCGTTACATGGCCGAGGCTCGGGCTACGCTCCCGAGGTACCCTAGGACATTTCCGAGACCACCGGGAACGATTTGTAACGGAATCCCACTGGAGGGAGGCATCGAGCCCTCGGACCCTATCGAATGGGTCCGGGTCCGGCAAATCACCTGCAGGTACTTTTGGAGCGCGCCTCTGGGCCACTAGCCGACCCTTATCGAACAGGGCTCAGGCGTCCACTCGGATCACCCGCTAGCAACTCACTGGAAACACCATGTTCGGTGCCCTCTGAGGGTAACATGGCGCTTTCCCCCCCCCCCCTTCCTCCTCGTGGAGAGGCGACGAAGGGGCGTACAATAAAAGTCGAGACAGTCCTTGATCGTCCTCTCGCTCCGTGCAGAGGCTCGGGGGCTGCTCTCGCGCCAGGCTACAGCCAAACTGTTGACTCCTTTTCCTCTCTTTCTCTCTTGCCACAGGGACCGGGAAAGGGGATATTGCGAAAAGAATCCTTCTCGGCGAAGGAAACGGGCCCCGAGCCCTCCTACTGATCAGGGGTTTGAAGGTTGCGCCCTCCGGGGTTCAGCAACCGCCCCAGAGCACTCGGGCTCCGAGCCCTTTACTAATCAGGGGTTCGAAGGCTGGCCCCTCGGAAGGGTTCGACAGCCGCCCCAGAGCACGCAGAGTCAGGGACGACCCTGGGTATGTCCGTTACATGGCCGAGGCTCGGGCTACACTCCCGAGGTACCCTAGGACATTTCCGAGACCAGCGGGAACGATTTGTAACGGAATCCCACTGAAGGGAGGCATCGAGCCCTCGGACCCTATCGAATGGGTCCGGGTCCGGCAAATCACCTGCAGGTACTTTTGGAGCACGCCTCTGGGCCACTAGTCGACCCTTATCGAACGAGGCTCGGTCGTCCACTCGGATCACCCGCTAGCAACTCACTGGAAACACCATGTTCGGTGCCCTCCGAGGGTAACATGGCGCTTCCCCCCCTTCCTCCTCACGGAGAGGCGATGAAGGGGCGTACAATAAAAGTCAAGACGGTCCTTGATCGTCCTCTCGCTCCATGCAGAGGCTCGGGGGCTGCTCTTGCGCAAGGCTACGGCCAAACTGTTGACCACATCAACAAACCAGCTCAAAAACTCGGAGCCTGACCGTGCACCCGGGCTGCGGCCAGCCCGCATGAGGGAACAACAAGGCTGACCGAGGCATCACAAAAAGGATTAAGACCTCAGAGGAGTCAAACCACTCCTCCGAGGTCTCGGGGGCTACACCCGGCGGGTGCGCTCGCGCGCACCCCCCGGAACAAAGCGTAACCGAGAAGGGCCGGTCCCCTTGCAAAAAATTCGGCAGAACCTCCAAGCGAGTACCTACACTCCCTTCGAGGCTCGGGGGCTACTGTCGGGGACCGTAATTAGGGGTACCCCCAATGCTCCTTAACCTGGCCAAAAAGCATCTTCGGAACAAACCATCAACAACTAATAAGCACGGTTCAAGTCAGGGCCTCGTAGGACACGACCTCGCCTCGTCCGAGCCTAGCCTCGGGTGCAGACAATAGTCCCGGGCAAATTCACGCCTCGCCCGAGGGTCCCCTCTGTCAACAGGTGCACCCCATCTCACCCAAGGCTAAGCTCGGGCGAACTTTGTCGCGCAGCGACCTCGCCCGGATCGTCCTACCAACCGACCGTATCGCATGCGCATTTAATGCGGGGATCGCCTGACACCTTATCCTAACACGCGTGCCTCAGTCGGCAAGGTCGAAGTGACCGCAGTCACTTCGCCCCTTTACTGACCGTTCTGACAGGAAACCAGCACTGTTCACCCCGCTCCGACAACTGTGCCAGCCATCAGGGAAAGGCTAAACAACAGTCACGGCCTTTCCCGAGTTCGGCCTCGGGCGCAACAAGGAGCTCCGCCTCGCCCGACCCCAGGCCTCGGCCTTAGCTTCGGTCTCGGGAGAAGGTCTCCGCCTCGACCGACCCCGACCTCGGCCTCAGCCTTGGCCTCGGGAGAAGGACTCTGCCTCGCCCGACCTCAGCCTCGGCCTCGGAGGAGTCGCCGCCTCGCCCGACCTTGGCCTCGGATTAACTACGCTACTGGGGATCCATCATTACCCTACCCCTAGCTAGCTGCCTCCGGCTATGAAGGAACAAGACCGGTGTCCCATCTGGGTTACTCCGGTAACAGGTAATGATGGTTCCCCGCGTGCGCCCGTGACGTCGGTTGCTCTCAACCCCCTACGGAAGCAAGGAAACGTCAGTAGGATCCATGCCACACCGCCAGCTATGCTTCTACAGGGCTCAAGGAACTTCTCCGATGGCCACGTTATTACCTGTACAGGGCTCAAGGCACTTCCCTGCCAGCCACGATAGCACATAGCTACACTCCCATTGTACAGCTGGGCATCTCCTTGTATCTATAAAAGGGGATGTCCAGGGCCTTCCCGGGGAAGGAAAAGGAGGGGGGAAGAAGGGAGACGAGAGGGGGAAAAAGAGCGCATGTACGAACACCCGGACGCACAACGCAGACGAGCAGAGGCAGACTCAGACGGCTCACCTCAAGGCCGAACCCTCTCTTTCTCGCTCTCTCTCGTTCTCGCTCTCCCGCAACGCTTGTAACCCCTACTGCAAGCACCCCCAGGTGCAAGATAATATAAGCCACATCCCTTCGCTTGTGTTCCATCTTGCATCAACCCATCTGGACAGGGGCACGCGGCACTAAAATTCACTAGTCGGTCCGGTTGAGGGTCCCCCGGGTCCGAAACGCCGACACCCCTCTCCCCACCCCCGCTCGCCATCTCTCCCGTATGCACAACCTCCTCCACCAGCTCTCCCTGCAATCCCCCACGATCTGCCTCCTCGACCCGGCCGCGACCGTTTTCTCACGAGGTCACGTCCCCACTGCGCCACCACTCCGTCTCACCTCCGGGTGTCGTGTCACCCCCCCCCCGGTCACGCAACCACCACAGGTCGCCCCCCCCCCTCGCTCATGATGTGCCTAGCTGATCTGCTTCGTCGCCTCGCCCGCCTCCTCAGCTGCGCTTCTGGCTGGGCTATTTTCGTCGCTGTCATGTCTCCTCCCTAGGTTGTTCCGAGAATGGCTCAGGCGCTGACCTCCTTAGATGACGCGTCAGTCTCGGTGGGTGCTAAATCTAGGGCACGCGACACGACCACGACTGAGAGGTCACCGCCGGCGTGGCCCGTGTAGATCTAGTCGTCCCGCACTTTTTTGGGTCTTTAGAACTGCTTCAAATTTGGCGTTGAGGAGGGGACACTGGTGTCGGCAAGGGGCTAAGGAGGGGACACTAGTGTCGGCAAGGGGCTGTGGAGGAGATCACCAGGCAATCGAGTCCGCGATAAGCAATTGCTAGAGTGCTAGAGATTTGGTTGTTACCATGTGAAGAGGAAGAGAATGAGGGCACAAGCGCGAGAGCCTCTCAGCTTGAGTCCACGGTCGCAGCAGATGCAGCGGTTGGCAACCCTGAGCATGACCTGCGTGGCGGCGAGGAGCAGCGCGCCGACGTCGTATCCAGTGGCGATGTCGAAGTCGTAGACGTAGTAGTCATACTCCTTGGCAACGTCCGTGGTGACATTGGCCCGGCTTCGACATTGTGGACATCGCTGCTCCTCCCCTTCATCCTCACCGTCATTGGTCCCTTCGTCGCATCGTTGTCCTGTGATGCGTGCCCAATGCCCAGTTTAGCACCACTTTTTTCCTCCAGTTTTATTTCCTTTTCTGGTTCTTATTACTGTTTTTGGTGCTTGCAGACAAACACAGGTGTTGCGTGCTCACTTGGATCATATTTTCCCACAAATTTCAGTAATCTTCCTGGACATGTTGACAGTGAAAGGTATTTTCACTTGCCATGTACCATACTTGTTTTTTATCCTTTTATTTTCTTAAATTCAAATTGCTCCACACATGCTTGTAGTCCATTCAGTTAGTCCTCATTTTAGTTTCTTTGATGCTGCAGGTTTTCTCATTTGGTAAAGTTTTTGTGTATCACCTGCTAATGTACTATAGAGTTAAGGTTTCATGTTTCAAGAGCTAATATACTTTATTTCTTGTTACATATTAGAATGTATAACGAACTGGTGTCAAACACTATTTATGAAGGAGGGCCTTTTGATTCAAAGGCACCATCTATAAAACTTCTAAGATATGAATAATTATTCTATGCAGATCTTAACTGTAGCAAAATTTGGAGTAGATCCCTCAGGATGTGTCGAGCTAGCAAAGCATGTCAGATTGAACTACCCTAACCTTGTGTTCTCTAGTTTGGTGACAATTATGATCCTTATCTACTCCTCAACTCTGAAGAATTTCAAGGCATCTGCATCTGCAACACACTCTTTGTGCTAGCCAGCACCATCTTCCTTGGGATGATCATGACACTACAGCTGCCAGAATCCATGGGCTTGTACTCGCCCGTCATCGGCATCGTGCTGGACCCGCACAAGCCAGAGGTCGAGTACTCACCTGCAATTGGCATCTGCAACACGCTTTTTGTGCTAGCCGACGCCAACTTCCTTAGGATGGTCACTATTTTGCTATGTAAAATCTACCCTTTTCCATGGTTTGTTTTTATATTGTAAAAATAGTTTCATTGCAGCTAGATTTTAGATTAATTAAGCATGACTTGTACATTTGTTTAAATTGAAATATTTATTTTCTATCCATGTTTTTGGGCAGGTCATTAAATTGCGAATTTTTGTTCTTATAGTTGCAATACTCTGAAATAAGTGGCAAGCACATTACAAAATTGGTTTCCTACTGTGATTTTCACAGGTACCATTTTCTTTCCAAGCATAGTATTTCTTTTGTTCTTCTCAAATCATTTTAGTTCATTTGGTGGTCCTTTTTGTTGAGAAGATCTTGGAACGAAGTGTAGTTCTATTACCTTGATTAGTCATTTGTAGAAATGGCGATATACCCTAAAGTAGTCAAATATATATGGCAAGTAATGGAATGAAGCAAGTTGTTGAGGGTATCTATAGCATGGCAAATGTAATCTTACAGCCCCTGCTCATTTGGAAGAGGTCCTGAGAGAGCAGATAGCTGGTGGTCAACCACGGACACACAGACCATGGAAAAAAGATCATTGTCATTGTTGAGGGTATCTATAGCATGGAAGGGGAGCTGTGTAAACTCCCTGAGATTATAGCTGTCTCCAAGAAATACAAGGTCTTGAGAATTTTATTGTAATTAAGTTTGGCACATAAATTATTCTTTTTTGCTTCTCAGTCCATTGATAACCTTAACTGAGTGCAACAAAGAGGGCTGGCCCTCAGGCCACCCATAACAGTCATATTCATTTACTCCTTGTTCTGTCAAATAGGCCTACACATATCTGGATGAGGCCCGTAGCATTGGTGCTGTTGGGCAGTCTGGCCACGGTGTTTGTGAGCTCCTTGGGGTTGACCCAGCTGATGTAGATATAATGATGGGTACTTTTACCAAGTTTTTTGGATCATGTGGTGGATATATTGCCGCATCAAAGGTGCATACTTATGAAAGTGACTGTATTACACTGTAGCACTTGGTAAGATTGCATTGAAGATTTGCTGATTCTTTTCACTATAACTTCCAGGAGATAATTCAGCACCTTAAGCATAGTTGTCCGGCCCATCTGTATGCTACTTCCATGTTGCCACCAGCAGTCCAACAAGTTATTTCTGCTATTAAAGTTATCCTTGGGGAGGATGGCTCCAACAGAGGTACTAAACTAGTTTCTTTAACACTTTTTGCCCTTTTCATTTGCAGCTATGTTAATGTTCGATTAAATAATTCTTTTTTTCCTTATGATGTACTGAAGGTGCCCAAAAACTTGCTCGCATCCGCGAGAATAGTAATTTCTTCAAGTCAGAGCTCAAGAAGATGGGTTTTGAGGTTCTTGGTGACAATGACTCTCCTGTCATGCCCATAATGCTCTATAATCCGGCTAAGATTCCTGCATTCTCTAGGGAGTGCCTTAGACAAAAGGTTAGTAGTAGAGTTTGTCAGAATATTCTAAAGATCCAAATAACACTATGCTTTTGGTATACTGTAACACCCCTGGTGTTACTGCCACTAAAACTTGAGCATAACATCATAAGCATTGGCATGTCATGTGTTTGTCCCACTTATAATGCATTCACTAGGCAAAAAGTTCAAATAAGTTGTCTTGATGTGACATTTCATGAGTGAAACCCTAAGGTACAGTACTTAACCCAAAACTGGGCCCAGAAGGGTAAACAAATCTTAAACCAAAGAAAACTTCAAAACTTATTAGTAATGATCATAAAATGTCACCATTAATGAACTTCAGTGATATCCAAACCCTAGAAGTACCTAAAACCCTAAACAGACCCCTAGAAAACTCTGGACTGAAAGGGGGTTATTTGTAAAAGTGTGCACATTTTGGACCTTAGTGCAAAAATCATGGGAATAGGGTATCTTAAGTCATATGGTTCACATATTTGGAGATTTGCAAATGAAACCATAAGTTTTGGGCTTATTTGCAAAAAGGCCACATTGTGCTCCAATGGCTAAGTCTGAATTTTAGTGCATTAGGGCCAACTTTAGAACCCTGTATCTTCCAAATTATGAGGAATTTGCCTAGGGTCAACACATCAAGTTTTAGAGCTATTATAGGAGTATAACTTTGCTATAGGGATTAGGCCTTGGTGCCATAAAATATTTTGAGAAAATTTGATCCAAAGTCGGGCTGTCAGGTCACCTTAAGTTTGAACTGTCAATGACAGTGAGATTGAATAAACTTAGGGCTCGATTTTGAGTAAGCTCATGTGACTTTTTGTGGTTACACAATGTATCAAAGTTAAAGCTGGGTTATTAAGCTTCAACTTTGACACAGGGTGATGGTTGGGTCACCACATAAAATATGGAGCAATTTCACCCTAAACCTGCTCTAGTGAATAAGAAGGGTTGTTAAGAAATTGGCTAGTATAGGTCAAGTGATTGAACTAGGGTAGAAAGAACTCTAGCTGCAGGTAATTCTACTTAACCTAATAAATAAAACTGGATTTTTAAGGATCCACTATTAGTAAGCATTTCTGCAAACAGAGTCTTTGATTATTGATGAGCCATGCCTTGATCCCCAAAAAGCCAGCATATCCTTGAGAGTCTCTTACTTTGATGGATAAGACTTACGAAAGTACACTTCATACTCAGGGCTTCGTCCCATGTTATTTTAGGTGAGGAAGCGGCAAACTTTTGCTGCTTTTGTTCAAAGGTGGTGCCCAAAGAAGAAAACCAGGAGTGAAGCTTCGGGAGGAAAGGATACTCCGTTAAAACTTTTGTTTGATGTTTATCGAGAGGGGTTTTTGCCTCCCAGTGATGTAATAATAATACTTCAGCACTCCTATATTTTAACTCTGGTCTGTAATAATACTCTTTCCTGTTTTAAATAAAGTAAGTTATTGTAACTGCTTCCGCATTCTCGTTCCTCCGATGTGTTGTAATATCTGTGTGACGGGTGAAACGCTCTTGGGAAAGGAAAGGAATTCAGATACCGAACTTAACAAGTGATCAGGTGCACCCACAGGGTTGTCTGAAGTCTGTTGGACAAGGACAACTGTAGGTAGGCCTAATGACTTGGGAGGTTCTGCCACAGCTGGTATCGGAGCGAAGCCCATCTCTGCAGATGTTATGAGGCATTTTCAAAAAGAATTTTCAAAGACTTATCTAAGAAAATTGCTTTCCTCCTTATCTAACTACTTTCTAAAGTACTTATTCAAAGACCAGATACAAAAGTGTGATGTATAGAAGGTTGTGGATCAACTAAGGTTGATTCTTTAATTATCCATGCTTCATACTAAAAACCATAGCAATAAGATTTTCCCCCTTAGAGATATGTCACCGCGCACAAGGAAAACCGCACGCAAATCCACCGGGCCAATTGGCGTGCCTCGGCACCAACTAGCCCCAAGACATGAGGATAGTAGTAGTGGCATCAATGATCCTATTGGTGATCTAGAAGCTCAGGTAGAGCGGCTTCGATCGGAGTTACGTTATCAAAATAATGTGTGGGTCAAGGATGGTCAACGAATAAATGAGTTAAGAGCTGACATCCGACATCTGCAAGACCAACTTGCTGAACGGGATTTAGCGCTCGATTGGGCTGTTAACTCACGTTCACTTGCTTGGGCCAAGGAGGCCAAAGCTCGAGCCCATGTGGAGGAGCTTAGCACTGCCGTAGACAACTTGCAGGTGTATTGTAATACACTACATGAAGAAGTTCATGAGTTGTATTCACGACTGCACCCTGACGTACCTGCCGAACCTATCGGAATGGGAGCCGGACCTTCTAGAACAGCGAGAGAAGCACTTGGTGGTGAATTGGACCTTTTCAGGCTCACTCCCTCTATGAAGTTGGTTGATGAATGGTCTCCTACGCCCAACAGTGAAGCTACCAAAAGTGACAAGAAACTAGAATAGTATAGTTTAGATATGATGTAAAATTAGGTAATGTAATCCTGTTGTAAATTCGAGTCTGTATCATTACCGTTCAAAGTAATGTAAATGGATGGTGTGCTTTCATATATTATATTTTCCAAATGTTCTTTGCCTCAGATGTTGTCTAGGACCCGTGGACAGGATGGTGCGGTAACCTCCCGTGGGAGGGAAACAACTCCTAATCCTCCACTAGTACCCCCAACCTTGGCTGAGGCTATCGCTGCCTTAGTCACTGCAATAGGGGATAACACCCGCTTTCTGCGGGAAATGGCGGGACAGCAAATGCAACAGCAAGGCGGGCGAGCCTATCCGCAAGGACCCCGCGAAACTTCATATTTGGATTTCTCAGAAACGTGTCCCCCGCTATTTGTTAAGGCTGAAGATCCTCTTGAAGCGGATGAATGGACCCGGGTTATCGAACAAAAGTTTGGGCTTCTCCGATGTACGGAGACTCAAAAGCCCTTATTTGCGGCGCAGCAGTTGCGAGGCCCTGCCAGCACTTGGTGGGGAAATTATGTGGCTATTCAGCCGGCTGGCCCTCAAGTTACTTGGGACGAATTCAAGCTGGTATTTCGGGAGCACTATATTCCTGAAGGGGTGCTCCATATGAAACAAGAAGAATTTATGAAGCTCAAACAAGGTGGAGATACTGTCACACAGTATCTCAACAAGTTCAACTATTTGTCCCAATATGCTATTGATCAGGTCAACACTGACCTGAAGAAGAAAAATTGTTTTATGAGGGGTCTTAATGACCGGCTGCAGCGGAAAATGGCCACCTGCTTTGACCTCTCATATAGCAGGGCTGTCAGCACGGCGCTAGCAGTTGAAGCCAAATATGCAAGTTTAGGAAAAATGAAGGGCTATGGAGGTGACAGGTCCAACCAAGGGCCTGAGAAAAGACAAAGGTTGATGATCCGACCTTTTAATCCGAATCGCTCTTCACCACGTCCACCCTCCTACCCTTTCAAACAACTGGTCTTCATTCGTCCCGCCCCTGCCCCCACCTCAACAACTCAGCCGAGTGCCCCTGGTACTCATTTCCTCGCCCTCCCAAGCTCCTCAACAGGCTGCTTTAATTGTGGAAAGTCCAGGCATTTTATCAAGGATTGCCCATATCCAAAGCAGAATAGATCAAATAATTAGCAGAGTTCAGGGAGTTCCACCCAAGGCAAGGGAAATTTGGCGAATAATACAACGGGCAAAAATCTGAAAAAAAACTAGGCGGATTTATTATACGCAAGTGGCCACAACGCCGGAAGGAGAATCAGTCATGATGGGTACGTTTCTCATGGCCAATCACCCTGCAGTTATTCTTTTTATTCTGGTGCTTCACATACATTCATAAGCAAGAAGTTTGTGGAGCAACATTGCATTCCATACAATGAATCAAGGGAAGGGTTTACTATTCATTCGCCCGGGGGACAAATATTCACTAAAGAAGTGGCTTTCCATGTGCCCGTAACATTGGCTGGACGGGACTTTCCTACTAATATGATTGTTCTAAAAGGCCAAGATATAGATGTGATTTTGGGTATGAATTGGTTAGCCCAACACAAAGCTATCCTCAACACTGATTTGAGAACCATTAGGTTGAGTTATGGCCAGGAAGAGGTTCTCTTATCCATTCCTATAACTACTATAGCTAAACCATTTGGCAAAGTTTATGAAGCCATCATACCGGAGATCCAAGATATTCTGGTAGTATGTGAGTTCCCAGACGTCTTTCCAGAAGATTTGCCGGGATTGCCTCCAGAGAGAGATGTAGAATTTGTGATTGAATTGAAGCCCGGTATGACTCCTATTTCTAGAAGGTCGTACCGAATGCCTCTGAATGAGTTGGCAGAACTCAAGACCCAATTACAAGATCTGCTAGAAAAGGGATTCATCCGACCAAGCTCGTCACCATGGGGTTGTCCAGCCATCTTTGTCAAGAAGAAGGATCAAACACTTCAGATGTGTGTGGATTATAGACCCCTTAATGAGGTTACCATCAAGAATAAGTACCCTCTTCCCCGGATTGATATTCTATTTGATCAACTAACTGGAGCAAGGGTATTCTCTAAGATTGACCTCAGGTCGAACTATCATCAGATCTGTATCTGGCCTGAAGATATACCAAAGATCGCATTCACTATGCGGTATGAATTATTTGAATATCTGGTTATGTCTTTCAGACTAATAAATTCTCCTGCCCACTTCATATATCTTATGAACTCGGTATTCATGCCCGAATTGGATAAATTCGTGGTGGTATTCATTGATGATATCCTAATATATTTCAAGAATGAAGAGGAGCATGCTCGGCATTTGCGGATCGTGTTAACGCGCTTAAGAGAGCATCAACTATATGCTAAATTCAGTAAGTGTGCGTTCTGGCTGGAGGAGATCCAATTTCTAGGACATGTATTGTCTGCTAACGGGATTGCGGTGGATCCCAGCAAAGTCCAGGATATTTTGGAATGGAAACCCCCAACCATGGTGCATCAAGTCCGGAGTTTCCTTGGGCTATCTGGTTATTACCGCTGATTCATTCTAGATTTTTCCAAGCTTGTGAAGCCAATCACAAGTTTATTAAATAATGATACAAAGTTTAACTGGTCCTCAAAGTGCAGTGAAGCCTTCGAGCAGCTAAAGGTGTTATTAACCACTACTCCGGTATTAGCTCAACTGGATATTGAAAAACCCTTTGATGTGTACTGTGACGCATCAGGCAGTGGTTTAGGCTGTGTTCTAATGCAAGAGGGTCGAGTGATAGCCTACGCTTCAAGGCAGTTGCGCCGGCATGAAGAGCATTATCCAACTCATGACCTAGAATTAGCTTATGTGGTCCATGCCCTGAAAATTTGGCGTCATTATCTGCTGGGGAACATCTATCACATTTATACAGATCATAAAAGCTTGAAGTACACCATCACCCAGTCAGAGCTGAATATGAGACAAAGGAGATGGCTTGAGCTTATTAAGGACTATGAATTGGAAATTCATAATCACCTAGGCAAGGCCAATGTAGTGGCAGATGCACTAAGCCGCAAGGCTTCCTGTCACTGTCTTACGGTGAAGACATCTGACATTACATTATGCCAAGAGATGGAGAAATTAAACCTAGAAATGATCCAACATGGAGCCTTAAATCAACTAAAGCTTGAGTCAGTTTTTCTACAAAGAATAATTGATGCACAAAGGAATGATGAGGGTATGAAACACATTCATGAGAAAATGGAGGCCAATAAAGCCAACTGCTTCAGGAAAGATAATCAAGGCGTTGTATGGTTTAACAACCTCATAGTTGTGCCAAAGAATGATGAGGTCCGCCAACAAATTCTAGATGAAGCTCATCTTAGTCGCTATTCTATTCATCCTGGAAGCACTAAGATGTATCATGATCTAAAACAGCATTATTGGTGGATGAAGATGAAGATCGAGATTGCACACTATGTGGCGAAGTGCGACACTTGCAGACGTGTCAAGGCCATACATATGAAAACTGCGGGACCATTGCAATCTTTACCTATCCCAACTTGGAAATGGGAGGATATTAGTATGGATTTCATTGTGGGCTTACCCCGGATAGTGAAAGGTTTTGACTCCATCTGGGTTATTGTTGATCGACTTACAAAGATCGCCCATTTCCTTCCAGTTAGGGTAAAGTATACAGTGGCCACATATGCGGAGTTGTATATTACCCGTATTCTCAGTTTACATGGTGTTCCAAAGACAATAGTGTCGGATCGTGGACCACAATTCGTGTCCAAATTTTGGGAAGAACTTCACAAAGCTCTAGATACTAAGTTGCTCCATAGTTTGGCCTATCATCCTCAAACCAGTGGGCAAACTGAGAGGGTAAATCAAATACTTGAGGACATGTTACGAGCTTGTGCTCTTGAATTTCCACAGAAGTGGGATGAATGCTTACCATTAGCGGAGTTCTCGTACAATAATAGCTATCAAGAAAGTATCAAGATGGCACCCTTTGAAGCTTTGTATGGGCGACGGTGTCGTACTCTGTTAAACTGGTCTGAACCAGGTGAAAGATGTTTCTTCAGGCCTGATATGGTAAAGGAAACAGAAGAAAAGGTTCTATGAATAATACATAATTTGAAGGAAGCTCAAGCTCACCAAAAGAGTTATGCAGACAAGAGACGCAAACCCTTGTACTTTCTAGTTGGAGATTATGTCTACCTGAAAGTCTCACCAATGAAGGGTGTATCACGTTTCGGGGTAAAGGGGAAGCTTGCACCACGGTACATTGGTCCTTTCCCTATTCTTGGACAATGTGGACCAGTGGCATACCAACTCCAGTTACTTGAAACATTGTTTGTTGTACATAATGTGTTCCACGTGTCTCAATTGAAGAAGTGTCTTCGAGTTCCCAATCGAACTATTGAAGTAATGGATGTTGCCTTAGAACTAGACTTGACATTTTCAGAACATCCTGTTCGAGTCTTGGATCAAAAGGACAGAATTATCTGAAGGAAAACTCTCAAGTTTTACAAGATACAATGGAACCAACACACGGAAGATGAAGCTACTTGGGAAACTCAAAACTTTTTAGACAAGAATTTCCAAGGATTTTTAGCTTCGTGTAAATTGTATGTGGTGCACATTTGTTGTAATAGAAGAATAAACCCCATACCACCCCTGCCTTGTACCAAAAATAAGGAAATAAAAGTATGACACGTTTCCTTTTCCATTACTTGCCCTGAGACTTTTAATCTCGGGACGAGATTCTTTTATGGGGGGGGAAGGATGTAACACCCCTGGTGTTACTACCACTAAAACTTGAGCATAACATCATAAGCATTGGCATGTCATGTGTTTGTCCCACTTAGAATTCATTCACTAGGCAAAAAGTTCAAATAAGTTGTCTTGATGTGACATTTCATGAGTGAAACCCTAAGGTACAGTACTTAACCCTAAACTGGGCTCAGAAGAGTAAACAAATCTTAAACCAAAGAAAACTTCAAAACATATTAGTAATGATCATAAAATGTCACCATTAATGAACTTCAGTGATATCCAAACCCTAGAAGTACCTAAAACCCTAAATAGACCCCTAGAAAACCCTGGACTGAAACCCTAGGGGGTTATTTGTAAAAGTGTGCACATTTTGGACCTTAGTGCAAAAATCATGGGAATAGGGTATCTTAAGTCATATGGTTCACATATTTGGAGATTTGCAAATGAAACCATAAGTTTTGGGCTTATTTGCAAAAAGGCCACATTGTGCTCCAATGGCTAAGTCTGAATTTCAGTGCATTAGGGCCAACTTTAGAACCATGTATCTTCCAAATTATGAGGAATTTGCCTAGGGTCAACACATCAAGTTTTAGAGCTATTATAGGAGTATAACTTTGCTATAGGGATTAGGCCTTGGTGCCATGAAATATTTTGAGAAAATTTGATCCAAAGTCGGGCTGTCAGGTCACCTTAAGTTTGAACTGTCAATGACAGTGAGATTGAATAAACTTAGGGCTCGATTTTGAGTAAGCTCCTGTGACTTTTTGTGGTTACACAATGTAACAAAGTTAAAGCTGGGTTATTAAGCTTCAACTTTGACACAGGGTGATGGTTGGGTCACCACATAAAATATGGAGCAATTTGACCCTAAACCTGCTCTGTCAGTGGTTCTGATGAAGCTTCGCGATGGTACAGTAACCGGATAGGATTAGGTTCAGATCCCCTCGCCACCGACGAGCCGTGCGCTCGGATTCACGCTCGCCGTGGTGATTCATGCTGGGATCAGTTAGATAACACCGGGGGGTAGGTAAATATCACGTCGTGGATACATTCCGGCCACTATTTTACTCCGGCCACCATTCCCGAGCAGATCACGGTTGCTTCGAATGGTTTCGCTGGAGATACCCACTTCACGGCCTTGCGCCACATGCTCGGGCATCTTACCACGTCATAGTCGATCGTGTTAAGCCTATCCGATGATCACCGGTGAGCCGCCACGGTATTCTCCATGAATCAATTGCGCCAGTGACTTCCTTCTTCTCCGACCGCCACCGTGCCAATCCAAATTCAGGTGCCACCACCCCTAGAGCCTATAAATTACCGCCCCCACCTGCTCCACTATGTAATTGTGCACCTAGTAAACCAGCTCTCACCTCTGATCGTCCACCAGAGCTCTCCAATTTGGGATTTCCCCCAAATCAACCAAGAACATCGTGCCTTGTGACCTCGTCGTGGCCAACGTGTCTCAGGTCTGTTCATGTCCGCTGTCCCCTTCTTTCAGCACCCTTACTAGCTCCTGATACTCGCTGACCCATCCTATTTAACTAAGAGGCTCTAGATCACCGGGGAACGCACTTGGTTGTCCGTTGTGCCCACGGTCACCGTAGACCGAGAGGGTTAGAACCTCATTAGTGAAATTAAGTGAGGGGAAATGATTAGGAGGGGTCCGATTTGGTGTCTGTCGCACGAGAGCACCAGTCGTTGCGGGATTCGGTCGGTGTAGGCTCACCGGAGCTCAGCTCTCCGCCAGGCTGCGTCGTGGACCTGGCGTTGTAGAGAAACAGAAGTCCGGGGGGATTTCTGTAACTGTCAGTGAGACAGGGGAATAGCGCTGTAACCCTTTTCCTATTATTCAAATCATCAGGGACTTATTCACAAAGCCAACAGCGCGGGCGCGCGCGGGCGCGCTTCTGCCCATAGATGGGCCGATTTGGGCCAGTTTCGGCCCAGTTCTGTTGATTCTTTTCCTTTTTCTTTTTCTGCCAGGACTAAAGAAATTCTAGAAAATTGCAGAAAATGCTAAAAATACCAAACCAATTTTGCTAGACTCCTAATTTTCCATAGTATTTAATAAAAATAGTCTCATGATTTTTGCTCCAAATAGGAAATTATAGAGTATTTAAAATAGCCAAAACCCATGCTTCTGGAATTTTAGAGAGTAATTAATAATCCCAAAATTCACCAAACTTTTTAGATAAACTTTAAATATTATTTAGAAGCCTTGGGTAAAATTTGGAATGATTTGAACCATGTTTGGTACTTAGAACCCAAAACCCTAACCCCCTGCCTTATGAACTTCACTATAGACTCCAAAAACCCTAGTTTCCTGGAGATCCGTGAAGGAAAGTTATATTCAAGACATTAGACAATAAACTTGTATTATCTTTACATCTTCATGAGCATTACATGAGCATTCATGACTATATATGGCTATGTATAGAAAACGAAGAAGCGATAGAGGTTGAAAAAGCCAAGACTACACCACCACCACCTGAAGAACCTCAGGTAGGAAACTGCTTTTACTTTGATATCTGCGGAGCAGAGCCTGATTCACATATCACACAAGGCAAGCCTCGGTGCATTTGCCACCTCCTTGTTATTTTGAAATCTTTCTCACTTGCTTGATGCATTAGGTGATAGGAGTTGTGTGCTAAACCCATTGCTGCATGTCCTTCCTTGGATTTGATTACTTCTCAATCCCCTGTTTTACAAAAAGGTTTTTCTTATGCTTAGCCTTGCTCTAGAAAAACAAAATGTTTTGTTTTAACAAAAGATGATGCTTCAAAGTGGGTGGGATGTTTTCAAAAATAAAATTTGTTGGTGGATCCATCATGGCCATGATGGGTTCAACATCGGAAAAGATGTACCTCTGCCAGGTACCAAACTTTGGGAATTGAAATGATAAAGCTGAGACTGGGCGGGTGACTTGCACGAGAAGAGAGTCTCAGTGTAGTGTCTCCGTCTGAGTTGATTAAAGACCTTGTCGATGTAGGCTTGCTGATCGAGGACCCTTTAACTGGTCACATGCCTCATCATGGGTAAGCTTTGTGAAAGTCGCCTAGAGGGGGGTGAATAGGCGGAATCTGAAAATTATAAACTTAAACACAACAACAAGCCGAGGTTAGCGTTAGAAATATAATCGAGTCTGAAAGAGAGGGTGAAAACAAATCACAAGCAAATGAAGAGTGAGACGCGGTGATTTGTTTTACCGAGGTTCAGTTCTTGCGAACCTACTCCCCGTTGAGGTGGTCACAAAGACCGGGTCTCTTTCAACCCTTTCTCTCTCTCAAACGGTCACCTAGACCGAGTGAGCTTCTCTTCTCAATCAATCGGGACACCAATTCCCCACAAGGACCACCACACAATTGGTGTCTCTTGCCTTGATTACAATTGAGTTGGGAACAAGAAAGAAAGAAGAAGAAAAGCGATCCAAGCGCAAGAACTCAAATGAACACAATTGTCTCTCTCACTAGTCACTATTTGATTGGAATGATCTTTGGACTTGGGAGAGGATTTGATCTCTTTGTTTGTGTCTTGGAGTGAAGTCTAGAGCTCTTGTACTGAATGCAATGCTGAAAACTTGGATGCCTTGAAGTGTTGGTGGTTGGGGTATTTATAGCCCCAACCACCAAAGTGGCCGTTGGGGATGGCTGCTGTCGCGCCAGCCACGTCACCCAACCGTTAGGGTTCGACCGTTGGAGCTCTGACAAGTGGGGCCACCGGACAGTTCGGTGGGGCACCGGACAGGTCCTGTTCACTGTCCGGTGCGCCTTCTGGCGCCTGCTCTGAATTCTGCGCGCGCAGGCGCACACTTTTACTTTCACTGTTCATTTGCAGACGACCGTTGGCGCGAAGTAGCCGTTGCTCCACCGGCACACCGAACAGTCCGGTGTTACACCGGACAGTCCGGTGAATTATAGCGGAGCGGCTTCCCCAAATTCCCGAAGCTGGCAAGCTTGAGTTGATCCTCCCTGGTGCACCGGACACTGTCCGGTGGTGCACCGAACACTGTCCGGTGGCACACCGGACAGTCCGGTGCACCAGACCAGGGCTGCCTTCGGTTTAACTTGGCTCCTTTGTTTTGAACCCTTTCTTTTATCTTTGTATTGGTTTGTTGTGAACCTTTGGCACCTGTAGAACATATATTCTAGAGCAAACTAGTTAGTCCAATTGTTTGTGTTGGGCAATTCAACCATCAAAATTCATATAGGAAAAGGTTTGACCCTATTTCCCTTTCAATCTCCCCCTTTTTGGTGATTGATGCCAACACAAACCAAAGCAAATATAAAAGTGCAGAATTGAACTAGTTTGCATAAGGTAAGTGCAAAGATTGCTTGGAATGAAACCAATAATTATTTCTACTAGATATGCGTGGATGGTTTTCTTCTTATTTAAAATTTTGGACCACACTTGCACCACTAGTTTTGTTTTTGCAAATCCTTTGTAAAATTCTTTTTAAAAACCTTTTGCAAATAGTCAAAGGTACATGAATAAGATTGAAAGAAGCATTCTCAAGATTTTGAAATTTTCTCCCCATGTTTCAACTGCTTTTCCTTTGACTTAAACAAAACTCCCCTCAATGAAATTCGCCTCTTAGTGTTCAAGAGGGTTTTACAAATTTTTGAAGATACTCCCCCTTTTTGAACACAATAAGATACTAATTTGAATAATTTATTTTTAAAATTCGGTGGTGGTGCGGTCCTTTTGCTTTGGGCGAATACTTTCTCCCCCTTTGGCATGAATCACCAAAAACGGATACTTGTGAGTGAAATATAAGCCCTTTTATTTTCTCCCCAATGGCAAATAGATATGAGTGAAGATTAGACCAAAGTGGAGAACGATGCGGAGTACCGGCAAATACCAATGGAGTTGAGTGGAAGCACCTTCTTTGCCGAATACTCCATTTCCCTTTCAATTCTATGACTAAGCATAAGATTACACTTGAAAACACATTAGTCATAGACATAAAAGAGATATGATCAAAGGTATAAATGAGCTATGTGTGCAAAGAATCAATCAAAATTCCTAGAATCAAGAATATTTAGCTCATTCCTAAGTTTGGTAAAGGTTTTCTCATCTAAAGGCTTGGTAAAGATATCGGCCAATTGATCTTTGGTGTTAATATAGGCTATCTCGATATCCCCCTTTTGTTAGTGATCTCTCAAAAAGTGATACCGAATGGCTATGTGCTTAGTGCGGCTGTGTTCAACGGGATTATCCGCCATGCGGATTGCACTCTCATTATCACATAGGAGAGGGACTTTGCTAAATTTATAGCCATAGTCCCTAAGGGTTTGCCTCATCCAAAGTAATTGCGTGCAACAATGGCCTACGGCAATATACTCGGCTTCGGCGGTAGAAAGAGCTATTGAGTTCTGTTTCTTTGAAACCCAAGACACCAGGGATCTCCCCAGAAACTGACAAGTCCCTGATGTGCTCTTTCTATCAATTTTACACCCTGCCCAATCAGCATCAGAATATCCTATAAATCAAAAGAGGATCCCTTGGGGTACCAAAGACCAAACTTAGGTGTATGAACTAAATATCTCAAGATTCTCTTCACGACCCTAAGGTGAACTTCCTTAGAATCGGCTTAGAACCTTGCACACATGCATACAGAAAGTATAATGTCCGGTCAAGATGCACATAAATAGAGTAAAGATCCTATCATCGACCGGTATACCTTTTGATCTACGGATTTACCTCCCGTGTCGAGGTCGAGATGCCCATTGGTTCCCAGGGGTGTCTTGATGGGCTTGGCATCCTTCATTCTTAACTTGGTGAGTATATCTTGAATGTACTTCGTTTGGCTGATGAAGGTGCCCTCTTGGAGTTGCTTCACTTGAAATCCTAGAAAATACTTCAACTCCCCCATCATAGACATCTTGAAGTTTTGAATCATGATCCTACTAAACTCTTCACAAATAGATTTGTTAGTAGACCCAAATATGATATCATCAACATAAATTTGGCATACAAACAAATCATTTTCAATTGTTTTAGTAAAGAGAGTAGGATCGACCTTTCCGACTTTGAAGCCATTAGTGATGAGAAAATCTCTTAGGCATTCATACCATGCTCTTAGGGCTTGCTTGAGCCCATAAAGCGCCTTAGAGAGTTTATAGACATGGTTAGGATACTCACTATCTTCAAAGCCTAGGGGTTGCTCAACATAGACCTCTTCCTTGATTGGTCCATTGAGGAAGGCACTCTTCACGTCCATTTGATAAAGCTTAAAGCCATGGTAAGTAGCATAGGCAAGTAATATGCGAATTGACTCAAGCCTAGCTATGGGTGCATAGGTTTCACCAAAATCCAAACCTTCGACTTGTGAATACCCCTTGGCCACAAGTCGGGCTTTGTTCCTTGTCACCACACCATGCTCATCTTGTTTGTTGTGGAAGACCCACTTGGTTCCTACAACATTTTGGTTAGGACATGGAACTAAATGTCATTCCTCATTCCTCCTGAAATTGTTGAGCTCCTCTTGCATCTCCAACACCCAATCCGAATCTTGAAGTGCTTCCTCTACCCTATGTGGCTCAATAGAGGAAACAAAAGAGAAATGTTCACAAAAATGAGCAACACGGGATCGAGTGGTTACCCCCTTATGAATATCGCCGAGGATGGTGTTCACGGGGTGATCTTGTTGGATTGCTTGGTGGACTCTTGGGTGTGGCGGCCTTGGATCTTGTTCATCTTCCTTGTCTTGATTATTGGCATCTCCCCCTTGATCATTGTCCTCCTCTTGAGGTGGCTCATCTTCTTCATCTTCATTTTCATCATCTTAAGCTCGATCCTCATCTTGGGTTGGTGGAGATGCTTGCATAGAGGAAGATAGTTGATCTTGTGCTTGTGGAAGCTCTTCGGATTCCTTAGGACACACATCCCCAATGGACATGTTCCTTAGCGCGATGCACGGAGCCTCTTCATCATCTAGCTCATCAAGATCAACTTGCTCTACTTGAGAGCCGTTAGTCTCATCAAACACAATGTCACATGAGACTTCAACTAGTCCAGTGGACTTGTTAAAGACTCTATATGCCCTTGTGTTTGAGTCATAACCAAGTAAAAAGCCTTCTACAGCCTTAGGAGCAAATTTTGATTTTCTACCTCTTTTAACAAGAATAAAGCATTTGCTACCAAAGACTCTAAAATATGAAACATTGGGCTTTTTACCGGTGAGGAGTTCATATGATGTCTTCTTGAGGATTCGGTGAAGATATAACCGGTTGATGGCATAGCAAGCGGTGTTGACCGCTTCAGCCCAAAATTGATCCGAAGTTTTGTACTCATCAAGCATGGTCCTCGCCATGTCCAATAGAGTTCTATTCTTCCTCTCCACTACACCATTTTGTTGTGGCGTGTAGGGAGAAGAGAATTCATGCTTGATGCCCTCTTCCTCAAGAAAGCCTTCAATTTGTGAATTCTTGAACTCCGTCCCGTTGTCGCTTCTTAGTTTCTTGATCCTCAAGCCGAACTCATTTTGAGCCCGTCTCAAGAATCCTTTCAAAGTCTCTTGGGTTTGAGATTTTTCCTGCAAAAAGAATACCCAAGTGAAGCGAGAATAATCATCCACAATAACTAGACAGTACTTACTCCCGTCGATGCTTATGTAAGCTATCGGGCCGAATAGGTCCATGTGGAGTAGTTCCAGTGGCCTATCAGTCGTCATGATGTTCTTGTGTGGATGACGAACACCAACTTGCTTCCCTGCTTGCCATGCGCTACAAATCCTGTCTTTCTCAAAATGAACATTTGTTAGTCCCAAAATGTGCTCTCCCTTTAGAAGCTTGTGAAGATTCTTCATCCCAACGTGGGCTAGTCGGCGGTGCCAGAGCCAACCCATGTTAGTCTTAGCAATTAAGAAAGTGTCGAGTTCAGCTCTATTGAAATCAACTAAGTATAGCTGACCCTCTAACACTCCCTTAAAAGCTATTGAATCATCACTTCTTCTAAAGACAGTAACACCTACATCCGTAAAAAGACAGTTGTAACCCATTTTACATAATTGTGAAACTGAAAGCAAGTTATAATCTAATGAATCTACAAGAAAAACATTGGAAATAGAATGGTCAGGTGATATAGCAATTTTACCCAATCCTTTGACCAAACCTTGATTTCCATCCCCGAATATGATAGCTCTTTGGGGATCTTGGTTTTTCTCATAGGAGGAGAACATCCTTTTCTTCCTAGTCATGTGGTTTGTGCACCCGCTGTCGATGATCCAACTTGAGCCCCCGGATGCATAAACCTACAAAACAAATTTAGACCTTGTTCTTAGGTACCCAAATGGTCTTGGGTTCTTTTACATTAGAAACAAGCACCTTGGGTACCCAAACACAAGTCTTTGACCCCTTGTGTTTGCCCCCAACATATTTGGCAACTACTTTGCCTGATTTGTTAGTAAGCACATATGATGCATCAAAAGTCTTAAATGAAATGTTATGATCATTTGATGCAATAGGAGATTTCTTCTTAGGCATTTTAACATGTGTAGAATGCCTAGAGCTAGAAGCCTCATTCTTATAAATAAAAGCATGGTGAGAATGAGTCTTCTTAGCATGAATTCTCCTAATCTTATCCTCAGGATAACCAGCAGGATACAAAATATAACCCTCGTTATCCTGAGGCATGGGAGCCTTGCCCTTAACAAAATTAGACAATCTTTTAGGAGGGGCATTAAGCTTGACATCGCCTCCCTGTTGGAAGCCAATGCCATCCTTAATGCCAGGGTGTCTCCCACTATAAAGCATGCTATGAGCAAATTTAAATTTCTCATTTTCTAGTTCATGCTCGACAATCTTAGCATCTAGTTTAGCTATATGATCATTTTGTTGTTTAATCATAGCAAGGTGATCATGAATAGCATCTACATTAATATCTCTACATCTAGTGCAAATAGAAACATGATCAACCGTAGATGTAGAGGGTTTGCAATCATTTAATTCAACAATCTTAGCATGTAAAATAGCATTCTCATCTCTAAGATTGGAAATAGAAACATTGCAAACATCTAATTCCTTAGCCTTAGCAATCAATTTTTCATTCTCATTCTTAAGGCTAGCAAGAGAGGCATTCAATTTTTCAATCTTAGCAATTAGACTAGCATTATCATTTCTAAGATTGATCATTGAATCATCACAAATATTTGACTTCTCAACCTTAGCAATCAAATTAGCATTCTCAATCCTAAGGTTGGAGATAGTGTCATGGCAAATACTAAGCTCACTAGTTAATTTTTCATTTTTCTCTACCTCCTCAGCATAAGCATTTTTAGTCTTAACATGCTTTTTGTTTTCTTTAATAAGGAAGTCTTCTTGGCTATCCAAGAGTTCATCCTTCTCATGAATAGCACTAATCAATTCATTCAATTTCTCTTTTTGTTGCATGTTAAGATTGGCAAAAAGAGTAAGCAAGTTGTCCTCATCATCACTAGAATTATCCTCATCACTAGAGGTTGCATACTTAGTGGAGGATCTTGATTTTACCTTCTTCTTCTTGCTGTCCTTTGCCATGAGGCATTTGTGGCCGACGTTGGGGAAGAGAAGACCTTTGTTGATGGCGATGTTGGCGGCGTCCTCGTCGTCGGAGGAGTCGGTGGAGCTCTCGTTGGAGTCCCACTCTCGACAAACATGGGCATCGCTGCCCTTCTTGTAATACCTTTTCTTCTCCTTCTTCTTCCCCCTCTTGTCGTTATCCCTGTCACTATCACTAGATAAAGGGCATTTAGCGATAAAATGACCGGGCTTACCACACTTGTAGCACACTTTCTTGGAGCGGGGCTTGTAGTCCTTCCCCCTCCTTTACTTGAGGATTTGGCGGAAGCTCTTGATGATGAGCACCATCTCCTCATTGTTGAGCTTGGAGGCATCGATGGGGACCCTACTCGGTGTAGAGTCTTCTTTCTTCTCCTCCGTTGCCTTGAATGCAATGGGTTGTGCTTCAGGTACGGAGGAGGAGGCGCCTTGCTCGATGATCTTCTTGGAGTCTTTGATCATTAGTTCAAAGCTCACAAATTTTCCAATCACTTCCTTAGGAGACATTAGTTTGTATCTAGGATCACCATGAATTAATTGAACTTGAGTAGGGTTAAGAAATACGAGTGATCTAAGAATAACCTTGACCATCTCATGGTCATCCCATTTGGTGCTCTCGAGGTTGCGCACTTGATTTACCAAGGTCTTTAGCCGGTTGTACATGGCTTGCGGGTCTTCTCCTTGGTTGAGCATGAAACGACCGAGCTCCCCCTCGATTGTTTCCCTCTTGGTGATCTTCGTCACCTCGTCTCCTTCGTGCGCGGTCTTGAGCACGTCCCAAATCTCTTTGGCGCTCTTCAACCCTTGCACCTTGTTATACTCCTCTCGACTTAGAGAGGCGAGGAGTATAGTGGTGGCTTGGGAGTTGAAGTGCCGGATTTGGGCAACCTCGTCCGAATCATAATCTTCATCCCCTACGGATGGTACCTGCACTCCAAACTCAACAACGTCCCAAATACTAGTGTGGAGTGAGGTTAGGTGACGCCTCATTTTATCACTCCACATGTTATAATCTTCACCATAAAAAACCGGTGGTTTGCCTAATGGAACGGAAAGTAATGGAGTACATTTAGAAATGCGAGGGTAGCGTAGGGGGATCTTACTAAACTTCTTGCGCTCATGGCGATTAGAAGTTATGAACGGCGCATCGGAGCCGGAGGTGGATGGCGACGAAGAATCGGTCTCATAATAGACCACCTTCTTCATCTTCTTTTTCTTGTCACCACTCCGATGCGACTTGTGAGGAGGTGAATCCTCCTTCTTCTTGTTGCAGGACTCTCCCGATGGAGCCTTCCCGTGGCTTGTGGCGGGCTTCTCGCCGGTCACCATCTCCTTGGCGTGTTCTCCCGACATCACTTCGAGCGGTTAGGCTCTAATGAAGCACCGGGCTCTGATACCAATTGAAAGTCGCCTAGAGGGGGTGAATAGGCGGAATCTGAAAATTATAAACTTAAGCACAACTACAAGCCGGGTTAGCGTTAGAAATATAATCGAGTCCGAAAGAGAGGGTGAAAACAAATCACAAGCAAATGAAGAGTGAGACACGGTGATTTGTTTTACCAAGGTTCGGTTCTTGCAAACCTACTCCCCGTTGAGGTGGTCACAAAGACCGGGTCTCTTTCAACCCTTTCCCTCTCTCAAACGGTCACCTAGACCGAGTGAGCTTCTCTTCTCAATCAATCGGGACACCAAGTCCCCACAAGGACCACCACACAATTGGTGTCTCTTGCCTTGATTACAATTGAGTTGGGAACAAGAAAGAAAGAAAGAAGAAGAAAAGCGATCCAAGCGCAAGAACTCAAATGAACACAATTGTCTCTCTCACTAGTCACTATTTGATTGGAATGATCTTTGGACTTGGGAGAGGATTTAATTTCTTTGTTTGTGTCTTGGAGTGAAGTCTAGAGCTCTTGTATTGAATGCAATGCTGAAAACTTGGATGCCTTGAAGTGTTGGTGGTTGGGGGTATTTATAGCCCCAACCACCAAAGTGGCCGTTGGGATGGCCGCTGTCGTATGGCGCACCGGCCAGTCCGGTGTGCCACCGGACACTGTCCGGTGCGCCAGCCATGTCACCCAACCGTTAGGGTTCAACCGTTGGAGCTCTGACAAGTGGGGCCACCGGACAGTCCGGTGGTGCACCGGACAGGTCCTGTTCACTGTCCGGTGCGCCTTCTGGTGCCTACTCTGACTTCTGCGCGCGTAGGCGCGCACTGTTTACTTTCACTGTTCATTTGCAGACGACCGTTGGCGCGAAGTAGCCGTTGCTCCACTGGCACACCGGACAGTCCGGTGTTACACCGGACAGTCCGGTGAATTATAGCGGAGCGGCTTCCCCAAATTCCCGAAGCTGGCAAGTTTGAGTTGATCCTCCCTGGTGCACCGGACACTGTCCGGTGGTGCACCGGACAGTCCGGTGCGCCAGACCAGGGCTACCTTCGGTTTAACTTGGCTCCTTTGTTTTGAACCCTTTCTTTTATCTTTGTATTGGTTTGTTGTGAACCTTTGGCACCTGTAGAACATATATTCTAGAGCAAACTAGTTAGTCCAATTGTTTGTGTTCGGCAATTCAACCACCAAAATTCATATAGGAAAAGGTTTGACCCTATTTCCCTTTCAATCTCCCCCTTTTTGGTGATTGATGCCAACACAAACCAAAGCAAATATAAAAGTGCAGAATTGAACTAGTTTGCATAAGGTAAGTGCAAAGATTGCTTGGAATGAAACCAATAATTATTTCTACTAGATATGTGTGGATGGTTTTCTTCTTATTTAAAATTTTGGACCATGCTTGCACCACTAGTTTTGTTTTTGCAAATCCTTTGTAAAATTCTTTTCAAAAACCTTTAGCAAATAGTCAAAGGTACATGAATAAGATTGAAAGAAGCATTCTCAAGATTTTGAAATTTTCTCCCCCTGTTTCAACTGCTTTTCCTTTGACTTAAACAAAACTCCCTATTTCCCTTTCACTTTGCCTCGGGCAGACTAATACCAGAATAAGATAACACGCAATAGGAGTGGAGAGATGGCGAGAGTAGCGTGTACCCTCCGTGGCAAGAGGCTAGACGGTGGTGTATCTGTGCTCTCGGTTGGCGTGAACCTGATCTGGTCTTAAGAACCCCGGTGGCAAGTTGACATATGCAAGGGTTAAGTGCTACATATGTCGTGTGATTGGAGATCCTCAGCTGAGTATAATCGATTCGGATCGCCGTAACTTCGCGGACATGAATACTTGGTCACTGCCCTACACGTAGCACTCCAATGAATAAGAAGGGTTGTTAAGAAATTGGCTAGTATAGGTCAAGTGATTGAACTAGGGTAGAAAGAACTCTAGCTGCAGGTAATTCTACTTAACCTGATAAATAAAACTAGATTTTTAAGGATCCACTATTAGTAAGCATTTCTGCAAACAGAGACTTTGATTATTGATGAGCCATGCCTTGATCCCCAAAAAGCCAGCATATCCTTGAGAGTCTCTTACTTTGACGGGTAAGACTTGCGAAAGTACACTTCGTACTCAGGGCTTTGTCCCATGTTATTTTAGGTGAGGAAGCGGCAAACTTTTGCTGCTTTTGTTCAAAGGTGGTGCCCAAAGAAGAAAACTAGGAGTGAAGCTTCGGGAGGAAAGGATCCTCCGTTAAAACTTTTGTTTGATGTTTATCGGGAGGGGTTTTTGCCTCCCAGTGATGTAATAATAATACTTCAGCACTCCTATATTTTAACTCTGGTCTGTAATAATACTCTTTCCTGTTTTAAATAAAGTAAGTTATTGTAACTGCTTCTGCATTCTCATTCCTCTGATGTGTTGTAATATCTGTGTGACGGGTGAAATGCTATTGGGAAAGGAAAGAAATTCAGATACCGAACTTAACAACTGATCAGGTGCACCCACAGGGTTGTCTGAAGTCTGTTAGACAAGGACAACTGTAGGTGGGCCTAATGACTTGGGAGGTTCCGCCACATATACTTTTTTTAAAAAAATACTTTGTTTGAGAATTGTGGTGCTAATAGCAATCTGCATGTAGTCCATATCCATCACTATTTGCACCCACTAGTTTCGTTCTTCCTATCTGTCATGGTACTTATAAGATACTTATCTTTTAGGTTGCTGTTGTTACTGTTGCAATTCCTGCGACACCTCTTCTTCTTGCTAGGGCACGCATATGCATTTTTGCTTCACATACTAGGGAGGAACTGATTAAAGCCCTTGATGTGAGTGTTATAAATACTTCATTTTTATTCTAGGAGTCATAAATAAAGCCGAGCTAATGTTTTTCTTGTCTGTGCAACCCACTCTCAGGTTATCAGCAGAGTTGGCGACCTTGTGGGCATCAAATACTTCCCTGCAGAACCACCAAAGATTGCTGGAGCTGATCATGATAAGTTGGAGTAGGAATCAACCCTTAGTTGCCCCATGAGTGATTGAAGTTGTTAGAATCCCTTGGAGTTGTCAACAAATCATTATGGAAAGAAGCACATATTGAGCCATTTCATTTGGATCTTGTCAATACACAAGAGTCCAGGATCCGTCATATTAAGCTGACTACTGTTTGTTGATTGTACAACTATTCTTCCAATTGTGTATAGCTGGTTGAAATTTAGTTGTTTTGTTGTTAATCCATTCCCAATATGTAATATAATTAGAGGCAATATAAACTTCGAGTATAACGTTACTGAGTTTCCCTTGCAGATCACTGACGACTATTGGTCTCTTGCTTTCATGTATTTCTTTACCTTTTGACATGGGATTAGTAGATGTCTCCCTACACTTTATATGAATATAAGAATTATTTTTTATTCAGTGAATGTTATATGCGACCACTGACAATGTTTATGGGTAGAAGTAAGATAGTAAGAGTCATATATGATCCTGTCAAAAATATGATTAGTCACTGACGACTATCGGTCTCTTGCTTTCATGTATTTTATTTACCTTTTGACATGGGATTAGTAGATGTCTCTCTACACTTTATATGAAGATAAGAATTATTTTTTATTCAGTGAATGTTATATGTGACCACTGACAATGTTTATGGGTAGAAGTAAGACAGTAAGAGTCATATATGATCCTGTCAAAAATATGATTAGTTAATATGATAGCGCTCACCATCCATCTACTGTGATTGTGGCAGTTGAATGCAAGTAGTATAAGGTTGTCTCCAGCAGCTACTCTATATCATCCTCTATTTTAAATTTTACTCTACAAACAGTATTGTTTATAGTGTTGTTGGTCACTTATTCTCAAATGTTGTGAATCAAGAACAAGACAACATAATTGTCAAGCATTAAGGATCTTCGTCCTTCGAAGCATTATCTCCTCTCAGAGATAATAATCTTCGGATGAAGGTCATAAAGAACGTGTCTTCATTATTTCATAGATGAGTAGGAATACACGAAGATGACAAATATAATCCAATGATTCATTCATATTTGTATTTCATAAAACACGCATGAATATTAACAGAATTAATATTACATTGATACCTTCGGTTTGCTCGAAGGTATTGATGCGAGAGAGTGTACAATCCAGCGTGAACATTACGGTGTTACTGTTCATCTATTTATAGGCACGAAACGCAGCCCGGGTAAAATTACATCCATGCCCTTGAACATTTGTCTATAAACAACTGAAGCTAGCAAGGTCTATCTCTTTACATATTCCTTTCGCTGGCTCTGAGTATCAACACCCATGAGGGGCAATTCTACTGGTATACTAAGAGCAACTCCAAGAGAGCACTACAAAATTCTTCCCCAAAATGTTGTATTGGGGTTGTTAAAATAATTTCCCCCAAAAAATTTATTCCACATCAGACTGCTAAGCTGGTCCCTAAAAAAATTGAAACAACATACGTTCCATTGCTGGTGCGTTCGCATCTTCTGAGACTGAGTATGGTGCAATTTGCCTTGCCTCTGCCACTCGTACCCGCCCATGGCCAGTCGCTTGGATAGGAGCGAGTCTGTGTTCGCCATGGATTTGGTGGCCGAGTAGCCCATGAACTACTTGTGATGAAGGGGTGAGACGAGCGAGGGCATTATAAATCAACAAGACATTCACGCGGGCAAAATCTTGGCGCGAAACAACTTTCTCTGCGCGTGCAGTGTCTGATTGGGGAGATTTGGTTGACGCAAATATTTGCGGGAGAGGGAGAATATTTGCGGGAGAGGGAGCTGTGGATTCGGGATGCGAATGTTTTGGGGAAAAGTTGAAGGGTCTGTTGGATGGCTAAAGAAGTGTTTTTGATCCTATAAAAGCTTTTGGGGGTTGTTTTACATTTTCTCTTAGAGGTGCTCTAACAAGACACCACCTAATCCTAGATTTTCGCAGGTAAAAAAGTTTGTTTCCTTGCCTGCTTGATGTCATTGCTAAACAGTAGAACCATTGAATAGAGCAATAGTAATCATTTTTTAGAGATCAGAACAATGTTAATCTTAAGTCTAGGTACAACACCAATCATCCAAGTAAACTGAAACTAACAAAAGCAAGATCTAACTCAAAGGAACCCAGATAAAAAGCTGCCCTCCTTCAGTCTGGGAATCCGTGATGCAGGTTGTGGTCCCATCCCACCAAGGCACCAATATTGCTTGTTCAATAATGTTGTCCTGAATGTCCCTACCATTTGCCTATGATGAACTGGTAAACTACATTATCCTAGGGGTTTTTATTTATTTCTTCTTATTTTAGCTTGGAATGTTATAAGTTACTGTATAAATGAGTTTGGGTTATAATCAAGTGCTCTTGAAGAAGAAGGAAAAAAAACTTTGAAAATGCCAAACAGGACATTATTAGGGCATCACTATCATTAGAATAACAAGCAGCAGGTGGTGACCGAGACCCTGCATGACCTGATAGAATCGACAAATGGGAAACAAAAACAATGTAGACCTCTAGCAAATGTGCTGCAGTTTTTCTGCTTGGTCGAATTGCTTGCGATGACTTTGTGAAGCTACAGCTTGTGTAGCATGGCAAGAGTATAATATGTTTCATTGCATTGTATTTTGTTTAGGGAGAAATTTTTCTTGGCACACGAATTTTGTATATCATAGTAATATTTGTCGCCTCTATGTTTCACACTAAATTTTTACTCCCGTGGCAACGCACGGGCACAGACCTAGTAATTTCATTATGATAATAGATTTAATGATCTACCTAGTAATGCTATTATTATATTATAGATATTAATATTTTTATTATATATTTGATCGACGTTAAAAGTGTTTGATTTCTCGAAAAAACAAGAAGAACACTTATTTTAGGACGAAGGGAGTAGATATCGAATAGTACAATTTTTATAATGATTAGAAGTGTATAACAGTTATATATATATTAAAAAAGACAACTAGAATTATGTCCATTTGAATGCACTAGAGCTAATAGTCAGATGGCTAAAAAGTTGCTAGTGGAGTTAGCTAACTAACAAATATTTGGCTAACTATTGGTCGAGGGTGTTGATAATAGTTAGGTAGACTATTAACTAAAGGTGTTTGGTTGTCTCTAACTATAGCTAATAGCTAAATCATTAGTTGTGTTGTTTAGATATCTTCAGCTAATTTTTACAGCTAACTATTAGCTATAATGGATGCAAACAGGGCCTTAGATTTGTATTATATATGTAGAGTTTACAACATTAAGTCAGGCTTAATAATTACTCCTTTCGTTTTTTTTATTTGTCATGGTTTAGTTTAAAAATAAACCAGCTAATGAGAACGGAGGTAGTACAATAATAACCGGCTGGCCAGAAGTAGCATTAAAGATGAAACGAAAAAGGAGAAACAAACACTGCAAAAAAAACGAACGAGGTGTCAGTGCATGTCAACGACGACAGGTAGTCTCGAGCGCAGGCTCGAGCACGCAGCGCAGCCTTGTCGCAACAGAGCGAGGAGCAGCCAGTCGCGTCTGTCCGCGCGGCGCAGCGGCAGATCTGATGCAGAGCGTCGCATGCATGCAAAAACCTGCCCATGCTTTTGTTTCGTCGCCCTCCCTCCAATCCATCAACGAACTTTATTTAATTGCCCATGCCTGCCGTCGATGCATTCATTGTACGCCGTCCGTTGGGACAGGGTACCCTGTTCTGTTCCCCTGGAGCCCGGTGTTGCGGTACTGATCCAAGAGAGGATAAGGCTAGTTCCAGCATGAAACCCTAAAGAGTTCTGTACCCTAAATATAGAGGATCAAATAGTCCTCTACGCTCTCCAGCAGCGTCCTCTAAACGGTCCTCTAAATTTAAAGGACGCTGCTGGATTCTCTATATATAGAGTTTCTCTAAACGATCATCTATCCATTTGAATACTGTTGACGCCTTTTTGGAGGCGCCAAACACTCAAAAGAACCGGCGGCGGTGCTCTCTGGTCAGGCGTGGACGGTCCGCGGCACATAGCCGGACGGTCCGCGGTCAGGGGCCGGACGATCCGCGACCTGGCGCAGGGGCTGGCGTTCCCTGCCTGACGGCCGGACGGTCCGCGCGTGCGCAGGGGGCGGCGAAGGTCGCCGGCGGCGCCTGGATCTCGCTCCCGGGAGGGACCCCGTTGGGAAGGAGAGATCCTAGGGGTTGTCTAGGCTCGGGTAGACCGACCTAGACTCCTCTAATCGACGTAGAGTCGAGGAGAGGCGGAGAATTTGGGGATTGGAATACTAAACTAGGGCTAAACTAGAACTAGACTAGAACTACTCCTAATGCATAAGGTAAAAACGAGTAATAAACTGGATTTGATCGATTGTTGGGGGTTCAATCGGCCGTAGCCCTTCATCTATATAAAGGGGGAGGTCTGGATCCGCTCCAAACTGATTTCCGAGTTAATCCCGCGGTTTTAGTTAACAAATCCCGCGAGAAACTAGGAACCCTAACTGACTCTGCGCACGCGCGGACCGTCCGCGCCACCACCGCGGACTGTCCGGACCGCGGACCGTCCGGCCTCAAGGCCGGACTGTCTGCGCTGCCCCTTTTGGTCTCCAACATATGCCCCCTGCCTTTTGGTGAAGGTTGACGAACCAAAAGCATATGCACTAAACTTGATGTAAGTCACCGGCTTTTCAATATAGAGATCATTCAATAAAGTACTAATGTATAAAGGCCGTTTCAGATTGTATCTCTCTCGGCCATAACCGTTTAATCAATGGATCAAAAGGAATAGAATGGAGGTGCCCCCAGTATGGATAGACAAAGGGACTATATATGTACCATGGATTCATCATGGTACCATTCCATGTTTGAGCAGGATAATATATCGACGATGAGTAAACGGGTGGAAAGTACCCTGGTCTCATAGGATGAATAGGCGATGCTTGTTGTGTCGCCTTTCGGGTCGTTTTGTTTACCCATTTCGTTTTAGCAGGTGACCGAGGTTTCTTCGTTGACCGATCACGTAGAACGGTGTTCTCGCTAGTATTCTTGGAGAGCAATTGATCAACAGTAGAGTCAGCTTTGATCAACCGACCATTTGTGCTTTGCCGTTGTGTCTCCTTCCCTTTTGAGGTTTTGTGTGGAGGCTGACGCCCTTGGGCATAGGCGGGCTATCCGGTAGAGTTAGCCGAATTGTCTGTCTGAGCACCGGACCGTCCGCACGTAGGTGCCATACCATTTGTGGTGTTCAGGCCAGACTGTCATGCTTCGCTCATTAAGTGTGTCTGCCCCCCGGTGCCTCCGGACTTTTTAGCCTTATCGTTCGGAGCCTTTTGAGCAATCTCCTTTTGTGATATGCGAGGACTGCTAATGATGATGTCTTTGCTTTTGCCTTTATCGGCCATTTCGGGCCGAACTAAGATCCTTTTGCATGCGATATCTATTGTATTAACAGGAAATGGCTGTGTGTCCACTTGCATATCCTGAAAAGCCAACCGGCCCTCATTTATGGCCGATTGTACCTATCGACGAAAAACATTACAATCATTGGTGGCATGAGAAAAAGAATTATGCCACTTACAATAAGCACGTCTCTTTAATTCATCTATAGGAGGGATAGTATGAGTTAATTTAATGTTGCCATTTTTAAGTAGCTCATCAAATATCTTATCGCATTTGGCAACATTAAAGGTAAATTTAATCTCTTCTTGCCGATTCTTTTGAACCGGCTGTAAGGAAGAACATGCTGAAGATTTGGCCTTTGTTGGCCAAATAAACTCATCGGTATATATATCTGCGGATTCATCATCTGAATTATCACGCTCTATCAGATGTATAGTACGGGCGGCCGATTTTGATGTCTCTTTAAATCGGCTTTCACAGGCTAAAGCCCGCTGATGTAGCTGGGCTATCGAAAAGAACTGGGTCCCATCTAATTTGTCTCTTAAGTATGATAGCAACCCATTAAAAGCTAACCCTACTAGCTCTTTGTGTGCGACATGGATCCGAAAGCATCGGTTTCTAGTGTCCCGGAACCTCCGGATATAGTCATTAACCGATTCTTCGCGTCCTTGGCGGACTGAAGCTAAGTCAGCTAGCCCTAATTCATATTCTCCGGCAAAGAAATGTTCATGAAATTTACTTTCTAACTCATTCCAGGAATTAATGGAATTAGGAGGCAGGGCGGCGTACCATGCAAAAGCGGTACCAGTAAGGGATAAAGAAAATAACCGAACACAAAATGCTTCTCCATCGGCCAATTCACCTAGGTGTGCTAGGAACTGGCCTATGTGTTCGTGTGTGCTTCTCCCATTCTCACCAGAAAACTTAGAAAATTCTGGTATCCTTGCCCCTTGTGGATATGGGACAGTGTCAAACCGGTGATTATACGGCTTTTGGTATGATTGCCCTACTCTGGCTACACTAACTCCGAACTTATCTCGAAATAATTCAGTCATCTCTTCCCTAATTTTTTCCATTGCACCCGGTGGCAGACCACCGGATCCTGGGCTGTGGGGCTCATTTGGTCGGGTATTAGTATACCGACCTTCTTGCCGTGACCGATCGATAGTGTTGATCGGTCTGTGGTTGTATGGTACGTTATGGTTTAAATATGTAGAGGGCAAAACATACTGCTGTTGTGGTGTGTAATAATTTGGTGCATGGTGTGCAACAACAGGTTCTGTGTATGCGTATCCAGTTTGTCCGGTGGTAAATCCGAACTGACCGGTTGCGTTCGCCATTATCGGGATGCCATGTGGTAGTCCTGGTGCGGGCTCGGACTGTCCGGCAGGGAAAGCCGGACGGTCCGCGTAAGGGCCGGATGGTCCGGGCAGAAGCTCGGACGGTCCGACCGCGTCCAGGGTCATCGATCTGCCAAGCAGGGACGGCGGTGGTCCTAGGGCGGCCCTAGACTGTTCGGTAGAGCAAGCTGGACGGTCTGCATATGGGCCGGACGGTCCGGGCATAAGCTCGGACGGTCCGACCGTGTTCAAGGGCGCCGATGATGAGGACATCACTATGAGTACGACTACACCAGCAGCACCTCCACATCAAGCGCCACTTCCTTCATTAGCTGGGCCAATCACTCGGGCCCGTGCCAGAGATCTTAACTTCGTCATGCTACTGAAGAATGAGGGCCCAGAAGAATAGACGACCAGCCCAACTACGGCCCATAGTGGACGACCTAGGGTTGGCCGCCCCTAGGGGCTGCGCCCCCTCTATTTATCCAGGAGCTGCGCCTCCTTTATTGGCGAGTTTTGTTTTACGTTAGCTACTCTCGAACACGCGCAAATCTGCGTTGTCTTCGTGTATTCAGAACTCCACCCTCGAGTAATAGATTAGATTGCTCGCATCTCTTTCTTGTTCGTTCTTCGATTGCGCACAGGAAACGATCTTCGTGATCAGGCCGATCTCGCATCAGCAAGGTCGATAACCACAGGGAGTTGGTTCAGCGATTGCATTGGCGCCTCGGGCTTGCTCGTCGTAGTCGGATCGCAAGGGTCATCTTCCGCCAAATCGGAATTATCTCTACTCGCCGAAAGATCGGGCACCTCAGCTACATCAATTGGTATCAGATTTCCAGGTTGATCGGTGAGTTTATCGAGCGTTTTTTTTCCTACAGTCCACAAAACCACATAAAAATTCAGGTTAGATCTTATCCCAGCACCCTTTTGAGCCTCGCACTTTCTTTCAATAATCTGCATTGTTGAATTTGTGTGCTTTCGCGTCATTTGTTGCTGGTTGCATTGTGTTCTTCCACCATTCAAACCCTAGCGCCGCCACCATCTCCCGTTTGATCACGCCACAAACCGAGTCAACATCATTTCCTTGTTTTTCTCCTTCGGTTACGTCAAAAAAAACAGAAAAAACAAACCGAGTCAACGGTCGTTCCTTGATTTTCTCCTTCGGTTACGAAAAAAAAAACAAAAAAAAACAAACCGAGTCAACGACCGCTTCCTTGTTTTTCTTCTTCGGTTACGTAAAAAAAACAGAAACAAAAAAAAGAAAACGAAGGAGAAAGGATACGGTTGTTTCATCCCGGTCGTTTTTAAAACCTAACTTGAGGTACCTTCCGTAAAACAGGCATAACTTTTCGCTCGGGTGTCCAAAAAATCTGAAATTTTTACAGGAGCTTGTTGACACCATTCTGAGGCCGGCCAAACTCACCTTCGGTCTGTTTGGTTTCGACAAAATTGTCAAAAAATTCAGGAAAATAAAGAAAAAAATTCATCAAAGTTCTCGCACGCTTTTCAGAGAACTTCCTGATTTTCTATAGACCACATCTGATTTTTGTTTTAGGTGAAACTTCGTGTAGCTCCTATTTTGTTGCTTCTTGTGCTGAGAAAAATATCAAAAAATCATACAAAAAAGAAAAACAAAATCACTTGTGATTCCTACTAGTGGCCTCGCTAGTACAAAATTTACGGTACTGCCATTCTGCTAGTTCCATCCGTCCTTTGCACTTGTGGCCAGCAATATAGTTTCGTGTTTTGCACTATAATTCAACTTTGCATTATTGTTTGATCATGCTAATCCTTGACTTGAGTGCAGTCTACCCAAAACTCCACATATTTCTACGACGAGAAGGTTTCTGTTTCTCCAGGCAATCGCTCATCCAATCTTTCACCGGTTCCACCTGTTGGTTGCAGTTCACCACTGTGGCTTGGTAAGAACGGATAAGAACTTGATAACAGCACTAGTGTGAGCGCCTTGTGAGCAGTACACCCCTATTTTTGTCGTTGGTTTTTCTCCTTTTGGTGTTTTGGTGTTTGCGCTAACTATGGCAGGAGCACACGACATGGTGGATGCCCAGTTGCAGGAAGTAAGGGGACAAGTTGATGGACTTGCTGCTGACATTAGGACGATGCATGAATGGCTTGATTCAACGATCACTTCGACGACCGAGCGTTTCAACCAACTTGACCTTGCTCAAACGGCGACTCGCACCACACTCGACACCATTCTGGCACGCCTTGATGCATTGACCACAAAGATGGAGCAGGAATACGGCGGTGACACTGAGCAGGACGATGGAGATCGCTGTGGTCGTGCACGTCGTGTGGTTCGTCATCCCCCTAATGACTTATTTTCTAAGATTAAATTTAAAATTCCATCTTTTAATGGTAAATATGATCCTGCTGCATATCTTGATTGGGAATTAGAGGTAGAACAGAAATTTTCATGCCATGATATTCCTGCTAATAGCCAAGTGAAGGCTGCCATTAGTGAATTTACTGATTTTGCTTTAATTTGGTGGCGTGAGTATAAACAAAAACTTCCCATTAACAGTGTCATTACTTGGACACAATTAAAAACTGCCATGCGCCACAGATTTGTTCCTTCCTATTATGCTCGTGATTTGCTTAACAAAATGCAGCGTTTTCAACAAGGTTCACAGTTTGTTGAGGAATATTACCAGGAGTTACAAAAGGGTATGCTTCGTTGTGGTTTGGTTGAGTCGGATGACGCTGCTATGGCGCGTTTTTCGTGGTGGTTTGAACAGGGAAATTCAGGATATACTTGATTATAAGGATTATTTTGATATAACCACATTGTTTGAATATGCTTGCAAAGCTGAACGTGAAGTGCAGGGACGACGATCAAAGACATATACTAACTCTTTTGCAGGTCGGGGTCCAACACACAGCTCAACTCCTTCCAGCCCTGCACCTTCTATGCCTAGCACTACATCGCGCACAGGGACGACCAAGCCACTGGCGCCCCCTGCCAAAGGCGCCGCTTCTTCCACAGGACGTACACGGGATATTCAGTGCCATCGTTGCAGAGGGTTTGGGCATATGATTCGGGACTGCCCAAACAAGCGTACCTTGCTTATACGTGACAATGGTGAGTACTCTTCAGCCAGTGATTCTGAGGAAACTAGTCATGCTATGATTGCCACTAACCATGCAAAAAATGAGGAAGTCCACGTTGATCCCATCGACGCCGATAGGTATGAGAGTCTTGTTGTGCAGTGTGTTCTCAGCACACAGGTTGCCCAGGCCGAAAAAAATCAGCGACACACTCTATTCCATACCAAGGGCGTCGTGCACGAACGGTCGATTCGCATCATCATCGATAGTGGCAGCTGCAACAATTTGGCAAGTACAGCGTTGGTAGAGAAATTATCCTTGCCCACTCGCACACATCCACATCCGTATCACATTCAATGGCTTAATGATGGTGGTAAAATAAAGGTAACACGTTCGGTACGTGTCCCCTTTTCACTGGGTTCTTATTCTGATTATGCTGATTGCGATGTTATTCCTATGGAAGCAAGCTCTTTGTTATTGGGTCGACCTTGGCAATATGATACTGATAGTTTACATCATGGTCGTTCAAATCATTATTCTTTCATGTTTAAAGGCCAAAAAATAATTATACATCCAATGACCCCTGACCAAATTTTGAAAGATGATCTTACTAGGGCTGCTAAAACTGCACAACAAGTCAAATCGACATCAGCCGCACCTATTAAATCTGAAATCAAGTTGCACTCTCCTGTTTTACTTGCTACACGTGCTGATTTTGATGATCTCCATGAAGCTCATATGCCCTGTTATGCACTTGTATGCTCGCGCATGCTTGTTCCGCTTGATGATGCACCGTCTTTGGATATACCCCCTGCTGTTGTTAACCTTTTGCAGGAGTATGCTGATGTTTATCCTACGGACTTACCACCGGGTCTTCCTCCCCTCCGTGGCATTGAGCATCAGATCGATCTCATCCCCGACGCTTCTCTTCCGAACCGCGCCCCGTACCGTACAAATCCAGAGGAGACAAAGGAGATCCAGCGCCAGGTGCAGACGGTGCTTGATAAGGGTTACATTCGTGAGTCTCTTAGCCCTTGCTCGGTTCCTGTTTTACTCGTTCCAAAGAAAGATGGGTCATGGCGTATGTGCGTAGATTGTCATGCTATTAATAACATCACAATTTGTTATCGATATCCTATTCCACGCCTTGATGATATGTTAGATGAGCTTAGTGGTGCCGTTATTTTCTCTAAGGTTGATTTGCGTAGCGGTTACCATCAGATTAGAATGAAACTCGGTGATGAATGGAAAACGGCTTTTAAAAACGAAATTTGGTTTATATGAATGGTTGGTTATGCCATTTGGATTGACTCATGCTCCTAGCACCTTTATGCGTTTAATGAACGAAGTTCTACGGGCCTTCATAGGTTTGTTTGTTGTTGTTTATTTCGATGATATCCTTATTTACAGCAAGTCTATAAAGGAGCATTTAGAACATTTGCGTGCTGTTTTTGATGCTTTGCGTGCTGCTCGCTTGTTTGGTAACATGGAAAAGTGCACATTTTGCACGCAACGTGTCTCGTTTCTTGGTTATGTGGTTACTCCGCAGGGCATTGAGGTGGATAGCAGCAAGATTGCTGCCATTCGGGAGTGGCCTACACCGACGACGGTCACACAAATTCGGAGCTTTCTTGGACTTGCCGGTTTCTACCGCAGATTTGTTCGTGATTTTAGCTCCATTGCAGCGCCTCTACATGAGCTTACAAAGAAAGATGTGCCGTTTGCTTGGAGTGATTCGCAGGAGGTAGCGTTCAGCACTTTGAAAGATAAGTTAACCCAAGCTCCCCTCTTGCAATTGCCTGATTTTAATAAAGTTTTTGAGCTTGAATGCGATGCTAGCGGTATTGGGCTAGGTGCTGTTTTGTTACAAGAAGGAAAACCAGTTGCTTATTTTAGTGAAAAATTAAGCGGTGCTAGTCTGAAATATTCTACTTATGATAAGGAGCTTTACGCTTTAGTGCGCACTTTGCATACATGGCAGCACTATCTTTGGCATCGTGAGTTCATAATTCATTCTGATCATGAGGCTTTAAAACATATTCGTACCCAAACAAATCTGAACCGTCGTCATGCTAAATGGGTCGAATTCATTGAGTCCTTTCCTTACATTATTAAACACAAGAACAGGAAGGACAATGTTATTGCTGATGCTTTGTCTCGTCGCTATACCATGCTGTCACAATTAGATTTTAAAATCTTTGGTTTGGACACTGTGAAGGATCAATATGTTGACGATGCTGATTTTAAAGATGCTTTCGACCATTGTATTAATGGGATACCATGGGGCAAATTTCACATACAGGATGGGTTCCTGTTTCGCGCTAACAAGCTGTGTGTTCCAGCTAGTTCGGTTCGTCTTTTGTTGTTACAGGAGGCGCATGGAGGCGGTCTCATGGGGCATTTTGGCATCTACAAAACACATGAGGTGTTGGCTACCCACTTCTTTTGGCCTCGGATGCGCGCTGATGTTGAGCGCCTTGTTGCACGCTGCACTACTTGTCAGAAAGCTAAGTCACGGTTGAACAACCATGGTTTGTATATGCCTTTGCCTGTCCTTTCTCCTCCTTGGCTTGATATCTCTATGGACTTTGTTTTGGGCTTGCCTAGAACTAAGAAGGGGAGGGATAGTATTTTTGTGGTTGTTGATAGATTCTCTAAAATGGCTCACTTTATACCTTGTCATAAAACTGATGATGCTAGCATTGTTGCTGAATTGTTCTTTAGAGAAATTATTCGTTTACATGGTATTCCAAAAACAATAGTCTCTGATCGCGATGCTAAGTTTCTAAGCCATTTTTGGAGATCTCTTTGGAATAAATTGGGAACTAAATTGTTGTTTAGCACTACTTGTCACCCTCAGACTGATGGACAAACTGAGGTAGTAAATAGAACTTTATCTACCATGCTTAGGGCTGTTTTAGACAAGAATTTGAGACGTTGGGAGGATTGCTTGCCTCATGTTGAATTTGCTTACAATCATGCCACGCATTCTTCTACAAAGATGTGCCCTTTCCAGATTGTTTATGGTTACATCCCTAGGGCACCTATTGATTTGATTTCACTTAATGCTACGAACGCCCCACATGTAGATGCTGCTGCACATGTTGAACAAATGATTACCATACATGAACAAACGAAACAGAACATTGCTGCTACTAATGCAAAAAATCAGGTTGCTGGTAGTAAAGGAAGAAAACATGTTACTTTTGAGCCAGGTGATATGGTTTGGTTGCACTTGAGAAAGGATCGGTTTCCTACTTTGCGCCATTCTAAATTAATGTCTCGTGCTGCTGGTCCTTTTAAGGTGCTAACAAAGATTAATGATAATGCTTATATCGTTGACCTGCCTGCGGAATTTGGTGTTTCCACTAGTTTTAATGTTGCAGATTTGAAACCATATATGGCCAAGGATGAGGAGTTGTCGTCAAGGACGACTTCACTTCAAGAAGGGGAGGATGATGAGGACATCACTATGAGTACGACTACACCAGCAGCACCTCCACATCAAGCGCCACTTCCTTCATTAGCTGGGCCAATCACTCGGGCCCGTGCCAGAGATCTTAACTTCGTCATGCTACTGAAGAATGAGGGCCCAGAAGAATAGACGACCAGCCCAACTGCGGCCCATAGTGGACGACCTAGGGTTGGCCGCCCCTAGGGGCTGCGCCCCCTCTATTTATCCAGGAGCTGCGCCTCCTTTATTGGCGAGTTTTGTTTTACGTTAGCTTTAGCTACTATCGAACACGCGCAAATCTGTGCTGTCTTCGTGTATTCAGAACTCCACCCTCGAGTAATAGATTAGATTGCTCGCATCTTTTTCTTGTTCGTTCTTCGATTGCGCACAGGAAACGATCTTCGTGATCAGGCCGATCTCGCATCAGCAAGGTCGGTAACCACAGGGAGTTGGTTCAGCGATTGCATTGGCGCCTCGGGCTTGCTCGTCATAGTCGGATCGCAAGGGTCATCTTCCGCCAAATCAGAATTATCTCTACTCGCCGAAAGATCGGGCACCTCAGCTACATCAGCCGATCTGCCAAGCAGGGATGGCGGTGGTGGTACTTGCCCTGTATATGAGTTCATCGGCATACCATATAATGGCTGGGGCTGCAAATCCCCATTTGTTGCTGATGTATTAGACATAGATATCCTGTTACTAGTCTCATATGATGGAAAACTAGGAGCAACAGACTTCTCCAACGTACGCGTTAATTTTCTAATTGACTCTTCTAACCCTACAATCTGTTGTTTCATTTGATCCTGCTGCTGATCTACATAATATTTAATAGATTGGATATCGTCAGGTTTACTTACGTTGGGGACTTGAAGCGAAGATAGAAGAGATGCAACATCGGTCTCTCCATGTTTGATAACCTTCTGGTGGCGATCCACCGTGTATTGCGACAAGAATTTCTCCTTAGCTTGGCGCATGTAGTCCTCGTATTGATGTTGCTCATCGGCTGTTAGATTTTCGACAGCCGTCTTCAGGATATTATCTGGGGAGATATCGGTGTGATCTTTAGAACCAGCCATTTGAGAGCCTGATTTTTAGTAGATCTAAACACCTGTCCCAGTGGAGTCGCTAAAAAGTATGTTGACGCCTTTTTGGAGGCGCCAAACACTCAAAAGAACCGGCGGCGGTGCTCTCTGGTCAGGCGCGGACGGTCCGCGACACAGAGCCAGACGGTCCGCGACCTGGCGCGAGGCGGTGGTGCTCTCTAGTCAGGCGCGGACAGTCCGCGACCAGGGGCCGGACGGTCCGCGACCTGGCGCAGGGGCTGGCGTTCCCTGCCTGACGGCCGGACGGTCCGCGCCCTAGGGCCGGACGGTCCGCGCGTGCGCAGGGGGCGGCGAAGGTCGCCGGCGGCGCCTGGATCTCGCTCCCGGGAGGGACCCCGTCAGGGAGAAGAGATCCTAGGGGTTGTCTAGGCTCGGGTAGACCGACCTAGACTCCTCTAATCGACGTAGAGTCGAGGAGAGGCGAAGAATTTGGGGATTGGAATACTAAACTAGGGCTAAACTAGAACTAGACTAGAACTACTCCTAATGCATAAGGTAAAAACGAGTAATAAACTGGATTTGATCGATTGTTGGGGGTTCAATCGGCGTAGCCCTTCATCTATATAAAGGGGGAGGTCTGGATCCGCTCCAAACTGATTTCCGAGTTAATCCCGCGGTTTTAGGTAACAAATCCCGCGAGAAACTAGGAACCCTAACTGACTCTGCGCACGCGCGGACCGTCCGCGCCACCACCGCGGACTTTTCGGACCGCGGACCGTCCGGCCTCAGGGCCGGACTGTCCGCGCTGCCCTTTTTGGTCTGCAACAAATACTTTAAATAATCGGTTTAGCAAAACTAAAATATGTGCAATACATTTGAGAGTATGACAAATACGTATGTACAAAAAATAAAAATAAAAAATGTCTCTAATATAGATATTTGAGTATAGAGGATGTGATTTAAAGGACGTTGTTGAAGAGAAAAGAGATATAGAGGAGACTGTAAAAGATGGATATAGAGGATGGATATAAAGGTTGCTGGAGACAGCCTAACGGCAGCCTAACGGCCGGCTGGTGAAGGTAGGAGTGGCCGAGTGGGATGGGACGACGTGTGGACGCTGTCGTCCGCTTTGGTCTCCTTTTGATTCATCCATTCCTTGATTGGACATGTGGGAGATGCATAGCGGCGCATCTAGAACCCATCACGCATGTAGTCGACACGGACATGTAAACCGTATGAGCTGCTGACAGGTGTGGGCTGTGTCCTACGAGCGCACGAACGGGAATGATGGCGCCGCCTCGCCACGCGCTGGTCGAATCGAAGAAAGATGAAAAGCCAGTCCGTTCCAGTGGAAAACTGACTGAGCGCGCGCGCGCACGGAGAGAGAGAGACATCTCCGGACCGAAGCTCCCTTCGTTTTTTCCTTTTTGACAACGACGGCAACGAGTTCGTCCATGTGACAATGAGCTTGGCACAGTTATCCGGCAGGCCCATCGGCAGAAGAACCCAAGGCAAGCGGGGCAGCAGGCCGGCCCAGATCAGCCCAATGCTGCAAACCGAAGCCCACCAGCAGCCGCACCAGGCAGGCGGTGGGACCCGGGCGGCGTTGGCTCGTTGCACGAAGAGGCGTAGCTGTCGCCGGCTGCGCTGCTCCTCTCTCCCTGTGCGTGTGTAGCGAGTGGCAACGGGCGACCCGGCCGTGGGTGTAGGCTGGACAAAATACTCGCGGCTCGTCGGCTCGCTCGGTTCGTGGCCAGCTCGGCTCGGCTCGGCTCGGATCGACTCGTTTGAATTTTTTCACGAGCTGAGCTGGCATCCTAGCTCGGTTCGTTAACGAGCCAGCTCGGTTTGTTAATGAGCCAGCTCGCGAGCTGAACGAGCTATCACATTTCAGCAAAATAAATCTATATACATATCATATATGTAACAATTGATGAATATGTTATATGCATGTGTGGTGTCTATAACCTATAAGTTAAACTAATGATTGATGAATTATGTCTATGTATGAAATTGGTCTATGCGAATATAAGTGTGGGTTAAACTGCTGAACATGTGTATGAATAGTGAATTGATGAGTGATGAGTTGTGTTAATTTGATGTTATATTGATGTGGTCTATGAAACTATGAGTATAATTACTATTTTCTGTTGTTAAATTAGTTTATAATTAACTAGAAATTGATTATTATACACATATTATTTTTTCTGCTCTGGCTCACGAGCTAAACGAGCCAGCTCGAGCTCGTAAACGAGCCGAGCCGAGCTGACTCTGTGGCTCGCTACCTTAACGAGCTGAGCCGAGCCAGCTCGTTAGCTTAACGAGCCAGCTCGAGCTCGAACGAGCCGAGCCGAGCTGGCTCGATATCCGGCCCTACGTGGGTGGAGACGACGCCCACACTGTTTGCTGCCATGATTGAGGGGGACTGGAGACGACGTCCTCCTCCGTCCCCATGCTCCTCTGCCCCACCTGCACGGACGCTTGAGCGATGCATTTGGATGGCTCGAGGTGGGCAGAGGCAGGTGCGAGGACAGCGGCGCAGCCGGGCGCGACAGTCTGCAGCCCACCAGCTTGTACTCATTCATGCGCGCCGTTAATTTTACTTCGCTGCACCTGTACCACTTGATGCAATGGAGGCACTGGTGAGAGTAGACCGTCATCCGAGGGCATACGATAATTACAGTCCAAAGTAGCGGCTTTTCCAGCAGATTTGTTTTTTAATCTATTCATCGTCTAAAATTCCTATACTGATTTATTTCTTGTAAATACCCTTGTTACAACTCTGCTCATGCCTCAGAACATTCAGACTGAAGCAAGATAAGGCGGTCTCAAAACAAAACAAGGTAAGAGCATCTCCAAGAGATTAGCTAAATAGTTTGTCAAGCTAAATTTTAGCTACTTAATAGTATAATAGCTCTCCAACAGAGTAGCCATTTAACTTGCTAAGCTATCTGACTCTCTAAATTAACTCCATCACTAGCCAAATTTAGCTACCAACTCTCGCTAGCCAAGCTAAATTGTATTTTGGAGAGTCTGTTGGAATAAGATGTTATATATAGAATTTAATATTTATGTAGAGACAAATAAAGAGTCAAATAGAGAGTCAAAAATAAAGAGTCTTTTGGAGATGCTATAATGCGACAGACCACCAGCGTGCAAATGGAAATGGGTATGTATATCTGAATAGATCGGCGGCCTGCGCATAGTTGAATCACACCCAAGTCCATGGGCCTTACGGTCCTGCGTAGGCCGATCCTTCTTCGTGAAGATGGGCCGAACCTTTCTTTTCATACACCGAACCGGAATATCTTGCTAGGGTTTTGCTCCGCTGCTCCCCCGCCGCCCCTGACAAGTATAACCAGCCGTCTCGGCAAAAGTCCTCCGCGACAGTGAGCGTGCAGCCACCAAGCAGCTACCGATCACCCGCGCAGGACTTGGGGAGCAAGCAAGGCGAAGCAGCCTGCCATGGATTCCTTCTCGTCCTCGCCGTCGTCGTCAGGTCCCGGCGCTAACCCGGACGTTGTTATGGAACAGATCAAGGCGCAGCTTGCACAGGCTTACGCGCAGGAGTTTCTCGAGGTCAAATCTCTTGCAACCTTTTCTTCTGTTGACGCCACCTTTGCTATTCGTAATATGTAATGGATGGTTAGATTGTGGTTGCTCTGACTGATGGACTGAGATTCTTGATTCCTCATATGGTACCTTACCACCCCTCAAGGCCTTAACACTTTTGACGAAGCATTGTTAGTACTGCAATAGTCCCATAACCTTGTGAAATTCTAGATACAACCTATATATGGTTGCACCAAGTTCAAATCATGCATGAGGGATGTGCCAATGTTTTTTTTGGAATATGATATTTCTTTGTTTATAATCAAAGCCAATACAACATCCTTTTTATACATGCTTGGATTACTAGCTGACTATAGCTTATCAGTAGCATCCTACTCATGAAGCCACCATTAGCATAAAGCAAAGACTGAACAAGTTTACATAGATGTCCACTCATCAACCATACTAACCACCAACAATTGCTACAGATCAAACAAGTTTAGGACCGGTCACCAGTCTCATGGAGTCCATAACACAAAATCATTCATCCATTGTAGTGGTGGCTTAATGAGCAGTATCTTCCACATCTGCGGAAACGATACCCAAGAGAACAATTGGTTTGTTAGGAATTTCTTTTAAATTGACATCCTTATTTTTCCTAAACCGAACCTTGGTCCATTTGGCCACTTCCATTCCAGAGAAACGACAACGTTTGGCCACTTCTATTCTAGAGAACGGCAACATTTGGTCACTTTCATTCATAGTTGTTAAGGCATCACTTAAGCGGTAAGGCGAGGATCAGGGGCAAGGCGTCCGCCTCGCTTTACGTCCGTGACTAAGGCGTCCGCTTTAGACAGCAAGGCGTCGCCTTGGCGCCTAGAGCGTCTCTAAGGCGTCGCTCTGCAGACGCCATGAAAGGATGTATGGCTGGGTACCTTAAACGGCTATGCGTTGAAAGTGCTCCGGGGTCTGGATCTCCAGCGGCGGCGGCGGTTTTCCGGCGAGGGCGGCTGTGCTGTGCCTCTCTAGGCGACGGGCGGCCAACGCGGGAGAAGCTCCCCTCCAGGTTCTCACTGGGCTCCGCGGTGAGTATTGGCCCTCCTCCATAGAGTTCCTGTCGAACTGTTGGAGGTGGAGCCACCAGCCGTGGGAGGAAGAAGGATTTAGAGTTATGTGTTTTATAGTGTCTCCGTGTTTGGCCTTTGGGCTATTGGGCTGCAGGCTTAGACTTTAGGCTGATATTCTTTGTTGGGCTGTCCAGCCGTGCTACCTTGTTGGGCTGGGGCGCTGGGCTGCTCCTTCTGCTTTCGCCCTCTCTATTTGCTACTATTATCTCTATCTATTTGAGACAATTCCTATATTTTCTATTTTTATTTCCTATTTTTATATATTACTAAGGTGTCGCCTCGCCTTACGCCTTGTCCCTTAAAAGGTAAAAAGGGGTCGGTTGCCTTACCTCGCCTTGCCGCCTGAACAACTATGCTTTCATTCCAGAGAAACGACAATAGCATTATCTTTACAAGAAGTAGAAGAGAAGTGCTGCGATGAGAAACTAAGCTAAATCTAGGATCCTTCATCACGTGACTAACATATATGATATGCAGATACTTCGAAACTCTTGAAAATCGATACTCCTCCCATGTCAGGAAAAGATACTCAGACATGTATAGGACGTTTTCATGATTTAATAAATAAAAATATAAATAGTTCTGGTACTTTTGTTGACACCACTTACTCTTAGATTAGATTCTTTGCAGACCTCTGAATCCTGAACCCTTATTACCTCCATGAACCCACCCACTGCACGCACCCCATTTGTTCCCGACAATACATAATTTCAAATAATCAGCTATCTTTTGAGACTTATTAAATCAATAGCGAACAAATCAAGTTGCACAATAACCTTTCAATCAACTTCTTTTTAATTTTTTATTATACATTATACATATATCACCATATCTGAAGTCCTGTGTCACGATAGTACCAGATCGTCCATCCTTGTCTTTGGGTAATGCATCCTGCGTGATGACTTGGGTCAAAACAAATTCTAGTTCAACAGAATGGCAAAGCTACAACAATTACCAAAATCAGGGAGAATGGCCTAAGCTTTGATGGTGTTAGGTTTCAATTCCAATTGACATTTTGTTATGCATCTTTGAAAGTGCTCACACAAAACCTGGAAACAAAACAAACCCCCAAGTTTTATGAGATCCAAAATTACCGATTGTCCCACGAGTCAGCTCCTGATATCCATTCCCAATCCCAATCGGAGGCATTTATCATTCTGTGTGCCTTTATCCTTTTGATATCAGCTTGGTTTACCTTTTGGCCATGGTTGATTCTTCTTCAGCTGTGTTAATAATGGGGTGAATGTATTTTTTGTTGAGGCAGTACTTTCAGCCTGAAACGATGACATAACAAGCAGTACACATGCAATTAGGGCATGTACAAGTACAACATAGATACTACGTTACGGTATCTTCTTCATACAGCCCAATGTATCTAAGTCTTGTATTTTATTCACTAGAACCTCTCAAGATGCAACTCATTTATGTGGGTTGGGTTGTATGGCTAAAACCGCATTTAGACTTAGAAAACCGTGCTAGAGACGTCCCTTCACTAAGATACTGTATCCTGTGTTTTTTGCACTTACCCCATTGATACCACTTATACGGCACATTTATGTGGGTTGTACATGCCCTTAGCCAATTATATTGGAAGTTTCTTCCTTGTTTCTGTGCCACCAGTATTAATTTTTCGCCTTGGGTCATGTGCAATGTGTTGAGCCCGATCAATTGACTAGTTCTTCTTTGGGGGTCACATGAGCGAATTTAAAAACTATTTAGTTGCCTTCACAACCCTGAGGGGACAACACGATGTATCTAGGAAATTGCCTGTCTTTATTAAAAAACAAATAGGATGATGCTGATTGCCTCTACAAACTTAAATAAACGAAGATTACACACGAAAGCGCAAAAGGATGAATCTAGGAAATTTCCTGCCATTTCATATGGTGAAATTTCTTAAGCTCACAGGTGGTGTTGATCTGTCTTGCAGACCGTCGGGAACAAGTGCTTTGAAAAGTGCGTGACCAAGCCAGGATCAAGCTTGAGTGGAAGCGAGAGCAGCTGCATATCACGTTGTGTTGACCGCTACATTGAGGCCACTGGTATTGTCAGCCGCGCATTGTTCACTTCCCAGCGCTAAGTTCACATGAATAAGGAGATGGTTTCGAAGATCGCTCGTGAGAGTGATGTCACCATGAGTTTTTTGACTTGTCAGAATACAATGACATTTGATGCTTGGTTATTCAAAAAAAAAAAAGTCTGCCTATAGACTCAGGTTTCTTGTAGACCTATCTGCTTTAGCAATAGAGAAACGTGCTCTATTTAAGTGGCTCTGATGTTAATTTATGCTCATCATGTGGTTTGTTTCGCTTAATGTTGTATGCTTCTTATGCCTGTTTGTTGCCCAAGCCTTTATCGAATATCGTGAAGGATGTGTTGTTGTTATTCGTCGATTACGTGCTCTTCATCAAAATTATCTGAGCATGCGCATCCTGCCAGGATGAGGTGCGCATGTCCCCGGCGCTAGAAATGAACCATGGAGTCGACGTCGACGAACGCATGTCCCCGGCGCTAGAAACGAACCAAAGATTCCCAGTCCACGAAATGACCTGACCAGGGATCCGGTGCCACGGGCAACAAACTTTGACCAGACGACGGCTGACCCGTCGCCGGGAAGGATTACAAAAACCGGTCGAAATTCCCATTATCGGACTGGTAACGTTTTCGAGTCGATTTTTTAAAATTCGTCCAAAACTTAAAAAAAATTGAATTTTTTTATAAAAATAAAAAAAATATGATAAAACCACGTGTTCTCCTGGTATATTTTATATTTATTTTTTTAAAAAATTAATCAGCATTTTTGTTAAAAAAACAACGAAAACCGGTAAAAAAATTAATCAGCAATTTTTGTTTAATTTGAAGAATATAAACCGGTCGAAAAAATTAGAAACTGACGAAAACCCGGTTTTAACTATTTACGGCGGTATGCGTTGATTTACAGATTTTCGAAAGTTTTTTAATTTAAAATTTAAATCGTTCAGTTTTAGCAAAAACCATCGGTTTCCTAGAGGTAAACCGTTTTCGTTGACTACTGGTTTTTGGTAAACTCTACCCACATCATCCCACGTTCCACTTCTACCACGACGGCACAACCTCAGTCCTCATCCCGGCGAGCCGCCGCCCGCATCGTTCAACCCCCGTGCCCGGCCGCCGTTCACCTACCGCTCGCACGCGCGCGTCGCTCCTTTTATCACCTCTCTCAAGTCCCAGCAGGATCGGCCCCCGCGCAGCTTCGCCCCCACATCTATCGACCCGAATTCTCCACTCAATGGACCCACCCAAGCCGCCGTCCTCGGTCGCCTCGTCGTCGGGGCCGGAGACGCCGAACCCGCATGCCTTCACCTGCGAGCTCCCGCACTCGATCTACGCGCTCGCCTTCTCCCCCGTCGCGCCCGTCCTCGCCTCCGGCAGCTTCCTCGAGGACCTCCACAACCGCGTCTCCCTGCTCTCCTTCGACCCCGTCCGCCCCTCCGCCGCCTCCTTCCGCGCCCTCCCGGCGCTCTCCTTCGACCACCCTTACCCACCCACCAAGCTCCAGTTCAACCCCCGCGCCGCCGCGCCGTCCCTCCTCGCCTCCTCCGCCGACACGCTCCGCATCTGGCACACCCCGCTCGACGACCTATCCGACACCGCCCCCGCGCCCGAGCTCCGCTCCGTTCTCGACAACCGCAAGGCCTCCTCCGAGTTCTGCGCACCCCTCACCTCCTTCGATTGGAACGAGGTCGAGCCCCGCCGTATCGGGACCGCCTCCATCGACACCACCTGCACCGTCTGGGACATCGATCGCGGGGTCGTGGAGACGCAGCTCATCGCGCACGACAAGGCCGTGCACGACATCGCCTGGGGGGAAGCCGGGGTCTTCGCCTCCGTATCGGCCGACGGCTCCGTCCGCGTCTTCGACCTCCGGGACAAGGAGCACTCCACCATCGTCTACGAGAGCCCCCGCCCCGACACGCCGCTACTAAGGCTGGCGTGGAATCGCTCTGACCTCCGCTATATGGCCGCGCTGCTCATGGACAGCAGCGCCGTCGTCGTGCTCGACATACGTGCGCCCGGGGTGCCGGTGGCCGAGCTGCACAGGCACCGGGCGTGCGCCAACGCAGTCGCGTGGGCGCCGCAGGCCACTAGGCACCTCTGTTCGGCTGGGGACGACGGGCAAGCATTGATCTGGGAACTGCCTGAGACGGCGGCGGCTGTACCCGCCGAGGGGATTGATCCTGTGCTAGTGTACGATGCAGGCGCCGAAATAAACCAACTTCAGTGGGCCGCCGCGCACCCGGACTGGATGGCCATCGCCTTTGAGAACAAGGTCCAGCTTCTTAGGGTCTGACAAGGTTGGTATCATGGTGATCTTTGGTTTGATGCTTTCATTTCTATATAGTTTCTGTTGATTATGTCAATAAATTTAGATTTAACTAAGGGTCCGTTTGGATGTAGATATTAGAGATGTTGGAATTGAATTAGATCCAATACCTTATCTGTCTAGTATTGGAAATGAGGTTCAATACAAATATGTTGTTTGGGTGTATCTGGAATTGCAATTCCATACAATACCTAGAGTCTTCGATCTGAATTGTGAGAGACACTTTTTAGTTAAAGTTCAATTCCAAGGAATTGAACTTTAATTCCAGCTCTGAATTCTTTAGCCAGCCAAACAGCAGAATTCAGAATTCCTATTTCCAATTCCAGTCTTGAACATCTACATCCAAACGGGGTATAAAGACTATCGCGCACATTGTTACACATTGGCATGAGGTAGTGTAATTGTACAACTTTACTGAAGATTCATACAGAGCTAACTCGGTCAGTATTACCATATATGGTAACCTAATTTTTTGAGTCCTATGAAGCCTGGAAGTTGCTAATTTTTGCGCATCAATTATGAATTATCCACAAGGCCACAAGCTGCTTCCTTTTTCTGTATGTGCTGATTATAAGTGCTAAATACAGTATATTTAGTAAATGCGTGTATGAGGAATTTAGAATAAGTTCATCTTTATTTGAAAATTCCCTGGAACTTAAGCTAAATCGATATATAATTGGTGATCTATGTTATCACTTTCCAATGCAAACATGAAGTCCTGAATTGAACACTCTTTTTGTGAACTTGAGAAAAAGGTCCAGTTTTCACCAAGGAAGTTCAGGCTAGTTTTGTGCTAGCTGAACGAAGGTAAATGGTTCCATAAATAGGTGAACCATAATGTCAACTAGTAAATTGCGCAAGGTGTTGCTTGATATGTTTATAAAAGATATAGAATTGTGTAGTTTCAAACATGTATATGTACATATATACACATAGAAGCGCTAAAATTTCTAAATATATAATTGTTTATAGTATCAGGAAAGTTCAGACTGAAAATATAATAGAATGAGCAGTCTAAATGTTATATTACATTGATGTGGTATGTAGGAGCTGAGTTCCATGCACAGAATCAATAAATTTCTAGTCTTAGAGAAGACCAAACTTTTTTTTTCAAGGTTAAAGTACGAAGCACCAATAGTATGTACTTACACATAGTAGCGATGCCAAAGTATAAGGGTGTGCACATGCACCAGGGTCCAGGGAAGAAAAATACAGTAGTAAGTTAGCTGATTTCTACAATATAATCATCACTACTAAAAAGTCATTTTTAGAGGAAATATGGCAATATGCAAGTTTTCATTATATTATTATGCATTTATGTATTGTGTTTGACTGCTTGGTCTTTGAAATGAAGTCATTCCAGATGAAAGTTATTAATATTTAACCCTTAAATGATATTGTTACAGGTAGTTGTAGGTTAGATGTAATGTGCTAGATTGTCAACTGAATTGAACATGGCATCTATGAACTTGGTAAGAAAATATAGAATGCTCACCTGCATACTCTGGCGCAAGGTACCCAATAGTGCTAGCAAGTCTTGTGTCTACGGTCTATGGAGATGCACTTCCCATCATCTGGTGCAAGACTAACCAATCTAAAGTTCGCCACCTTGGCTTTCATGTCAGTATGTTTGATGGCTTCAAGTCTATGTGGATAAAGGTCTGCTGGGCAAGGCTGTGAAGGTAGTAAGGTACTCAACGGCCCTTGCAACATCAAGTGCAAATGTGCAATAGCGGCGCCACTGTACACACGTACGGCGTACGCGTACACGACACACCCTCGCTCGTCCGACCCCCACATGAACCGCGCACAGATGAATCGTTGCCCGGTGTGCCGCCTCTTGCTCCTGGGAACGCTGCACGGTGCACCTAGTCTTGTGGGCGAACGGCGACAATCTTGCCCCCGGCGGCGTGTTGTCCCTGCTGCTCCCCCAGCTTCTCTGCCTCCATTTTCGTCGCCGCCTCCTCCATGGTGCCTGCTGCGGGGAATCGCGGAGGCCTCAGTGTTGGTGCCGAGGAATCACGGAAGCCTCGGTGTTGGCGATAACGCGTTGTGAGAGCAAGGGAGCAGATTTCTAGCAACGCGACCCTTGGGAGCTGCCAACGGATGCTTCGGGAAATGGCTAGTCAAGGAGATGCTATTCCTGTATCCGGTATGTGAAGTGCGTTTGACAGCCGTTGGTATAGGATCCGGTGGCTGAGAATAAAAACGGTGACATGGACAAACGGCGTCGCTCGTTTGCGTCACCGTTTGTATAGTAGTAATTAGCATGAAAGCACTTCAACAGACCTGCCTTTGCCCATTGCATACTGTAGCTGTTGCTTTGCCAGTATCCTCTGCCCTTTCTCCATCTCTCTTAACACTGGATTGTATAATGTGAAAACTTCTTTTGTGTTAACTTGAAATCCCAGCATCTATTCATGATCAGATTAGATAAGACATTAAAAGATATTCTAAAAATACAACTACAGCTCTGGGACTTGTCGAAATTGTAAAGGAAATTCTAAAAAAACAACCATTCCCACTTTTCCAGCAATGAAAATGTTTGACGTCAGGACTGTCCCATTTGAGGCTATAATTTTCCTTCTCTTACTGAAGATTATAATTACAAAATCCTGAACCTAATCCTCTGTTGTCTTGCGGAATTCAATCATCTGGCCCTTTGCTCTTAAGATAAGATTTTTATTATTGATTCCTAGGTTAGTTTGTGCTTCTCTATTACATTATTGTTATATGATATTGCATTTTCATATTGTTTACCTCTTAGTTACGGTTGATGTACTGTTGCCGACCTTTCGTATTACCAGGTGTTTCCATTGGTATTTAAATTTGTTTCGCTGAAAACAGCAATCACTAATGGCTGCATTTATCATATGATGATGAACTTTCACAAGATTGAACATTGTTCTTTCAACTGCCAGGCATTTGAAATAGTTCTTAAGAACTTACGTTGAGCTATCCTTTGTCTTAGTGCTCCTAAGAAATGGTGTTGCTGATTAATATCCTATATATTTCACATGAAAAAGCTCCTCCTTGCGATGCAGAAATTTTCTGAAGAAAGCTTGATTGTGTGGAGCCCTGGGACTTTGGAAACCATCTGCTTGTAATCTTATGTTGGCAAACCTCTTGACTTAAGCTCCGGCAAGCAAGGAATCATATCTGTTCCAGGGTGCTACCTCTTTGTCTAGCGAATGAAGTCTTAAATCTCAGCAAAAGCTACATGTGCTAGCAGATTTATCTCTGAACTTCCTGTGAATGTAGAAATATATAGAGGTACTAGCTTTGACTCACTTCCGAACTGGCCTAATATGGGTTATAACATCATCTGGCCATTCCCGTTGTTTTGGCCTTGTTCTGCTCTCCAGTAGTCCAGTTTGCTCCGTTACTTTGTTTCTGAACTTCAACTTCCTGTGAATGGAACTCGTCAAGGTTTAGGGCAAGTGCACTGGTTCTCATGTAATGCCATGTAATCTTGATTTAATAGATTATCCCTTCGAAACGAACTGTCATGTAATCCAAGTCTATTTAATTTTTTTATTTGGTTAAATCCATTATAGATTATAACCTAAGGGTTTAGGAATTTTTTAAACTATGATAGATCCTTATGCAACAATTTATAAAGATATTGCAAAAGTTTATATTAAAATCCATAGATAAAAAAAAACTAGCTTTGAGATACATGTATTAAATGATAGATTTAATCTCACCATAAGATTGAGATTGAGTGTGAGGTATGAATTCACTTAATGCAGACCTAGATTAAATTCACGGTGGAATTTCATCCAACAAAATTTAAGGGCTAGTTTGAGAACCCATTTGACTAATGGATATCTATTTTACCAAGGAAAATTAGTTCATTTTTTTAGAAAAATAAGAATCCATTAGAAAAATAAAGTTCCTAAACTAGTTCTAAATCTTTTTTTTGCGATAGAAATTCCCTATGCAAATGGCTACAGCCTGAGGTTATGAAGCTAATAGCTGAAGAAAGAGCGTAAGCTGAAATTTGAGATTGAAGATAAACGGTTGAAAACTGAAACCCTCTATTAGCAGCCAGAGGAAATTGGATGGATTAAAATGTCCCCTTATTCAATTTTAAATAAGGAGGAGATTTTAGTCCCTCCAATCTCTCCAATTTTGTGGCTCCCAAAATAGCTCTAATTGACCAAAGACGGAAGCTTTTACTAAGGATTAGTTTGGCAACCTCATTTTTTCAAGAAAAAATGGTTTATTTTTCTTAGGAAAATTAGTTTATTTTCTTAAGAAAATAGAGTTGTTAAACTAACCCAAATAGGGTGTTCGGTTCTTTTATGGTGCGTTTGGATGGAGGGACGAGGAAGGATGAAGAGGGATGTGATGTGATCATTTTAATTTGACACGTGTTTGGTTTGGAGGTCCAGAGTCAGGGTCAAGGAATATTCTTCAAAAATGGTGGATGAGGTCATTCCTCAAAAAATAAGAGACGAGGTCAACCCAGGGTTGATCATGTCTCATTCCTCATTGACACCGAACCAAACACTACCTTAGTCATCCTCTTCAACCTTAAGGAGTCAACTTTAGTCTATAGAATTTGTATTTGAAAGTTTAGGAGGTAGAAACCAAATAAATGTTTCGAAATAAGAGAATTGAAGGGATCAAAATCTCATTAATATTCAATTTTGAATAGCAAGAGGATTTGAGTCTCTTCATTTTCCTTCTCCCAAACAAGTGTACACAGGATGTCGTGGGATTTTACAGGATTTTCTAAGGCCAGAGCATAGTACTGGCACTCTTGTGTTGTACATGAGAAAATCTGCACTAAGGTCATCCTAAACCCTTGTGTAAACGGCGGTATATAATACTATTTTATAATGTAGATTTCACTGTTTGTAAAATTTGTAAAGTGATGTTTGAAATAGTTAGTGATATAGGAAGTGGGATAGTGCTGGAGATGATCTAAAAGTGACTTGCTTCGGTGGGCCGCCGAACTTTAAAGATAACGGGCTGGATTTTGTGCACGCGTTGTCTAACCCAACACCTTGTATCATCATTGTACGAAAACTGCAGTCTATCTAGTCTAGCCCTTATAAAAGGACAAAGAATTGTGGGCTTTGTACAGTGATATGATGCGCGTCTTGCTTGTAGTACAGTGTCATGGATAAAGCTTCCATGATCCGATCCAACTGCTTGCTCATGTCCGGTCTCATTCCTTCACGGATAAGCGTGACCTGATCCAATTATTTGCTCCTGCTCCTGCTCCTGCTAGATATCCAGCACCAAGAAGTGTTTTGTTGGCTAGTGCAGATTGCTACTCTTGCCCGGAGATTCGAGACTCGGAGGAGGACCCAGTTTTATCTTGCAACGCGAATGGCTGACAGCGGCCGACTCCAAACGTGCACTCACTATCACAGAGACTACGCGTTCGACCGGCCAAACCTTAATGACCGGCCAAGCCTTCTCTTCTCGCCGATAGATACGCCGCGAAAGGTGCCCGCGCAGACGTGCCGCGTGCGCCCCATCATAGTATATTTGTGTTTAGTATATTTGTGTTGTGTCTAATAGTCCAGTCTAAAGTATATAATTTCTTATACGGCGTAAGTCTGGTATGGTCCAACCTATTTGTGTGTCTGAGCCGACACGGGCTAATATATGAGTCGTGTCTAGGCCTCATGTTAAGTCCACGGACCAATCTGGCACGATCCATTTAACTAAGACCCATTAAACATAAACTCAATATTTAACTAAGGCCGATCAAAGACCATAGGACCAGCACAACTTAGAAAATCTAGAGCTTCAATATATCTTCGAGAACTAGTATCTAGATGAGGATAGTGAATAGTAATAGTGATCATTGTATATGTATTCTGTATGTGTTATAGTACTCAACTAAACACTGAACAGAGATATGGATATTATTTTTGAGCTAGTTGTACTATTTTTTCTTTCTGACCAAATATTTTTAATATGCAACTATAAAACATCTTAGTTTTATTTTGTTCATATATATATATATATTATATTTTTTGTTTATGTATTAATATTATATATATGTGGACCGGTGTCAGTGTTTCGAAACCCGGGGGGTCCCTGGACCGACGAGTGAATCGTCTCCACGTGCCCCAGCCCAGATGGGTCGACGCGAGGCGGAACGCGAAGGGGGGAATGGAGGCAGCCGGAGGGAGGCAGGCGTGAGAGAGTGGATCCCGCGGCCTTCGTGTTAGCCCCGCGCCTGAGTCGGGTGCGCTTGCAGTAGGGGGATACAAGCGTCCACGCGGGAGTGGAGCGAGCGGCCTTGCACGAGTGCCGTCCCGTCCTTTTCCGTGCGGGCCAACCTTCTGTAAGAGGGCCCTGGTCCTCCCTTTTATAGGCGTAAGGAGAGGATCCAGGTGTACAATGGGGAGTGTAGCAATGTGCTAACGTGTCTAGCGGTGGGGAGCTAGCGCCCTAAGTACATGCCATCGTGGCAGCCGGAGAGGTCTTGGCGCCCAGTTCGCGTGGTGTCGTGGCCGTCGGAGGAGTGCTGGAGCCTGGCAGGAGGACAGCTGTTGGGGCTGTCGAGTCCTTGCTGATGTCCTCTTGCTTCCGTAAGGGGGCTGAGAGCCGCCGTCGTCACAGGGCATGCGGGGCACCATCATTACTCGCATGGTGGGGCGAGCCAGATGGGACGCCGGTCTGGTTCCCCGTAGCCCGAGTCAGCTCGGGGTAGGGTAATGATGGCGCTTCCTATTGATGTGGTCGGTCCGTGCCCTAGGCTGGGCGAGGTGGAGGCTCCTCCGAGGTCGAGGTCGAGGTCGAGCCCCCGGGTCGGGCGAGGCGGAGTTCGTCGTCTTCCGGGGTTGAGCCCATGTCCGAGCCCTGGGTCGGGCGGAGCGGAGTTCGCCGTCTTCCGGGGCTGAGCCCGAGTCCGAGCCCTGGGGTCGGGCGAGGCGGAGTTTCCTATGACGCCCGAGGCCGGCCTTGGCTGCTGTCAGCCTCACTCTGTCGGGTGTCTCAGCAGTCGGAGCGGCGCAGGCGGCGCTGTCCTCTTGTCAGACCGGTCAGTAGAGCGGCGAAGTGACTGCGGTCACTTCGGCTCTGTCGACTGGAGGGCGTGCGTCAGGATAAAGGTGTCAGGCCACCTTTGCATTAAATGCCCCTGCGATTTGGTCGGTCGGTGTGGCGATGTGGCCAAGGTTGCTTCCCGGTGAAGACTGGGCCTCGGGCGAGCCGATAGTGTGCCCGTTGCTGGAGGGGGTCCTCGGGCGAGACGTAGGTTCTCCGGGGTCGGCTTCCCTTGCCCGAGGCTAGGCTCGGGCGAGGCACGATCGTGTCCCTTGAATGGACCGATACTTGACTTAATCGCACCCATCAGACCTTTGCGGCTTTGTGCTGACGGGGGTTACCAGCTGAGATTTAGGGGTCTTGAGGGTACCCCTAATTATGGTCCCCGATAGTAGCCCCCGAGCCTCCAAGGGAGTACTAATACTCGCTTGGAGGCTTTTGCCGCACTTTTTTGCAAGGGGACCAGCCTTTTTTAGTTGCATTCTGTTCCGGTGGGTGCGCGCGAGCGCACCCGCCTGGTGTAGCCCCCGAGGCCTCGGAGGAGTAGTTTTACTCCTTCGAGGTCTTAGTGCGTTTCGCAACACTTCGGCTGGTCTAGTTGTTCCCTCATGCGAGCTGGTCGTAGCCCGAGTGCACGGTCGGGTCCCAAGTTCTCGGGCTGGTATGTTGACGCTGTCAACGGTTTGGCCGGAGCCGGGTTTACGAGAGCAGCCCCGAGCCTCTGCACAGGGCGAGAGGATGGTCAAGGACAGACTCGTCTTTTTTACATACGCCCCTGCGTCGCCTTTCCGCAAGGAGGAGGGGGGAAAGCGCCATATTGCCCTTGGAGGGCGCCGAACATGGTGTTTCCGGTGAGCTGCTGGCGGGTAATCCGAGCGGACGCCCGTGCCCCATTTGCTAGGGGTCGGCTAGAGGCCCGGAGGCGCGCTCCAAAAGTACCTGCGGGTGATCTGCCGGACCCGGTCCCCTTTGACGGGGTACGAGGGCTCGATGCCTCCCTCTGATGGGATTCCGTTACAAGATCGCTCCCGCTGGTCTCGGAAATGTCCTAGGGTACCTCGGGAGCGTAGCCCGAGCCTTGGTTATGTATCGAACGTACCCAGGGTTATCCCTCGCTCTGTGTCTGAGGCGACTGTGAACCCTTCGAGGGCCAGCCTACGAACCCCTGATCAGTAATGGGCGCGGAGCCCGAGTGGCCTGAGGCGGCCGTTGAACCCTTCGAGGGGCCGGCCATCGAACCTCTGACCAGTAGTGGGCGCAGAACCCAATCGATATGAGGTGGCTGTTGAACCCCTCCGAGGGGCCGGCCTTCGAACCTCTGATCAGTAGGGAGGCTCGGAGCCTATTTCCTTCACGGAGAAGGGTCCTTTTCGGGATATCCCCCTTTCCCGGTCCCTATTGTAAGAGAGAGAAAGAGGAAAAGGAAAAAGATACGAAGTCGAATGACGTGGCGTACCTTTTTCGACGCGGTTATTATGGCGAAGGCGAAGCGTCGCTTGCTTCTCCCGCCTGAGGCGCCGCCTGTCCTGCCGCGGAGTTAATGCGACGGGGCGAGTGGTTCGCGAGGCGGTCGTTGCGCGTGTGCGCGCCGTTCGAGGAACGGATCACGGGCGTGCCGTCTTCACGCCGTGAGAGAGGGCTCCCCCGCTGCCCCTGGATGGGACGTGAACTTGGCTGACAACGTGACCGCTGCTTCTGCCCGCCTGTCACCGCCATTACTGTCGGCCCAATTTTGACCGCATTTGTCCGTCGCGCTTGGCTGGCACTGCAGGGTTGCCTCGAGTCGCGGTATTGACTCCGCAGTCGAGGAGGCGCGGTAGTGGCGTGAGTGGCGGTGCAGTTGCTCACACGTAGCAACCGGCGCGCCGGTTGCATGACGCGTGGGCCTGGACCTCCATGCTGGGCTTGTTGGAGTCGAAGGGGCGCGCCTACTTGGCACGGTTGCATGCCGCCTGCATGGCTGTCCGCCCTTTCACCCGCTGGTCTGGGCGAAAGTGGAGGAGTGCTTGTAACTGTCGGGTGGTTGCATGCACCACGCGCGCGTGGCGGTTTGGCTTCTTCTCCCTTGGACTGGCTTGCATGACGTGTGGGACCCAGCCCCCGCGCCATGGGGGGGAGAATCTTGGAGCGTGTTGGAGAAGACTCAACCCGCAACGGTTGAGGGCGCAAGTGGGGAGAGTCGCCTTTAAAAGGGGGCGACCCCCTTGGAGGGCAACCGTGTCTTCGCGCTCCCCTCATGCATCGTGGCTTTCCACCTTTCGAGCCCCCGGATGGGGGACGCCCGCAATCCTTCCGCCTTGTCGTCGGAGGAACGCAACTTCGTGGAAGTTGGTACCTTTCAGCCATTGTTCGGCTTCAAGGATTTTCATCGTGCAGCCCGGCTGCATCCCCTCGCCGGTGGTCACCCAAGGCGGTGACCTCCAGCTTGATGGCGGGGAGAAGCGAGCCGGGCTGCGGCCTCTGCCCCTCCCTCAGCTTCAAGGATGTTCATCATCAGTGCTGGGGAGGGGAGTGTGCCGAGTTGGGGCCGGTCCCTGTGCGGGCGGCGGCCCGCTCCTTCCCTTAGTGATCGAGGGGAAGGGCATCCGCCGTTCATGGCATGGCCAGCTGCCGCGTGCCCGGCTCTCTGAGCCGAGCGGCTTCGGAGCCGCTCCCGGTGCCGCCTTCCGCACGGCAGCTGGAAGAGGTTCCGCCGCCGACGAGCTAGCCGGCGCCACCCACGGACTGACCTCCAACTCTTCGGCCTTCTGCCCGTCCTTGCCTCTCGAGTTGGGGGCATGGGCGAGGGCCTCATGGCAGCAGCATCCGCCCTGAGGTCATCGCTGCTGCTGTTCGGCCCTCCGGGGCAGAAGTCGTCGTCGTTGCCGCTGCCGGGGCGGGCGACGGTGAGCCGTTCGTCGGTCTTCTGTTGCTCCGCAGACCCCCCCCAGTCGCGTGGGGTTGTTCGTACCTGCGGAGGTGGAACCGGAGTTCCGTTTGTAAAGGCACCTTAAGTGCCGGTGTTTTGTTCAATGCGGCTGTCGAGGCCTGAACGTGTATGTATTTTCGGCACGGAGCCGTGTTTTTTCTTCATTTCGAGCACTGAGACTCGCCTTGTCGATTATCTGGACCGCTTCACCGAGCGTGAGTTGCCTCGTGCAAAGGTGACGAGTGAGGTATCCGTATCCCAGAGGAGTAGGAGTCCCTCGGCTCGGTCGGCCTTGCTGTCCGAGGCCCCTCTTGCTTAGTTAAAGGAACCCCTCGGCCGCCCTTCGATGAGCCGAAGCCGGAGGTAGCGGTGTCAGCACGGACAGAGGCAGAGTTGGCTTCGAAAAGGAGGTGTAGTTGGCCAGAGCCTGGCCGAGTCGTCCACTGGCGGAACCGACGCCGGATTTGAGCTGCCGAGGCCACAAGCCGAGCTGATGTCTTTGGGGGACAGCTGGCCGAGGCCTCGGGGTGGCCGGCCGAGCCGCCTGCTCGGGTCGGATTCTCGAAGAAGACCCTGGCGGCGATGGCCCGGGTGTGGTGCCGATGTCGTCCTTCAGAGTGGGGGCCCTCCGACCGCGTCGCCGCCCGAGGCTAGGTCAGACCCCGCCGAAGGTGTAGTTGATGCCGAGGGTGCTGCTGCCCCCTTCGGCTATCGACGTCCGAGCCTGCAGGATCAGGTTTTCTTGTAGTGTGTGTATGTTTTCTGCGGCCACCGAGGCCTGAACACACTGTCGTCGTGTTGTAAAGCTGTGTTTCTTTTCCTCTTGTTTTGAGTATCCGGACTCATTTGTCGGTAACAGAATTGTTTGTGCGGGCGAGAGTTGCTTTTCACGGAAGGCGATGAGTGAGGTATCTGTATCCCGGAGGCGTAGGAATCCCTCGGCTCGGTCGGCCTTGCCGCTTACGCGCGCTCTTACTCGTCCATGGGGTTCTGTTACCGACGCAGTCGAGAAGGCCTGAAAAATCATTTCGGCAGAGGAGCTCTCGAGCATGAAGACTTGTTCGGTCCGCGGAGTCACGTATCCGAACGCGAGTTACTTATCGCAGAAGGTGATGAGTGAGGTATCCGTATCCCGGAGGCGTAGGAGTCCCTCGACTCGGTCAGCCTTGGCTGCTTACGTGTACTCCGTCGTTTTCAGGATCCACTTTTGAAGTAGTCGAAGAGCACGAAAGGCATTCTGGCAGAAAAGATTTTTTTTCTTTTTTCGAGGAAAATTTTGACGCAGAGGGGGTTGCCCCCTTCTAGCCCCCGAGGGAGGGTCGGGCTTTGCCGAGGCAAGGCTGACCCTTCCTTGACGACCAGACTTGGTGTGTGAACGAGGTATACGAGCAACTTGAAAACATCTTAAGGGTAGAAGCGACGTAGCTGTTGGATGTTCCAGGCGTTGCTGTAGACCTCGCCTTGGCTGTTGGCCAGCTTGTATGTTCTGGGCTTCAGGACCTTGGCGATGACGAACGGACCTTCCCAGGGAGGCGTGAGTTTGTGCCGCCCTCGGGCGTCTTGTCGCAGCCGAAGCACCAGGTCGCCCACCTGGAGGTCTCGGGACCTAACCCCTCGGGCGTGGTTGAAAGGGAATTAGGCTTACACCTAGTCCCTAAATAATTTTGGTGGTTGAATTGCCCAACACAAATATTGGACTAACTAGTTTGCTCTAGTGTATAAGTTATACAGGTGCAAAAGGTTCACACTTAGCCAATAAAATGACCATGTGTTGGGTTCAACAAAAGGGCAAAGGAGCAACCAAAGGCTCCTCTGGTCTGGCGCACCGGACTGTCCGGTGTGCCACCGGACAGTGTCCGGTGCACCAGAGGACTTCAGCTCAAACTCGTCACCCTCGGGAAAATTTCCAGAGCGAGCGCTCTAAAATTCACCGGACTGTCCGGTGTACACCAGACAGTGTCCGGTGCTCATTTGAGACGCGGCTCAGGAACTCGCCAGTCTCGGGAATTCGCAAAGGCTGCTCCGCTATAATACACCGGACATGTCCGGTGTGCACCGGACTGTCCGGTGCAACCTCGGAGCAACGGCTACTTTGCGCCAACGGTCACCTGCAGGCGCATTTAATGCGCGCCAGAAGCGCGCAGTCGTCAGGCACGCGGGAGCAGGCGCACCGGACACTCTACAGTGCATGTCCGGTGCACCACCGGACATCAAGGCGGGCCCAGAGACAGAGCTCCAACGGTTGACCCAATGGCTATTTGGTGACGTGGCTGTCGCACCGGACATGTCCGGTGTGCACCGGACTGTCCGGTGCACCATACGACAGACAGCCTCCACCTATGGTCAAGTTTGGTGGTTGGGGCTATAAATACCCCAACCACCCCACCATTCATTGCATCCAAGTTTTCCACTTCCCAACTACTTACAAGAGCTCTAGCATTCAATTCTAGACACACCAAAGAGATCAAATCCTCTCCAAATTCCACACATCGCCCTAGTGATTAGAGAGAGTGATTTGCTTGTGTTCTTTCGAGCTCTTGCGCTTGGATTGCTTTCTTCTTTCTTGATTCTTTATTGTGATCAAACACTCACTTGTAATTGAGGCAAGAGACACCAATCGTGTGGTGGTCCTTGCGGGAACTTTGTGTTCCAAGTGATTGAGAAGAGAAAGCTCACTCGGTCCGTGGGACCGTTTGAGAGAGGGTAAGGGTTGAAAGAGACCCGGCCTTTGTGGCCTCCTCAACGGGGAGTAGGTTTGAGAGAACCGAACCTCGGTAAAACAAATCCGCGTGTCTCACTTCATTATTCGCTTGCGATTTGTTTTGCGCCCTCTCTCGCGGACTCGATTATATTTCTAACGCTAACCCGACTTGTAGTTGTGATTATTTTTGAGAATTTCAGTTTCGCCCTATTCACCCCCCTCTAGGCGACTTTCAATTGGTATCAGAGCCCGGTGCTTCATTAGAGCCTAACCGCTCGAAGTGATGTCGGGAGATCACACCAAGAGGGAGATGGAGACTGGCGACAAGCCCACTACAAGCCAAGGGAGCACTTCATCGGAAGAGTCCCGCACCAAGAGGAGGGAGAAGAAGAAGGACTCCTCCAAACGGAAGGAGAAAAGATCTTCCTCTTCTCACCACAAAGAGAAGAAGGAAAAATCTTCTTCTCACAAGTCGCATCGGAAAGGCGACAAGCACAAGAGGATGAGGAAGGTGGTCTACTACGAGACCGACACTTCATCAACATCCACCTCCGACTCTGATGCACCGTCCGTAACTTCTAAGCACCAAGAGCGCAAGAAGTTTAGTAAGATCCCTTTACACTATCCCCGTACACCTAGATATACTCCATTACTTTCCGTTCCTTTAGGCAAACCGCCAACTTTTGATGGCGAAGATTATGCTAGGTGGAGTGATTTAATGAAATTTCATCTAACCTCACTCCACAAAAGTATATGGAATGTTGTTGAGTTTGGAGCACAGGTACCATTTATAGGGGATGAGGATTATGATACGGACGAAGTGGCCCAAATCGAGCACTTCAACTCCCAAGCTACAACCATACTCCTCGCCTCTCTAAGCAAGGAGGAATACAACAAAGTGCAAGGGTTAAAGAATGCAAAGGAGATTTGGGACCTACTCAAGACCGCGCACGAGGGTGATGAACTCACCAAGATCACCAAGAGGGAAACGATCGAGGGGGAGCTCGGTCGCTTCCGTCTTTGCCAAGGGGAGGAGCCACAGGATATGTACAACCGGCTCAAAACCTTGGTAAATCAAGTGCGCAACCTCGGGAGCAAAAAGTGGGACGACCACGAGGTGGTTAAGGTTATTCTAAGAGCTCTCATTTTTCTTAACCCCACTCAAGTTCAATTAATTCGTGGTAATCCTAGATACCCACTAATGACCCCTGAGGAAGTTATCGGGAATTTTGTGAGCTTTGAATGTATGATTAAAGGTTCAAAGAAGATCAACGAGCTTGATGAACCCTCCACGTCCGAGGCGCAACCGGTGGCGTTTAAGGCGACGGAGGAGAAGAAGGAGGAGTCTACACCAAGTAGACAACCAATTGACGCCTCCAAGCTCGACAATGAGGAGATGGCCTTAATCATCAAAAGCTTTCGGCAAATCCTCAAGCAACGGAAGGGGAAGGATTACAAATCCCGTTCCAAGAAGGTTTGCTACAAGTGTGGTAAGCCTGGTCACTTTATTGCTAAATGTCCATTATCAAGTGACAGTGACAGGGATAACGACAAGAGGGGCAAGAGGAGAGAAAAGAAGAGGTACCACAAGAAGAAGGGCGGCGATGCCCACGTGTGCCGCGAGTGGAACTCCGACGAGAGCTCCACCGACTCCTCCTCCGACGACGAGGACGCCGCCAACATCGCCGTCACCAAGGGACTTCTCTTCCCCAACGTCGGCCACAAGTGCCTCATGGCAAAGGACGACAAAAGGAAGAAGGTTAAATCTAAATCCTCCACTATATATGAGTCCTCTAGTGATGATAATGCTAGTGATGAGGAAAATAATTTGCGTACCCTTTTTGCCAACCTTAACATGGAACAAAAGGAAAAATTGAATGAGCTAATTAGTGCCATCCATGAAAAGGATGATCTCTTGGACTCCCAAGAGGACTTCCTAATCAAGGAAAATAAGAAACATGTTAAGGTTAAGAATGCTTATGCTCTAGAGGTAGAAAAATGTGACAAATTATCTAGTGAGCTAAGCACATGCCATGACACTATTGCCAACCTTAGAAATGAAAATGCTAAATTAATTGCTAAGGTTGATTCTCATGTTTGTATTGATTCAACTTCCTATCCTAGAAATGATAATGTTGATTTGCTTGCTAGGATTGATGAGTTGAATGTTTCTATTGCTAGCCTTAGAAATGAGAATGAGAAATTAATTGCTAAGGCTAAAGAATTAGATGTTTGCAATGTTACAATTTCCGACCTTAGAACTAAGAATGATATGTTGCATGCTAAGGTTGTAGAATTAAAATCTTGCAAACCATCTACATCTACCGTTGAGCACACTTCTATTTGCACTAGATGTAGAGATGTTGATATCAATGCTATTCATGATCACATGGCTTTAATTAAACAACAAAATGATCATATAGCATTATTAGACGCTAAAATTGCCGAGCATAACTTAGAAAATGAAAAGTTTAAATTTGCTAGAAGTATGCTCTATAATGGGAGACGCCCTGGCATCAAGGATGGCATTGGCTTCCAAAGGGGAGACAATGTCAAACTTAATGCCACTCCTAAGAACTTGTCTAACTTTGTTAAGGGCAAGGCTCCCATGCCTCAGGATAACGAGGGTTACATTTTGTACCCTGCCAGTTATCCCGAGAGCAAAATCAAGAAAATTCATTCTAGGAAGTCTCACTCTGGCCCTAACCATGCTTTTATGTATAAGGGTGAGACATCTAGTTCTAGGCAACCAACCCGTGCTAAGTTGCCTAGAAAGAAAACTCCTAATGCATCAAATGATCATAGCATTTCATTTAAAACTTTTGATGCATCTTATGTTTTGACTAACAAATCCGGCAAAGTAGTTGCCAAGTTTGTTGGGGGCAAACACAAGGGCTCTAAGACTTGTGTTTGGGTACCCAAAGTTCTTGTTTCTAATGCCAAAGGACCCAAAACCGTTTGGGTACCTAAAGTCAAGAACTAAAATTGTTTTGTAGGTTTATGCATCCGGGGGCTCAAGTTGGATACTCGACAGTGGGTGCACAAACCACATGACAGGGGAGAAGAAGATGTTCTCCTCTTATGAGAAAAACCAAGATCCCCAATGAGCTATCACATTCGGGGATGGAAATCAAGGTTTGGTCAAAGGATTGGGTAAAATTGCTATATCACCTGACCATACTATTTCCAATGTTTTTCTTGTAGATTCTTTAGATTACAATTTGCTTTCCGTATCCCAATTATGTCAAATGGGCTACAACTGTCTATTTACTGATGTAGGTGTCACTGTCTTTAGAAGAAGTGATGATTCAATAGCATTTAAGGGAGTGTTAGAGGGTCAGCTATACTTGGTAGATTTTGATAGAGCTGAACTCGACACTTGCTTAATTGCTAAGACTAACTTGGGTTGGCTCTGGCACCGCCGACTAGCTCATGTTGGAATGAAGAATCTTCATAAGCTTCTAAAGGGAGAACACATTTTAGGACTAACAAATGTTCATTTTGAGAAAGACAGGATTTGTAGCGCATGCCAAGCCGGGAAGCAAGTTGGCACTCATCATCCACACAAGAACATCATGACGAGTGACAGGCCACTGGAGCTCCTACACATGGATTTATTCGGCCCGATTGCTTACATAAGCATCGGCGGGAGTAAGTACTGTCTAGTTATTGTGGATGATTATTCTCGCTTCACTTGGGTGTTCTTTTTGCAGGAAATATCTCATACCCAAGAGACCTTAAAGGGATTCTTGAGACAAGCTCAAAATGAGTTCGGCTTAAGGATCAAGAAAATTAGAAGCGACAACGGGACGGAGTTCAAGAACTCTCAAGTTGAAGGCTTCCTTGAGGAGGAGGGCATCAAGCATGAGTTCTCATCTCCCTACACCCCACAACAAAATGGTGTAGTGGAGAGGAAGAATCGAACTCTATTGGACATGGCAAGAACCATGCTTGATGAGTACAAGACACCGGATCGGTTTTGGGCTGAGGCGGTCAACACCGCCTGCTACGCCATCAACCGGTTATATCTACACCGAATCCTCAAGAAGACATCCTATGAACTCCTAACCGGTAAAAAGCCAAATATTTCATATTTTAGAGTTTTTGGTAGCAAATGTTTTATTCTTGTCAAAAGAGGTAGAAAATCTAAATTTGCTCCTAAAACTGTAGAAGGCTTTTTACTAGGATATGACTCAAACACAAGGGCATATAGAGTCTTTAACAAGTCCTCAGGACTTGTTGAAGTTTCTTGTGACGTTGTGTTTGATGAGACTAACGGCTCTCAAGTAGAGCAAGTTGATCTTGATGAGATAGGTGAAGAACAGGCTCCATGCATAGCGCTAAGGAACATGTCCATTGGGGATGTGTGTCCTAAGGAATCCGAAGAGCCTCCACATGCACAAGATCAACCATCCTCCTCAACGCAAGCATCTCCGCCAACCCAAAATGAGGACGAGGCTCAAGTTGATGAAGGAAAAGATCAAAGAGATGAGCCCCCTCAAGATGACGGCAACGATCAAGGGGGAGATGCAAATGATCAAGACAAGGAGGATGAACAACCAAAGCCGCCACACCCAAGAGTCCACCAAGCAATACAACGAGATCACCCCGTCGACACCATCCTCGGCGACATTCATAAGGGGGTAACTACTCGATCTCGTGTTGCACATTTTTGTGAACATTACTCTTTTGTTTCCTCTATTGAGCCACACAGGGTAGAGGAAGCACTTCAATATTCGGATTGGGTGATGGCGATGCAAGAGGAGCTCAACAATTTCACAAGGAATGAGGTATGGCATTTAGTTCCACGTCCTAATCAAAATGTTGTAGGAACCAAGTGGGTCTTCCGCAACAAGCAAGATGAGCATGGTGTGGTGACTAGGAACAAAGCTCGACTCGTGGCCAAGGGGTATTCACAAGTCGAAGGTTTGGATTTTGGTGAAACCTATGCACCCGTAGCTAGGCTTGAGTCAATTCACATATTATTAGCCTATGCTACTTACCATGGCTTCAAGCTTTATCAAATGGACGTGAAGAGTGCCTTCCTCAATGGACCGATCAAGGAGGAGGTCTATGTTGAGCAGCCTCCCGGCTTTGAAGACAGTGAGTACCCTAACCATGTTTATAGGCTCTCTAAGGCGCTTTATGGGCTCAAGCAAGCCCCAAGAGCATGGTATGAATGCCTTAGAGATTTCCTTATTGCTAATGGCTTCAAAGTCGGCAAAGCCGATCCTACTTTATTCACTAAAACTCTTGACAATGATTTGTTCGTATGCCAAATTTACGTTGATGATATCATATTTGGGTCTACTAACGAATCTACATGTGAAGAATTTAGTAGGATCATGGCAAAGAAATTCGAGATGTCAATGATGGGGGAGTTGAAGTATTTTCTAGGATTCCAAGTCAAGCAACTCCAAGAGGGCACCTTCATTAGCCAAACAAAGTATACTCAAGACATTCTAAGCAAGTTTGGAATGAAGGATGCCAAGCCCATCAAGACACCCATGGGAACCAATGGGCATCTCGACCTCGACACGGGAGGTAAGTCCGTGGATCAAAAGGTATACCGGTCGATGATTGGTTCATTGCTTTATTTATGTGCATCTCGACCGGACATTATGCTTTCCGTTTGCATGTGTGCAAGATTCCAAGCCGACCCTAAGGAATCACACCTTACGGCCGTAAAACGAATCTTGAGATATTTGGCTTATACTCCTAAGTTTGGGCTTTGGTACCCTCGGGGATCCACTTTTGATTTGATTGGTTATTCGGATGCCGATTGGGCGGGGTGTAAGATTAATAGAAAGAGCACATCGGGGACTTGCCAGTTCTTGGGAAGATCCTTGGTGTCTTGGGCTTCAAAGAAGCAAAATTCGGTCGCTCTTTCTACCGCCGAAGCCGAGTATATTGCCGCAGGCCACTGTTGCGCGCAATTGCTTTGGATGAGGCAAACCCTGCGGGACTATGGTTACAAATTAACCAAAGTTCCTCTTCTATGTGATAATGAGAGTGCAATCCGCATGGCGGATAATCCCGTTGAGCATAGCCGCACTAAACACATAGCCATTCGGTATCATTTTCTTCGGGATCACCAACAAAAGGGGGATATCGAGATTTCATACATTAACACTAAAGATCAATTAGCCGATATCTTTACCAAGCCACTTGATGAACAATCTTTTACCAGACTTAGGCATGAGCTTAATATTCTTGATTCTAGGAATTTCTTTTGCTAAACTTGCACACATAGCTCATAAGAATACCTTTGATCATGTCTCTTTTATATGCTATGACTAATGTGTTTTCAAGTGTATTCCAAACCAAGTCATAGGTATATTGAAAGGGAATTGGAGTCTTCGGCGAAGACAAAGGCTTCCACTCCGCTCTACTACTCATCCTTCGCCGTCGCTCCGCATCACTCTCCAACGTTGGTATAATCTTCACTCATTTATTTTATGACCAAAGGAGGAGAAAGTACTTCTAAGGGCTCTAATAATTCCGTTTTTGGCGATTCATGCCAAAGGGGGAGAAAATATGAGTCCAAAGCAAAAGGACCGCACCACCACCCTAATTTTAAAACTAATGTTTATCAATCGGATGAAAAATTTCAAAATTGGTATCTCTTTGTGCTCTAAAGGGGGAGCAAGTAGTATTTTCAAAATTGATGTCTTAAAACCCTCTTGAACACTAAGAGGAGACTTTATTTGAGGGGGAGTTTTGTTTAGTCAAAGGAAAAGCATTTGGAACAAAGGAAGAAAATTTCAAAACTTGAAAATGCTTTGCAAAATCTTATTCATTTACCTTTGACTATCTTGCAAAAGGACTTTGAAAAGAATTTACAAAAGAGTTTGCAAAAACAAAACTTGTGGTGCAAATATGGTCCAATATGTCAAAAACAAAGAAAACAATCCATGCGCATCATGTAAGTATTTATATTGGCTCAATTCCAAGCAACCTTTGCACTTACATTATGCAAACTAGTTCAATTATGCACTTCTATATTTGCTTTGGTTTGTGTTGGCATCAATCACCAAAAAGGGGGAGATTGAAAGGGAATTAGGCTTACATCTAGTCCCTAAATAATTTTGGTGGTTGAATTGCCCAACACAAATATTGGACTAACTAGTTTGCTCTAGTGTATAAGTTATACAGGTGCAAAAGGTTCACACTTAGCCAATAAAATGACCATGTGTTGGGTTCAACAAAAGGGCAAAGGAGCAACCAAAGGCTCCTCTGGTCTGGCGCACCGGACTGTCCGGTGTGCCACCGGACAGTGTCCGGTGCACCAGAGGACTTCAGCTCAAACTCGTCACCCTCGGGAAAATTTCCAGAGCGAGCGCTCTAAAATTCACCGGACTGTCCGGTGTACACCGGACAGTGTCCGGTGCTCATTTGAGACGCGGCTCAGGAACTCGCCAGTCTCGGGAATTCGCAAAGGCTGCTCCGCTATAATACACCGGACATGTCCGGTGTGCACCGGACTGTCCGGTGCAACCTCGGAGCAACGACTACTTTGCGCCAACGGTCACCTGCAGGCGCATTTAATGCGCGCCAGAAGCGCGCAGTCGTCAGGCACGCGGGAGCAAGCGCACCGGACACTCTACAGTGCATGTCCGGTGCGCCACCGGACATCAAGGCGGGCCCAGAGACAGAGCTCCAACGGTTGACCCAACGGCTATTTGGTGACGTGGCTGTCGCACCGGACATGTCCGGTGTGCATCGGACTGTCCGGTGTGCACCGGACTGTCCGGTGCACCATACGACAGACAGCCTCCACTTATGGTCAAGTTTGGTGGTTGGGGCTATAAATACCCCAACCACCCCACCATTCATTGCATCCAAGTTTTCCACTTCCCAACTACTTACAAGAGCTCTAGCATTCAATTCTAGACACACCAAAGAGATCAAATCCTCTCCAAATTCCACACATCGCCCTAGTGATTAGAGAGAGTGATTTGCTTGTGTTCTTTCGAGCTCTTGCGCTTGGATTGCTTTCTTCTTTCTTGATTCTTTCTTGTGATCAAACACTCACTTGTAATTGAGGCAAGAGACACCAATCGTGTGGTGGTCCTTGCGGGAACTTTGTGTTCCAAGTGATTGAGAAGAGAAAGCTCACTCGGTCCGTGGGACCGTTTGAGAGAGGGTAAGGGTTGAAAGAGACCCGGCCTTTGTGGCCTCCTCAACGGGGAGTAGGTTTGAGAGAACCGAACCTCGGTAAAACAAATCCGCGTGTCTCACTTCATTATTCGCTTGCGATTTGTTTTGCGCCCTCTCTCGCGGACTCGATTATATTTCTAACGCTAACCCGGCTTGTAGTTGTGATTATTTTTGAGAATTTCAGTTTCGCCCTATTCACCCCCCCCTCTAGGCGACTTTCAGTGGTAGCGTCGCAGGGACTGCTGGTACCACGCCGAGTGTAGTAAGGCCACGTCCCGAGCCTCCTCCAGCTGGTCCAGTGAGTCTTCTCGGTTGGCTCGGTTGCTTTGGTCGGTGTAGGCCCTCGCCCTCGGGGAACCGTATTCCAAGTCTGTGGGCAAGATGGCCTCGGCCCCATAGACTAGAAAGAACAGTGTGAAGCCCGTGACTCGGCTCGACGTTGTTCTCAGACTCCAGACCACCGAGGGGAGTTCCTTCATCCACCGCTTGTTGAACTTGTTGAGGTCGTTGTAGATCCGAGGCTTGAGTCCTTGCAGGATCATACCGTTAGCCCGCTCCACTTGCCCATTCGTCATGGGGTGAGCCACGGCAGCCCAGTCCACCCGGATGTGGTGATCCTCGCAGAAGTCCAGGAACTTTCTGCCGGTGAACTGGGTGCCTGATAGTCGCCTAGAGGGGGGGGTGAATAGGGCGAAACTGAAATTTACAAATATAAACACAACTACAAGCCGGGTTAGCGTTAGAAATAAAATCGAGTCCGCGAGAGAGGGCGCAAAACAAATCGCAAGCAAACAAAGAGTGTGACACGCGGATTTGTTTTACCGAGGTTCGGTTCTCGCAAACCTACTCCCCGTTGAGGAGGCCACAAAGGCCGGGTCTCTTTCAACCCTTCCCTCTCTCAAACGATCCCGCGGACCGAGTGAGCTTTCTTTTCCTCAATCACTTGGAACACAAAGTTCCTACAAGGATCACCACAAGATTGGTGTCTCTTGCCTCAATTACAAGTGAGTTTGATCGCAATGAAGGAATCAAGAAAGCACGATTGAAAAAGCCAAGCGACAAGAGCGACAAATAATACACGGATCACTTTCTCTCTCAAGCCACTAATCACTAATGATCTCTTTTCTCAATTGTGAAACTTGGAGAGGTGGAGGCTTTGAATGTGTCTTGGAATGGATTGCTAGCTCTTGTATTGAATGTTGAAGGTTGGAATGCTTGGATCTCTTGAATGGAGGTGGTTTGGGTTGTATTTATAGCCACCAACCACTTCCTAGCCGTTGGGCCATTCTGCTGAGCGCGGACGGTCCGCGAGCCAGGTCCGGACGGTCCGCCCCTGTAGATCAACGGCTGAAAATGCAACGGTCAGCAGTAACGGCTATATCAACGGTTATATTGCATTTAATGCGACGTCAGATGTCAGACAGAGCCAGTCGCGGACGGTCCGGTCGTGCACCCCGGACGGTCCGCGAGGCCCCCTATAATTCATTTCTCTGAACCCGTTACCTTCGGGTTTTTCGGTTTCTTACCGATCGGACGGTCCGCGCCTGAGGCCGGACGGTCCGTGAGAGGGCTCGGACGGTCTTTCCTTTTCCTCCGGACAGTCCGTAGTGGAAACTTGTATTTTTGCATTGGTTCTGTCCGAGAGTTATCCTAGTGTCGCGGACGGTCCGCCGCAAGGACCCGGACGGTCCGCGCTTGGCCTGTTTTTCCAAAAAGCTTCTCCTGTCCGGAATAATCTACGGTATTCCGGACAGTCGATTTAGTAGTTATAGATGAACCTTTGGCACCTGTAGAACATATAATCTAGAGCAAACTAGTTAGTCCAATTGTTTGTGTTGGGCGATTCAACCACCAAAACTATTTAGGAACTAGGTGTAAGCCTAATTCCCTTTCAATCTCCCCCTTTTTGGTGATTGATGCCAACACAAACCAAAGCAAATATAAAAGTGCATAATTGAACTAGTTTGCATAATGTAAGTGCAAAGGTTGCTTGAAGTTGAGCCAATACTTACAAGATATGCATGAAATGTTTCTTTCTTATATAACATTTTGGACCACGCTTGCACCACATGTTTTGTTTTTGCAAACTATTTTGTAAATCCTTTTCAAAGTTCTTTTGCAAATAGTAAAAGGTAAATGAATAAGATTTTGCAAAGCATTTTCAAGATTTGAAATTTTTCTCCCCCTTGTTTCAAATGCTTTTCCTTTGACTAAACAAAACTCCCCCTAAATGAGATCCTCCTCTTAGTGTTCAAGAGGGTTTTGATATACCATTTTTGAAATACGACTTTCTCCCCCTTTTGAACACAATAGGATACCAATTTATAAAATTCTTTGAAAACACGTTGTTTGAAACTAGTGGTGGTGCGGTCCTTTTGCTTTGAGCTCATACTTTCTCCCCCTTTGGCATGAATCGCCAAAAACGGAATCACTAGAGCCCTCGTAAATGCTTTCTTCTCCTTTGGTCATAAATAAATGAGTTAAGATTATACCAAAGTAGAAGTGCTTTTGTTTTCTCCCCCAAGAATGGAGAGATGCATGGAGTGGCGGCGAAGGATGAGTTACGGAGTGGAAGCCTTTGTCTTCGCCGAAGACTCCAATTCCCTTTCAATATACCTATGACTTGGTTTGAAATAGACTTGAAAACACATTAGTCATAGCATATTAAAGAGATATGATCAAAAGTATATAAATGAGCTATGTGTGCAATCTAGCAAAAGAAATTGCGTGAATCAAGAATATTGAGCTCATGCCTAAGTTTGGTAAAAGTTTGTTCATCAAGAGGCTTGGTAAAGATATCGGCTAATTGATCTTTAGTGTTAATGTAAGAAATCTCGATATCCCCCTTTTGTTGGTGATCCCGAAGAAAATGATACCGAATGGCGATGTGCTTAGTGCGGCTATGCTCGACGGGATTGTCGGCCATTTTGATTGCACTCTCATTGTCACATAGCAAAGGGACTTTAGTTAATTTGTAACCGTAGTCCCGCAGGGTTTGCCTCATCCAAAGCAATTGCGCGCAACAATGGCCTGCGGCAATATATTCGGCTTCGGCGGTAGAAAGAGCGACCGAATTTTGCTTCTTTGAAGCCCAAGACACCAAGGATCTTCCCAAGAACTGGCAAGTCCCTGATGTGCTCTTCCTATTAATCCTACACCCTGCCCAATCGGCATCCAAATACCCAATCAAATCAAAAGTGGATCCCCGAGGGTACCAAAGCCCAAACTTAGGAGTATAAGCCAAATATCTCAAGATTCGTTTTACGGCCGTAAGGTGTGATTCCTTAGGGTCGGCTTGGAATCTTGCACACATGCAAACGGAAAGCATAATGTCCGGTCGAGATGCACATAAATAAAGTAATGAACCAATCATCGACCGGTATACCTTTTGATCCACGGACTTACCTCCCGTGTCGAGGTCGAGATGCCCATTGGTTCCCATGGGTGTCTTGATGGGCTTGGCATCCTTCATTCCAAACTTGCTTAGAATATCTTGAGTATACTTTGTTTGGCTAATGAAGGTCCCCTCATGGAGTTGCTTGACTTGAAATCCTAGAAAATACTTTAACTCCCCCATCATTGACATCTCGAATTTTTGTGTCATGATCCTACTAAATTCTTCACATGTAGATTTGTTAGTAGACCCAAATATGATATCATCAACATAAATTTGGCATACAAATAAATCATTATCAAGAGTCTTAGTGAATAAAGTAGGATCGGCTTTGCCGACTTTGAAGCTATTTGCAATAAGGAAATCTCTAAGGCATTCATACCATGCTCTTGGGGCTTGCTTGAGCCCATAAAGCGCCTTAGAGAGCCTATAAACATGGTTAGGATACTCACTGTCCTCAAAGCCGGGAGGTTGCTCAACATAGACCTCCTCCTTGATTGGTCCATTGAGGAAGGCACTCTTCACGTCCATTTGATAAAGCTTGAAGCCATGGTAAGTAGCATAGGCTAATAATATGCGAATTGACTCAAGCCTAGCTACAGGTGCATAGGTTTCACCAAAATCCAAACCTTCGACTTGTGAATATCCCTTGGCCACGAGTCGAGCTTTGTTCCTAGTCACCACACCATGCTCGTCTTGCTTGTTGCGGAAGACCCACTTGGTTCCTACAACATTTTGGTTAGGACGTGGAACTAAGTGCCATACCTCGTTCCTCGTGAAATTGTTGAGCTCCTCTTGCATCGCCATCACCCAATCCGAATCTTGAAGTGCTTCCTCTACCCTGTGTGGCTCAATAGAGGAAACAAACGAGTAATGTTCACAAAAATGAGCAACACGAGATCGAGTAGTTACCCCCTTTTGAATGTCGCCGAGGATGGTGTCGATGGGGTGATCTCGTTGTATTGCTTGGTGGACTCTTGGGTGTGGCGGCCTTGGTTGTTCATCCTCCTTGTCTTCATCATTTGCATCTCCCCCTTGATCGTTGCCGTCATTTTGAGGTGGCTCATCTTCTTGGTCTTCTTGTTCAACATCTTGAACCTCATCCTCAATTTGAGTTGGTGGAGATGCTTGCTTGGAGGAGGATGGTTGATCTTGTGCATTTGAAGGCTCTTCGGATTCCTTAGGACACACATCCCCAATGGATATGTTCCTTAGCGCTATGCATGGAGCCTGTTCTTCACCTGTTTCATCAAGATCAACTTGCTCTACTTGAGAGCCGTTAGTCTCATCAAACACAACGTCACAAGAAACTTCAACAAGTCCTAAGGACTTGTTAAAGACTCTATATGCCCTTGTGTTTGAGTCATATCCTAGTAAAAAGCCTTCTACAGTTTTAGGAGCAAACTTAGATTTTCTAATTCTTTTGACAAGAATAAAACATTTGCTACCAAAAACTCTAAAATATGAAATATTGGGCTTTTTACCGGTTAGGAGTTCATAAGATGTCTTCTTGAGGATTCGGTGAAGATATAACCGGTTGATGGCGTAGCAGGCGGTGTTGACCGCCTCGGCCCAAAACCGATCCGGTGTCTTGTACTCATCAAGCATGGTTCTTGCCATGTCCAATAGAGTTCGATTCTTCCTCTCCACTACACCATTTTGTTGTGGAGTGTAGGGAGAAGAGAACTCATGCTTGATGCCCTCCTCCTCAAGAAAGCCTTCAATTTGAGAGTTCTTGAACTCCGTCCCGTTATCGCTTCTAATTTTCTTGATCCTCAAGCCGAACTCATTTTGAGCCCGTCTCAAGAATCCCTTTAAAGTTTCTTGGGTATAAGATTTGTCCTGCAAAAAGAACACCCAAGTGAAGCGAGAATAATCATCCACAATTACAAGACAATACTTACTACCGCCGATGCTTATGTAAGCGATCGGGCCGAATAAATCCATGTGTAGGAGCTCCAGTGGCCTGTCGGTAGTCATGATGTTTTTGTGTGGATGATGTATGCCAACTTGCTTCCCGGCTTGGCATGCGCTACAAATCCTGTCTTTCTCAAAATGAACATCGGTTAGTCCCAAAATGTGTTCTCCCTTTAGAAGCTTGTGAAGATTCTTCATTCCAACATGGGCTAGTCGGCGGTGCCAGAGCCAACCCAAGTTAGTCTTAGCAATCAAGCAAGTGTCGAGTTCAGCTCTATTAAAATCTACTAAGTATAGCTGACCCTCTAACACTCCCTTAAAAGCTATTGAATCATCACTTCTTCTAAAGACAGTAACACCTATATCAGTAAAAAGACAGTTGTAGCCCATTTGACATAATTGGGATACAGAAAGCAAATTGTAATCTAAGGAATCTACAAGAAAAACATTAGAAATGGAATGGTCAGGGGATATAGCAATTTTACCCAAACCTTTGACCAAACCTTGGTTTCCATCCCCGAATGTGATAGCTCGTTGGGGATCTTGATTTTTCTCATATGAGGAGAACATCTTTTTCTCCCCTGTCATGTGGTTTGTGCACCCGCTATCGAGTATCCAACTTGAGCCCCCGGATGCATAAACCTACAAAACAAGTTTAGTTCTTTGTTTTAGGTACCCAAACGGTTTTGGGTCCTTTAGCATTAGATACAAGAACTTTGGGTACCCAAACACAAGTCTTGGAGCCCTTGTGTTTGCCCCCAACAATTTTGGCAACTATCTTGCCGGATTTGTTAGTCAAAACATAAGATGCATCAAAAGTTTTAAATGAAATTGCATGATCATTTGATGCATTTGGAATTTTCTTTCTAGGCAACTTGGCATGGGTTGGTTGCCTAGATCTAGATGTCTCACCCTTATACATAAAAGCATGATTAGGGCCAGAGTGAGACTTCCTAGAATGAATTTTCCTAATCTTGCTCTCAGGATAGCCGGCAGGGTACAAAATGTAACCCTCGTTATCCTGAGGCATGGGAGCCTTGCCCTTAACAAAGTTAGATAAGTTCTTTGGAGGGGCATTAATTTTGACATTGTCTCCCTTTTGGAAGCCAATGCCGTCCTTAATGCCAGGGCGTCTCCCATTATAGAGCATGCTTCTAGCAAGTTTAAATTTTTCATTTTCTAAGTCATGCTCTCTAATTTTAGCATTAAGTTGTGCTATGTGATCATTTTGTTTTTTAATTAAGGCTAGGTGATCATGGATAGCATCAATATTAATATCTCTACATCTAGTACAAATGGAAACATGCTCAACATTAGATGTAGAGGGTTTGCAAGATTTAAGTTCAACAACCTTAGCATGCAACATATCATTTTTAGTTCTAAGGTCGGAAATAGTAGCATTGCAAACATCAAAATCCTTAGCCTTAGCAATTAATTTCTCATTTTCATTTTTAAGGCTAGCAATGGAAACATTCAACTCATCAATCCTAGCAAGCAAATCAACATTATCATTTCTAGGATCAATGCAAACATGAGAATCAACCTTAGCAATTAATTTAACATTTTCATTTCTAAGGTTGGCAATAGTGTCATGGCATGTGCTTAGCTCACTAGATAATTTGTTACATTTTTCAACTTCTAGAGCATAAGCATTTTTAACCTTAACATGCTTCTTATTTTCTTTAATAAGGAAGTCCTCTTGAGAGTCCAAGAGATCATCCTTCTCATGTATAGCACTAATTAATTCATTTAATTTTTCTTTTTGTTGCATGTTGAGGTTAGCAAAAAGAGTACGTAAGTTATCCTCCTCATTTTTATCATCCTCATCACTAGATGTTTCATATTTAGTGGAGGGCCTTGATTTTACCTTCTTTTTGCCGTCCTTGGCCATGAGACACTTGTGGCCGACGTGGGGGAAGAGGAGGCCCTTGGTGACGGCGATGTTGGCGGCGTCCTCGTCGTTGGAGGAGTCGCTTGAGCTTTCGTCGGAGTCCCACTCCCGACAAACATGGGCATCGCCGCCCTTCTTCTTGTAGTATCTCTTCTTCTCCTTCCTCTTGCCCTTCTTGTCGTCGCCCCTGTCACTATCACTAGACATAGGACATTTTGCAATAAAATGACCAGGCTTACCACACTTGTAGCAAACCTTCTTGGAACGGGATTTGTAATCCTTCCCCTTCCGTTGCCTGAGGATTTGCCGGAAGCTTTTGATGATTAGGGCCATCTCCTCGTTGTCGAGCTTGGAAGCGTCAATTGGTTGTCTACTTGGTGTAGACTCCTCCTTCTTCTCCTCCGTTGCCTTGAAGGCCACCGGTTGCGCCTCGGATGTGGAAGGCTCGTCAAGCTCGTTGATCTTCTTGGAGCCCTTAATCATGCATTCAAAGCTTACAAAATTCCCGATAACTTCCTCGGGGGTCATTAGTGGATATCTAGGATTACCACGAATTAATTGTACTTGAGTGGGGTTAAGGAAAATAAGAGCTCTTAGAATAACCTTAACCACTTCGTGGTCATCCCATTTTGCGCTCCCGAGGTTGCGCACTTGGTTCACCAAGGTCTTGAGCCAGTTGTACATGTCTTGTGGCTCCTCCCCTTGGCGAAGACGGAAGCGACCGAGCTCCCCCTCGATCGTTTCCCGTTTGGTGATCTTGGTGAGTTCATCACCTTCGTGCGCCGTCTTGAGTAGGTCCCAAATCTCTTTTGCATTTTTCAACCCTTGTACTTTGTTGTATTCCTCCTTGCTTAGAGAGGCAAGGAGAATGGTTGTGGCTTGGGAGTTGAAGTGCTCGATTTGGGCTACTTCGTCCGTGTCATAGTCCTCATCCCCTACGGATGGTACCTGTACACCATACTCAACAACATCCCATAATCTTTTGTGGAGAGAGGTTAGATGAAATCGCATCAAATTACTCCACATAGCATAATCTTCACCATTAAAAGTTGGTGGTTTGCCTAATGGGACGGAAAGTAAAGGTGTATGTCTAGGAATGCGAGGGTAGCGTAGGGGAATCTTACTATACTTCTTACGCTCTTGGCGTTTAGAAGTGACGGATGCTGCGTCGGAGCCGGAGGTAGATGTCGATGAAGTGTCGGTCTCGTAGTAGACCACCTTCCTCATCCTCTTGTGCTTGTCCCCACTCCGATGCGGCTTGTGAGAAGAAGATTTTTCCTTCTTCTCCTTGTGGTGAGAAGAGGAAGATCTCTTCTCCTTTCGCTTGGAGGAGTTCTTCTTCTTCTCCCTTCTCTTGGTGCGGGACTCTTCCGATGAAGTGCTCCCTTGGCTTGTAGTGGGCTTGTCGCCGGTCTCCATCTCCTTCTTGGCGTGATCTCCCGACATCACTTCGAGCGGTTAGGCTCTAATGAAGCACCGGGCTCCGATACCAATTGATAGTCGCCTAGAGGGGGGGTGAATAGGGCGAAACTGAAATTTACAAATATAAACACAACTACAAGCCGGGTTAGCGTTAGAAATAAAATCGAGTCCGCGAGAGAGGGCGCAAAACAAATCGCAAGCAAACAAAGAGTGTGACACGCGGATTTGTTTTACCGAGGTTCGGTTCTCGCAAACCTACTCCCCGTTGAGGAGGCCACAAAGGCCGGGTCTCTTTCAACCCTTCCTTCTCTCAAACGATCCCGCGGACCGAGTGAGCTTTCTTTTCTCAATCACTTGGAACACAAAGTTCCTACAAGGATCACCACAAGATTGGTGTCTCTTGCCTCAATTACAAGTTAGTTTGATCGCAATGAAGGAATCAAGAAAGCACGATTGAAAAAGCCAAGCGACAAGAGCGACAAATAATACACGGATCACTTTCTCTCTCAAGCCACTAATCACTAATGATCTCTTTTCTCAATTGTGAAACTTGGAGAGGTGGAGGCTTTGAATGTGTCTTGGAATGGATTGCTAGCTCTTGTATTGAATGTTGAAGGTTGGAATGCTTGGATCTCTTGAATGGAGGTGGTTGGGGTTGTATTTATAGCCACCAACCACTTCCTAGCCGTTGGGCCATTCTGCTGAGCGCGGACGGTCCGCGAGCCAGGTCCGGACGGTCCGCCCCTGTAGATCAACGGCTGAAAATGCAACGGTCAGCAGTAACGGCTATATCAACGGTTATATTGCATTTAATGCGACGTCAGATGTCAGACAGAGCCAGTCGCGGACGGTCCGGTCGTGCACCCCGGACGGTCCGCGAGGCCCCCTATAATTCATTTCTCTGAACCCGTTACCTTCGGGTTTTTCGGTTTCTTACCGATCGGACGGTCCGCGCCTGAGGCCGGACGGTCCGTGAGAGGGCTCGGACGGTCTTTCCTTTTCCTCCGGACAGTCCATAGTGGAAACTTGTATTTTTGCATTGGTTCTGTCCGAGAGTTATTCTAGTGTCGCGGACGGTCCGCCGCAAGGACCCGGACGGTCCGCGCTTGGCCTGTTTTTCCAAAAAGCTTCTCCTGTCCGGAATAATCTACGGTATTCCGGACAGTCGATTTAGTAGTTATAGATGAACCTTTGGCACCTGTAGAACATATAATCTAGAGCAAACTAGTTAGTCCAATTGTTTGTGTTGGGCGATTCAACCACCAAAACTATTTAGGAACTAGGTGTAAGCCTAATTCCCTTTCAGTGCCGTTGTCGGTGATGATGGAGTTCGGGACCCCAAAGCGATGGATGATGTTGGTGAAGAACGCCACCGCCTGTTCGGACCTGATGCTGTTTAGGGGTCGGACCTCGATCCACTTGGAGAATTTGTCGATGGTGACCAACAGGTGCGTGTAGCCCCTGGGTGCCTTCTGCAAGGGGCCAACGAGGTCCAGACCCCACACAACAAACGACCAGGTGATGGGTATGGTCTGCAGAGCCTAAGCGGGCAGGTGGGTCTGCCTCGCGTAGAACTGACACCCTTCGCAGGTGCGGACAATTCTAGTAGCGTCGGCCACCGCCGTCGGCCAGTAGAATCCTTGTCGGAAGGCGTTTCCAACGAGGGTTCGAGGTGCTGCGTGATGGCCGCAAGCCCCCAAGTGTATCTCTTGCAAGAGCTCCTGGCCTTCGGCGATGGAAATGCATCGCTGGAGGATGCCTGAGGGGCTGTGGTGATAGAGCTCCTTCCCATCTCCCAACAAGACGAAAGACTTGGCGCGCCGCGCCAACCGCCGAGCTTCGGCTTGGTCGAGGGGCAGCTCTCCTCGGTGGAGATATTGCAGGTACGGGGTCTGCTAGCTTTGATTAGGCGTGACCTCGCTCTGTTCCCCCTCGACGCGCAGTGCCTCACCCTCGGGGGCCGAGGGTACCTCGGACCGTGTTGAGGGTACCTCGGACTGGGCCGAGGGTATCTCGGACTGAACCGAGGATACCTCGGACTCAGCCGAAGGTGCCTCGGGCTCGGGCGTGTCCTCGGTCTTCACGGAGGGTTGATGCAGGTCTCGGGAGAATACGTCCGGGGGAACTGTTGTTCGTCCCGAGGCTATTTTAGCCAGCTCGTCCGCAGTCTCGTTGTAGCGTCGGGCGATGTGGTTGAGCTCGAGCCCGTAGAACTTGTCTTCCAGGCGCCGAACCTCATCGCAGTAGGCTTCCATCTTCGGGTCACGACAGTGGGAGTTCTTCATGACTTGGTCGATGACGAGCTGCGAGTCACCGCGAGCGTCGAGGCATCGGACCCCTAGCTCGATGGCGATTCGCAACCCGTTTACCAGAGCCTCGTACTCTGCCACATTGTTGGACGCCGGGAAGTGGAGGCGTAGCACGTAGCGTAGGTGCTTTCCGAGGGGCGAGACAAAGAGGAGGCCTGCACCGGCCCCCGTCTTCATCAGCGACCCATCGAAAAACATGGTCCAGAGCTCCGGTTGGATCGGAGCCATCGGGAGCTGGGTGTCGGCCCATTCAGCCACGAAGTCCGCCAAGACCTGGGACTTGATGGCCTTCCGAGGGGCGAACGAGATCGTCTCGCCCATGATCTCCACCGCCCACTTCGCAATTCTACCCGAGGCCTCTCGGGACTGGATGATCTCTCCCAGGGGGAAGGATGACACCACAGTCACCGGATGAGACTCGAAGTAGTGTTGCAACTTCCGCCGTGTCAGGATCACCGTGTACAGCAGCTTCTGGATTTGTGGGTAGCGGATCTTGGTCTCGAACAGTACCTCACTGATGAAGTAGACTGGCCTCTGGACGGGCAATGCATGCCCTTCTTCTCGTCTCTCAACCACGATTGCGGCGCTAACCACCTGGGTGGTTGCGGCGACGTAGATCAAGAGGGCTTCTCCGGCAGCGGGGGGCACCAAGATGGGCGCGTTCGTGAGGAGCGCCTTCAGGTTCCCGAGGGCTTCCTCGGCCTCGGGAGTCCAAGCGAAGCACTCAACTTTCCTTAAGAGGCGGTACAGAGGCAGGCCTCTTTCGCCGAGGCGGGAGATGAAGCGGCTCAGAGCCGCGAGACATCCCATGACCCTCTGTACGCCTTTCAAGTCCTTGATTGGCCCCATGCTGGTGATGGCTGCAATCTTCTCCGGGTTGGCTTCGATGCCCCGCTCGGAGACGATGAACCCCAAGAGCATGCCTCGGGGGACCCCGAAGACACACTTTTCGGGATTAAGCTTCACGCCTTTCGCCTTGAGACATCGGAATGTCGCTTCAAGGTCGGAAAGGAGGTCGGAGGCCTTCCTCGTCTTGACTACGATGTCATCGACGTAGGCCTCGACCGTTCGGCCGATGTGTTCGCCAAACACATGGTTCATGCATCGCTGGTACGTTGCCCCCGCATTCCTCAAACCAAACGACATTGTAACATAGCAGTACATGCCGAAGGGTGTGATGAATGAAGTCGTGAGCTGGTCGGACTCTTTCATCCTGATCTGGTGATACCCTGAGTAGGCATCGAGGAAAGACAGGGTTTCGCACCCAGCAGTGGAATCCACGATCTGATCGATGCGAGGCAGATGGTAGGGAACCTTCGGACATGCTTTGTTTAGACCAGTGTAGTCTACACACATCCGCCATTTCCCCCCTTTCTTTCTCACAAGCACAGGGTTGGCAAGCCATTCGGGATGGAATACCTCTTTGATGAACCCTGCCGCCAGTAGCTTGTGGATCTCTTCGCCTATGGCTCTGCGCTTTTCTTCGTCGAATCGGCGCAGAGGTTGCTTCACGGGTCGGGCCCTAGCTCGGATGTCCAGAGAGTGCTCGGCGACTTCCCTCGGTATGCTGCGCATGTCCGAGGGACTCCCCGCGAAGACGTCGGCGTTTGCGCGGAGAAAGTCGACGAGCACCGCTTCCTATTTGGGGTCGAGCTCGGAACCGATCCGGATCTGCTTGGAGGCGTCGTTGCAGGGGTCGAGAGGGACGGACTTGACCGTCTCCACTGGTTCGAAGTTGCCGGCGTGGCGCTTCACGTCGGGCGCCTCCCTAGAGAGGCTCTCCAGGTCAGCGATGAGGGCCTCGGATTCCGCGAGGGCCTCGGCGTACTCCACGCACTCCACATCGCATTCGTATGCGTGTCGGTACGTGGGCCCGACGGTGATGACCCCGTTGGGGCCCGGCATCTTGAGCTTGAGGTAGGTGTAGTTGGGGACGGCCATGAACTTGGTGTAGCATGGCCTCCCCAGCACTGCGTGGTAGGTTCCTCGAAACTCGACCACTTCGAACGTGAGGGTCTCCTTTCGAAAGTTGGAGGGCGTTCCGAAGCAGACGGGTAGGTCGAGTTGTCCGAAGGGTTGAACGCGCTTCCCGGGGACGATCCCGTGGAAAGGCGCAGCGCCCGCCCGGACCGAGGACAGATCGATCCGCAGAAGCCCGAGGGTCTCGGCGTAGATGATGTTGAGGCCGCTGCCTCCGTCCATGAGGACCTTGGTGAGCCTGACGTTGCCGATGATGGGGTCGACAATGAGTGGGTATCTCCCCGGGCTCGGCACGTAGTCTGGATGGTCGGCCCAGTCGAAGGTGATGGGCTTGTCGGACCAGTCTAGGTAGACTGGCGCCGCCACCTTTACCGAGCAGACCTCCCGACGCTCTTGCTTGCGGTGCCGAGCCAAGGCGTTCACCACTTGCCCGCCGTAGATCATGAAGCAGTCGTGGACCTCGGGGAACCCTCCTGCCTTGTGATCTTCCTCATTTGCGTCGTCGAGGGCCTTGTCACCCTCCGCGGGTGGCCCGACCTTGTGGAAGTGTCGTCGAAGCATGGCACACTCCTCAAGGGTGTGCTTGACGGGCCCCTAATGATAGGGGCACGGCTCCTTGAGCATTTTGTCGAAGAGGTTGGCACCTCCGGGAGGCTTCCGAGGGTTCTTGTACTCGGCGGCGGCGACAAGGTCCGCGTCGGCGGCGTCGCGTTTCGCTTGCGACTTCTTCTTGCCCTTCTTCTTGGCGCCGCGCTGAGTTGACGCCTCGGGAGCATCTTCCGGTGGGCGGCCCTAGGGCTGCTTGTCCTTCCGGAAAATGGCCTCAACCGCCTCCTGACCAGAGGCGAACTTGGTGGTGATGTCCATCAGCTCGCTCGCCCTGGTGGGGGTCTTGCGACCCAGCTTGCTTACCAGGTCGCGGCAGGTGGTGCCGGCGAGGAACGCGCCGATGACATTTGAATCGGTGACGTTGGGCAGCTCTGTGCGCTGCTTCGAGAATCACCGGATGTAGTCCCGGAGAGGCTCTCCTGGCTGCTGGCGGCAGCTTCGGAGATCCCAGGAGTTCCCAGGGCGCACGTACATGCCCTGGAAATTACCGGCGAAGGCTTGGACCAGGTCGTCCCAGTTGGAGATCTGCCCCGGGGGCAGGTGCTCCAGCCAGGCTCGAGCGGTGTCGGAGAGGAACAGAGGGAGGTTGCGGATGATGAGGTTGTCATCGTCCGTTCCACCCAGTTGGCAGGCCAGCCGATAGTCCGCGAGCCACAGTTCCGGTCTCGTCTCCCCCGAGTACTTTGTGATAGTAGTCGGGGTTCGGAACCGGGTCGGGAACGGTGCCCGTCGTATGGCGCGGCTGAAAGCCTGCGGAGCGGGTGGTTCGGGCGAAGGACTCCGATCCTCCCCGCTGTCGTAGCGTCCCCCACGCCTGAGGTGGTAGCCTCGGCGCGCCCTATCGTCGAGGTGGGCCCGACGGCTGTGATAGTGGCGCTCGTTGCCGAGGCGACCCGGGGCCGTAGGCGCTGTGTTGCGCGTGCGCCCGGAGTGGACCGAGGCTTCCCGCATGAATCAGGAAGTCGCGGCGCGATGTTCCGAGGGGAACCCCTACCTTCGGGAGGCAGAGCTTTCGGCCCATCAGACCGCGGCGTCCTCCAGGAGATTCTTGAGCTCTCCCTGGATACGCCGCCCCTTGGTGGTTGATGGCTCTGGCATCGCGCGAAGGAGTAATGCCGCTGCAGCTAGGTTCTGGTCGACTCCACTGGAATCCGGCGGTGGCCTCACCCTGACGTCGTCGGTGATGCGGTGCTGGATGTCCTGGGGGAGATGACGCGCTTCTCCGGCCGGGGGTTGGTGAGAGCACCTAGAGGGGGGGGGGGTGAATAGGTGATCCTGTAACACTTCAAAACTTAAGCCACAAAACTTGGTTAATTGTTAGCACAATAATTGTCAAGTGGCTATAGAGGAATCCTCAACAAAACACAATAACCAACAAAGATCAATCACAGAGATGGCACGATGGTTATCCCGTGGTTCGGCCAAGACCAACGCTTGCCTACTCCACGTTGTGGCGTCCCAACGGACGAGGGTTGCAATCAACCCCTCTCAAGCGGTCCAAAGACCCACTTGAATACCATGGTGTTTTGCTTGCTTTATCTCAATCCCGTTTGCGAGGAATCTCCACAACTTGGAGCCTCTCGCCCTTACACTTGAAATTCACAAAGAACACGGAGCAAGGGAGGGATTAGCAACGCACACAAGACACAAGAATCAAAGTGTCAACACGCACACAAGTCGCAACAAAAGCTCGCAACACAACTCAATGAGTTCACAACTCCACTAGAGCTCTATATGCTATCACAATGAACCGAATGCGCGAAATCGATGTCTTGGTGCTTAGAAATGATTAGGAGATGCTTGGTGTACTCCTCCATGCGCCTAGGGGTCCCTTTTATAGCCCCAAGGCAGCTAGGAGCCGTTGGGAGCAATCTTGGAAGGCTGATCTTGACTTCTGTCGACTGGCGCACCGGACAGTCCGGTGCACACCGGACACTGTCCGGTGCCCGATTTCCTTCCTTATTTGGCGAAGCCGACCGTTGGCAGCCTGAGAGCCGTTGGCGCACCGGACATGTCCGGTGCACACCGGACAGTCCGGTGCCATCTTCTAGTCGTTGGCTCGGCCACGTGTCCTGCGCAGATTGCGCGGCCGACCGTTGGCTCACCGGACAGTCCGGTGTACACCGGACAGTCCGGTGAATTTTAGCCGTACGCCGTTGATGGTTTTCCGAGAGCGACGAGTTCGCCTTGAGCGGCCCACCGGACAGTCCGGTGCACACCGGACAGTCCGGTGAATTTTAGCCGTACACCGCCGTCGAAGTCCCGAGAGCAGCCACTTTGCCCAAGCCAGCCTGGCGCACCGGACACTGTCCGGTGCACCACCGGACAGTCCGGTGCACCCAGACTGGGCAGACTTTGGCTGCTCGAGCCATCTCTTCTCCAACTCGATTTTTTCTGTTTCCAGTACTTAGACACAATACATTAGTCCATAAAACAATGTACTAAGTCTAAGAAACATACCTTTATCCTTGATTTGTACTTTGTCCACCATTTTACAATTAGGCACCTGTGTTGGGCACTAAATCACCAAAATACTTAGAAATGGCCCAAGGGCACATTTCCCTTTCAATCTCCCCCTTTTTGGTGATTTATGCCAACACAACATAAAGCAAGTAGAACAAGTACAAAATCACTTCAAATAGGAACTCAAATTATTTTGATTCAATTTTGACATATATGGATCACTCTATGCCACCACTTGGTTTGTTTTTGCAAATCATACTCAAATTCCTATCTCTAAGCCAAAACCACTTGTAGAGACATAAAGAGAGGTTTTCCAAAGAAATTTGATCAAGGATTTCAAAAACTCCCCCTTTTTCCCATAATCAACACTTCTCCCCACAAGAGGCCAACTTTTGACATAAGAGACAATAAAAGAGTTTTGACAAACCAAAAGCTCTAATCTACTATTTTCAAAATTTCTCAAGTGGTAGCTGATCCAAATATTGCTTTGGCCTTTATTTTCTCCCCCTTTGGCATCAAGCACCAAAACGGGATCAATCTTGGCCCTGGAACCCCATTGCCTCACAAAAATCATCAAAAGAGAACACAAAGGCAATAAGAGTATAAAGATGAACTTGGAAAAGTTACTCTTTTTCATCGGAGTGCAGTGGAAGTCTTGCATGGTCCAAGTCCACCTTTTCCCTTTCAATTCTCCTTGGAGACTAAAACAACCAAACTCAAGTACATGGTTAGTCTCAAAGGGTCAAGTTGTAGCACAGCTCCCCCTAAATATGTGCATCACTTGCAAACAGGACTTGTGAGGTCCAGGGAGTGTTTGTACAACTTGAGCACCACAATAAAAATGCAGAATGAACATGATCAAAGGCATAAACTCATGTATGCTACATTTCAATCCAAGTTCCGCGAATCTAAGATATTGAGCTCACTACGCAGCCTGCAAAAGGTCTTCTCATCTAGAGGCTTGGTAAAGATATCGGCTAGCTGGTTCTCGGTGCTAACATGAAACACTTCGATATCTCTCTTTTGCTGGTGGTCTCTCAAAAAGTGATGCCGGATGTCAATGTGCTTTGTGCGGCTGTGCTCAACAGGATTTTCCGCTATTCGGATAGCACTCTCATTATCACATAGGAGTGGGACTTTGCTCATATTGTAGCCAAAGTCCCTGAGGGTTTGCCTCATCCAAAGTAGTTGTGCACAACACTGTCCTGCAGCAACGTACTCGGCCTCAGCGGTGGATAGGGCAATGGAGGTTTGTTTCTTAGAGTTCCATGACACCAGGGACCTTCCTAAGAATTGGCACGTCCCTGATGTACTCTTCCTATCGACCTTACATCCAGCATAGTCGGAATCTGAGTACCCAATCAAGTCAAAGTTAGACCCCTTTGGATACCAGATCCCGAAGCAAGGCGTAGCGACTAAATATCGAAGAATTCGCTTCACCGCCACTAAGTGACACTCCTTAGGATCGGATTGAAATCTAGCACACATGCATACGCTAAGCATAATATCCGGTCTACTAGCACATAAATAAAGCAAAGAACCTATCATGGACCGGTATGCTTTTTGATCAACGGACTTACCACCTTTGTTGAGGTCGGTGTGTCCGTCAGTTCCCATCGGCGTCTTTGCGGGCTTGGCGTCCTTCATCCCAAACCGCTTTAGCAAGTCTTGTGTGTACTTCGTTTGGGAGATGAAAGTGCCGTCCTTGAGTTGCTTCACTTGGAACCCAAGGAAGTAGTTCAACTCGCCCATCATCGACATCTCGAATTTCTGCGTCATCACCCTGCTAAACTCTTCACAAGACTTTTGATTAGTAGAACCAAATATTATGTCATCGACATAAATTTGGCACACAAAAAGATCACCATCGCAAGTCTTAGTAAAAAGAGTTGGATCGGCTTTCCCAACCTTGAAAGCATTAGCAATTAAAAAGTCTCTAAGGCATTCATACCATGCTCTTGGGGCTTGCTTAAGTCCATAGAGCGCCTTAGAGAGCTTACACACGTGGTCGGGGTACCGTTCATCCTCGAAGCCAGGGGGTTGCTCCACGTACACCTCCTCTTTGATCGGCCCGTTGAGGAAAGCGCTCTTCACATCCATTTGGTACAACCTGAAAGAATGGTGAGCGGCATATGCTAGCAAGATACGAATTGATTCTAGCCTAGCCACAGGAGCGAAAGTCTCCTCAAAGTCCAAACCTGCGACTTGGGCATAACCTTTTGCCACAAGCCGAGCCTTGTTCCTTGTCACCACCCCGTGCTCATCCTGTTTGTTGCGGAACACCCACTTGGTTCCCACAACATTTTGCTTGGGGCGAGGCACCAGTGTCCAAACTTCATGGCGCTTGAAATTGTTGAGTTCCTCCTGCATGGCCAACACCCAGTCCGGATCTAGCAAGGCCTCTTCTACCCTGAAAGGCTCAATAGAAGAGACAAAAGAGTAATGCTCACAAAAATTAACTAATCTTGAATGAGTAGTTACTCCCTTGCTAATATCACCCAATATCTGGTCGACGGGATGATCCCTTTGAATCGTCGCTCGAACTTGGGTTGGAGGTGCCTGAGGTGCTTCTTCCTCCTCAACTTGAACATCCTGTGCTCCCCCTTGATCATGCGCCTCCACTTGAGGTACCTGTTCATCATCTTGGGTTGGGGGGTGCACCATAGTTGAGGAAGACGGTTGATCTCGCTCCAGTTGTTCCTGAGGCCGTACATCTCCGATCGCCATGGTGCGTATCGCGGCCGTTGGAACATCTTCTTCATCTACATTATCAAGATCAACAACTTGCTCTCTTGGAGAGCCATTAGTCTCATCAAATACAACGTCGCTAGAGACTTCAACCACACCCGATGATTTGTTGAAGACCCTATACGCTTTTGTATTTGAATCATAACCTAATAAAAACCCTTCTACGGCTTTGGGAGCAAATTTGGAATTCCTACCCTTCTTCACTAGAATGTAGCATTTACTCCCAAATATACGAAAGTACGATACATTGGGTTTGTTACCAGTCAGCAGCTCATATGAAGTCTTCTTGAGGAGGCGGTGAAGGTAGACCCTGTTGATGGCGTGGCAAGCCGTGTTCACGGCTTCCGACCAAAAGCACTCGGGGGTCTTGAACTCTCCAAGCATAGTCCTCGCCATATCTATGAGTGTCCTGTTCTTCCTCTCTACCACACCATTTTGCTGAGGTGTGTAGGGAGCGGAGAACTCGTGCTTGATCCCCTCCTCCTCAAGGAACTCCTCCACTTGAAGGTTCTTGAATTCGGACCCGTTGTCGCTCCTTATCTTCTTCACCTTGAGCTCGAACTCATTTTGAGCTCTTCTTAGGAAGCGCTTGAGGGTCCCTTGGGTTTCAGACTTATCCTGCAAAAAGAACACCCAAGTGAAGCGGGAAAAGTCATCAACAATAACTAGACCATACTTACTTCCTCCTATGCTCAGATAGGCGACAGGTCCGAAGAGGTCCATATGCAGCAGCTCCAGAGGTCTTGATGTTGTCATCACATTCTTGCTGTGATGTGTTCCTCCCACTTGTTTACCTGCTTGACAAGCTGCACAAGGTCTATCTTTTTCGAAATGAACATTGGTTAGACCTATCACGTGTTCTCCCTTTAGAAGCTTGTGGAGGTTCTTCATCCCCACATGTGCTAAGCGGCGATGCCACAACCAGCCCATGTAAGTCTTAGCCATTAAGCATGCATCTAGACTGGCCTCTTCTTTTGCAAAATCAACTAAGTAAAGTTTGCCGTCTAGTACACCCTTAAAAGCTAGTGAACCATCACATCTTCTAAAGACAGACACATCTACATTTGTAAATAAACAGTTATATCCCATATTGCATAATTGACTAACAGATAGCAAATTATATCTAAGAGACTCTACTAAAAACACATTAGATATAGAGTGCTCATTTGAGATTGCAATTTTACCTAACCCTTTTACCTTGCCTTGATTCCCATCACCGAATATTATTGAATCTTGGGAATCTTTGTTTTTGACGTAGGAGGTGAACATCTTCTTCTCCCTCGTCATATGGTTTGTGCATCCGCTGTCGATAATCCAGCTTGAACCCCCGGATGCATAAACCTGCAAGGCAAATTTAGGCTTGGGTCTTAGGTACCCAACTCATGTTGGGTCCTACAAGGTTAGCACAAATATCCTTAGGGACCCAGATGCAAGTTTTGTCTCCCTTGCATCTTGCCCCTAATTTTCTAGCAACTATCTTCCTATCCTTTCTACAAATAGCAAAAGAAGCATTTAAAGCATGATATATTATAGAAGGTTCATTTACTTTCCTAGAAACATTAACAACATTTTTCCTAGGCATATTATGAACAATATTTCTCCTACCAACATTTCTATCATGCACATAAGAAGAACTGGAAGCAAACATGGCATGAGAATCAAAGGCATTATATGCATTACAACTCCTATAAGCATTTCTAGATTGTCTCCTATCATGGTACATAAAGGCATGGTTCTTTTGCACACTACTAGCCATAGGGGCCTTCCCTTTCTCCTTGGCGGAGATGGGAGCCTTATGGCTTGTCAAGTTCTTGGCTTCCCTCTTGTAACCAAGTCCATCCTTAATGGAGGGGTGTCTACCAATTGTGTAGGCATCCCTTGCAAATTTTAGCTTGTCAAATTCATTCTTGCTAGTCTTAAGTTGGGCATTAAGACTAGCTAATTCCTCATTTAATTTGGAAATTGAAACTAAATGATCACTACAAGCATCAATGTCAAAATCTTTACACCTATTACAAGTTTCAACAATTTCTACACAAGAATTAGATTTACTAGCTACTTCTAGTTTAGCATTTAAATCATCATTAAAACCTTTTAATGTAGCAATAGTTTCATGACAAGAAGATAATTCACTAGAGAGAATTTCATTCCTTTTAATTTCTAGAGCAAGAGACTTTTGTGCTTCTACAAATTTATCATGTTCTTCATACAACAAATCCTCTTGCTTTTCTAAAAGCATATTCTTATCATTCAAGGCATCAATCAACTCATTAATCTTATCAATTTTAGATCTATCTAATCCTTTGAATAAGCATGAGTAATCTATCTCATCATCACTAGACTCATCCTCACTTGAAGAAGCATAAGTACTAGTATCATGAGTGCTTACTTTCTTCTCCCTTGCCATGAGGCAAGTGTGACGCTCGTTTGGGAAGAGGGATGACTTGTTGAAAGCGGTGGCGGCGAGTCCCTCATTGTCGGAGTCGGAGGAGGAGCAATCCGAATCCCACTCCTTGCCTAGATGTGCCTCGCCCTTTGCCTTCTTGTATGCCTTCTTCTTCTCCCTCTTGCTCCCTTGGTCCTGTTCACTATCATTGTCGGGACAGTTAGCAATAAAATGACCAAGCTTACCGCATTTGAAGCATGAGCGCTTCCCCTTGGCTTTGGTCTTGCTTGGCTGTCCCTTGCGACCCTTAAGCACCGTCTTGAATCTTTTGATAATTAGGGCCATCTCTTCATCATTAAGTCCGGCTGCCTCAATCTGTGCCACCTTGCTAGGTAGCGCCTCCTTGCTTCTTGTTGCCTTGAGAGCAAGGGGTTGCGGCTCGTTGATCGGACCATTCAAGGCGTCGTCCACGTACCTTGCCTCCTTGATCATCATTCGCCCGCTAACGAATTTTCCGAGGACTTCTTCGGGCGACATTTTGGTGTACCTGGGATTCTCACGAATATTATTCACCAAATGAGGATCAAGAACGGTAAAGGACCTTAGCATCAGTCGGACGACGTCGTGGTCCGTCCATCGCGTGCTTTCGTAGCTCCTTATTTTGTTGATAAGGGTCTTGAGCCGGTTGTATGTTTGAGTTGGCTCCTCGCCCCTTATCATCGCGAACCTTCCAAGCTCACCCTCCACCAACTCCATTTTGGTGAGCAAGGTGACGTCGTTCCCCTCATGAGAGATCTTGAGGGTGTCCTAGATCTGCTTGGCATTGTCCAAGCCGCTCACCTTGTGATACTCGTCCCTGCACAAAAAGGCTAGCAACACAGTAGTAGCTTGTGCATTTTTATGAATCTGTTCATTAATAAACACAGGGCTATCCGAGCTATCAAATTTCATTCCACTTTCCACAATCTCCCAAATGCTTGGATGGAGAGAAAACAGGTGAGTACGCATTTTGTGGCTCCAAAATCCGTAGTCCTCTCCATCAAAGTGAGGGGGCTTGCCAAGTGGAATGGGGAGCAATTGAGCATTTGAGCTATGCGGAATGCGTGAATAATCGAAAGAAAAGTTTGAATTAACCGTCTTTTGTCTTTCGTAGTCGTCGTTGTCCTTTTGGGAGGAGGAAGATTCGTCGCTGTCGTAGTAGACAATTTCCTTGATGCGCCTTGTCTTCTTCTTCCTCCCGTCTTTTCTTTTGTGGCCCGAGCCTGAGTCGGTGGGCCTGTCATCAATCGGCTCGTTGACGAAGGATTCCTTCTCTTTGTCGTTGATCACGATACCCTTCCCCTTAGGATCCATCTCTTCGGGCGGTTAGTCCCTTTGTGAAGAGAACGGCTCTGATACCAATTGAGAGCACCTAGAGGGGGGTGAATAGGTGATCCTGTAACACTTCAAAACTTAAGCCACAAAACTTGGTTAATTGTTAGCACAATAATTGCCAAGTGGCTATAGAGGAATCCTCAACAAAACACAATAACCAACAAAGATCAATCACAGAGATGGCACGGTGGTTATCCCGTGGTTCGGCCAAGACCAACGCTTGCCTACTCCACGTTGTGGCGTCCCAACGGACGAGGGTTGCAATCAACCCCTCTCAAGCGGCCCAAAGACCCACTTGAATACCACGGTGTTTTGCTTGCTTTATCTCAATCCCGTTTGCGAGGAATCTCCACAACTTGGAGCCTCTCGCCCTTACACTTGAAATTCACAAAGAACACGGAGCAAGGGAGGGATTAGCAACGCACACAAGACACAAGAATCAAAGTGTCAACACGCACACAAGTCGCAACAAAAGCTCGCAACACAACTCAATGAGTTCACAACTCCACTAGAGCTCTATATGCTATCACAATGAACCGAATGCGCGAAATCGATGTCTTGGTGCTTAGAAATGATTAGGAGATGCTTGGTGTACTCCTCCATGCGCCTAGGGGTCCCTTTTATAGCCCCAAGGCAGCTAGGAGCCGTTGGGAGCAATCTTGGAAGGCTGATCTTACCTTCTGTCGACTGGCGCACCGGACAGTCCGGTGCACACCGGACACTGTCCGGTGCCCGATTTCCTTCCTTATTTGGCGAAGCCGACCGTTGGCAGCCTGAGAGCCGTTGGCGCACCGGACATGTCCGGTGCACACCGGACAGTCCGGTGCCATCTTCTAGCCGTTGGCTCGGCCACGTGTCCCGCGCAGATTGCGCGGCCGACCGTTGGCCCGGCCGACCGTTGGCTCACCGGACAGTCTGGTGTACACCGGACAGTCCGGTGAATTTTAGCCGTACGCTGTTGATGGTTTCCCGAGAGCGACGAGTTCGCCTTGAGCGGCCCACCGGACAGTCCGGTGCACACCGGACAGTCCGCTGAATTTTAGCCGTACACCACCGTCGAAGTCCCGAGAGCAGCCACTTTGCCCAAGCCAGCCTGGCGCACCGGACACTGTCCGGTGCACCACCGGACAGTTCGGTGCACCCAGATTGGGCAGACTTTGGCTGCTCGAGCCATCTCTTCTCCAACTCGATTTTTTCTGTTTCCAGTACTTAGACACAATACATTAGTCCATAAAACAATGTACTAAGTCTGAGAAACATACCTTTATCCTTGATTTGTACTTTGTCCACCATTTTACAATTAGGCACCTGTGTTGGGCACTAAATCACCAAAATACTTAGAAATGGCCCAAGGGCACATTTCCCTTTCAGTTGGACCGCCAATTCCTGCCCGATGTCCCGGCGGATCGGCACAAGCGTTCCTGCTCCCTCGTCGAGCCTGGCCTGCCTCTCGCGAATTTGCTCGAGCTGTGGGTCAGGACCCCCCGCCGGGGACGGGGACCACAGCTAGCTCCCGAAGGATGTCAACGCGAGGCACGGGCCTAGGGGGATCACCATTTTCTGGCATACCAAGATGGTTGCCTTCGCCAGGACCCCCTAGATCGATGTGGAAACATTCACGACTTGGGCCGCGGTCCTCGTTGTCGAGGCCACGGCTGCCGTCGGAACAGTCGGAAAGGCAGTAGTCACATGCGGTCATGAAGTCCCGCACGACACTGGGGTTACCAAGTCCGGAGAAATCCCAACAGAGGTCGGGCTCGCCATCTTCCTCGGACCCCGAGGGCTCGTAGGTCGAGTCGGCCGTCAGTCGGTCCCAGGGTGACCGCACACGATACCCCAGAGGGTTTGGACTCGCCTCTAAGAGAGTGCTCACCGAAGCGGAGTCGCTTGGTGGGTCGAGGTCGAATCCAAAAGACGCGAGATGGGAATCGGTCGGTACCTTTCGGTCGACGGTCGGTGACGAGGTCGTGTCTGGGACTGACTGCACCGTTGTCTCAGGTACGAGGGTGACGCCCAGCAAGTCCCTCGCGAGCGTGCTGGCGTCGTGCGTTTGCTTGAGATTGGCGTGTTGCGGGGAGGCGGCGCTCGTCTTCGTCTCAGACGCGAGATCGATGCCCGACGCGCCCTCCGTTGGGGCGTCGGCGCCGTCGACTCGCTCAACAGCCAACGAGGTACCGCTTCCCGCTTGGCCTTGGTTGCCCCGCCTCCTCCTCCGTCGGCGGGGGAGGGGACGGGACAAGCCCGAATGTCGTTCTTCCACCACGTGGGGAAGGCGTCGTCGATTTCCCCGCCGGCGAGCGGGTTGTCGACCGCCATTGTCGCTGTCGCACGGCGGGGGAAGGAGTATCATGTCGTAGCTGCCGTCGAGGGACATGAACTCAAGATTCCCGAAACGGAGCACCGTCCCGGGCTGGAAAGGTTGCTGGAGACTGCCCATCTAGAGCTTGACGGGAAGCTGTTCGTCAACACACAGCAGACCCCTACCTGGCGCGCCAACTGTCGGTGTTTCGAAACCCGGGGGTCCCTGGACCGACGAGTGAATCGTCGCCGCGTGCCCCAGCCCAGATAGGTCGACGCGAGGCGGAACGCGAAGGGGGGAATAGAGGCAGCCGGAGGGAGGCAGGCGTGAGAGAGTGGATCCCGCAGCCTTCGTGTTAGCCCCGCGCCTGAGTCGGGTGCGCTTGCAGTAGGGGGATACAAGCGTCCACGCGGGAGTGGGAGCGAGCGGCCTTGCGCGAGCGCCGTCCCGTCCTTTTCCGTGCGGGCCAACCTTCTGTAAGAGGGCCCTGGTCCTCCCTTTTATAGGCGTAAGGAGAGGATCCAGGTGTACAATGGGGAGTGTAGCAATGTGCTAACGTGTCTAGCGGTGGGGAGCTAGCGCCCTAAGTACATGCCATCGTGGCAGCCGGAGAGGTCTTGGCGCCCAGTTCGCGTGGTGTCGTGGCCGTCGGAGGAGTGCTGGAGCCTGGCAGGAGGACAGCTGTTGGGGCTGTCGAGTCCTTGCTGACGTCCTCTTGCTTCCGTAAGGGGGCTGAGAGCCGCCGTCGTCACAGGGCATGCGGGGCGCCATCATTACTCGCATGGTGGGGCGAGCCAGATGGGACGCCGGTATGGTTCCCCGTAGCCCGAGTCAGCTCGGGGTAGGGTAATGATGGCGCTTCATGTTGATGTGGTCGGTCCGTGCCCTAGGCTGGGCGAGGTGGAGGCTCCTCCGAGGTCGAGGTCGAGGTCGAGCCCCCGGGTCGGGCGAGGCGGAGTTCGTCGTCTTCCGGGGTTGAGCCCATGTCCGAGCCCTGGGTCGGGCGGAGCGGAGTTCGCTCGTCTTTCGGGGCTGAGCCTGAGTCCGAGCCCTGGGTCGGGCGGAGAGGAGTTCGCCGTCTTCCGGGACTGAGCCCGAGTCCGAGCCCTGGGGTCGGGCGAGGCGGAGTTTCCTATGACGCCCGAGGCCGGCCTTGGCTGCTGTCAGCCTCACTCTGTCGGGTGGCTCAGCAGTCGGAGCGGCGCAGGCGGCGCTGTCCTCTTGTCAGACCGGTCAGTAGAGCGGCGAAGTGACTGCGGTCACTTCGGCTCTGTCGACTGGAGGGCGTGCGTCAGGATAAAGGTGTCAGGCCACCTTTGCATTAAATGCCCCTGCGATTTGGTCGGTCGGCGTGGCGATGTGGCCAAGGTTGCTTCCCGGTGAAGACTGGGCCTCGGGCGAGCCGATAGTGTGCCCGTTGCTGGAGGGGGGTCCTCGGGCGAGACGTAGGTTCTCCGGGGTCGGCTTCCCTTGTCCGAGGCTAGACTCGGGCGAGGCACGATCGTGTCCCTTGAATGGACCGATCCTTGACTTAATCGCACTCATCAGACCTTTGCGGCTTTGTGCTGACGGGGGTTACCAGCTGAGATTTAGGGGTCTTGAGGGTACCCCTAATTATGGTCCCCGACAACTGGTCTTGCACATGAAGACATTCTAGACTATTTAAAATAGTCTGACACATAACTAATTGTGAGCCGTATCGTGAACGGATGACTAGATCCATAATTGAAGATGTGCTTTTGCGGGCCGTGCCTTTGTCCCACATGTACAGTTATACATCGTACGTGACGGTCGACGGCTTACCGAATAATCTGGCTGTGCCAGGGTGTACGTGCATGGCTGGTGTGCCCGGACGGGTACCTCTCATTGGATTGGCTCGTCGTCTTGCGAATTGCTAGTTCGTCAGATCCGGACGCAACGTAGACAACACAGTAGTCGAATTGATACACCGCACCTATTTATTTATTTATTTATTTATTATACTACTTCAGCTGAAAAACCGTAGCCGATTTTGTATTTCCGTAATTCCGTTCCGTCGTGTCGGGTGGCTTTCCTGTAATTATCGGTATCGTTGGGTTGCTTATAAAGTTATAAATACACCGAACTTAAATTGACGTGCGAGCAATACTCTCACCGTCCAAATTTATTATAAATCATTTGACTTTTTACTTAGAAATGTTTGGTTTGATAAATTAATCAATCTAAGATGAGTTGATGCATCATGAGTCTATTTTATAAATTTGGTGAAATGATATTATTTCTTATGTTAGTACCAACTAATTAACTACGAGGATTGAGTAATAAGGTGATTATGGATAAACTTATTCAATTCGACAAATTAAACAAAAAAAGTGAGGTAAAAAGATGATAGATTATGTTGGATCTTTTATGGGCTTGGCCCATTTATTGAATAAACTATATGGTGTGTAATGGTGGAGAATACCAATAGTACCACATTGGAAGTCCAAGGGTCTGCTGGCTTGACTTATATGGTGGGATTTATTCCACTTAACTTGAGAAGTCAAGAAATGGACAAGTGCGTGTCGCGCGCGCGCGCGCCGCCGCCGGCCGGGCCGGGCGAGGCAGGCGAGCGGGCGGGGGTGTGGTTGTGTTAATTTTTAGCACTCACTAACCGCGTTAACCTATCAGGTTGCCTGTCTCTTCGTCAGTCAGCCGAGTGACCCTTCTCCTTCAGCTGACCGACTCTTGGCGTGACTCGGCGACCTTTCTCCTTCAGCTTCCCTCTGCGAGAGGTTAAATAGAGGAGCACCCCTGTCACCCGAAACACGCGAGAAAACACTTTCAGAATCACAGTCCAGCCGCCGAGTGAGGGTATTTCCATCTCGTGACTCTGCGTGCACAGAGAAGCGAGAGGGCAGGTGCCTCCGAAGCCGGCGCCGTTCGAGACCTTGCACGGGGGATCGGCAATTAGGTTTTTGGGGAGCGTCTACGCGACTGCCCAAAACATCTGCGACATGACAAAAGAAGTTGGACAAGGATCTGGATCAGAGCGCATTGGAGGGTATGATCAGTTTATTTCCTTACTATTTTGCGTTCTACAGATTATATATGTTTTATATATTCATCTGTGTTGTTTCATGAATAGCAAAGAGTTTATCTCATCTGTTCTGTTACCTTATAATATGTTATATCTGTTTGTTTTAATTTTACAATCATGCTGTTTATATTTCTATCTGTTTAGTTTCAATTGTTCAGTCAGTTTACATGTTTATCGTATTTATATGATCTATATGATTCATATGCTTTGTGTTCTCATGATCCATATTGTTATGGATATGTTTGAGATTACGATTTCTATGGTTAATTATCTTTTATATGTCATCATCATAATATTAATTTATGGAATTAAAATGATACGGAAAATGCCTATAATTCTAACAATCCAAAAACCTAATGTTAGGCATTTTTCTATCAGAGGTTTTGCTGCTGTGCTAAAGCCTGATCCTTTTGATGGTAAAAACTTCTTGATATGGAAAGCTAAGATGGAGTTGTGGCTAACTGCAATGTCATGTTATTATGCCGCTGAGGGCAAGCCTGCCAACTTACCTCCTGAGGATGAGGCTAAGTTTAAGGCTAATGACAACCTCTTTCGAGGAGCAGTGATTAGCGCACTGGATACTAAATTCCAGAAAAGCTATATCATCCTTCCCACAGGGAAAGAGCTGTGGGATGCACTTGTTGGAAAGTTTGGAGTAACTGACGCTGGTAGCGAGCTGTATCTCATGGAGCAGCTGTATGACTACAAGATGGTTGAGAACCGATCTGTAGTGGAACAGGCTCATGAGTTTCAGGCACTAGCTAAGGAACTCAAACTTTTTCCTTGTCCTTTACCTGACAAGTTTGTGGCTGGTGGTATAATCGCCAAGTTGCCACCTTCTTGGAAGGACTTTGCTACCTCTCTCAAACATAAGAGACAAGAGTTCAATGTGGAAGAGCTCATTGGTACTCTTGATGTTGAGAAAAGGGCTAGAACAAAGGACAGTGGAAAAGGTGTTGAGACCTCTACTGCTAATGTGGTGCAGAAGAGAAACTTTCGCAAGTTTAACAAGAAGAAAAACCAGAACAAACCAGAGAACGCGAATAAACCTGTTCAAACAGCACAGTTTAAAAAGAAGAACAACAATAACAAGGGAAAGGGAGGATGCTTTGTCTGTGGCAGTGATCAACACTGGGCTAGAGAGTGCCCTGATCGCAAGTTCACACAGGACAAGAAATCAGCTAATGTTGTAACTACTGAAACTGGAGAAGGAACATCTGGGTATGGTAATTCTTTACCATTTGTTCTCTCAGTTTGTAATTCACCTGAGTGGTGGATGGACAGTGGTGCAAATATTCATGTGTGTGCTGATGCCTCTATGTTCTCCTCCTATCAGGTCGGGAGGTCTGGCGCCTTGTTAATGGGAAATGGGTCGCGTGCTCATGTTCTTGGTGTTGGTACGATCATTCTGAAGTTTACTTCGGGAAAGATGGTGCCATTGAAGAGCGTGCAGCATGTGCCCTCTATCAAGAAGAATCTCGTTAGTGTTTCGATGCTATGTCGAGATGGATATAAAGTTGTTCTTGAGTCTAATAAATGTGTTGTGTCGAAACATGGTACTTTTGTTGGTAAAGGATATGACTGCGGAGGCTTGTTCCGCTTATCACTGCATGATGTGTGTAATAAACTGGTGAATTCTGTTCATTTTTCTGATGAGTCAGATTTATGGCATTCATGTTTTTGTCATGCAAGCTTTGGCTGTCTTATGCGGTTAGCAAATATAAATTTAATTCCTAAATTTAATTTGGTCAAAAAGTCTAAGTGCCATGTGTGTGTTGAATCAAAACAACCCCGCAAGCCTCACAAGGCTGCTGAGGCGAGGAGTTTGGCACCTCTAGAACTTGTTCATTCTGATCTGTGCGAGATGAATGGAATTTTGACCAAAGGTGGTAAAAGATACTTTCTCACTTTTATAGATGACTCCACTAGATTTTGTTATGTGTATCTCTTAAAAACAAAAGATGAAGCGTTCAATTATTTTAAGACCTATAAAGCTGAAGTTGAGAACCAACTTGAGAGGAAAATAAAACGGTTAAGGTCTGATCGAGGTGGAGAATATTTCTCTAATGTGTTCGATGAGTTCTGCGTGGAACATGGTATTATTCATGAGAGGACACCGCCATTCTCACCACAATCCAATGGGATTGCTGATAGGAAAAACCGCACTCTAACAGATTTGGTGAATGCCATGTTGAGTACAGCGGGATTATCCAAGGCATGGTGGGGTGAGGCGATTTTGACAGCATGTCATGTCCTGAATAAAGTTCCAACAAAGAACAAAGAGATCACACCATTCGAGGAATGGGAAAAGAGAAGATTAAATCTCTCATATTTGCGCACTTGGGGTTGCTTGGCTAAAGTGAATGTGCCAATCAACAAAAAGCGTAAACTTGGGCCTAAAACTGTTGATTGTGTATTCCTTGGGTACTCTTTTCACAGCACTGGGTATAGGTTCTTAATTATAAAATCTGATGTGCCTGATATGTATGTTGATACTATCATGGAATCAAGAGACGCAACATTTTTTGAGAATGAGTTTCCCATGAAGAATACACCTAGTGATACAAGTCATGAGACTATAATTCCCCATGAGCACGAACTGTCAATTCCTATAAATCATGCTGAGGATTCTCACGTGCACATCCCTGAGGAGGATGACACTATAGTCACTCGAAAGAGCAAGAGACAGAGGGTTGCAAAATCCTTTGGTAATGACTTTATAGTGTACCTTGTGGAAGACACACCAACTACCATTAGTGAGGCATATTCCTCTCCTGATGCTGACTTATGGAAGGAAGCAGTAAGGAGTGAGATGGAATCTATTATGTCTAATGGAACTTGGGAGGTCATTGACCGTCCTTATGGTTGTCAACCTATAGGCTGCAAATGGATCTTCAAGAAAAAGCTTAGGCCTGATGGTACAATTGAGAGGTACAAGGCAAGGCTTGTGGCCAAAGGATATACCCAAAAAGAGAGTGAAGATTTCTTCGATACCTACTCACCAGTGGCTCGATTGACTACGATTCACACATTAATAGCCGTGGCAGCCTCTTATGGTCTTATCATTCATCAGATGGATGTTAAGACAGCTTTCCTAAATGGAGAGTTGGATGAGGAGATCTATATGGATCAGCCAGAAGGGTTCATTGTGGATGGTCAAGAGAACAAGGTGTGCAGGTTGATAAAATTATTGTATGGCCTAAAACAAGCACCTAAGCAATGGCATGAAAAGTTTGATAATACTCTTACAGCTGCTGGTTTTGCTGTAAATGAATCTGACACGTGTGTGTACTATCGGTATGGTGGGGGTGAGTCTGTTATGCTGTGCCTTTATGTTGATGACATCTTGATCTTTGGATCAAATCTCAATGTGATTGAGGAAGTTAAAATTTTTCTATCGAGCAATTTCGAGATGAAAGATTTGGGAGAAGCTGATGTCATTCTAAACATCAAGCTTGTTAGAGAAGCTGATGGTGGGGTAACTTTGTTACAATCCCATTATGTGGAAAAGGTATTGAGTCGCTTTGGTTTTAGTGACTGTGATCCTGCTCCAACACCTTATGATCCTAGTGTGCTATTAAGAAAGAATCGGAGAATAGCAAGGGATTAATTGACATACTCCCAGATCATTGGCTCGCTCATGTACCTTGCAAGTGCAACAAGGCCAGACATCTCTTATGCTGTGAGTAAGCTAAGTCGGTTTGTGTCGAAACCAGGAGATGATCACTGGCGTGCTCTTGAGAGAGTGTTGCGGTATTTGAAAGGTACTATGACATACGGTATTCATTATACCGGAAACCCAAAAGTGCTGGAAGGCTATTGTGATGCCAACTGGATTTCTGATGCTGATGAGCTTTATGACACAAGCGGATATGTGTTTCTGTTTGGAGGTGGCGCTGTTTCCTGGAAGTCTTGCAAGCAGACTATCTTAACGAAGTCTACAATGGAAGCAGAACTCGCAGCATTAGACACTGCTGGGGCTGAGGCCGAGTGGCTACGTGATTTCCTATTGGATTTACCGGTAGTTGAAAAACCGATACCGGCTATTTCCATGAATTGTGACAACCAAACGGTGATTACAAAGGTTAACAGTTCTAGGAATAACATGAAGTCTACAAGGCATGTTAAGAGGAGATTGAAATCTGTCAGAAAGTTGAAAAACTCCGGAGTTATAACGGTGGATTATGTCCACACATCAAATAATCTGGCAGATCAATTCACTAAGGGTCTGTCATGCAATGTGATAGAAAGTGCATCGAGAGAAATGGGTATGAGACCCATGTGAGATCTACTCTAGTGGTAACCTGCTCTATGTGATCGGAGATCCCGTGAAGTAGAGTGGAGAAACAAGCTAGGAGTAGGTTGTGAGGAAAGATCCCTTCCTTAACTCATTTCTGATGCACATCTTTCCTATCTGTAAGGCAGGATGGTATTTTACCTTAATGTATTCCAAGAGTCTTATAAAGGTGAGATGTTGTCCTACAGAACATCTTTTGAGGAATACACCTATATGAGTCAGACTGCTGGTCACAGTCTATGGGACTTGGGTAATCCCTAAATACTCATGAAAGGCACTGAAGTGTGACTTATATGCTTCTAAACAGCGGGAATACCCTTTTGCAGCCTAGTATCAGCAAAGGATTTGAGTGCATCTTATTTCGCACAAAACTGTCAATTCAAGGCTTAGTCCATTGTTCAGTTGTGAATGAGTGAAACTCTTATTCTAGATGGATGTTCAACTTAACAGTCTCCATCGAAACACTGGTATATCAAAGGATTGTGATTCTGATACTTCATCATTACAAACCCTAGAATTTGGTGGGGATTGTTGGATCTTTTATGGGCTTGGCCCATTTATTGAATAAACTCTATGGTGTGTAATGATGGAGAATACCAATAGTACCACATTGGAAGTCCAAGGGTCTGTTGGCTTGACTTATATGGTGGGATTTATTCCACTTAACTTGAGAAGTCAAGAAATGGACAAGGGCGTGCCACACGCGCGCGCGCGCCGCCGCCGCCGGCCGGGCCGGGCCGGGCCGGGCCGGGCGTGGCGTGGCAGGCAGGCGAGCGGGCGGGCGTGGTGTGGTTGTGCTAATTTTTAGCACTCACTAACCGCGTTAACCTATCAGGTTGCCTGTCTCTTCGTCAGCCAGCCGAGTGACCCTTCTCCTTCAGCTGACCGACTCATGGCATGACTCGGCGAGTGTTGGCCGACTCATGGCATGACTCGGCGAGAGCTGACCGACTCTTGGCGTGACTCGGCGACCTTTCTCCTTCAGCTTCCCTCTGCGAGAGGTTAAATAGACGAGCACCCCTGTCACCCGGAACACGCGAGAAAACACTTTCAGAATCACAGTCCAGCCGCCGAATGAGGGTATTTCCATCTCGTGACTCTGCGCGCACAGAGAAGCGAGAGGGCAGGTGCCTCCGAAGCTGGTGCCGTTCGAGACCTTGCACGGGGGATCGGCAATTAGGTTTTTGGGGAGCGTCTACGCGACTGCCCAAAACATCTGCGACATGACAAAAGAAGTTGGACAAGGATCTGGATCAGAGCGCATGGGAGGGTATGATCAGTTTATTTCCTTACTGTTTTGCGTTCTACAGATTATATATATTTTATATATTCATCTGTGTTGTTTCATGAATAGCAAAGAGTTTATCTCATCTGTTCTGTTACCTTATAATATGTTATATCTGTTTGTTTTAATTTTACAATCATGCTGTTTATATTTCTATCTGTTTAGTTTCAATTGTTCAGTCAGTTTACATGTTTATCGTATTTATATGATCTATATGATTCATATGCTTTGTGTTCTCATGATCCATATTGTTATGGATATGTTTGAGATTACGATTTCTATGGTTAATTATCTTTTATATGTCATCATCATAATATTAATTTATGGAATTAAAATGATACGGAAAATATCTATAATTCTAACAGATTAACTTATTTATCAAACCAAACAACCTCTATCAAAATGTGATCGGCTAATCTTATTTTAAAAAAATTCATAGCTACTACTGATTTTTGCCGTGGTATCGTTCAACATATATAATAACTTTAAATTAAATCTGACTTTATTTTTTTATTTTTTTCATTAAAAATATGAATACGACGAGCGGATCAAACTCGATAAAAAAAAGTCACAACGGTGGACAACGTTATCTCGTGCATCGAGTGTGACACAATCACACAAAGTCCAGGTTCCTATTTCTTTCTTCCGAGCAGGTGAAAATAAACACTCGCGTATAGCGTCGTTCTCAGCGATGCTTTCGTCATGACGTAGGAAACGTGCAGAAATGGGAACGAGATCGTCTGCAGTCAGCCAATACGACCTGCCTCTGCAGTCACGCGATCTGTGCCGTTTGTTGTGGATCCAACCGTTAACAGCTCTCAGGCTCTCCATTTCTTTGTAAGCTGGATGTTGGCCCAATAAATTTGGCCCACTCAATCACTAGCAAGGAGGCAACAAGAGGCGTTTGGCGAAAGTCACGAACAGGTGGTGGACCTCCGGCCACTCCGACCGGCGCAGCTAACAGGCCAGGAATGCCATTAGAAGCGATCTTCAGAGTACAACAATTGGCACAGTCAAAAGAGTTTTATTTACGGCAACAGAGCACTTGTGGCAACAGACAACCAAACATTTTTGTATCACCAGATTCTAGCAATCAAAGAGAAGTACTTAACATATATGGGTTCACTTGAATTATAAAAGCAAAAGCTATTCCAACCAAGTTCTGGTACTAGAATTCAGCATTCAGGTGGCAACAAAACACCAACAGCAACAGAGAACTCAGCTATGCTCTCCACCAAGCTTTGTTATTAGAATTCAGCATCAAGATCGTTACTGACTCCACTCTGCAAAATTAAAAAAACAAGTGAACTCTATGGAATGGAGAGGAATTTTGAATAGTCATAATTTTGAAATATTACCATCAGTAGTTGAGAGAAGGTATTGATAGAGGAATATGAATCAGACATCCCTTCCTTGGTCCAAGCAATCTTGTTGGTATTATTTTGCACCTCCTGTACTGATGCAGCAGCTTCATCCAGTGCCACTTTTATAGTTTCTTGTTTCTTCTAGTAAAAGATAATCATGTTTTAAAATATGAATGGACATAATTCAATTCAACTAAAGAAAATAAAATATTTTGTGCTGTTTTATACCTTTGATTCAGCAGCTTCGTCTTTTTTATGTCCCTTCTTTGCACTTTTATGTTTTTTATCCAACCAAGTTCTTCTGCGCTTTGCAGTTTTTGTTTCCACCTCCTTTTTCTTTAGACGAGCTGCACTCACCAAGTCAGCTATGAGATTAACATTTGTGGGAGCAATGGGAGCATCCACAGTACTAGTACATCCATTGATTTCTTCTTCCACTTGCTTGCTAAGGATGGCTATTGTGTTGTTTACTAGCAAGGTGCATCTAGGATGGCTGGCAGCCCGATGTGCCACATGGAGAAAATTGCGAGTCATATTTTTGAAACATAGCATTTCATCTAACCTTGGATTCTCTATTATGTTTCGACCTTGATTGTCATGTACAGTTCCACCGCGCGCTTCCCTTGTCCATCGCTTCAATACATACTGTGTTGATTGTCATGATGTTAAATGCATGCTCAAATGTGGCCTCATCTTCGTACTCGTACATACATGCACTAAAATCTGTGAGAATACTTGATTCTTTCTCGCTGACTTCAGCTGTATGATCAGGAGAAGTATTTGATTCTTCTTTGCCAAGTTGAACTAGATGTTTGACAGCATTCTGCATAATGTGAAAAGTGCACAAACCATGCCAGGCATCTACAAACACTTCCTTAACTGCTTTTCCCATTGCAGAATCCTGATCAGTATATATTGTTTTAGGTTGCTTGCCATTATGAGCTTTTAGGAAGGTCTGAAATAGCCACTTGAAGGACTCAAACGTCTCATCATACATGAGAACAGCACCAAAAACAACTGTTTCCCTAAAGTGATTGAACCCAACAAACACACCAAAAGGCCTACTCTCCTTGTTTGTTCCAAAGGTAGTGTCAAAACTGACAACATCACCAAAATATGCATAGTCAGTGAGCATTTTAGCGTCAACCCAGAAAATGTTTGCTATTTGTTCTTCCCGATCCATTTGTAATGCATATTGGAACGATGGATTTTCTGCGATTTTGTCTTGAAAATACATAAGCATACTTCCTGCTTGACCATATGCCATTTCCCGTTGGCGCTTGGCCCGCAAATAATTCTTGTGGTCACGGAGTGTGTAACTAAGGTTACTTGACCCACCAACCTGCAGACTAGCCAATCCATGTGCAGCTTTAGGCCTAATTCCTGCATCATCAGCTGTCTCAATTTCAAAACCTTGTAGCTCTGAAATTTTCCTTTGAGACACCATCAAGTGTGAGGTTTGTGGCAAGTGAAGAATATGATTGTGCTCTAAAATCAGATCTAACACTTTATAATTTCCCTTCTCTCGGTCCATTACAACACCCATCCGAACTTGACAATCAGTTCTTGTTTCAGCTCTTGGACACTTTGTTAGATGATCCCTTTTATCTTTCAATCTATGACCCTCATTTGCACAAACATATCTGCAGGACCTAACCTTCCCATCTGACTTTCTTTTGTTTGTGTACATTTTTCTAACCTCAAAGCCCTTTAGACCTCCATAACCAACCCAAAACATCCAAGCCTCTTCTATTGTACCGAACTCCATTCCAACTCGAGGTACTAGAACAGGCAATAAACCTTCCCTGCAAGGATTTGTATTTGGGGGTAAGCTAAACAACACAAGTTTAAAATGGTCCAACAGTAGCTAAACAATAATAGGCTTATTACTGGATTATCAATAGGTTTATTACTGGTTTATTACATACCTATTCCCTTCCATTTCAGATGCGTGGATTTCCTTTTTGATGCAACAAGCTGAAGTTGATGCCCCCTTTGATCAATTCCAAGTTAATCTGATTTCTAATGGGAAGAAAATAAGAGAACGCCATACCCATGAGAACGTCCATGAGTTCGTATTGATGTAAAGAGACCACAATGCAATCAAAGTATTAAAGAATAGATGGAATTTATGAGATGATCACCTGTGCGGCTGTGCATCAAATGGAGGACGGCAAAGCTGCGACACAAGTCGCCGTCGCGCCAAAAAACAGAACCGGTGCCAAAAATACCTAGCTTCAGCGCCAGCTGTGGCTAATGACGTTAGAGCCAATTTATTGGGCCGGGAATTAATGGGCCAGAAGCTAGCTGTGAAGGACAAAGCGTATAGAAGCCAGTAGCTGTTCGATCTGTGATAAACGGCACGGATCGCGTGACTGCAGAGGCAGGTCATATTGGCTGACTGCAGACGATCTCGTTCCCAGAAATGAGCCGCGGAGTAAACAATGCGAGCGACACCCCTAAAATGTTATCTCGAGTAGGAATGAAAGCACGTGCTTATGATATTGACCTTCTTTTTTAATCTTTTTCCATCGACTACAGGTGAATAGGATCTACTATGGAAGTTCGCATTCTTGATTTTAGTAGTGAGCCCGTCAAGGTTCATAAAAGGTAAACTACAAGTTTATTATATATATTCATAAACGACGATATATATAATTTAGATACGGATTTGAATATTTTTTATTCTTATTTGTAATAATACCAATTGTTTGTAATAATATCAATAGGTCAGCTCCAAATTTGTTTATTCCATTTGGCCAGGCCAAGGCGAACATCCCGAGTCATCACCAACGCTGGGGTTTCATGTTCCACCACCACGCCCATGGACTTTGGCACCGGGCACCTTCCTGGCTTCCTCATCGCACCATCCGCAGCAAATACCACGGGAAACACAGCTGCCGTTTCACAGTTCGCCTCGCCTCGCCTCGCCTCTGTTATATAACCAGCGGGTCGCTTCAGCTCGCCCTGACCTGTCCACAGTCCACCATACATATCACTCTCCGCTCCGCCATGGTCGCTCTCGCTCCTTGTTAGTTCGTCCCGCGTACCTTGACAGTTCTATCTATCCCCACCACAAAGAAGAGACCACTTCTCTGCCTTCTTCTCGGAGGTCGGAGAAGAGCTCTCCGCTTCATTCGGCCGGTCCAATCCAATCCAAGCCACTGACCATGGGGTTCCCGCCGGTGTGCTGCTGCGCCCCCATCCCCAAGCCGCTCGTCGCCTTCTGCAACCTGCTCGGCGCCATCAGGGACGCCGTCCTGCTGACGCTCGCCGCCGTGGGCTTCCCGCACGACGCCGCGCGCGGCTCGGCGGACGCCCACCAGCCCGAGGAGATGAAGACCCGGCTCCCCGCCGTGGAGTACGCCCAGCTCCTGGCCGAGCAGCAGCCGTCGCCCGCCACCCACGCGGCCTGCATCGTTTGCCTGGACACGCTGGAGGCGGCGGACGAGGTGCGGCGGCTGGGCAACTGCGCGCACGCCTTCCACCGGGCCTGCATCGACCGCTGGATCGACCTCGGCAGGACGACGTGCCCGCTGTGCCGCTCCGACCTCCTGCCAAGCCCCCGGGGCCGGGCCGGGCTGCTCGGGCTGGGCCGGCTCGCCAGCCGTCTCACGCGCGTTCGCGTTTGGTGAGGACCGTCTCGGAGGCCACTTTTACCTTTTCGGTGGCCAGGCCGCGGTCGCGGTCGCGGTCGCGGTCGCAGCCCATCCCGGTGGTGGCGGAACGGCGCGGACACGTTAGCGGGTGGTCTTAAATCTGCTCTGCCACTAGCCAACCGCTAATCAACCAGCGGGCTTAATTAGCAGCGGATTGGCTTGGTGTCTGACAGTCGATATTATGACAAGATAATACCTGATATGTCAAAGGATTGAGTATACACGGCAGCTAAATGTTTCGTATAGTAGTGCTCCTAACAGCCATCTTCATTGTACATGAATGTCCTAGCTCTATCCGATCCTTTCATATAGTAACAGTTAAATTAATTCATCAACTTCTTGTGCGACTTGGTAATAAGCAGCAAGTTTGCAAACTGGTCTGGTGGTCCCTAATAATTTAGGGATTGTTTGGTTCGAGCCTTCGAGGAGTCACTCCATCTAAGATGATATCTCTACTACACCTTAAGGCTGGAACGAGGGCTTCCACCAACCTCACCGTGCCCCCGCTCCAGCCCCGCCCGCGCCGTTCCTTCCCTGCATCTCGCGCCGACCCCGCGCTCCCATCCCATCCCCGCGCTCCCATCCGCTACCCCATCCATCTCGCCGTCGACCTCGCCCACCCTGCCTCCCACGATGGGGAGCCACATCCGCGACCGCCAGCACGCCAAGCGCGGATCTCGCGCAACTCCCAGCGCGCAGCTGCTGATCCCATCCCCGCGCTCCCCTCCGCTACCCCATCCATCTCGCCGTCGACCTCGCCCAGCCTGCCTCCCAGGATGGGAGCCACATCCACGACCTCCCAGTTCATCTCGCCTCGGTCGAAGACCTTAGTCTGCGGCCTTCCATTGGACTCGCGGCGATGGCGCGGACCTTCCATAGACGCCCACTCGTACTGCTATTTAAACAATCCAAAGCGAGGATGCCACCACACCCCATCGTCCTCAGATGTGCAGAAATATCAAACATCACTAAGGTGCGTCAACTCTATTCTTGATACTGATGTTTCTGTTGTTCTCAAGGTCTTGGATTCAACATAGATCTAGCAGTTTTTAAATCACCAGGCGGTAATACAGTCTCCATTCTTCCATGTTGTTTGGTATAATTAACAAGTCTCCTCAGCTGTGTTATGGTCGATATGGAGATCAATGAATGGATTTTTTGTGTAAGAGTAATTTTGGTATACTGTGGCATATGATCCCAAATCTTCTGAATGAGCAATGCATAGATGTGCTTCAGGTCTCTGTTTTTTTCTTGATGTGTCATTTGCTTTTTTATATAGAATGTGCTCAGTTAGGCCATTTTTTGGAAGTAAACCTGCTTTAACATATTTTCCATGACATTGTTCATGTTATCTAGACTGTTGACAGTTCTAACTTAAAGAACAGAGAGCTCGATTGATGTATTCGGTGATAAAAATTGGTGTTCCGTGGCTATCTACTAAGTCAATGATGTATTCAGTGATAAAAATTGCATGCTATGGAAGCTCTGTTTTACTGCTCAACTAAGAATTTGCTCTCCTGCTGCTTAAGTCCAGTATTTTTGTGAAGTCTGAATGTTCGAAATCTGTTGCCATCTTCTATAGCTATGCTTTTCTTTGATCACTTTTGTTCCTTACACAGCGTGATTCGGCCCGAGGAGATTCCGAAGGTCTCGAAAATCAGCGGCGAGCGCAGCTCATCGACAACTTCTTCTCCTACCACGTGTAATAATCATGGTACACAAGTTTTCCTCAAATTTTTATTCTATGCTTTGTTTTTTGGTTTATTTTTATTTTTGTTTCATACTTCCTGCAAAAGAAAGCTATATATACTTATACTAATGTACATGTATATGTATATGCTAATGCAAAGTAATAATGTTGTTGGTTGTTGGTAGTAATTCATGCCTAAGTTCGTGTTCCTTTTAACTTTTTTCACCATGGTTTTTATGCCTCCATGAAATGTCTAATAGGTTTTCCAGCATATTTTTTCGTACCTACGAATTTCACACCAGGAACTAAAAACATTGATGAATAATCTAGCATAGGATCTGCACCTTTGCCCAGGGACCATGAAACTTGTTATTTTGAATACACAAATACAATGTCTCCACTTATGTTTCTAGCATGTCACTTAGCTGGTATGAGGCTACAAAATAATTTGTTAGCTCCTGTGAATCTGGGCATTGCTTCACCATTTTGTGACTTTGATATGCTTATTATGTTTAGTGAACTCAATTTTCTATGTTCCAATCACTGCTCTTACTTAATTTTTATACTTGCAATCTGTAGATCTTGTTTTCTGTTGATTCACTTGTAACTAAACTGTTTGGATCACTAGATTGGTAGGATAAAACTGAAAGAATTGATTTACATAAAATGCATTGTTATGTTTATGATTTATATTTATTATGAAGTTGTGATTTATTTCAGTTGCATTGTTTTGATTTATTCACGGTTAAGAAAGCATATTTCATGTTATAAACCTCAAATCTATGTTTTTTGGTTTATTTTTCTTTTTTTGTGTCATACTTCCTTCAAATGTGGAGATTACATGGCTTTTTTTTTGATGTTTTGATTTATTTCAAACATATTTGTAACTATGATCAATATTATAAGATCAATGGCACCATCTACACTTAACCAACATAGGTCGGTTGCAGCCCTACATCACGTCCCTACAGAGTTTCCGTAAGTACACATTTCACTTGTCGCATATATATATATATATGCGTGGACAAAAGAATCTAAACTCACTTTTAATGTAGTTTCGTGTTATTTGATGACGTTGAGAGCATTGACTTACCAAAATTTAAGAGTATCATAGCCAGGATAGTTGTTAAGTTCCCTAGACGTTATGACAACCAACATTTTATTCTACAAGACATCACTGTAAGTCACTGGGTCAAACATTCAAACAAAATAAATGTCGTCAACGTATTTCTCTTACTCATACGACATGCATTCTGAAATGACTAGGGGTCAAAAATAGAAGCAATTTCATACCGCGATAATGTCCAAAGATTTGACACCTTACTCCAACAAGGATCTACATATACATTATATGGAGTGGCGTTCTGTGTAAGCTGGGGGCGTATCTATTTCGGAATTTTGGACATAGGCTAGAATTGACCTTGGCAACTCGAACTATTGTGGACCCATTCCACTTGCCAATTCAGTTCCCACCGTATCCAAAACATCTTATGCCATTTTATGAGGTCCTCCAACAGCCTCATAAGAGGTTTATAGGTATGTGCCCGTCTTTCTATATGGAGTATACTTATACCGCACTAAACCATAAAAAATATACTCGAAATTTAACCCCTCACATATGAATGTCTCAGATGTAATAGGAATAGTCATTCATTTGGCGCTGTTAGAGCACATCGGTGGATGGCCGTACAGAGAGGCCATACTCATGAATTCCAGGTCACTAATTTATAGCTACAATCTTTTTTAAACAGAAGACATGTTATATTTTATTCAAAAATAAAAACTTTATTTATAGGTGGGATATAATCGTCGTGGGTATATGGCCTGAACTGTTGCAAAGAAATGCTCTACGGTGGGTGTTAGCTAGAGAAAACAAGAGCTTAATTATCGAAACTATGCTGTGTCGTAACAAGCTACACAGTAAATTCTATTATACTTAAACATCTTTGTTGGAGTAAACTCAATGACCTTCTTTAGTAACTAAGTCTACTACTATAACAATAGGATGCTTGCAAACCTCGGACCATAGCACTGTTGAATTCGATCCAGATCATCACACCACACAACGGTTGCAGAGTGAGTGTTTCTTGCAATAATTTAGAAATTATAATTAAGTAATCATGTTATTACATATCATTTACTAAATTGCAGCAATTCGGTGCTCCATAATCCAAAATCCGAGGAGTGCTTTAATCAACAATTATCTAGAGAGGAGACGGGCTTATCTGGCAACAGTGGTTCCGGATGTGTAGTGTGATAGCTTGTTACATTATAGGATTTGAAGTTATGTATCAACTAAATATGGTCACAATTATTTGTATTTCTCTGTTTATGTATTAAAAACCGGCTCTTTGCTTTGTTGAATTCGATACGTATAATGTTATCAAACCCTCACAGTCAGAAATAAATTATATTATCATTCCTTGTAAGATCTCAAAAACAGCAATAAGAATGAGCATGACCAGGCAAGATTCACTATACATGTCATATTGACAGATTAAGAACACATGTGACATGTAGGTCTGAAGGGAAGTGGTTCAGAGTTATGTCCTTGCTTCAGTTTTGAGAGAAGTTCTAATTGTATGCATGAGTTGGCTTCGAAATTGTGAGTAAGCACTATTTAATCATATTTTCGAAACAATACTACTACTACTAAATATCAGAAATTATTACCTTAGAAGGAGATGTTGTATTTCCAGTCTTCTGGGTAGCCACAGCTTCATCCTGAGCCATGACAGTATCTACTGGTCTGTCATGTAAAAGTTCAGATTATCACAACATACAATTTACTCATTTTTTCAATAGTATAGTAAAAATAACATAGAAATATACAATTCAGCCAGCCAAAATAATACTAAATGAACTTAAAAATAAATACCTTTTTCACTCGTACAAACCTTTGACCTATGCAGCGAAATCTTATATTCTAGTTGAACACTATAGACCAGATTGGTCCTGTGCTATCTGAAATGAGATCTGAACTGAAGCCTTTTCTACGGCCCACCTAGCTCTCTTCACGCAAAGGGTGACAGAGACAGCAAAAAACTTAAAGAAAAAATCGCAGTCAGAAAAAACCTCGCCCATCCATTCGAAATGCCACTAAAAAAGTGAGACAAAGATACATAGGACAACAAAAACATTGCATACAAATATCTGGGAAAATACAGTGGTTTAGAATACAAATTGAACAAATAAACTAACATACAACTTTCTTAATCTACACTTGAACATAAAACATCTATACGTCCAACAATATATAACTCAAAAGGTGCATGTTGTTTCAACTGTGTATATTAACGGTTCTGTTTTATAAAGTAATTGCAGTTTTTAATTCTTAGCTGTAATTGTAAATAATACAGAACACATCAAACATTACCATTTTTGTTTGTCTGTGGACATGTTTGTTTGAATAGTCTGTGAACCTTGACGGGCTTGAAAATTATTTAAAAAGTCCATTGCCCCTATCAGGTTTTCTTTATGGAGAACAGAGAACAAACACAAACAAATCAGATGGGACATAATGTTGCTCGCACACCATGTGCAGACATCTCAAACACCATTAATACTGGTAAAGCTTAGTACATGCATGTAGTTTAATGAATGCAACGTAGTATGTAATAGAACACTAATATACAAAGTTACATTGTAGGTGATCAAAATGGATCAAACTCGTTATGACCAATTGTTGATGCTAAGGAACGTAAGAGGCAAAGAGATAAGGAAAGATATGCCACGATGTCCGATGAACAGAAAAACGAGAAAACAAAAAGCGTCGAGAAGCACGTCTACGGAATAAAGAGTTGAATAAGAAGCATCCTGAAGCGCGTCAACAAAACAATTGCCAAAATATGATGCCCAACGCGCCAAGAGGTGATGAAATTCGTCAACTTTAGAGTAATGTTTCTGTGCATAAACCTACTACTGAAAGTAATGTGTTCATATTTTGTAGGTGGAGACGAAAAAGTAAATCTTGATCCAGATGATGATTCCGACTGGTTGCATATCAATTATACATTCCAGTCAAACGACATTGATGCAACGACAGAAGTTCTAACACCAGGTACATGACTGTTCATTAGACTAAACATGCAAAAAAATCAAGTTTCATATGGTTTAACGTAGTATGCCTTATTCCAGGCAGTGTGCACGAAAATGTTGGCCACACACCTAAGCATACTAGGCAGAGGACCGCCTACTTTAGCGAGCTGTACAAAAACTTAACTCCCATCGAGAGGGAGTTTAGGCGTGAATGCCTTAGGTTGTATAATAAAACACCAAGGCGAAAAGAGGCAAAGGTAGACCACAACAGGAGACGTAGAGCTATGCAAGTCGACACTTTGAATCCCACATCCATCGCCATGGAGGACCCAACATATACCCCTGAGTTTGTACACCCTACAACAGATGCAAAGGGATCTGATGGATCCATATTATCTATCTGCCACTGGGTTATCCCTAAATTCGTCAACGCACCTTTCTTGCCATCTCCAACCCAGACCGAGGATGTCGCTTCGCCCAATATGTCTACCAATACACTAAAGCGTAAACATCATGTTCCTCATAGGGAAAGACAAGCTATATTAGCTCGTCAAAACCAACTATTTGAATCGGCCATATCAAGGAAGGTGGGTACTTCGATTGAGGATACTAGCGGTGACGCTGTTGAAGGGGACGATTGGACACAGCGCCGTACGCCTATGAAGATCACCAACAATGGTAATTACTATCCAAGTTTATATGGATCTTGCAAGACATCGATAGTATGTAGTCTGACTAAACATGTGCTTACATCATCTTGGAACCATTTAGGTGACGACGATGAGGGTGTCATATTCGAAAACGATGATGATGAGAACGAGGGATACCTATTTGCTGCGCAATGTACTATTTTCAATTTTTATTATCCTAGCAAGGCTTATGTAAATATTCATGTCTTACTCATTGTTTTCAAAAAAAAATATCAAATGAGGATAACGATGAGGATATCAAGATCGATGGTACTCAAGATGAATCTACTGCCACTTATGTTTCTGACCCGTACGACAAGGTGTACAACAACATCCCTGAAGAAACACATATGCTCAAGCTTGTTCCCAACTGCGGTTATTGCACCGCGAAGAAGTTTGAGTATGAGCCACCTAGGTTTTGTTGTCGTGGTGGGAAGGTTGAGCTAGCTCCAGTGGAGACCCCTCCCTAACTCAAGAGATTGTGGGATAGTGCAGACTCTGATGCTAGGCACTTTCGTGATAACATTAGGTTTTTCAATGGCCATTTCTCTTTCACTTCCCTATACTGTTGCCTCGATAGTATGACAACTAATGTAAGGGATTCTGGTATATACACGTTTCGAGCACAGGGCATGATGTACCACAATATCAAGTCATTTGGTAGGGAAGGTGGGGCAGAGCATAAACACCTTGAGCTTTACTTTTATGATGATAATCCCAGTCTCGAGCATCGGTACCATAAGTGCCGTGAAGAGCATCAACAGAAAGACAAGGAGGTTATCAAACAGATAGTCAACATACTACGTGGAAACCCATAATCCGAGCACCTTAGGACCATGGGCCACGTTGACAACCTTGATGACTATCGTATCGCGTTGAACCTAGACCAGACGTTGAACCAGAAGACATATAACACACCTCTCACTTCGGAGGTGGCCGCTGTCTAGATCGAAGGGAGCGAAGGGCGAGGCCAGTTCAGCAAGAGTGTTATGCTCCATGGGAAGGACAGTTCAAGCCACTGCATTCGCTCATACCATGGATGCTACGATGCACTATCATATCCACTGTTCTTCCCTAGAGGCGAACTTGGATGGAATGCAAATATCACAAAGGTTGGAGTATCCATGGACGAATTGGATGCATACCGCGCGACACATAGGGCAAGTAATGCAAATGATGAAGATGCGGGTTAGTTGTTATTTTGATATTTGAGATATTTGCACATTATTAACTATGCTTTCGACATCACTCACTTTTCAATCCTTGCATATGCAGAATCTCCTAGCCATTTATGTGTGTCTGTACGTGACTACTACTGCTACAAATTCCAGATTCATCCCGGGGTATTCAATCCAATACTTCATGGAAAGCGGCTTTTCCAGCAGTTTGCGGTCAACACGTACATAAAGATTGAGAGCTCTCATTTAGATTTCATACGTAAGAATCAAGATCGGTTAAGGGCAGACCTATACCAGGGCTTGGTGGATAGCATGCTAGATGGAGATATTAGAGCAGAGAAGATTAGCAAGCGAACTGTGCTGTCAACATCGTTTATTGGCGGTCCTCATGACATGAGATGTTAGTATATGGATGCTACGGCTCTGGTGCGCAAGTTTGGTAAACCAGACATCTTTCTTACCATGACATGTAACCCTAACTGGGATGAGATAAGGAGGGAGCTTCTCCCTAGGCAAACACCGCAAGATCGTCCGGATCTTGTAGTGCGTGTCTTTCATGCAAAGCTACAGGAGTTAAAGCATAGGCTGACTAAATAGGATATTCTTGGTAAGGTCCAAGCCTACGTCTATGTCGTGGAGTTTCAGAAGCGGGGTTTGCCGCATGCCCATTTTCTACTCATAATGCAGAGGAAGTACAAGCTCACATGCCCTGAGCAGTATGACCTTTTGATCTCAGCTGAGATCCCAAGCAACAAGTACCCTGAACTATGAAAGATGGTTATCAAGCATATGATGCATGGCCCATGTGGGTCGCTAAACCCTAAATACCCATGCACTTAGGGTCGTAAATCGTGCAAGAATCATTACTCTTAGCCTTTCAGTGACACAACCTTGCAAGGGAAGGATTCGTACCCTGTTTACAGACATCGTGACGATGGCCGTACCAAAAAGGTTTGTGGGTGCGAATTGGACAATAGATGGGTTGTCTCTTACAACCCATACCTCCTTCGTCTCTTCAACTGTCACATCAATGTTGAGGCATGTGGGAGCATCAAGGCTGTTAAATACCTGTTCAAGTACATATACAAGGGCCATGATCGTGCTTCTGTTGTTATGAGAGATGCGAGCAAGGCAGATGATGATGTAGATGAGATCAAGCAGTACAGAGATGCAAGGTGGGTGACTCCTCCAGAAGCCTTATGGAGGATATACGGCTTTGAGCTTAGTTAGATATCTCCACCTGTGATGCAGCTGCAACTTCATCTTCTAAACATGCACATGGTGGCGTTTCACGAGCGGCAAATGGTCGAGCGAGTCGTCAACCGTCCAGGTGTTGATAGGTTAATGCTCACAACATATTTTGAGGCGAATAGTCTACACAAGGAGGCTCGTGGCATCCTGTATCATGACTTCCCTGAATGGTACACTTGGCAGAGTGGTAAGGGAAAAGTATGGCAACAGAGGAAACGAGATACGGGTGGACAAATCGGTAGAATAGTCTCTGCTCATCCGGCCGAGGGGGAGCGCTACTATCTTTGTGTTCTCCTAAACCATGTGACTGGTGCCACTTCCTATGTGGATCTAAGGACAGTAGATGGTGTCACGCTACCGACTTTTTGTCAGGCAGCAGAGAGAAGGGGACTGCTTGAGTCGGACAACACACTGGATGAGTGTCTCATCGAACGTGCTCTTTTCCAGATGCCATCGGCGCTGCAATGGCTTTTTGCCACAATACTTGTGTACTGTGAGCCAAGCAATGTGGTTGTACTCTGGCAGAAACACCTAGATTCTATGTCCGAGGACTATCAACACAGGAATCCGTGCAAAACTCATGTTGAGCAGATGGTATTGATTGACATTAGGAACATGTTGTAGTCAATGGGAAAGGACATAAAGACATTCCCTCTTCCTCCTATCATGGACGCATATGACGATGCTATTGGTACTGCTAGGGAGGTTTACGAGGAGGAAATTATCGAACCGGCAGCAAGAGATGTGGCTCTTATAGACTGTATTAACAAGGAATAGAGGGCCGCCTATGATAAGATTCTGTCTGCCGTTGACACTGATCAGGGTAGATTATTCTTTGTGGATGGACCTGGTGGCACCGGAAAGACTTACCTATATAGAGTGCTGCTCGCGACGCTACGCAGCCAGGGCAAGATTGCAGTGGCAACAACTACATCTGGCGTTGCGGCTTCCATAATGCATGGAGGAAGAACCACCCATTCACGCTTCAAGATACCTCTCACTATTGACGATGGCACTGTATGTAGCTTCACGAAGCAGAGTGGAACCGCAGAGTTGCTACAGAAAGCATCTCTCATTATCTGGGATGAGGCTTCTATGACTAAGAGACAAGCCGTGGAGGCACTGGACAATAGCATGCACGATATAATGGGTTGACCTAGACTGCCATTCGGTGGTAAAACCATTGTCTTCGGTGGGGATTTCAGACAGGTCTTGTCTGTTGTTCGTAAAGGGTCAAGGGCTCAAGTGGTTGCTTCTTCGCTACAGATGTCTTACCTATGGGAGTCCATGTCCCACTTAAAGCTTGTTACCAATATGAGGGCAAAAAACGACCCTTCGTTTGTGGAGTATTTCCTGCGCGTAGGCGGTGGAACTGAGGACACAAATACTGACGGCGACATCTGTCTTCCTGACGAGGTATGTGTGCCTTATAGTGGGAGTGACAATGATCTTGACAACCTAATAGACTTTGTTTTCCCAAATCTCAACAAAAATATGTCTGATTCGACCTACATCACTTCAAGGGCGATACTGTCAACGCGGAACGAATGGGTGGATATGATAAATGTTAAGATGATTGATCGTTTTCAAGGGGAGCATATGGTGTACCATAGTTTCGATACCGCCATGGATGATCCCCATAACTACTACCCACCCGAGTTCCTAAACATATTGACGCCTAATGGGCTGCCACCACATGTTTTGAAGCTCAAGATTGGATGCCTTGATATATTGCTTCGGAATATAGACCCTGCGAATGGACTTTGCAATGGCACCAGGCCGGTCGTTCGTGGTTTCCAAAGAAATAGCATTGACGCAGAAATTGTTCTGGGTCAACACACTGGAAAACGCATTTTCCTGCCGCGTATACCTCTGTGTCCCTCCGATGAAGAGATGTTCCCTTTCCAGTTCAAAAGAAAGCAGTTTCCTATACGACTTAGCTTTGCAATGACGGTTAACAAAGCACAGGGTCAAACTATTCCCAATGTTGGTGTATACTTGCCCAAACCAATGTTATCTCATGGCCAACTATATGTTGCTCTATCTAGAGCGACAGCCCGATCAAACATAAAGATTCTTGCAATCCCACCTGTCGATGGGAAGAAAATGTCGAGGAAGGGTGTAAGAAAGAACCACACAGTAGATTGTGGGACATATACTAAGAACATCGTCTACAAGGAGGTCCTAACAAACTAGACCTACGGTAAGTCTCTTAAAACTCAATTGTTTGTTTCAATAAAAAGACACTAACACAAGACTAACACTCAAATGTAATTGTTCTGTTTCAGTAAACAAATATTTTCATCTAGAAGGGTTGTACCATTCTAATGTTTTAAGTTGTAGAACAACATACCTAAGATAACCATTTTTTGCTCAAAGATAACAAGGTAGCCATTTAGTTATTGATTTTGTTCCACCAGGCTCTATAGATTGATCCATAAAACAATGGTTTTATTATGCAGAATGAAAGGAATTCATTTAAGGGGAAAACTATGCTAGGGCATATATTACAAATTCAGTGATGAACCCAGCATTGGTTGCCATTATTTTTTAATAGCTCTGTGCCCCGTAAATTACAGGCTTTACATACTTGGTGTGCCACATAATATAATATGTATTTGATTTTCATGTTAAGACATTAATATCTGATAGTATGATGTATCTTAGGTTCCTGGAGGTACCATGAGAGACTCTTTTTTGGTGAATGGTGTTGCGTTCAAGAAGACGTTTTCATATGCAGGATTTGAGCAACAAGCAAAGAAGTTCTTTAATCCAAAGATTCTTTTGTTAAACATTGAACTAGTGAAAGGGAAATGTGCCTTTGGGCCATTTCTATAATGTTTTGGTGATTAAGTGTCCAACACATATTAAGTGAGTTGATTATGTGCCAAAAAGCAAGAAGTGCAAATCATGTAACAAGGTATGTTTCTAGACTTAGTACATTGTTTTTGAGTACTAACATATATTGTCTAAGTGCTAGAAACAGAGAAAAGAAGAGAAGAAAAGAAATGCAAAAGACTTGGCTTGGTACAGCCAAAGTCCAGCTCGGTTTGGCACACCGGACTGTCCGGTGGTGCACCGGATAGTGTCCGGTGCGCTAGGCCAGCCTCCGGTGAACAGGCCAGTCTCGGGAAAAATCGACGGCGTACGACTATAATTCACCGGACTGTTCGGTGGTGCACTAGACTGTCCGGTGAGCCAACGGCCGCCAGCACAACGGTCGGCCGCACAATCCACGGGCGACGCGTGGCCCGCGTCAACAGTCGGCAGGGGGCACCGGACTGTCCGGTGTGCACCGGACAGTGTCCGGTGCGCCAACTGCCATGAATCTGCAATGGTCGTCTACGCCAGAATAGGAAAGAAATCGGCACCGGACCATCTACAGTGACTGTCTGGTGGAGCACCGGACTGTCCGGTGCGCCATCCGACAGAAGGCAACTTTGGCCTTCCTTGTTGGTCTCCAACGGCTCCTAGCTGCCTTAGGGCTATAAAAGGGACCCCTAGGTGCATGGAAGAGTTACCCAAGCTTACAAGAAACATTCTAAGACTCCAAGACTCCAACTTCGCGCATTTGATTCTTTGAGATAGTGACTTGAGCTCCATTTGAGTTGAGAACTCCGTGCGTTGTGTTTTGAGCTTGAGTTGTGACTTGTGTGCGTGATTGTGCTGTGATTTGAGTCTTGTGTGCATTGCTATCCCCTCCCTTACTTCTGTGCTTCTTTTGTGATCATCATTGTAAGGGCGAGAGGCTCCAAGTTGTGGAGATTCCTCGCAAACAGGGGAAAAGACTAAGGAAGAAAGCCGTGGTATTCAAGTTGATCATTGGATCACTTGAAAGGGGTTGAGTGCAACCCTCGTCCATTGGGACGCCACAACGTGGAAGTAGGCAAGTTTCACTTGGCCGAACCACGGGATAAAAATCGTGTGTCTCTTGTGTTACTCCTCTCTGTGATTAATTGTGTTCGCAAGAGATCGCTTCAAGCCACTTAGCCGCACTAACACTTATAAAAAAGTTTTGTGGCTATTAGTTTTTTATTTTTATAGGATCACCTATTCACCTCCCTCTAGGTGCTCTCAATTGGTATCAGAGTCGTTCTCTTCACAAGGGACTAATCGCCCGAAGAGATGGATCCTAAGGGAAAGGGGATGGTGGTCAACAACAAGGAGAAGGAGTCCATCTTCAACGAGCCAAGAGATGACAAGCCCACTGACTCTGGCTTGAGTCACAAGAAGAAGGACAAGAAGAAGAAGAGGTGCATCAAGAAGATCGTCTACTACGACAGCGATGAATCTTCTTCTTCACCAAGAGACGACGATGACTCGTCTAAAAAGAAAACGGTTAATCAAAATTATTCATTTGATTATTCTCGTATTCCTTTCAATTCCAATGCTCATTTACTTTCAATTTCTCTTGGTAAACCTCCACACTTTGATGGAGAGGACTACTCTTTTTGGAGTCACAAAATGCGTAGTCACTTATTTTCTCTCCATCCTAGTATTTGGGAGATAGTTGAAAATGGAATGCATTTTGACAGTATCGATAACCCTGTGTTTATTAATGAGCAAATTCATAAGAATGCACAAAGCTACCACTGTTTTGCTAGCATCTTTATGCAGGGATGAATACAACAAGGTGAGCGGCTTGGACAACGCCAAGCAAATTTGGGATACCCTCAAGATATCACATGAGGGAAATGACGCCACCATGATCACCAAAATGGAGTTGGTGGAAGGCGAACTGGGAAGATTCACTATGATCAGGGGAGAGGAGCCAACACAAACATACAACAGGCTTAAGACCCTGGTCAACAAAATTAGGATCTATGGAAGCACAAGATGGATAGACCACGACATCATCCGACTAATGCTAAGATCATTTACGGTAATTGACCCCCATCTTGTCAACCTTATTCGTGAGAATCCTAGGTACACCAAGATGACGCCCGAGGAGATACTTGGGAAGTTTCTGAGCGGGCGCATGATGGTGAAGGAGGCTCGATATGTGGACGATGCTCTAAACGGTCCACTACCTGTCCACGAGCCTCAAACCATTGCCCTCAAAGCAACTAGCAGCAGGGAGATGCTACCAAGCAAGGTGGCACAAGTGGAGGCCGCTGGCCTCAACGAAGATGAAATGGCGCTTATCATCAAGCGCTTCAAGACCACATTAAAAGGACGCAAGGAGTATCCCAACAAGAATAAGACAAGGGGAAAGCACTCCTGCTTCAAATGCGGTAAGACTGGTCATTTTATTGCTCAATGTCCCGATAATGAAAATGACCAGGGGGAAGAAAGACATGGGAAGGAGAAGAAGAAAAGCTATAGGAAGGCAAAAGGCGAGGCTCACCTTGGCAAAGAATGGGATTCGGACTGCTCTTCATCCGACTTCGACGATGAAGGACTAGCAGCCTCGGCCTTCAATAAGTCCTCTCTCTTCCCCAACGAACGACACACTTGCCTCATGGCAAAGGAAAAGAAGGTAAGTGTTCGAGATACCCCGAAGTACACTACTTCTAGCGATAATGATTCTAGTGATGACGAAGTAGATTATACTAATTTATTTAAGGGTTTAGATAGAACTAAAGTAGATAAAATCAATGAGTTAATTGATGTTTTAAATGAAAAAGATAGATTGCTAGAGAAGCAAGAGGATATTTTATATGAGGAGCATGATAAGTTTGTTAGTGTGCAAAAATCTCTTGCTTTAGAAACTAAGAGAAATGAAATGATATCTTCTGAGTTATCTGCTTGCCATGAATCTATCTCTAGTTTAAAAATTTTGAATGATGATTTAAATGCTAAGCTAGAGGTAGCTAATAAATCTAGTTCATGTGTAGAACATGTTGTAATTTGCAATAGATGCAAGGATTTTGATATTGATGCTTGTGATAAACATCTTGCGTCTATTACCAAATTAAATGATGAGGTGGCAAGTCTTAATGCTCAACTTAAGACTTGCAAGGTTGATTTTGATAAGTTAAAACTTGCTAGGGATGCCTACACCGTTGGTAGACACCCCTCAATTAAGGATGGACTTGGCTTTCGAAAGGAATCCAAGAACTTAACAAGTCAAAGGGCTCCCATTCCCAACAAGGAGAAAGGAAAGGCCCCTATGGCTAATAGTACTCAAAGGAATCATGCTTTCATTTATAGTGATAGAAAATTTTCTAGAAATGCTCATTATAATAGGAGTTATGATGCGTTTAATTCACATGCTATGTTTGCTTCTAGCTCTACTTTTGTGCATGGTAGAAGTAAGCCTAGGAGAAATCATGTTGTGCATCATGTGCCTAGGAGAGTATGTAATGAGCCTTCTACCATTTACCATACTTGCAATACTTCATTCGTGCTCTTATGTAAAAATGATAAAGTAGTTGCTAGAAAGTTGGGATCCAAATGCAAGGGAGACAAGACTTGTATTTGGGTTCCAAAGGCTATTGTGACTAACCTTGTAGGACCCAACAAGAGTTGGGTACCTAAAACCCAAGTGTAAATTGCCTTGCAGGTTTATACATCCGGGGGCTCAAGCTGGATTATCGACAGCGGATGCACAAACCACATGACAGGGGAGAAGAAGATGTTCACCTCCTACGTCAAGAACAAGGATTCCCAGGATACGATTATTTTTGGAGATGGGAACCAAGACAAGGTTAAAGGTTTGGGAAAGATAGCCATCACAAGCGAGCACTCTATTTCAAATTTATTCTTAGTAGAGTCATTAGGGTATAATCTCCTGTCTGTAAGTCAATTGTGCCACATGGGCTACAATTGTTTGTTTACAAATGTTGATGTTTCTGTCTTTAGAAGGAGTGATGGTTCATTAGCATTTAAGGGTGTATTAGACGACAAACTCTACTTAGTTGATTTTTCAAAAGAGGAGGCCGATCTAGATGTATGCTTAATAGCTAAGACTAGTATGGGCTGGCTATGGCATCGCCGTCTAGCACATGTTGGGATGAAGAACCTTCATAAACTTCCAAATGGAGAACATGTGTTAGGACTAACAAATGTTTGTTTTGAGAAAGATAGACCTTGTGCAGCTTGCCAGGCAGGAAAACAAGTGGGGAACACTCATCACAACAAGAATGTGATGACAACATCAAGACCACTGGAGCTACTACATATGGACCTCTTCGGACCCGTTGCCTACCTTAGCATCGGGGAAGTAAGTATGGTCTTGTTATTGTTGATGATTTTTCCTGCTTCACTTGGGTGTTCTTTTTGCAGGATAAATTAGAAACCCAAGGGACCCTTAAGCGCTTTCTAAGGCGGGCTCAAAACGAATTCGAGCTCAAGGTGAAAAGATAAGAAGCGACAACGGGTCCGAGTTCAAGAATCTGCAAGTGGAGGAGTACCTTGAGGAAGAAGGCGTCAAGCACGAGTTCTTCACTCCCTACACACCACAACAAAATGATGTGGTAGAGAGGAAGAACAAGACACTTATCGACATGGCAAGAACGATGCTTGGAGAATTCAAGACGCCCGAGCGGTTTTGGTCGGAAGCTGTGAACACAGCTTGCCACGCCATAAACTGGCTCTACCTACATCGCCTCCTCAAGAAGACCTCGTACGAACTTCTTACCGGTAACAAACCCAACGTCTCATACTTTCGTGTATTTGGGAGCAAATCTTACATTCTGTGAAGAAAGGTAGAAATTCTAAATTTGCTCCCAAGGCAGTAGAAGGGTTTTTACTAGGGTATGACTCAAATACAAGGGCGTATAGAGTCGTCAACAAATCATTGGGTTTGGTTGAAGTCTCTAGCGATGTTGTATTTGATGAGACTAATGGCTCTCCAAGAGAGCAAGTTGATCTTGATGACATAGATGAAGATGATGTTCCAACGGCCGCAATACGCACCATGGAGATTGGAGATGTGTGACCACAGGAACAACAAGAGCAAGATCAACCTTCTTCCTCAACAATGGTGCATCCCCAACTCAAGATGATGAACAGGTCCCTCAAGAAGAGGCGCGTGATCAAGGGGGAGCACAAGAAGAACAAATTATGGAGGAAGAAGCACCACTGGCCCCTCCAACTCAAGTCCAAGCGACGATTCAAAGAAATCACCCCGTCGATTAGATTCTAGGTGACATAAGCAAGGGAGTAACAACTCGCTCATGTTTAGCTATTTTTTGTGAGCATTACTCATTTGTCTCTTCTATTGAGTCTTTCAAGGTAGAAGAGGCCTTGTAGGATCCGGACTGGGTGTTGGCCATGCAGGAAGAGCTCAACAACTTCAAGAGGAATGAAGTTTGGAGCCTGGTGCCACGTCCAAAGGAAAATGTTGTGGTTACCAAGTGGGTGTTCCGCAACAAACAAGACAAGCACGGGGTGGTGACAAGGAACAAGGCTCGACTTGTGGCAAAAGGTTATGCCCAAGTCGCAGGTTTGGATTTCGAGGAGACTTTTGCTCCTGTGGCTAGGCTAGAGTCTATTCGAATATTGTTAGTCTATGCCGCTCACCACTCTTTTAGGTTGTTTCAAATGGATGTGAAGAGCGCTTTCCTCAACGGGCCAATCAAGGAGGAGGTATACGTGGAACAACCCCTTGGCTTTGAGGATAACAGGTATCCCGACCACGTTTTTAAGCTCTCTAAGGCGCTCTATGGACTTAAGCAAGCCCCAAGAGCATGGTATGAATGCCTTAGAGATTTCTTAATTGCTAATGCTTTCAAGGTTGGGAAAGTCGATCCTACTCTTTTCACTAAGACTTGTGATGGTGATCTTTTTGTGTGCCAAATTTATGTCGATGACATAATATTTGGTTCTACTAACCAAAAGTCTTGTGAGGAGTTTAGCAGGGTGATGACTCAAAAGTTTGAGATGTCGATGATGGGCAAGTTGAACTACTTCCTTGGGTTCCAAGTGAAGCAACTCAAGGATGGCACCTTCATCTCCCAAACTGAAAGTTGCCTAGAGGGGGGGGGGGGTGAATAGGCAAGTTAAAACTTTTTCAACAAAAACTAGAAACAAACTAGGTAAAAGCGGCTCAGCCGGTGTCAAAACCGGTTCAACCGGTTTGAACGAGCTCAACTAAAGAATAAGATATAAAATTGAATTGATCTCGAAATTCACCCAGTTAACTTTGGAAATGAGATGTTCTAGATAATCCACAGGGTTCAAAGTAGTAGATCTGAGAAGGACACTTCTCAAAATCTACACACCAAAAAGATATGAACAAATCTTCCACGGAAGGGTGAGAGAATGAAGAACACAAAAAACACAATGAGCGAGAACACAAGAGACACAAGATTTATTCCGAGGTTCGGTCACACCACCAAGGTGCCCTACTTCCTCGTTGAGGCGCCCACAAAGAGCCGGGTCTCTTTCAACCCTAATCCTCCCTTTGCCGACCACAAAGGTCAAGCTCACACACTAATCTTTGCTCAAACGAGCGGGTAATACAAACTTTCTTGTGGTCTTCCACAAGATTTGGAGAGTCACAAGAGACACCTAGTTGTCTAGGAGCTAGAAGCTCCAAGAGTAATGAATCCATAAAGAACTCGATGTAGTACCAAAGCTCGAATGAAGAAGAGCAAGAGAGATTTGGAGATGAAGCACAAAAACCTTAGCTCTCAAACTCACTCAAAGATTTCTCTTCAAAGATTTGAAATGGGAGAGGCAAGAGATGTGTGAGAGAGAGAGGGAGGTGTTTCTTGGGTTAGAAATGGAGTTTGGGTCGTGCTCTTGTGTGTGGGGAGAGAGGTAGGAGTGAGTATATATAGGTGGAGCTCAAAACTAGCCGTTGGGCAGATTTTTCTGCCTGAGACCGGTTGAACCGCCCCTGGCAGGCCTGGCAGCCTGTCCGCCAGTCTGACTGGCAGACTAACGCGCAGACTGACCTGCAGACTGGTCAAGTTGACCAACACCGGTTGAACTGCCCAGGGGGGGCGGTTGAACCGCCCCTGATAGCTCCTGGCGACCTGTTTGCCAGTCTGACTGGCAGACTGCAGATCAGAGGTCAGAGGGGTCAGAGACCAGCTGAACTGCCCCTCAGGACCAGTTCAACCGGTCTTGACCAGTGAGTTTAGGAGAGAAAACCCCAGCTCAACTGCCCAGAGGCAAGTTCAGCTAGTGTATGGTCAAAGAGGTTCACAGCTGAAGTTGAGTTCAGCTGAAGTTGAGAAAGCTCAACTCAGCTGAAGTTCAGCTCAGCTGAAGTTCAGCTCAGCTGCAGCTGAAGAAGCTCAGCTCAGCTGAAAAGCTCAGCTGCAGTTGAAGAAGTTCAGCTGCTTTTCAACAAGAACACTCTAGGTTTCTCAAACCTAACCAAGGTCAACCAAAGAATTTTAAAGAGATTTTGGCTTTTCAAAAAAATAGCTTTTGAATATAGAGGCTTGAGCTTTGGCAAACACCAACCTTCTTTTTGGATCCCCCTTTATAGTACGACGATTCCTATACTCAAATTAAATAAAATTAATTAAGTAAACTCCTTGAGTCATTGGTGTCTCATGCGTGATTTCTCCATGGCGTTGCTTCATAAGGATCATAAACATCTTTGTCTCACCTTTTGAAGCAAACACAAATCAAACCATGTGACTTGTACCATATCACCATATATGAGTTCAAATCATGGTTTCAAGTCACCTTACTGATGCACCAACATGTTATAACTCTTCATAGCTGATTAGTTCATCGACTTAGTGCAAGTACTCTCTTCTTCACCTTAGCCATGGTACCTCGGTCTACAAGCCGTCGCTTGGCCTTCACCTTCGCTTAGTTCCTCGAAGCCCTTTCCTTGCTATCTTCACCCTATCAAGCCATTCTTGAGTCACATCCTATTGAGCATCCATTGAGAGAATCATTCCTTCAATATTGTGAACCTTGCTTGAATGTCTTCTAGATATAACTGTTAAGATTAATCAAGCTTTAGCTTGATTCTCATAGAAGCATATATGGACTGATAGTAATATGGTCAAGCCAATTCACGATTCCTCATGTCTTATTCACTTTGGCTTGACCAATCCTCTTAATCACTTCAACCTCTATTCTGATCATATGTATGCAGTGATTTCTTAGGTCTTGCCCATATATTCAAACCAATATAGAGAGACCATATTATATCCATTTGCATTGTCTCACTGGATTTAACCTTGTGTTGAACCTTTGTTCACTGATCATTATACACTATTCAAGTATGTTCATCATACTGAATTTCCTGTTCAACACTTAGCAAACTTGTTAGACCTTTAAATGTGCTGTTATCCAAATCACCAAAACTCACAAAAGGGATTAATGCACTTTCAATCTCCCCCTTTTTGGTGATTGATGACAACACATTTAAAGCTTACATAAGATTTGATAAATAAGATTTTAAATCCTATGATATAGTTTCCTCCCCCTAAATATGTGCATTTCAGAAAATACCAATTTTGTACTCAAATACGAAAAGCACATATTTGGGTCAAAGTATGAAGACAACTTATATCATACAATTCGTGGGGTGCATTGTGTCATAAATAAACGTGATGTTCATGACATAGAATGCATTTATCAACTTTCTACATCTTATGTTTTTCTTATGATTCCCCTTTTTGTTAATTATTTCTCCCCTTTTTAAAAGTCTTCTAACACTTAGTTACATAAGACTAAAGCTAAGCTTTAATGCAAAATTTCTCCCCCTTTGTCATAAATCTCCAAAAAGGATAGAAAGAATATAAAGGGTAGAAATTATGATTAAGCTAGATGGGAACACACTATCATGAAAAGGGTCCTTAGATGGCACAAAGGTAATGGAGAAGTGACATGAAGTGATGTACCTTTGCGTTTTACCTTTTCAAGGGGGTGTTCCAAACTTGTGTTGGATTTAGAATTCATTTGCACGCTCTTGTTGGTATAGTTGTGACATAAGTCCAAGATATCATGTGAAGATTGTCATACTAAATCGAAGGTGAAACTTGATACCTAGAGTCTAGATGTCACCTAGCATTTTCTTATCACAACAAGAGGCAACATGAAAATTGCACAAGTATGGATTATGCAACTAGTGATCATGTATGAAAAATATCAATTGAAAAACACCAATTGATACAATTTGATAAATAAGCAGATCACTAATAGCATATTACACTAAGTTCTCCTCAAGTTTTAGTGCACACATATATATGAATTCAATTGATATCCATTGAAAGTACTTGTTAAGAGTACTTATTTGCAACTTAAAGTACCATTGGCATAAAAGGAGTATCAATTGAACATAATCATGCAACATCATGTGCACTATTTAATCAATTAAGTTCTAGACAGAAGAATTTATAAGTTATGCTACTTTAGACATTTGCAAACCAAAAGAATATGATACATGTTTACTAGTTTTAGATGATGTTGGAGTAGCATATAAAAGAGAAACTCATTCCCTTATGAAATGTATAAAAGATACATTTATTGGAGCAAAGAATTTTTGATACCCATCAAAATTTGCAGTGGAAGAGATTGTCTTTGCCCGAAGGTTCCTTACTAATTTGAGACTACACACATAATAAACTTGAAAATGAAGTTAGTTTCAAAGATTCAAATTATAGACTATTCTCCCCCTAAATGTGTGCATACAAGTGATGAATACTTGTTTTACCTTATGCACTTGGACTTGTGAGGCCAGGGGATTAAGTTCTACAATTTGAACCTTGGTACAAATAAAGTATGAAAAAGTGAAATTGTACCAATTGAAAGAATTACTCATACTCAAAAAGTATACTAATAGACAAGATATGCAATATTTTAAGCCAAGATTCTTGAGAAGTTAGCATGTTTGACTCATACCTCACTAAGATGACTTAAGACTAACTTATGATATCACCACAAGAGGTATTAATCAAATATCTAGAGATTCTTTAATCGTCACCACAAATGCAACCTTATGATGTGACTTAAGATATTGCATATACATGCACACACTAGCATGTAAGAGCCTAGATACACAAATGTAATACAATAGTTCATGGAGTGACACACCTTTGTTCTACGCCACATGGTCTCCATTATAATCATGAATTTCCATCTTAGCTTTTGGTAGGCTTGACATTTCAAAGAGAAACTCATCCTCTTCAAACGATCAAGAGAAACTCATTTTCTTGATAGGTTCAAGAGAAACTCATTTTCATTTCTATGGAACCATTCATCCTTATTTGATGTTCTCCAAGGTGTGAGACTACACAACATGAACTTGAAAGAAATCATTAGTCTCACAAGATATAGGCTAAACTCTCCCTCAATTTGTGCATGCAAGAGTACACAAAGTACACTTATGCACATTAACAATGTGAGGTTAAAGGAGATGTTTGTACTATATCTTGGCTTAACATAACATGCTTTATATAGATGATGAAAATTAAACCAATTGAAGATTTAAGAACTGAAAGTATATCAATTGAAATCCTGAAGGGTAAAGCATGCTAATATGAATCTCAAACCTTATAATGAAGGATATCATATAAATAAGTCACTACATCTTCATCATTTGGTTGACAGGATAGTTCAACTTCCTTCTTGATTCACTGTGATTTCTTTTCTCATTATGATTTCATCCAACCAAGTGATCTTGAACTTCATTCATCTTTTCTTGATTCGATCATACTTGATATGAGGTTAATTGAAACTCAATGATTGAAAGAACCAAGACTCTTATATTTGTAGATTCTAAATCCATCTTCAAAGAACTTGGAAGGACCTTATTGAAACACTTAGAAAAGAGAGCATTAAAAACACAAGAGAGAGTTTCACAAATGATGATCCTTATATGTGCATGGCAAATGAATCATCATTATTGAAACCCAAAAGGATAGACTAAATTCCTTTAAATTAGTGCACACATATAGTTGATGTCAAAGTTATATGCACTATTGAACATTTTATATTGCAAGGAATTTAACCTATACTATGGTACATCCCACTAAGGATAGAATACTAAAACAACTGAAGGAGAGGAAGTTTTCATACCTTGGCCTCTAATCAACCTCTTCTTACTTTAGTTGAATAGTATCCTTTAAGCTTGTGATTTATCCAATTTAAAACAAGCACCATCTCTTAACATAGATTTTCTATGGATAAACTTAACACAAGAGATGACATTAGTAGCACAAGCACTAGTTTCTTATTTAGCAACCCTTTATATGTGGAAGGCAAGCGAGTTGCTAAAATAGACAAACCTCATAATATGGACTAAATTTCCCTTGAGCCCTTATGCACAATATATTTTAAATGACATGGATAATATGCATGGTTGTTCAATGAAGTCTAAAGGGCTGACTTAATCCATATTATGGTGAGTGTGTAATAAAGAAGAATCAAATCCAAATTAACTAGAAAGAGTACATCACATAGTTTTGGATTGTTGACCATATGATAAGATTCATTTTTCTTCCAATTGGACTTTTACATCATAATCAACAATTGATGTATACCCTCAAGTGCTCCCTCTTCCTTAGTGGCTGCACAAGTCACAAAAGAGATAGGATTTGAAAATAATATGCACTTGAGATTCAGTTGTTATCACCCTTGCTACTATCTCCAAATATGATTTATACATTCATTATCGAGCACCCAACTTGATCCATTAAAGGAGTGATCCTGCAAAACAAGTTTAAGCTTCATATCTTGGTACCCAATTTGAATTGGGTCCTTTGAGATTAGTAGTAAGAGCCTTGAGGACCCACACAATCCTTATTGTGGCCTTTCTCTTTATGTAGGCACCCACATATACTTGACAACCATCTTACATGGTTTCAAGTCAATATTTAATCACATAGATAAAAACTAGAGTTAAGAATAGGAGCCTTTTCTCCTTTTATTAATACATCGTTGTGTTGCCTTCTTGATGATGAACCTACCTTGACTTTGGGTGCACCTAGCTTATCAAGGTTAGTCGCACAAGCATTCATATCATAAAGACAAGTTATGCATGGAATTTACAGCTTAGTGATCCAATTAAATGTGAAGCATATGGATATCGATTGAAGTAGATTTCTAAAATATCAAAATATGGGTTTTCAAAATTTAGAGAGTATGGATCACTAATTGTACCTTTTACAGTTTAAAAATCATATCCATGTTAGTGCATATGTATGTGATGAATATCAACAAAAAGATTCTTATGCACTTTTAGAATTAACGATAAGGGAATTTTAAACTGCATCAAGAGTAGCTATTTAACTCCGCCTATGTTGATTGGAAGACTTCCTTGAGTCGTTTCAACATAGCCGGTCCCAAGCCCGGTAAAGGAGGAGGGTTGTGTTAGGTCCGGCAAACCAACGTAAAAACCAGCCAAATCTTATGGAGATGAAACCACAAAGAAAATCGTTGGGGTGTAACCCTCTTAGCGACGCGCCATATCGGAACCCGGGTATGGTGTTAAATGAGCAAGGGTCGGGCTGTCACCCCTTAAGTGACGCGCCGTCTCTTGATCTGGAGCCGGTGATAAGTGAGCAAGGATCGGGTCGTCGCATCCTTAGTGGCGCGCTACATCGGCGCCCGGGTGTAGTGGAAAATGAGCAAGGGTCTTTGCATCTTCCTCGGCGGGTGCGAAGGGTAAGGAAGCTAGTCGAGCCAACTAGGGTCCGTGTAGGTAGTTGGAATGTAGGTTCCTTAACAGGTAAGTTACGAGAAATAGTTGACGTTGCGGTGAGGAGACGAGTAAATATTTTTTGCGTTCAAGAGACCAAGTGGAAAGGACAGAAGGCGAAGGAAGTGGAAGGTACAGGCTTCAAGTTGTGGTACACGGGGACTACAACAAACAAGAATGGAGTAGGCGTCTTGATCGACAAGAGCCTTAAAGAGGGGGTAGTAGATGTTTAGAGGGTAGGAGATAGAATCATCCTAGTCAAGCTGGTCATTGGGGACTTGGTTCTCAATGTTATCAGCGTGTATGCTCCTCAAGTAGGCCTTAATGAGAACTCAAAGAGGGAGTTCTGGGAAGGCCTGGAGGATATGGTTAGTAGTGTGCCAGTTGGCGAGAAGCTCTTCATAGGAGGAGATCTCAATGGCCATGTGGGTACATCTAGCACCAGTTTCGAGGGTGTGCATGGAGGCTTCGGCTTTGGGACTAGGAATCAAGAAGGAGAGGAAATCCTGAACTTTGCCCTAGCCTATGACATGTTTATAGCAAACACTTTCTTTAGGAAGAGGACATCCCACCTGGTGACCTTCAGTAGTGGCCAACACACTAGCCAGATTGATTTCGTCCTCTTGAGAAAAGAGGACAGGCATGCCTGCTTAGATTGCAAGGTTATACCTGGAGAGTGTGTGGTAACCCAACATAAGCTTGTCGTAGCTGACTTCCGTTTTAAGATTCGTTTACAACGGAATAAGCATAACAAGGTCACTAGAACAAAGTGGTGGAAGCTTAAAGGGGATGTGGCCCAAACTTTCAAGGAGAGAGTTATCGAGGAGGGCCCTTGGGCAGAAGAGGGAGACACAAATATCATGTGGAGGAAGATGGTGACGTGCATCCGAAAGATAGCTTCAGAAGAGTTTGGGTTGAGTCAAGGAAACAGAAGGGAAGTTAAAGACACTTGGTGGTGGAACGAAGATGTCCAAAAGGCTATCAAGGAGAAGAAAGATTGCTACAAACGCTTACATCATGACAAGTGTGCGGAAAACATAGAGAAGTATAGGACAGCGAAGAAGTCTGCAAAGCAAGCGGTTAGTAGAGCCCGGGGTCAAGCCTTTGACAACCTCTATCAACGGTTGGACACAAAGCAGGGAGAAAAGGATATCTATAGGATGGCCAAGATTCGTGAAAGGAAGACAAGAGATGTCAACCAAGTCAAATGCATCAAGGATGAAGCAAACCAACTATTAGTGAAGAATGAAGAGATCAAGAACAGATGGAAGGAGTACTTCAACAAATTGTTCAATGGAGAGAATGAGAGTTCTACAATAGAATTGGACGAACCATTCGATGACAACAACAGGGGTTTTGTACGAAGGATACAAGAATATGAAGTTAAGGAGGCGCTAAAAAGGATGAAGGTAGAAAAGGCGATGAGCCCTGATGGTATCCCTATCGAGGTATGGAGATGCCTTGGAGACATAGCGATAGTATGGCTGACTAAGCTTTTCAACACCATCTTTCGGACAAACAGAATGCCCGACGAGTGGCGGCAGAGTACATTAGTACCAATCTTCAAGAACAAAGGAGATGTTCAAAGTTGTACTAATTACCGTGGAATTAAGCTCATGAGCCATACAATGAAGCTATGGGAGAGAGTCATTGAACACCGCCTGCGAAAGATGACGAGCGTGACCCAAAATCAGTTTGGTTTCATGCCCGGGAGATCAACTATGGAGGCCATTTTCTTACTAAGACAACTTATGGAGAGATTTAGAGAACAAAAGAAGGACCTGCATATGGTCTTTATAGACTTGGAGAAGGCTTATGACAAAGTACCTAGGAGTGTAATGTGGTGGGCCTTGGAAAAACACAAAGTAGCAACAAAGTACATTAATCTTATTAAAGATATGTACAGTAATGTTGTGACAAGTGTCCGAACAAGTGATGGGGACACCGATGACTTTCCAATTAACATAGGACTACATCAAGGGTCGGCTTTGAGCCCTTATCTTTTCGCTTTGGTGATAGATGAGGTCACAAGGGACATACAAGGAGATATACCGTGGTGTATGCTTTTTGCCGATGATGTGGTACTTATTGAGGAGAGTAGGAGTGGTGTTTCGCAAAAGTTGGAATTGTGGAGGCAGACGCTGGAAGCAAAAGGTTTTAGGCTTAGTAGGTCTAAAACGGAGTATATGAAGTGTGATTTCAGTGCCATGGGGTATGAAGATGGCGATGTTAGTCTTGATGGGCAAGTGGTACCCAAGAAAGACACTTTTCGTTACTTAGGATCAATGCTTCAGAAGGATGGAGACATCGATGAGGATGTCAGTCATAGAATTAAAGCTGGATGGTTGAAGTGGCGGCAAGCGGCGGGTGTCTTATGCGACCCCCGGGTGCCACACAAACTAAAAGGCAAATTCTACAGGACAGCAATCCGGCCGGCTATGTTGTATGGAGCAGAATGTTGGCCCACTAAAAGACGACATGTCCAACAACTATGTGTGGCAGAGATGCGTATGTTGCGTTGGATATGTGGCCACACAAGGAGAGACCGAGTCCGGAATGATGATATACGAGAGAGAGTAGGAGTGGCGCCAATTGAGGAGAAGCTTATGCAACATCGTTTGAGATGGTTTGGACATATCCAACGAAGATCTGATGAGGCACCAGTGCATATCGGAATAATTAGGCGTCCCGAGAATGTGAAGAGAGGTAGAGGTCGATCAACCTTAACGTGGACAGAGGCTGTGAAGAGGGACCTGAAGGAGTGGAATATTAATAAAGAGCTCGCCGTGGATAGGAAGGGGTGGAAGTGGGCAATTCACGTGCCAGAACCTTGATTTATAGTTTCGCTTTTCCTCTTTAATCGTTTGATCTTTTCTTGTGCCCATTTAGATCTTGCTGGTTCTTGTGGGTTTTATCTCTTTTATGTGTTTCCCCGTTTCGTCGTTTTTCGGTTCTCCTTTGCCTTTGTTTCCCCTTTTTTTTCTTTGGGGGTTGAGCTCTGAGGTTTTCATACGGGGTTTCATCTCTAGTTTACCCCAACGTGCTTGGGACAAAAAGGCTTTGTTGTTGTTGTTGTTGTTGTATCAAGAGTAGCTATTTAGAAAACAAAGATTACAATCCACATGAATGAGATACAAATTTACCATTTTGGATTGTCTTAGTATAGCTTACTCAAGTGAAACTTATTCTCTATGACACAAGATATATAATGTTCTCCCACTAGATATGTGCATCAAGTATTTGAATGACTTGCCACATGCACTTTCAATTCAGTTAAGAGTCTCATGAGGAGTATATTACATATCATGGTCAAGGCATATAAATTTGCAATGAATTAACTTATGCCTAAGAATACTTACCACCATATAGAATGTACCATTTGTTATACCAATTTGACAGATCTTACTATCTGTGGTGGTGTCACCTTAGTATTCTTCTTTTCATCATTTGTGGATACTTCCTTCTTTGTTATCTCTTTTCCTTTTAAAACTAGTTGATAAAACACTTTGAAAAGAGGTATTAGTAGTACAAGGAAGTATTTAATGAATGATGATATCTATATATGAATGGCAAACAAATCATCATTTATGAGGCATAAAGGCATAAATTAAATTCCTTTTAAGTTAATGCACATGGAGCAGTGAATTCATAATATGCACTAATTTACAAATTTGAGCCAAAAGGAATTTAACCTTCATATTGACATTCCTTTCCATAGAATATATTATTACCAATTGAAAGAATGCCACTTGGAAGGAACTACTATTGATCAACTACCAATTGAAGCAATTTGTTCCATACCTTTGCCTTGAGCATTCCTAATCTTTCTTTTAGGTGAAGATTAACCTTTAAAGGTTGTGATTTTACCAATTGAAAGAGCACAATCTCTACTTATGAATTTCCATGAAATATCTTAAAAGAGATTGTATTAGTAACACAAGCAATAGTTTCCTATTTAGCAACCTCTAGTATATGAATGACAAGAAGGTTACTAAAACAAGGAAACCTCATGATATGAACTAAATTACCCTTACAAGCATCATGCATAACATCAATTGTAAAAAAGATGAAAGTAGCATGATTATTTAATTAAGTTTACATGGCAAGTTTAATTCATAGCATGGTGAGTGATTAATGTAGAAGACTCAAAACCAATTTAAACAAGAATGAATACATCACATAGTATTGGTTTGATCTTCTTTGAATGCTGAATGGCACACTCCATTTGGGAAACACATTCTCATGTTGTGAGACTACATAAACACTTGGATAGAAACATTAGTCTCACAACTCTAGTCATATAGAGAATTCCCTTTTGGTAAGTGCTTTAAGAATTTGAATTTCTTACTTAGCACTCTATTCATTTAAGAACATGGGATAATACTCGTTATGTCTAGGTCATGGCAATAATACGATAATAAATTGGAAATATGCCACAAGATACATACAATCAATTTAAATCATGTAGATTGTCACAATATAAAAATATGAACTTGCAATCTACCATATAATTAGATCCTTTCCAAAGCAAGGTAAAATCTTTTAAGTTCATTCTTAAGTGCTTCATTTTTCCTATGTGGCTACAAAAGACACAAAGGAATATACCAATTAAAAGCAATGTGCACTTAAGAATTAATTGTTACCATCCTTTGGATATCACTTGGTTGTAGGCCTTTTGCTTGATTCCCACAAAGGTTAATCATTATTCCCTACAACACAAGTTCTTGCTAGAGATGAATATGAAGTTAGTGATATAACAACTCAATTCATCTTTGGGTCAATCTTAAAGGATAGACAATGTAAGATTGATAGCTTGAGATAAGAATTGAGTTAAACCGCTCAAGCACCCCAAAGCTTCATATCATCTCTGGGTACCTACAAAACTTATTAAGTACATTTGGGTACCCATTTTTGGATGGGTCCATCAAGGTTAGCTAATAAGTACTTAGGCACCCAAATGGCCTTGGTCCTAGAATGTGGTGAACTCATCACCTTTCTAGCACAAGAGTCAAATTTGGGTCTCCTAAGCATATTTGAATGTATTGCCAAGTTAGGCTTAGGAGTTTTACCATTTGGACAAACCTTGAATAGATGACCCTTTTTACGGCAATTGTAACAAATGCAGTGCTCGTCCTTGCAATGCATTTGCCCTTTGCTTTCATCCTTTTTGATAGTCATCTTTCTTGATAGTGCAAGGTCTTGGTTCTTCATGTGGGGCATGAATCAATTTCATGACCCTTCTTGCATCCATAGCACCTTCTATCGCTTCTCTTTGATCTTTCTTTGTTGAAGCACATAGGTACATTGTTAGAGCAAATAGTATGAGCATTAATTTTATTACCATGAATTTTGCTCATGCCCTTCTTGGAAAGCTTGGTATTCTTTTGAAGGGGTTTTGTGCATGCTACGGTTGTCCCCTTCTCAAGCTTTTTCACCATATTATCACGGTTATCTTGAGAAGGTTGAGCATGACACTTTCCCTTCAAAAGAGTTAAGCTCCTTCTTAGCCTCCCAACTTCTTCTTTGAGCTCTTTATTTTCTTGTGTGATAGAAATATCACTAATTCCTGAAATTTTTAGCTCAATGGAAGATTGGCTTTCTTGAGAGCAACATTTGTTAGCACATGATAATATAGTTTCTACTTGAGTACATGTGCATATGTGAGGTTGGTATGATTTCAAAATAGTTAACACAACCTCATGAGCCATTTCTAACATGATATGTGAATCCATAAATTTATTATGAGAGCACACAAGCATATCATGTTTTTCTTGCAAAGCTAGATTTTCAATATTTAGCTTTTCTATTGTGTTCTTGAGCATAGCATTTTTATTTTCTAATTGAGCAATATATGATGAATGATTAATAGCTTTAATTTGCTCAATTGAAATGTGTTCATACCTTTGGACCAAATCATCATGAGAGCACTTTTGCTTCTCATGCTCTTTGGTCAACTTCTCCAAGTCTTTGATTTTTTCGATGAGGATATCTTCTTGCTTATGAAGCATTTCCTTCTGTTCTTCTGCTCTTTTCATGAGTTCGAGCAAGCTCATCCGGTTCTTCTTGCTTAGTTGAGCGAAGAATTTTTGAAGATCATGCTCATCTTCACTGTCACTTTCATGTTCATCCTCATCCTCACATTCGCTTTCACTGTCACTCCCATTAGCTACAAAGCACATATGAGAAGTGGATTTGAAAGACGAACCTTGTGAAGAGGTGGATTCATCGTTTGGTCTCCATCGATCATTTTCCTCTTCTTCAATCTTGTTCTTCACCTCATCTTCCTTCATTTTGAGGAACATCCTTTCGGCGATTCTCATGGCAAGATTTATTGCCCTAGGATCAACATCTTCATCAAAAGATAAAGTCGAGGCAACCTCAACTTTTTCAAGCTTAGAAGCACTTTCGTTTCTTAGTCCCCCCGACATGATCTTTTCCTCATGCGGTTAAGCGTTAGAACGAGGATTAGCCTCTGATACCAATTGAAAGTTGCCTAGAGGGGGGTGAATAGGCAAGTTAAAACTTTTTCAACAAAAACTAGAAACAAACTGGGTAAAACCGGCTCAGCCGGTGTCAAAACCGGTTCAACCGGTTTGAACGAGCTCAACTAAAGAATAAGATATAAAACTGAATTGATCTCGAAATTCACCTAGTTAACTTTGGAAATGAGATGTTCTAGATAATCCACAGGGTTCAAAGTAGTAGATCTGAGAAGGACACTTCTCAAAATCTACACACCAAAAAGATATGAACAAATCTTCCACGGAAGGGTGAGGGAATGAAGAACACAAAAAAAACACAATGAGCGAGAACACAAGAGACACAAGATTTATTCCGAGGTTCGGTCACACCACCAAGGTGCCCTACTTCCTCATTGAGGCGCCCACAAAGAGCCGGGTCTCTTTCAACCCTAATCCTCCCTTTGCCGACCACAAAGGTCAAGCTCACACACTAATCTTTGCTCAAACGAGCGGGTAATACAAACTTTCTTGTGGTCTTCCACAAGATTTAGAGACTCACAAGAGACACCTAGTCATCTAAGAGTTAGAAGCTCCAAGAGTAATGAATCCACAAAGAACTCGATGTAGTACCAAAGCTCGAATGAAGAAGAGCAAGAGAGATTTGGAGATGAAGCACAAAAACCGTAGCTCTCAAACTCACTCAAAGATTTCTCTTCAAAGATTTGAAATGGGAGAGGCAAGAGATGTGTGAGAGAGAGGGAGGTGTTTCTTGGGTTAGAAATGGAGTTTGGGTCATGCTCTTGTGTGTGGGGAGAGAGGTAGGAGTGAGTATATATAGGTGGAGCTCAAAACTAGCTGTTGGGCAGATTTTTCTGCCTGAGACCGGTTGAACCGCCCCCTAGGGCGGTTGAACCGCCCCTGGCAGGCCTAGCAGCCTGTCCGCCAGTCTGACTGGTAGACTGACGCGCAGACTGACCTGCAGACTGGTCAAGTTGACCAACACCGGTTGAACCGCCCCTGACAGCTCCTGGCGACCTGTTTGCCAGTCTGACTAGCAGACTGCAGATCAGAGGTCAGAGGGGTCAGAGACCAGCTGAACTGCCCCTCAGGACCAGTTCAACCGGTCTTGACCAGTGAGTTTAGGAGAGAAAACCCCAGCTTAACTGCCTGGAGGCAAGTTCAGCTGGTGTATGGTCAAAGAGGTTCACAGCTGAAGTTGAGTTCAGCTGAAGTTGAGAAAGCTCAACTCAGCTGAAGTTCAGCTCAGCTGCAGCTGAAGAAGCTCAGCTGCAGTTGAAGAAGTTCAGCTGCTTTTCAACAAGAACACTCTAGGTTTCTCAAACCTAACCAAGGTCAACCAAAGAATTTTAAAGAGATTTTTGCTTTTTAAAAAAAATAGCTTTTGAATATAGAGGCTTGAGCTTTGGCAAACACCAACCTTCTTTTTGGATCCCCCTTTATAGTACGACGATTCCTATACTCAAATTAAATAAAATTAATTAAGTAAACTCCTTGAGTCATTGGTGTCTCATGTGTGATTTCTCCATGGTGTTGCTTCATAAGGATCACAAACATCTTTGTCTCACCTTTTGAAGCAAACACAAATCAAACCATGTGACTTGTACCATATCACCATATATGAGTTCAAATCATGGTTTCAAGTCACCTTACTGATGCACCAACATGTTATAACTCTTCATAGCTGATTAGTTCATCGACTTAGTGCAAGTACTCTCTTCTTCACCTTAGCCATGGTACCTCGGTCTACAAGCTGTCGCTTGGCCTTCACCTTCGCTTAGTTCCTCGAAGCCCTTTCCTTGCTATCTTCACCCTATCAAGCCATTCTTGAGTCACATCCTATTGAGCATCCATTGAGAGAATCATTTCTTCAATATTGTGAACCTTGCTTGAATGTCTTCTAGATATAACTGTTAAGATTAATCAAGCTTTAGTTTGATTCTCATAGAAGCATATATGGACTGATAGTAATATGGTCAAGCCAATTCACGATTCCTCATGTCTTATTCACTTTAGCTTGACCAATCCTCTTAATCACTTCAACCTCTATTCTGATCATATGTATGCAGTGATTTCTTAGGTCTTGCCCATATATTCAAACCAATATAGAGAGACCATATTATATCCATTTGCATTGTCTCACTGGATTTAACCTTGTGTTGAACCTTTGTTCACTGATCATTATACACTATTCAAGTGTGTTCATCATACTGAATTTCCTGTTCAACACTTAGCAAACTTGTTAGACCTTTAAATGTGTTGTTATCCAAATCACCAAACTCACAAAAGGGATGAATGCACTTTCACAAACGAAGTACACTCAAGATCGTCTCAAGCGATTTGGGATGAAGGACGCCAAGCCCGCGAAGACACCAATGGGAACCGACGGACATGTCGACCTCAACAAAGGAGGTAAGTCCGTTGATCAAAAGGCATACTAGTCTATGATAGGGTCATTACTTTATTTATGTGCTAGTAGACCGGATATTATGCTTAGCGTATGCATGTGTGCTAGATTTCAATCCGACCCAAGGGAATATCACCTTGTAGCCATTAAGCGGATTCTTAGATATTTAGTTGCTACGCCTTGCTTTGGGATCTGGTACCCAAAGGGGTCTACCTTTGACTTAATTGGATATTTAGACTCCGATTATGTTGGATGCAAGGTTGATAGGAAGAGTACATCAGGGACGTGCCAATTCCTAGGAAGGTCCCTGGTGTCTTGGAGTTCAAAGAAACAAACCTCCATTGCCCTATCCACCGCTGAGGCCGATTATGTTGGCGCAGGACAGTGTTGCGTGCAACTACTTTGGATGAGGCAAACCCTCCGGGACTTTGGCTACAGTCTGAGCAAAGTCCCACTCCTATGTGACAATGAGAGTGCAATCCGCATGGCGGATAATCCTGTTGAACACACCCGCACTAAGCACAGAGACATCCGGCATCACTTTCTGAGAGACCACCAGCAAAAGGGAGATATCGAGGTGTTCCATATTAGCACCGAGAACTAGCTAGCCGATATCTTTACCAAGCCATTAGATGAGAAAACCTTTTGCAGGCTGCGTAGTGAGCTAAATGTCTTAGATTCACGTAACTTGGATTTATCTATAGCATACATGTGTTTTATGCCTTTGATAATGTTACTTATACAATTATGCAATTTGTTGCTTATTTATGGTGCTCAAGTTGTGCAAGGGATCCCCGGACCTCACAAGTCCATGTGTGAATGATGCACATATTTAGGGGGAGAAGTGCTACAACTTGACCCTTTGAGACTAATCCTTGTGTTTGAGTTACTTGATATAGTCTCAAAGGTGCATTGAAAGGGAAAGGTGAACTTGGACCATGCAAAGACTTCCACTGCACTCCGGTATTAGTGTACTCACCTCCAAGTTCATTCTTATGCTCTTATTGCCTTTTGCTCTTAATTGACAATTTTTGGTGAGGCAATGGGGTTAAAGGGCCAAAAATAATCCTGTTTTGGTGCTTAATGCCAAAGGGGGAGAAATTAAGGCCAAAGCAAATGGATCAGCTACCACTTGAGAATTTTGAAAATAGTAGAGTTAGAATTTTTTATTTGTCCCAAATACTCTTATTGCAAAATTTGGTCTCTTGTGGGGGAGAATTTATGATTATGGGAAAAAGGGGAGTTTTTGGCTCTTGATAAATTTTTCCATTGGAATATCTCTCTTTGTACCCAAACAAGTGAGTTTGAGTTAGAGATAGGAAAATGAATTTGATTTGCAAAAACAAACCAAGTGGTGGCAAAGAATGATCCAAATATGCCAAATTAGAGTCAAAAACAATTTGGTCCTTATTTGCATCGATGTTGCACTTATTTGTGTTGCTTTTTGATGTGTTGGCATAAATCACCAAAAAGGGGGAGATTGAAAGGGAAATGTGCCTTTGGGCCATTTCTATAATGTTTTGGTGATTAAGTGTCCAACACATATTAAGTGAGTTGATTATGTGCCAAACAAGCAAGAAGTGCAAATCATGTAACAAGGTATGTTTCTAGACTTAGTACATTGTTTTTGAGTACTAACATATATTGTCTAAGTGCTAAAAATAGAGAAAAGAAGAGAAGAAAAGAAATGCAAAAGACTTGGCTTGGTACAGCCAAAGTCTAGCTTGGCTTGGCACACCGGACTGTCCGGTGGTGCACCGGACAGTGTCCGGTGCGCCAGGCCAGCCTCCGGTGAACAGGCCACTCTCGGGAAAAATTGGCGGCGTACGGCTATAATTCACCGGACTGTCTAGTGAGCCAACGGCCGCCAGCACAACGGTCGGTCGCGCAATCCGCGGGCGACGCGTGGCTCGCGCCAACGGTTGGCAGGGGGCACCGGACTGTCACGAATCTACAACGGTCGTCTGTGAAAGATCTCTTGTGGGTTTTGGTGTTTAGATGACAACCCAATTAAAGGACTAAAAAGTGTGCTAAGTGTTGAACAGGTGCTGAATGCAAAGCTAACAGGGTTCAACACAAGTTAACAGGTGTGATGGTCCAAAGACGGAATTATCTCTAGATAATGGACATTGCTTAAGTGAGACTTGATGTGCATAACTTGGAGACAACCAATCAAGCCAAGGATGGAAGCAAGAAGAGCTTCGAGGTACCGAGTGCATGGGAGAAAGTCAAGGAGACCAGGAACCCAAGGCCAGGGGTGAAGAAGAAGACTTGCGGAATCAAGGTTGATCGAGTTAAGAAGAGTTATGGTACATCAAGGAACACTACATAAGGACATGACTTACAACCAATGAGGTAACATCTACAATTATGTGGTGTAAGTCATAAGGCTCAAGACCAAGCTCAAAAAGTGAACAAGGTCACTGGAAGGAGAACCAATGTCAAAATCAGAACTGGAAGCATCCCAAAAGAGCTGAGTGCACCTTGACCATTTAGTTTGGGTTGTTCCTATGTTTGGAGATATTCTATGTGATCTTTGCAGGATGTTGGAGCTCAGAAATATCAATCTAGATCAAGTCAAGCTGACTTGATGATTTATGAGTCCAACATCAATCTCAATCATGCAAAATGCTAAAGAAGTAAAAATTAAAGAGAAGGTATGTTTCTAGACTTAGTACATTGGTTTTTATGTACTAATATATTTGTCTAAGTGTTAGAAACAGAGAAAAGAAGAAAAGAAAAGAGATACAAAAAGGCTTGACTGTGAACAGCCAAGACTCAGCTCAGTGTGGCACACCGGACTGTCCGATGGTGCACCGGACAGTGTCCGGTACACCAGACTGAACTCCGGTGAACAGGCCGCTCTCGGGAGAAGTTTGGCGGCGTACGGCTATAATTCATCGGACTGTCCGGTGGTGCACCGGACTGTCCGGTGAGCCAACGGTCGACTGCGCCAACGGTCGGCAGCGCGATCAGTGGGCGACGCGTGGCCTGAGCCAACGGATAGTTGGTGCACCGGACAGCGTCCGGTGAGCCAAGACGACCATTGCTCCAACGGTCAATAACATAAGTGCAGCCAACAAATTGTATACATCACTCGGATCAATTCTTTCTCTCCCTCTCGTGTATATCTCTCTAGTTTGTGTAGAGGCAAAGCTAGAAGCCTTGAGAGAGTGGAGAAGTGCTGCTAAGATGTAGAGCAAGGTCTTGAGCATATCATTACTCTGCCAGAGTGCTGTCAAGAAGATTGTAAGCAGCCGCGGCTTTGTTGTAACCAAACTCAACATAGTGGAAGGCTCTATCTGTCATACTGATAGATCTGAGCAAATGGAGGAAGGATTTGAAATTGAATCCAAGCCCAGGTGTGGCTAACTCCAACACGGACTAGGCAAGCATTTCAGGCTTGGCCGAACCTCGGGATAAATCCCTGCGTCTGTGTGCTTCGCTCTGTATTGTGTGCTGACTCTCTATCTTACTCACTTTTATATCTGCACTTCAACACTTATCTGTGGTACAAGTTATATTTGAAGTGCAGGGCATTTTGAGACAGGATCTTCTATTCCGCTGCAACCTACTCAAAGGGTCTTTCATTCCACTGCGATCTGGTCTTCGAGTAGAGTAAGAACTAAAGTTTTAAAGTGATAATTTTTATTCGCCTATTCACCCCCCTCTAGGCGACATCCAGATCCTGTTCCCGGGCAAAGGGAACTTTCAATTGGTATCAGAGCTAGGCCTCTCCAGTGTGGGCTTAGCCATCCGTAGATGACAATGTCGTCACAAGAGGTAACTGTAGAACTTCTTTTAGATGATGGTTCTAATTATAAATCCTGGTCTGTCTCTATTTATAATGCTTTCATGCATATTGATCCTGATTTGAGACAAATCTTTAGTAGAAGTATTTTTCCCTCCAATTTTAGTCAAAATCCTTCTAATGATGAACTAAGATGTCTATCTCTCAATCACCATGCTTGCAACATCTTAGTTGACTCACTTTCTAGAGGTGCCTATTTTGCCATCATGTGTAGTGATAGTGACTTATTTGTTGATGCTCATGATATATGGACTAAAATTAAATTGAAATTTTTTAAGTCCATATGCACTGCTTCTGCTCCCTCTATTGCTGGTAGTACTAACCTTTCAAAGGGAGAAGAAAATCGATGGCAACCAAACGATGAATCCACCTCACCGACAGGTTTGTCTTCCACTAGTTATACATGTCTTGTTGCTAACAATGAGAGTGGAGCTGAAAGCGATGATAAGGAGGAATATGAGGATGAGGAGTCTACATCATCACAAGGTACATTTTCCTGTTTTGCTTCCACTGATAATAATGACAGGGAAAATGAGATCAACAATGTGAAAGAAGAGGAGATTCGCCGGTTCTACACCCATCTCAACCAAGAAGATAAAGCGCTCTTGGTTAAGCTATTGAGAAGGAACAAGGAACAAGGCGAGACGCTTCTCAGGCTAGAGGAGACTCTAATCAAAACCAACGACAGCCTGAAGAAGATGACCAAAGAACATGAGGAGCTAAAGTGCTCTCATGATGATTTGGTCCAACGGTATGATTTAGTTTTAATTGAGCAAAGAAATAATGATAATGATTTATCTTGTGTTGCTCAACTTAAAATGGAAAATGCCATGCTTGAAAGGCAAGTAGAGTTGCTTAATTTAGAAAAGCTTGCTTTAGGTGAAAAGTATGATATGTTGTCATATTCTCAAAATAAATTAGTTGATGACCATATCATGCTCGATATTTCTCATGAGGTAGTAATTACTAGTTTAAACTCATGCGAACCTCATTCTTGCACACGTGCACATTTAGATAATATATCACCATGTGCTAACCCCTATTGCTCAAAAGAAAGCCAACTTTTGAATAAGCATCAAGCTGTAGGGTCAAAAAGAAAATTGCTTAGGAACAAGAAACAAAGACAATTGAGAAGAAGACGCCATGCTCGACTTCCTCAAGTTATTTACAAACATGTGGTGAATAAGCTTGAGGAAGAAGGAACCGAAGCAAGGGTCAAACTCCACGAGAAAGAAGTTCCTAAAGCAATAAGTGGAGCAATCAACATGAACAAAGGAAAAGGTAAAGATTCAATTAGTCATGTTGTTTGCACTGATCATCTCTCTATGTTTTCCAAGAGCAAAAAGAGAAGAGGAAAAAGGAGATGCTTTAAGTGCAATGAGTTATGACACCTCATCGCGTCGTGTCCATACAATGACAAGAATAAAGGGATGAGAAGATGCTTCGGATGCAATGACATGGATCATATGATCACTTCATGTCCACTCATGAAAAATCAAGCATGTGCACTCTCCGGAATGACCCCCACCAAGAAAGAAGACAAACAACAAGCGTCATGTCGAGTTAAGCGATGTTTCTGCTACATGTGTGGTGAGCATGGTCATCTATCCAAGGTATGTAAAAAGGGTAAGGTTTCTAAGCAAGTAAATTTATCTCAATCTTATTCGCTTAGGAGACCCAAACCATACACTTGTGCTAGATCAGTAATGAGATCATATAGATCTAGCACAATTGCTATTTGGGTACCAAAGGCTCTTTTGGATGATCGTTATGGACCCATCCCGAGATGGATACCAAACTGTGCCAACAATACCATGCAGGTGCCTCGAGATGGACTGGAGACCATAGGAGAGCTTAAGATGGTTAATTCAAACTCTATGCTTAAGCTATTAATTTCTATTGTCTATTTATTGACCCAGGGTTGAATTATTGTGCAATCCTAATCCCATGTTCATCTCAAGTTAAATAACTTGTAGAGGTCTTTAATTATTATTGGTGAATCAAGGAAAGGACCTTGATGAGAATATGCAACTTGCTCTCCAAAGGACGGTACCCGTGTATCTTAAGTACATTATTGCAAATCAGTATTACTCTTAAGTTTGATTGTTGTGCTATCTGTCCTTGGAGTAGCTATGCTTTTGAGATTGCCTGTGTTGAATACCTTTCAATCAATGGTTCATGATTTCCAAAATAATAATAATGCTTGCTTAATCATGATTGTGCGTTCTAGATGTTATATCTTTTGAATCATTCGATGGGTAGCTTTTTATTTGATATATTCACCATGATTAACTCTTTGTGTGTTCATGGATAAACCTATATCTTTTTGTAAGTCATGCTATATGGTGTTTAATGATTAACCTATGTGTGCAAGCATGACATCTTGTTTAGTCCATGTTCACATAATTACCCTATTTTGATACTGTGTGTATACCAAATCCATGTTGTGCCTATAATGCACCTTCTTGAGCTATGAGGTGCATGAGCAAAAGGAGCCCTAAATTGGTGACAACAAATGCTCTCATGGCACTTCAGGAAAAGCAAAGGTATGGAGAATAGAACTATGCAATTTCATTGAAAATCTTGAAGTTTTGTTGATTGTGATCATAGCTATGTTCTTGCCTTTCATTGGTAGTATCTTGGCTTAGGTGCCTTATGCCTTAAAATGAAGTACTGCTTAATCTTGGTGTGCTTAGACATTGTGCTTTATATGCATGATCTTGTCATCTTTCAATTTGTGTATGTGTTGCAATGATCATCATGCGAGAAGCGTGCCTAGGCTGTTTTTAAATGTTATGTATCTTGAGGCATGCATTATTTCCACTAGTCAAGTTGTATTATGATATCTATTCAATTGGTATCCTTGTGTGATACAATTGATATATTATGCCTAGACCAAGGTATGTTGTGATCCCCTCTAGTTCTGAGGATGCTAGAATGTGCCAAGTGCAAGTCATTCAAATACTTGATGCACAATTTTAGGGGGAGCACACATAACTTGTGTCTTTTGAGACTAATTGTTCCTTGAGTGATCTTGTATAGTCTCAAGGCGAAAAAGGGAAGATGAGCAATGTTGGGGGCCTTCGTCCTCCGAAGGTCCTCAAAAACATGATTTGACAATGTTTTCCAAGTGGATTATATGAACAGGTATTTTCGGATTCAGAATTATGGATATGGAGCACGACCAGGACGAAGCCTGAACCAGACGAAGGTCGAGGGCAGCCGAAGCTGTGCGCAGGGAAGCTTCGGCGCGATGGCATACGGGAGAACCAACTTAAAGATGAAAAGACTTCGGGGGCCTCGACAGATTTCCATAAACTGTTAACAAATGTAATGGACATGAATGTAATTTTACGTGGGCTGCGTCCCGCGTCTATAAATAGATGAACAGTACTCCCGTACTGTTCACGCTGACTTGGCATTCTGCTTTTGCGTCACGCTTGTACTTTATACCTTCTTTCAGGACCGAAGGTACATTTGTAATTTGAAATCATTTCTATTTTTCCATGTTAATAAAATAGAAATGATTTTATGTTGTTTATATTATATTTCGTGCTTTACATGAGTCCTTCGTCATTACTCGTTGTAGTTACGAAGGTATGTCCCTTATGACCTTCGTCCGAAACTCATTATTTCCCAAAGGGGCATAATGTTTCGAAGGACGAAGGACTTTAACATTTAACACTTTTTATGTTGCCTTGTTCTTAACTCTTAGCATTTGAGAACAAGTCCCCAACATTGGCGCCCACCTCCGGTGAACTCACTTCCACTTCGAGCTTTTGTGAACACCTTCGGAAGCTATAGACCTTCGCTATGGCGCCGAAGAAAGCTTCAGCAATTGGGGCTTCAGCACTGCAACCGCTGGACCACAACCAGGAGACCGTCTCTCTTCGGGAGGCCCGAAGCCAGAAAAGAAAGGCTGTCAGCCCCACACTTCAGGAAGAAGAGTTAGACCAAGAAATCAGGGATATGGAGATGCTACACCAACAAGTACAAAGGAAGAAGGAGAAGATGGCCCGCCTAGCTGAGTTGCAAAGGCAGATAGACGAAGCCTCTGAGGAAGTCCGCCATCTTACTCACGATGAGCAGAATAGAAGGCCTCATCAGAAAGACCTTCATCAAGAGAGCTTCGTCAACGAAGATGACTGGTATGATAATTTCCATCAGGGAAATTTTGTTTTTGATGATGCTTCTCCTCTGTCTGCTGAGCTGCAGGCTACACCTTGGCCTCCATCCTATAAGCCACCTCAGCTTCCCATGTTTGACGGCCACTCCGATCCGAAGCAGTTCTTGATGAGCTACGAAGCAACAGTGTCTTCGTACGGGGGCAATGCTGCAGTCATGGCGAAGTCTTTCGTTATGGCCGTCAGGAATGTTGCTCAGACCTGGTATTCTTCCCTTCGGCCAGGAACAATCACTTCATGGCAGAAGCTGAAGGACATGTTACTGACCAGCTTTCAAGGATTTCAGACAAAGCCGGTCACAGCTCAAGCCTTGTTCCAGTGTGTTCAGGATCACGAAGAGTACCTTCAGGCGTATGTCCGAAGGTTCTTACGATTGAGGGCGCAGGCACCAACGGTGCCCAATGAAATCGTTATCGAAGCCATGATCAAGGGGCTCCGTCCTGGACCTGCAGCTCAATACTTTGCTCGGAAGCCTCCTCAGACACTGGAGAAATTGCTCCAAAAGATGGATGAGTACATTCGTGCTGACAATGATTTTCGCCAAAGAAGGGAGGAGGCCTTCAGATTTTCTGAAATGACCAGGGGCTTCGGAGGAAGATACTACCCGAGGCACGTTCGTTCCATCCACAACACTCAGAATGATGATAAGGGGAGTCAGCAAAACAGGCCGCAAAGCTCCTCACAGGCTTCGGGGCAACAACAAACCTCCTTCCGGCCTCCAGCTCCAAGGGGCAGAGGCGCCAGGGGCTTCGGCGGAAGATTCGGAGATCAGCCGAGGAGACTGTTTTGCTTGTTCTGTGGAGAAGGCAAGGGCCATACCACTAGGACGTGCCATGTTACAATCCAGAAACAAAAGGAAATAGCCGAAGCTGCATCTCAACAAGCTCAGCCGAAGCAGGTTATGCATACTGCTTCGTATCATCCGCCTTATATCCCACAATACATAGACAACCACCCTGCAGCTTCTGTAGCTTCGGCAAGTCAACCTCAAGCTTCCTGGCAACAGCTTCCGCCCCCACCTCCATTGCAGCAAGGCCAACAGCCAGAAGGGAGTCAATACACTCCACATCAGAGGGACTTCAGAGAGCAGTCCGAAGCTCGCACAGTTAACAACACTGTGCCAGAGTCGAAGCACATATATTGACACATATCCTACCTTTGATAGCACTCTTTCCTATTCAGTTTTATTTTCTGTGAAGCAAAAAACATTGGTAGTTTTTCATGTAATAATTTCGTTGTTTTCCGCGAGGAAGATCTATTTGTTCCACAAGCTTAAGTTGCTGAAGCTTAAAATTTCTTCCGTTACCAAGGAGGACCTTCGAATTAAAAATCCTTCGGAGTAACAGAAAGTCGTTCTAAGGAACGCAGCGTAAGTTTGCGAAGTCACAAAAAGTCGTTCCAAAGGGAGCGCAGTGTAAGTTTTCTGCTCAGAAGTCGTTCCTAAAGGAATGCAGAGCCTACAGCGAAAAGTCAACGCTGATACCGCCTAAGTAAAAGGCGAAGAAGCTCCTAAGGGAGGCTTACAGCGAAAAGTCAACGCTGATACCGCCTAAGTAAAGGGCGAAGAAGCTCCTAAGGGAGGCTTACAGCGAAAAGTCAACGCTGAGATCGTCTAAGTAAAAGACGAAGAAGCTCCAAAGACGTTCCTAAGGGAATGCAGAGCTTACGAATATATTTTATGAGTATCTTCGGAACAAATGTCACATGCATAGCATAACATCATCACATCATTTTGCACAACATAAGCATCATACATCATATTGCATTTGGCAAAAGAAAGTGACACTCTCAACCTTCGAAAGGATGCTCTGAGAAAGTGATATCGAAATTGTATAGCTTCGGATTACAGCTTCGGAGAATATTTTTATGAAACATGGGTGAGCTTTTTCAGATCAATATTGAGATTGCATAACCTCGGAGTATAGCTTCGGATAATGATTTCACGAAGCATGGATGTCATTTATCAGAATAATTTTAACAAAGAATGTCTTCTTCACGAAGCATGAAAAGAAGGGAAGGTGTTTTTTCGCCGAAGGCTCAAAAAGGTATGTATATAGAGTTTCATGCATCGTGAAGAATTGAATAATGAAAAGAAACTTGTATATTACATCCAAATGTACAAAATATTACACAGATCACAATTTAAATGTTTTTCTAATAGCATCTAGTCCTCTCTTAATACTGCTTCGGCGACTTCATTTAAAAGTTGGTCAACAACTTTGTCCATGATAGCTTCGGCCGTTTGTTTGATTTCTTCATCTCCTTTTGTGTGGAGGTCGGCAGTCAACCCAGCAGCTTCTGAGGGAAGAGAACAGTTCTTCATCACTATTACAAACTAAGTGCAGAGTTTGAAACAAAAATTACAACACAATAAGAATAACTAATTAATACCTAATTGCCTTTCGGGCTCCGTACTTTTTTCAGTAGTTTCCGCCACTTTTCTAGCATCATGGATGCCTTTTTCACTCCTTTGGATAATCTCTTGTGCCATTCCTCGGCCGCCGTCGTTCCAGATATCCGTAAAAAATTTGCCGCCAACCACGCTTGCTTCGGCCGAGGGGTCCTTAATGTCTTCGGAAAATAAGGCAGCTTCGGACTGAGCAAGAAATTTTACATGATCGCAACCTTTCTTCTCTAAGACAGAGGCAATTCCTCTGGCGCCCGAAAAAGCGCAGATATCGCCACGGCTGCTCAGGATCTCCTCGAAGGCCTCTGCTTCGTGACTAATCCATTCCAGTGGACCTTCGGGATTGCCTCGAGAGAAATTCTCTTCGCTGGAGAAGGCGCCCACGCTGGCAAAGCTGGCTTTAATTTTATTCACACATTCTATAGATTTGACATAACATTTTCCCTGAGATGTACGAAGCTCTTTAACTCTTAACTCCAATTTGTTGACCATATGATCACTGAGTTCTCGTTTTGTTTCCTCAAGAACGCGCTCCTCTCTAGCTCTAGTCAGCTGTTTCTGAAGATCTTTAATTTCGCGCTTGTGGGCTTCGGCCTGGGTTTTTGAAGCAGCTTCATCCTTTTTTACTTTGTCTATCAGCGTAAGAAGAATTTTATCCTTTTCTAGAGCTTCGTTTCTCAATTTGATAACTTCGGAGCGCAAATTGTTGAACGCAATCTCATAACTTTCATCTTCGGCGCTCTTTTGCGCTCTCAGCGCGTTGCTTAGGATCAGGCCCTATACGAAAAAGAATTCATATAAGAAAAAACGAATGTGTCGTGTAAAAAATATAATAATAATACAAGAGGGTTTTCTTTTCAAGCGTTAAATTCCCATACCTTCAGGCTGTTGTACGCAAGACTGTCTGCGAGATCTTCTTTTGTCATGGCGCTTAATCCAGATTCGAGCTTCGGGAAACCAATACTCCTGGCCATTTCTCGGCAGACAGAGAGCTCTTTGTTGTCAGGCAGGCAGTATAAAAAATCATCTTCATTTGTCCCATTGAATATTACTGCCCCCTTTGGATATTTTAGCTCCTTTGCATAATGGTTAGCTTCATGAGTTTCTTCTTCAGATAATTTTTTCCCCGAAGCATGTCGTATGATGTAATCACACATACTGGCAGGCGCTTCGGGGATGGCAGTGTCAGTCTCTTCAATTAAAATTGGTTCTGGTATTTTTATTGCTTCGGCTTCCAAAGTTTGTTCCCTGAAGGGCTCTGAAGGCCCAGCTTCAGCTTCAGCTTGTTGCGTCGGAGCTTCAGAGGAAGCTTCAGCGATTTCAACACTCTTTTTTGGAGTTGTGCTTGAAGACTTAATTGTCTCCAAGACATCTAGTACATTTACCATTCTCTTCCTTTTTGGGGTCACCATTGGACCCTTTTGGATTTTTGTTGCTTCGACATTTACAACAGGACTTAAAATTTCTGATGCTTTTTCCTTAGACAGATTTTTCGCTTCTTCCATTTTTCCTGTCGATGGTGCTTTGGCCACCTCTGCAATTTCTGGCAGCAAGGTTGGCTGTTCAACTTCAGCGGCCGAAGAAGTTTCTCCAGTGAACTCAGGCACCGAAGCGTTGCCAGATTGGGTGCATAATAATACTCTTCACATTCTCTTGAGCTGTTAGATCATTCTTTACATAAAACCATTCAGTCATCCAGGCTCCGGGCCACCTCTTCCGAAAGGTCGGCACAGGGCAGCTTGACCCGGAGCGGGCGCCGAAGCTGTAGCACCCAAAGTTGTTGTGGTATTGCTCTTTTCCCCAGGGCTTCGTCTCGTATAATAACTCATGAATGTTGCAGAAGCTTTTAGCGTCCGGTTCCAAACCTTGGCTTCTTGCAGCCCAGACAAAAATCCCCATTCTTATAATAGCTTCGGGAGTGAGTTGATGAAGGTAGACTTGGAATGTTTTTAGTACCTCAACAAAAAAAATTGCTCAGGGGGAATCGAAGCCCAGCCCTGAGGAAGCTGCGGAAAATCACAACTTCATCCTCTTCGGGGGTGGGAGAAGTCTTTTCCCCGGCATCAGCTCTCACAATAGATATGTCTCGGAAATATCGCCCCCTCATATTATCAATGTGACTCTGCTTGATGGTCGTTTTCCCAAAAACTGTGTGACTTGGTCGCCACGGTCGATCTTCGGCCTCTTCCCCACCACTTTCCACATCATAGCTGTCGCTGTCATCAGTATCTTCGGACAAACCTTCGAGAATCTCCTTCGTGATTTTCTCTGTATTAGTCTCTGCCATCGCTATCAGAAACCCCAGATTCTTTTCCTCCTCGAGACTCAGCTTCGTCTCAGCAGGGATCTTCAGCTTCGTCTCAGCAGGGATCTTCTTGCCTTCAGACATCTTCGGGAACGCTAAAAAATTGTTCCCGAGGCCGAAGCTTCGAAATCAAAAAGACCAGCAAATCTTAACGAACAAGAGCTAAAAATTTTAGTGGGCCGAAGCAAAAGGCAAGTGTGCGTACCAAATGAGTTCGCGATGTGATCTTATTTATACGCCTAGGGCGCTGAAAATTAAAAGGCCCCGCTTGTCAGTGAATGTTGCTATTCTAGCAAAGGGAAGGTGTTTTTTCGGACCTTCGGCTCAAGGCCTTCGTCCATATCGCAATCTGAATTTATTATTTACAAATTAATATTGCGAGGGGCTACTGTTGGGGGCCTTCGTCCTCCGAAGGTCCTCAAAAACATGATTTGACAATGTTTTCCAAGTGGATTATATGAACAGGTATTTTCGGATTCAGAATTATGGATATGGAGCACGACCAGGACGAAGCCTGAACCAGACGAAGGTCGAGGGCAGCCGAAGCTGTGCGCAGGGAAGCTTCGGCGCGATGGCATACGGGAGAACCGACTTAAAGATGAAAAGACTTCGGGGGCCTCGACAGATTTCCATAAACTGTTAACAAATGTAATGGACATGAATGTAATTTTACGTGGGCTGCGTCCCGCGTCTATAAATAGATGAACAGTACTCCCGTACTGTTCACGCTGACTTGGCATTCTGCTTTTGCGTCACGCTTGTACTTTATACCTTCTTTCAGGATCGAAGGTACATTTGTAATTTGAAATCATTTCTATTTTTCCATGTTAATAAAATAGAAATGATTTTATGTTGTTTATATTATATTTCGTGCTTTACATGAGTCCTTCGTCATTACTCGTTGTAGTTACGAAGGTATGTCCCTTATGACCTTCGTCCGAAACTCATTATTTCCCAAAGGGGCATAATGTTTCGAAGGACGAAGGACTTTAACATTTAACACTTTTTATGTTGCCTTGTTCTTAACTCTTAGCATTTGAGAACAAGTCCCCAACAAGCAAGAAATGGAGCAATCAGGACTTGGGTACCTCCATAAGTCAAGAATTTGGCATCTTAAGTTGTGAATAATTGCATCTTTATAGATTGCTCATGCTCTATAATATTTGGTGATACTAGATGCTTATCTTTAAATATCATGGAACTATAACAGAAATGATTTTTCAATTGGTAGCTGTGGTAGTGTGCTTCAATTGATATATTTTGGTAATCCTAGAATAGAAGCTTCATATTGTGCCACGATACTATAACTTGTTCTAAGTTTGGTGTCTTAGCAACAAGAAAAGGTCAGGATAAAGGATCAGGCACAAGTGTGAAGGAGCTTCCTAGAGATTGAACTCTCAAAATGGAAAGTACATCACAACAGGGTAAAGGTACAAAAGGAAGTGTTGACCTTTTGCGTATTTGTATCTTAATTTTCCTCCAATGCTTGTGTTGCATATGTCTACTGTGTAAGGGGGAGTAATGTTAGTGTGTTGTATTTTACCTACTAAATACCCGGTGTCCCTTGAAATCATCCTATGTTCTTGCTTGAATGTGGTTTTGGTGTTTGATGTCAAAGGGGGAGAACTTTGTGCATTAAAGCTTAGGTTTCCTTGAGTTCCTTTGATCTTAAGGAAGGAATGTGTTGTACTGATAATTCTTATCATATGCTTCTTGTTGTATTATATGGTGATAATGCAAAATTAGTGCTTCCGTTGATATGAATCAATTAGTAGCTACTGTGTTTATAGATTCATGTGGTTCTGATGCTTTAAAATTGTTTTAAAGTGGTATCTTAATTGTGAATAGTGGCAGGTTGATATTCCTGTGGTATATTCACTCAACTGATTGGTGTTTAACTCTGATTCTGTGCATATGTTTAATTATCAACAATACATCCCACAGGAGCAAAGGTGTAGTAATGCTTCGAATTAACCTAAGTATGTGCAATGTGGCATATAAGGCCAAAATTAAGATTTTGATGTAAGCACATATTTAGGGGGAGCATTCTACAAACTTAGAATTCAAAATTTGTGTGTTAAATCTTACTCTTATGAAAGCTTTAATTGTGTTGCCATCAATCACCAAAAAGGGGGAGATTGAAAGCTCTCTTGTGGGTTTTGGTGTTTAGATGACAACCCAATTAAAGGACTAACAAGTGTGCTAAGTGTTGAACACGTGCTGAATGCAAAGCTAACAGGGTTCAACACAAGTTAACAGGTGTGCGGTCCAAAGACGGAATTATCTCTAGATAATGGACATCACAAGAAAGATGGACATTGCTTAAGTGAGACTTGATGTGCATAACTTGGAGACAACCAATCAAGCCAAGGATGGAAGCAAGAAGAGCTTCGAGGTACTGAGTGCATGGGAGAAAGTCAAGGAGACCAGGAACCCAAGGCCAGGGGTGAAGAAGAAGACTTGCGGAATCAAGGTTGATCGAGTTAAGAAGAGTTATGGTACATCAAGGAACACTACATAAGGACATGACTTACAACCAATGAGGTAACATCTACAATTATGTGGTGTAAGTCATAAGGCTCAAGACCAAGCTCAAAAAGTGAATAAGGTCACTGGAAGGAGAACCAATGTCAAAATCAGAACTGGAAGCATCCCAAAAGAGCTGAGTGCACCTTGACCATTTAGTTTGGGTTGTTCCTATGTTTGGAGATATTCTATGTGATCTTTGCAGAATGTTGGAGCTCAGAAATATCAATCTAGATCAAGTCAAGCTGACTTGATGATTTATGAGTCCAACATCAATCTCAATCATGCCAAATGCTAAAGAAGTAAAAATCAAAGAGAAGGTATGTTTCTAGACTTAGTACATTGGTTTTTGTGTACTAATATATTTGTCTAAGTGTTAGAAACAGAGAAAAGAAGAAAAGAGATACAAAAAGGCTTGGCTGTGAACAGCCAAGACTCAGCTCAGTCTGGCACACCGGACTGTCCGATGGTGCACCGGACAGTGTCCGGTGCGCCAGACTCAACTCCGGTGAACAGGCCGCTCTCGGGAGAAGTTTGGCGGCGTACGGCTATAATTCACCGGACTGTCCGGTGGTGCACCGGACTGTCCGGTGGTGCACCGGACTGTCCGGTGAGCCAACGGTCGACTGCGCCAACGGTCGGCAGCGCGATCAGCGGGCGACGCGTGGCCTGAGCCAACGGATAGTTGGTGCACCGGACTGTTCGGTGTGCACCAGACAGCGTCCGGTGAGCCAAGACGACCATTGCTCCAACGGTGAGCTGAGCCCGATTTGGAAGGAGATCGCGCACCGGACAAGCTACAGGACCTGTCCGGTGGTGCACCGGACTGTCCGGTGCGCCACCCGACAGAAAACATATATTGCCTTTCAAAAGGATCTCCAACGGCTCCTAGGCCCCTTGGGTCTATAAAAGGGACCCCTAGGCGCCTCCAACAATAACACAAGTGCAGCCAACAAATTGTATACATCACTCGAATCGATTCTTTCTCTCCCTCTCGTGTATATCTCTCTAGTTTGTGTAGAGGCAAAGCTATAAGCCTTGAGAGAGTGGAGAAGTGCTACTAAGAGCTAGAGCAAGGTCTTGAGCATATCGTTACTCTGCCGGAGTGCTGTCAAGAAGATTGTAAGCAGCCGTGGCTTTGTTGTAACCAAACTCAACATAGTGGAAGGCTCTATCTGTCATACTGACAGATCTGAGCAAACGGAGGAAGGAGTTGAAATAGACTCCAAGCTCAGGTGTGGCTAACTCCAATGAGGACTAGGCAAGCATTTCAGGCTTGGCCAAACCTCAGGATAAATCCCTGCGTCTGTGTGCTTCGCTCTGTATTGTGTGCTGACTCTCTGTCTTACTCACTTTTTATATCCGCACTTCAACAATTATCTGTGGTACAAGTTATGTTTGAAGTGCAGGGCATTTTGAGACATGATCTTCTATTCCGCTGCAACCTACTCGAAGGGTCTTTCATTCCACTGCGATTTGGTCTTCGTGTAGAGTAAAAACTAAAGTTTTAAAGTGATAATTTTTATTCGCCTATTCACCCCCCCTCTAGGCGACATCCAGATCCTGTTCCCGGGCAAAGGGAACTTTCAGTCTGCGCCAGAATAGGAAAGAGATCGGCACCGGACCGTCTACAGTGACTGTCCGGTGGAGCACCGGACTGTCCGGTGCGCCATCCGACAGAAGGCAACTTTAGCCTTCCTTGTTGGTCTCCAATGGCTCCTAGCTGCCTTGGGGCTATAAAAGGGACCCCTAGGCGCATGGAGGAGTTACCCAAGCTTACAAGAAACATTCTAAGACTCCAAGACTCCAACTTCACGCATTTGATTCTTTGAGATAGTGACTTGAGCTCCATTTGAGTTGAGAACTCCGTGCGTTGTGTTTTGAGCTCAAGTTGTGACTTGTGTGCGTGATTGTGTTGTGATTTGAGTCTTGTGTGTGTTGCTCTCCCCTCCCTTACTTCTGTGCTTCTTTTGTGATCATCATTGTAAGGGCAAGAGGCTCCAAGTTGTGGAGATTCCTCGCAAACGGGGGAAAAGACTAAGGAAGAAAGTCGTGGTATTCAAGTTGATCATTGGATCACTTGAAAGGGGTTGAGTGCAACCCTCGTCCATTGGGACGCCACAACGTGGAAGTAGGAAAGTTTCACTTGGCCGAACCATGGGATAAAAATCGCGTGTCTCTTGTGTTACTCCTCTCTGTGATTAATTGTGTTCGCAAGAGATCGCTTCAAGCCACTTAGCCGCACTAACCCTTATAACCAAGTTTTGTGGCTATTAGTTTTTGATTTTTACAAGATCACCTATTCACCCCCCTCTAGGTGCTCTCAACTAGAATTGAAATCTGAGAAGGAAAATGCAGAGATTAGGTATCTGTACCGGTTCACTCAAGCCCCATCTGCTACAGAACAGAATGTGTTCTCCATTCTTTACTTATGTTGCTTTATATTCTTTTCAATGGTCGATTATATTGGCTTTATAATTTCCATCATACCTATAGATTGTCTGACCCTCTGCAATACCAATCAATTGTTGATGCTGAGTGGAACATTATTTATGATAAACTGGATAAATGTGTGAAAAGTGGAGCAAAGATAGTTCTATCTCGGCTAGCTATTGGTGATCTTGCAACACAGGTAGTTCGATGTTCTTGTCTAACTGAATGCTTTTCTGTGATGTACTTCTGCAGCCTATCTCAGATAATTTGGGTCTACACAGTATTTTGCAGATCGAGACATTTTCTGTGCTCGCCGTGTCACTGAAGAAGATTTGCAACGTGTTGCTGCAGTAACTGGTGGAACTGTTCAAACTTCTGTAAATAAAAATGTCATCGATGATGTAAGCGTGTATTTGCTTGTGTTCTGTTGAATTGTCAACTTTTGATAGATTGTTTACTAGAAATTTAGGATTCATGTCAGCTACTTGATGCTGAGTTCAAGCTGATATTTTCTCCTTTTTTCCGTAAAGGTACTCGGGTCCTGTGAGGTATTCGAGGAAAAGCAAGTAGGCAATGAAAGGTTCAACATATTTAGTGGTTGCCCTTCTGGCCAGACATCAACTATTGTTCTCCGTGGTGGTGCAGACTAGGTCTTCTATTGATGAACTTATGTTAGCCATTATCTATTTTAAGATGTTACAGATGTTCTTATATTTCTTTGATTCTGTAGACATCTTTATTACATTATTTTTTAGCCTTTTTTTCTTCTCGTTAGCATAAAAGTGGTCCTACTTCTCAGTTTATTTTACAAAGCTGTTCCAACTTTAATTATGCGCAGTGCTACTGAATCATCCATGGTGTCGGCAGTTTTTGGTTATTGGCGCTTCCAAAGATTTCCAACAAGAACAAATTGGTTTTATGTGGTGCATGTATATTTAATAATTGGAAGCCATTTCTCTTGGTTAACTTGTTCTGCTACAACTATGTATCATGACATCCTTAAACTGACACAAAACTATTATTCATTGTTGGTTGTGCATATATCTTGAGTCTGAGTTGTTGTCTTTCCTTAGTGCATTTTCCAGTGGAAACAGCTGGGCAGTGGAAACAACTCCATCTGTCAATGTGGAGAACGAATCTCCAAGGAGCTTGGGCGATGCTATAGAGTGAGATGAAGATGGAGGCAGCTGATGCTTTGCTAACTTTAGTGAACTCAGAGGGCCAGGCAGCTAGGAGCCAGAATAATGTTAAGCAGGCCAGTTCCAAAATAACCGATGATCACCGTGTTCTTAGTGCCATGATTGGGATTGTTGATCCTGAATTCAAGAAGCAAATGTCCAGGAGTGGAGCTAGAAACGAGGAGCCGATGTCTGACGCTGAGACAGATGAAGGCGTCGAGGAAGGTGATTCAGATTCAGGTTCAGATGGCAGCGACAGCCAGGAGGCCCGTGCGTTGTGTACCTGAGTCGATGTTCAAATATATTTGTACCTTATGCAATGTGCACCTGAGTCATATCTCATTTGTTTGTTTGCATGAGCGAATGAAACCATATATGTGAAAATTCAATAAAGCTTCCTTTATGACTTGTAAGAATCTGGTGGTCGGTGGTTTAGTGGCTTATTCATGAAAAGGAATGGAGTTGTTTGAGAATAATGGAGTTGGTATAAGATGCGATGAACAATGCCTTTTCTGATATATATGGATTCAAGTAGGTATATCCTAATACCTAGAATGCTCAAATAGGAACATTCTAGCAAGCTGTTTTTAGCATCTGTAGAATGGACATATTCATTGTAGATCTCGGCTCCTACCTTAAACCGATGATTGATGATGTAGCATGTATTCTCTCTAAGTATCTGAATATGCGCATCTTTGTTTTGTACAGAGATCTCTCTCCTAGACAGCTCATTAGATATCAGCACAGTTTAGACGCCCTTAGAAAAATGAAACATCAGAGAGTAGCTTCTGTCCGTCAAATATGGTTTCTCCAAACAAAAATGACGAGCTGAACATGGATCAAAATGTTTATTAAGGAAATAATGTTTTCTGTTCATCAGAAAGGTTGATGCTTTGTTTGGAACCTCTTGCTAACTTACTGACACAAATTAGGGTGAGACAAACTTTAGACTCACTAACCTGTATCCTATTAATGTTTTTCCAGTGAGCGACCGCCCTCGGCTTTCCCTCCCCTCCCTCCTTGCCCTGTGCACTGCTCGGTTGTTTTTTGAAAGGAGATTTTACTCAGCTTTTAAGAAAGCAATAACAGAGGTAGCTACATAGAGCACACCCCACAACGTTGAACTGGGAATACCAGTTAACCAGGGAAGCTCCACACTGACACCCCATGACCACCAGAAAAAAACAGACCCTCCACTAAACTAAGGTTTGAGACATCAAAGCTCCAAATTGATAGCATTAATCTGACAAAGTTCAATTATCATCAACCAGAGCGCTGCCAGGACACACCACCTAATAGCAGAAAGCTTCACTCGATTAAACCACCTAATAGAGCTAGAAACAAGCGAAGCACTAAAAAAACCTCATACGACATCCATATCAGCATCAATTCCACGCCTGGGACAGAAATTATGCGGCCACGGCTTCATGGATCCTAGCAGAGCCTCTAAAAGGGAAATGTGCCCTTGGGCCATTTCTAAGTATTTTGGTGATTTAGTGTCCAACACAAGTGCCTTAGTGTAAAAAGGTGGACAAAGTACAAATCAAGGATAAAGGTATGTTTCTCAGACTTAGTACATTGTTTTAGAGACTAATGTATTGTGTCTAAGTGCTGGAAACAGGAAAAATCCGATTGGAAATGTCTTGGCTCGAGCAGCCAAGACTCTGCTCAGTCTGGGTGCACCAGACTGTCCGGTGGCTCACCAGACAGTGTCCGGTGGTGCACCGGACTGTGTCCGGCGCGCCAGGCTGGCTCGAGCGAAGTGGCCGCTCTCGGGATTTCACCGGCGACGTACGGCTATAATTCACCGGACTGTCCGGTGAGCCAACGGTCGGCAGGGTCAACGGTCGGCCGCGCGATCTGCGCGGGACACGTGGCCGAGCCAACGGCTAGAAGAAGGCACCGGACTGTCCGGTGTGCACCGGACATGTCCGGTGCGCCAACGGCTCTCAGGCTGCCAACGGTCGACTGCGCCATTTATGGAAAGAAATCGGGCACCGGACAGTGTCCGGTGTGCACCGGACTGTCCGGTGCGCCAGTCGACAGAAGGCAAGATCAGCCTTCCTTGATTGCTCTCAACGGCTCCTAGCTGCCTTGGGGCTATAAAAGGGACCCCTAGGCGCATGGAGGAGTACACCAAGCATTCCTACAACATTTCTAAGCACCAAGACATCGATTTCGCGCATTCTTTTCATTGTGATAGCATATAGAGCTCTAGTGGAGTTGTGAACTCATTGAGTTGTGTTGCGAGCTCTTGTTGCGATTTGTGTGCGTGTTGACACTCTGATTCTTGTGTCTTGTGTGCGTTGCTAATCCCTCCCTTGCTCCGTGTTCTTTGTGAATTTCAAGTGTAAGGGCGAGAGGCTCCAAGTTGTGGAGATTCCTCGCAAACGGGATTGAGAAAAAGCAAGCAAAACACCGTGGTATTCAAGTGGGTCTTTGGACCGCTTGAGAGGGGTTGATTGCAACCCTCGTCCGTTGGGACGCCACAACGTGGAGTAGGCAAGCGTTGGTCTTGGCCGAACCACGGGATAACCACCGTGCCATCTCTGTGATTGATCCTTGTTGGTTATTGTGTTTTGTTGAGAATTCCTCCTTAGCCACTTGGCAATTATTGTGCTAACGATTAACCAAGTTTTGTGGCTTAAGTTTTCAAGTCTCACAGGATCACCTATTCACCCCCCCTCTAGGTGCTCTCAATTGGTATCGGAGCCGTTCTCTTCACAAAGGGACTAACCGCCTGAAGAGATGGATCCTAAGGGGAAGGGTATCATGATCAACGATAAAGAGAAGGAATCCTTCGTCAACGAGCCGAAGGACGACAAGCCCACCGACTCCGGCTCGGGCCATAGACGGAAAGAAGGGAAGAAGAAGAAGACGAGATGCATCAAGGAGATCGTCTACTACGACAGCGATGAGTCTACTTCCTCCCAAAAGGACGATGACCACAACGACTATGAGAGAAGGAAACCGGTTAATTCGAACTTTTCTTTTGACTACTCTCGTATTCCTCAAAGTGCAAATGCTCATTTATTATCCATTCCACTCGGCAAGCCTCCACACTTTGATGGGGAGGACTACGGATTTTGGAGCCACAAAATGCGTAGTCACCTATTCTCTCTCCATCCTAGTATATGGGAGATTGTAGAGAGTGGAATGCACTTTGATAGTTCGGATAGTCCCATGTTCATTAATGAGCAAATCCATAAGAATGCACAAGCTACTACTGTTCTTCTAGCTTCATTGTGCAGGGATGAATATCACAAAGTGAGCGGCTTGGATAACGCCAAGCAGATCTGGGACACCCTCAAGATTTCTCATGAGGGGAACGACGTCACCTTGCTCACCAAAATGGAGTTGGTGGAGGGCGAGCTTGGACGGTTCGCAATGATAAGGGGCGAGGAGCCAACTCAAACATACAACCGGCTCAAGACGCTTATCAACAAAATAAGGAGCTACGGAAGCACGCGATGGACGGACCACGACGTCGTCCGACTGATGCTAAGGTCCTTTACCGTTCTTGATCCTCATTTGGTGAATAATATTCGTGAGAATCCCAGGTACACCAAAATGTCGCCCGAAGAAGTCCTAGGAAAATTTGTTAGCGGGCGAATGATGATCAAGGAGGCGAGGTACGTGGACGACGCTTTGAATGGTCCGATCAACGAGCCGCAACCCCTTGCTCTCAAGGCAACAAGAAGCAAGGAGGCGCTACCTAGCAAGGTGGCACAAATCGAGGCGGCCGGACTTAATGATGAAGAGATGGCCCTCATCATCAAGAGATTCAAGACGGCGCTGAAGGGTCGCAAGGGACAGCCAAGCAAGACCAAAGCCAAGGGGAAGCGCTCATGCTTCAAATGCGGTAAGATTGGTCATTTTATTGCTAACTGTCCCGATAATGAAAGTGACCAGGAACACGGGAGCAAGAGGGAGAAGAAAAAGAACTATAAGAAGGCAAAGGGCGAGGCATATCTTGGCAAGGAGTGGGATTCGGATTGCTCCTCGTCCGACTCCGACAATGAAGGCCTCGCCGCCACCGCCTTCAACAAGTCATCCCTCTTCCCCAACGAGCGTCACACATGCCTTATGGCAAGGGCGAAGAAGGTATGTACTCGAGACTCTACTTATGCTTCTTCAAGTGAAGACGAATCTAGTGATGAGGAAATAGATTACTCTAGCTTGTTCAAGGGATTGGATAGAAATAAAATTGATAAAATCAATGAATTGATTGATGCCTTGAATGAAAAGGATAGGCTTTTAGAAAAGCAAGAGGACTTGTTGTATGATGAACATGATAAATTTGTAGAGGCACAAAAATCCTATGCTTTAGAAGTTAAAAGAAATGAAATGCTTTCTTATGAACTATCTACTTGTCATGAAACTATTTCTACTTTACAAGGTGTTAACAATGATTTAAATGCTAAATTAGAAGTAGCAAATAAGTCTAATTCTTGTGTAGAACATGTTATGATTTGCACTAGGTGTAAGGATTTTGATATTGATGCCTGTAGTGGACACCTAGTTGCAATCTCGAGATTAAATGATGAAGTAGCTAGTCTTAATGCCCAACTTAAGACTAGCAAAAGTGATTTCGATAAGCTAAAATTTGCAAGGGATGCCTACACGATTGGTAGACACCCCTCAATTAAGGATGGACTAGGCTTCAAGAGGGAAGCCAAGGACTCAACAAGCCATAAGGCTCCCATCTCCGCCAAGGAGAAAGGGAAGGCCCCTATGGCAAGTAGTACTAAAAGGAACCATGCTTTTATGTACTTTGATAGAAGACAGTCTCATAGGAGTTGTAATGCTTTTGATTCACATGATTCTTATGCCATGTATGCTTCCAGTTCTTCCTATATGCATGGTAGAGATATGCCTAGGAAGAATATTCATCATGTGCCTAGGAAGAATATTGTTCGTGTTCCTAGAAAAGTTATGAATGGTCCCTCTATAATTTATCATGCTTTAAATGCTTCCTTTGCTATTTGTAGAAAGGATAGGAAGATAGTTGCTAGGAAATTAGGGGCAAAATGCAAGGGTGATAAAACTTGAATTTGGGTCCCTAAGGAAATTGTGACTAACCTTGTAGGACCCAACAAGAGTTGGGTACCTAAGACCCAAGCCTAAATTTGCCTTGCAGGTTTATGCATCCGGGGGTTCAAGCTGGATTATCGACAGCGGATGCACAAACCATATGACGGGGGAGAAGAAGATGTTCACCTCCTACGTCAAGAATAAGGATTCCCAAGATTCAATCATATTCGGTGATGGGAACCAAGGCAAGGTGAAAGGTTTAGGCAAGATTGCAATATCAAATGAGCATTCTATCTCTAATGTGTTTTTAGTGGAGAGTCTTGGATATAATTTACTATCTGTTAGTCAATTATGTAATATGGGATATAACTATTTATTTACAAATGTAGATGTGTCTGTCTTTAGAAGATGTGATGGTTCACTAGCTTTTAAGGGTGTACTAGACGGCAAACTTTACTTAGTTGATTTTGGAAAAGAAGAGGCCGGTCTAGATGCATGCTTAATGGCTAAGACTTGCATGGGCTGGTTGTGGCATCGCCGCTTAGCACATGTGGGAATGAAGAATGTAACACCCTAAAAAAATAAACCATTTTTATAATCCAAATATGGTGTGTCCTATGGATGATCGGAGGCCGTAGATGTATAGATCTCATCAAGATGATTCCGATCAATCACTAGTTTGCCTTGTTTGAAGTCCAGATGAGTCTTTTCGAGTGCCGGTTGATCTGAGCCATTGGATATTAGGATTGTGGAAGTTTCCTTCTATTTATACCTCCCTAACCCTAGAATCCACGTCCTCCCACCCCTAGCAGCCGTCACCCTTTTGTGCCTTGCCCCAAGAGATGAGAGGAAGAAAAAAGAAGAGAAGAGAGGGGAGATGAGGGCATACCGTCGCTCATCATCGTCGTTCCTCTCCAAGAATTGGTTGGATTTCCTTTCCTCTCTCTCTTTTCTCCACTTGATGAATGCTTTCTCTTGTTTTGGATGAGTTTTAGGCCCTGCAATTAGTTTTTTTGGTTGGATTAGATGGGAGATTAGATTTTGATCTCGAAATTAGTTTCTGCAGGATGGCAGATTCAACAGTTTCTGTTCATGCCAGTTTTCCGTGATCTTAGTGGCCTCAAAAAAATAAAATGTCTGTCTATGAGTCGTAGATGATTTGTATATCTTTCCGTGGCCGCGAAGAACACCTCAATCGGACATCAGATCAGAAAGTTATTGCAGTTTGATTATAGCAGTTTTTCAGTCTCATAATTCTGTGCAGAATCTGTTCTCTTAAGATTTAGGCAATTTTATCTACAGAATTAAACTTTAGGATTGTAAAAGAAGTTGTAGACAATTTTATAAGCTTTCCAGATTGTTAAAGATCGCATTCATATGAATTATGAAACTTCAGTTATGTTTGTTTTACTGTGGCTGTTCCTGTTTGCCTGACAAAAATGAGCGGGTCTGTTCACTGGTGGGTTTCATATAGTAAATAGCCGAATTGGCTGTTCCAACTATGGACACATTTGTAGAGGGATAAAAGTTCTTACTGCCAGCAGAATTTCATAATTTTTGGTTGAGTAGTTTGGTAGATATTGAATTTTGAAGTTAACTATGCTGCTGTCTGAAACAGATTCAGACATTTATCTTATCAGATGTTTTAGAACTTATAGATGACAGAATTTAATTATCCATTGAATACTGAAGTTGTAGAGTATTTTGTGTATACACTCCTAGAGTATTTGTTTAATATCACCACTGTTATAATTTTAAAGATACAAAATTAACAAACAGTGATGTTGTTGTTTGGCATGTGGTTCAGGGTGGGAGTCTTTCCACCGGGTCTTGGTTTCAAGTGTAGGAGCGATTTGTTGATTGTTGGCAAATGTTTGTGAAATATTTGTACTAAGTTTTATGCCCGCTAGCAGGTGGCTACACTCCGGATCATGCCTAGTACATCTTTCTTCCTCGATGAAGGCAAGTGAATGTAGCAGTGGTTTCTACCGTTTTGACTTGTTGTTTTTTTTATCGCCTACACTCTAATATTCAGAATTATGGAATTCTTTCATAATTGAACTCTATGGTGATGCTTTACTTGATTGTATTATACTGATGCTCAATCATATATTGATGATGATTATGGTTCGAGTATGACCCATGAGATTAATTTACACCCGTGAAGGCAGATAAAGTATTATTTGAGGTTTGTATCGTATCTGAAGGCAGATGAAGTATTATTTGAGGTTTGTTTTGTATCTGAAGGAAGTGAAGTGTATTGATAAATGCAGCATGCCATATGCATTACATGATTCATTTGCATCTGAAGTTTGGTCGTGACCTATGGTCCGACCGTACCGGTACAACTTAGCATCGTACGTTGTCCGAGGAGGGGTACGATGCGGCTTCATACCCTTAGAGGTATGAAGGCAGAGGACATATGCATTGCATTTATATGCATTCATTGAAGTGATATTAGCAGATGATGTGGTTTTATACTCTCAGAGGTATGAGGGCAGATGACCTACACATTGCATTCCTATGCATACATTGAAGTGATATCTGCAGGTATTGTTGACGCAGGGAAGGGTTATACAACCTATTGTGGTTGTTCGAGGAAATGAGATGGTATTGGTTATATTGGGACTATTGAGTTCTATATCTACAAGTATTTCTGATCTCAATTGTGATTCCTTTAAAATGTTGTTTAATTCAATTTGTGGTTTAAATATCTCGTCAAAACAATTTGCTTGCTGAGATGTATCATCTCACTCTTGCATTACTCAATGCAGGTACTTGATTCATGTTGGGAATGAGGGAAGTAGCAGCACGTTCACCTTCACTATTATAATAACGATGCCCACTTGCAGCCATGATTTAATTAGAAACTCGATGACAAATGATGTTTGTTTTTTCCTAGTCGTGTGCACTGGTTAATTCAGTTCATGTCGTTATGTTTAACTTTCCTTTGCTAGCAGATTAATAATGCTTAGTATGTTTTTTTCATGATATATGTTTATACACTGTTGCCCCTCGTTTATGCAATCTTTCAAAAGAGATGCTGCCGAAATTTTATATATGGATGTCAGATGTGTAGTTCAGTAGCATTCCGGGGTGTTTGTGGATCTCGGGGTGTTACAGTTGGTATCAAAGCATAGGCTTTAGATTCTTGGCAATTTGAAGATAAATTTGACACACTTGCACATATAGGAAGGGTATGAGTTCAAATATCTTTGATATATATTAGTGTCTTTGAAGTGCATATGACAATAATTTCACCCATCCCTATTCCTTTACGGTGATGTGGTATGTTGTTTATGACTTAATGCCTAATATGATTTATCTCTAAATCTTTATATTGTTTTATTAATGCGATTGATATCACTGGTCTTTGGTAAGATTGAAGTTGTTATTATGCTTGTGATATACAAGTATGCCTATGTTGATTTCATCATGTTTTTCATGGTTGAGTTTTATTGCAATAATATTGTTATATATGCTTGATTGAGGATGTTCCTAAGGGGAGTGTGAATTGCGTGTTTTGGGTTACAAGGTAACCATCAATTTGAATTAAAGTTGTTGAGTGGTTGGTGGATAGTTCCAACTATCTTTGCAAAGAATGATTGTTTATGTCGAGAAACCAGTTCTGAAAGAAATGAATATTGGTACTTTTATATGAATTTTGGGGAAGTCTTTACATAGCTAGAATGGCTTACATGTCTCTCTTCTATTGTGTGTTTTAGTAGCATTCCGGGGTGTTTGTGGACCCCAGGGTGTTACAGTTGGAGGTGGTTTAAAGTGGTTGCATGTTAGTCATGCTAGTTGTAGAATAACTCTTTGTTTTTCTTGATCTATTGATTATGTATTAATACGTTGAGGATCAGATGGTTCTCTCCCTGATGCATGCTGGTGGATCCATTGTTGGACCACCTATCTATTGGTTTGAATGAAGTCATTGCCTAGCCTAGAGTTGGTTGTGTGTGGTTAGTCACCTATTCCTAAATGATGTGGTTTTTTACATCAACTTGAGATGTTTGTCAAATGTGTGAAGGATTACGGGGTTATCATTGACCTCGTATGTCTAGTACTTTGAGTGCATTGTATGATAGAATGAAATGTAAGTTTCTGAACTACAGTAGATGAAGACTTATATTATTTGTAGGTTAACCTTACTAGTTTGGTTATTTTTCTTAGTTGAGTTGTTGGATGAAGTATAGCGACATTGGTTAAGCAAGTATTGTGTTGTTGTTGTGCTATCAATGCTCTTTGTGGAGTTTTTGGCATTTCTTCGATGAAATGTGCCGCGCAGAATGTTATGGGCTTCTTGTCTGCTTTATTGCTCCATTAGTTCTGTAGAGTTTCTCCCTTTTGTGGGGTGCAAAGAATGTTAGATTACATGATTATCTTTTCATGATGGCAAGAACGGGGTTTAGGAATATTAGGAGTTTTGTTTCAATAGAACTACTTGTTTTGTAGTGCTATGAGGTGAGGTGTTTGATCTTTTTATACGTTCATCTGTTTGTGGATGTTTTACCATTGAATTAAAATAAATTGTTGAAGTTGGTAAGGGTTCTGCTTAGTGCATATTACTCCTTCATAAAAGAGTGTCGTTTTAAGACATTGATGCTGATGTATGGCTGCATCCAAATTCGATGTTGTGAAATCGTAGTGTTGATCGCATCTATGACTTGCTTTGAGCTTCATTGCAGGTTGTTTCATGCTTGTTGTCAGGTTGTGTAGCTTCCTTAGACCATTAGTCCGAGGTAAAAGTTCTTGTGTTGATTAATACCAATAATGGACCCATGTTTTCAATGGTGGTGCTATTTGGGGTACCTTGGATGTTTTGCTTGGAGTGGTTGAATTCGAGGACGAATTCTTTTTAAGGGGGGTAGAATGTAACACCCTAAAAAAATAAACCATTTTTATAATCCAAATATGGTGTGTCCTATGGATGATCGGAGGCCGTAGATGTATAGATCTCATCAAGATGATTCCGATCAATCACTAGTTTGCCTTGTTTGAAGTCCAGATGAGTCTTTTCGAGTGCCGGTTGATCTGAGCCATTGGATATTAGGATTGTGGAAGTTTCCTTCTATTTATACCTCCCTAACCCTAGAATCCACGTCCTCCCACCCCTAGCAGCCGTCACCCTTTTGTGCCTTGCCCCAAGAGATGAGAGGAAGAAAAAAGAAGAGAAGAGAGGGGAGATGAGGGCATACCGTCGCTCATCATCGTCGTTCCTCTCCAAGAATTGGTTGGATTTCCTTTCCTCTCTCTCTTTTCTCCACTTGATGAATGCTTTCTCTTGTTTTGGATGAGTTTTAGGCCCTGCAATTAGTTTTTTTGGTTGGATTAGATGGGAGATTAGATTTTGATCTCGAAATTAGTTTCTGCAGGATGGCAGATTCAACAGTTTCTGTTCATGCCAGTTTTCCGTGATCTTAGTGGCCTCAAAAAAATAAAATGTCTGTCTATGAGTCGTAGATGATTTGTATATCTTTCCGTGGCCGCGAAGAACACCTCAATCGGACATCAGATCAGAAAGTTATTGCAGTTTGATTATAGCAGTTTTTCAGTCTCATAATTCTGTGCAGAATCTGTTCTCTTAAGATTTAGGCAATTTTATCTACAGAATTAAACTTTAGGATTGTAAAAGAAGTTGTAGACAATTTTATAAGCTTTCCAGATTGTTAAAGATCGCATTCATATGAATTATGAAACTTCAGTTATGTTTGTTTTACTGTGGCTGTTCCTGTTTGCCTGACAAAAATGAGCGGGTCTGTTCACTGGTGGGTTTCATATAGTAAATAGCCGAATTGGCTGTTCCAACTATGGACACATTTGTAGAGGGATAAAAGTTCTTACTGCCAGCAGAATTTCATAATTTTTGGTTGAGTAGTTTGGTAGATATTGAATTTTGAAGTTAACTATGCTGCTGTCTGAAACAGATTCAGACATTTATCTTATCAGATGTTTTAGAACTTATAGATGGCAGAATTTAATTATCCATTGAATACTGAAGTTGTAGAGTATTTTGTGTATACACTCCTAGAGTATTTGTTTAATATCACCACTGTTATAATTTTAAAGATACAAAATTAACAAACAGTGCTGTTGTTGTTTGGCATGTGGTTCAGGGTGGGAGTCTTTCCACCGGGTCTTGGTTTCAAGTGTAGGAGCGATTTGTTGATTGTTGGCAAATGTTTGTGAAATATTTGTACTAAGTTTTATGCCCGCTAGCAGGTGGCTACACTCCGGATCATGCCTAGTACATCTTTCTTCCTCGATGAAGGCAAGTGAATGTAGCAGTGGTTTCTACCGTTTTGACTTGTTGTTTTTTTATCGCCTACACTCTAATATTCAGAATTATGGAATTCTTTCATAATTGAACTCTATGGTGATGCTTTACTTGATTGTATTATACTGATGCTCAATCATATATTGATGATGATTATGGTTCGAGTATGACCCATGAGATTAATTTACACCCGTGAAGGCAGATAAAGTATTATTTGAGGTTTGTATCGTATCTGAAGGCAGATGAAGTATTATTTGAGGTTTGTTTTGTATCTGAAGGAAGTGAAGTGTATTGATAAATGCAGCATGCCATATGCATTACATGATTCATTTGCATCTGAAGTTTGGTCGTGACCTATGGTCCGACCGTACCGGTACAACTTAGCATCGTACGTTGCCCGAGGAGGGGTACGATGCGGCTTCATACCCTTAGAGGTATGAAGGCAGAGGGCATATGCATTGCATTTATATGCATTCATTGAAGTGATATTAGCAGATGATGTGGTTTTATACTCTCAGAGGTATGAGGGCAGATGACCTACACATTGCATTCCTATGCATACATTGAAGTGATATCTGCAGGTATTGTTGACGCAGGGAAGGGTTATACAACCTATTGTGGTTGTTCGAGGAAATGAGATGGTATTGGTTATATTGGGACTATTGAGTTCTATATCTACAAGTATTTCTGATCTCAATTGTGATTCCTTTAAAATGTTGTTTAATTCAATTTGTGGTTTAAATATCTCGTCAAAACAATTTGCTTGCTGAGATGTATCATCTCACTCTTGCATTACTCAATGCAGGTACTTGATTCATGTTGGGAATGAGGGAAGTAGCAGCACGTTCACCTTCACTATTATAATAACGATGCCCACTTGCAGCCATGATTTAATTAGAAACTCGATGACAAATGATGTTTGTTTTTTCCTAGTCGTGTGCACTGGTTAATTCAGTTCATGTCGTTATGTTTAACTTTCCTTTGCTAGCAGATTAATAATGCTTAGTATGTTTTTTTCATGATATATGTTTATACACTGTTGCCCCTCGTTTATGCAATCTTTCAAAAGAGATGCTGCCGAAATTTTATATATGGATGTCAGATGTGTAGTTCAGTAGCATTCCGGGGTGTTTGTGGATCTCGGGGTGTTACAAAGAACCTCCACAAGCTTCTAAAGGGAGAACACGTGATAGGTCTAACCAATGTTCATTTCGAAAAAGATAGACCTTGTGCAGCTTGTCAAGCAGGTAAACAAGTGGGAGGAGCACATCACAGCAAGAATGTGATGACCACGTCAAGACCTCTGGAGCTGCTGCATATGGACCTCTTCGGACCCGTCGCCTATCTGAGCATAGGAGGAAGTAAGTATGGTCTAGTTATTGTTGATGACTTTTCCCGCTTCACTTGGGTGTTCTTTTTGCAGGATAAGTCTGAAACCCAAGGGACCCTCAAGCGCTTCCTCAGGAGAGCTCAAAATGAGTTCGAGCTCAAGGTGAAGAAGATAAGGAGCGACAACGGGTCCGAATTCAAGAATCTTCAAGTGGAGGAGTTCCTTGAGGAGGAGGGGATCAAGCACGAGTTCTACGCTCCCTACACACCTCAGCAAAATGGTGTGGTAGAGAGGAAGAACAGGACACTCATTGATATGGCGAGGACTATGCTTGGAGAGTTCAAGACCCCCGAGTGTTTTTGGTCGGAAGCCATGAACACGGCTTGCCACGCCATCAACAGGGTCTATCTTCACCGCCTACTCAAGAAGACCTCATACGAGCTGCTAACTGGTAACAAACCCAATGTATCGTACTTTCGTGTATTTGGGAGTAAATGCTACATTCTAGTGAAGAAGGGTAGGAATTCCAAATTTGCTCCCAAAGCTGTAGAAGGGTTTTTATTAGGTTATGATTCAAATACAAAGGCGTATAGGGTCTTCAACAAATCATCGGGTTTGGTTGAAGTCTCTAGCGACGTTGTATTTGATGAGACTAACGGCACTCCAAGAGAGCAAGTTGTTGATCTTGATGATATAGATGAAGAAGACGTTCCAACGGCCGCGATTCGCACCATGGCGATTGGAGATGTACGGCCTCAGGAACAATTGGAGCAAGATCAACCGTCTTCCTCAACTATGGTGCATCCCCCAACCCAAGATGACGAACAGGTACCTCAAGTGGAGGCGCATGATCAAGGGGGAGCACAAGATGTTCAAGTTGAAGAGGAAGAAGCACCTCAGGCACCTCCAACCCAAGTTCGAGCGACGATCCAAAGGGATCATCCTGTCGACCAGATATTGGGTGATATTAGCAAGGGAGTAACTACTCGTTCAAGATTAGTTAATTTTTGTGAGCATTACTCTTTTGTCTCTTCTATTGAGCCTTTCAGGGTAGAAGAGGCCTTGCTAGATCCGGACTGGGTGTTGGCCATGCAGGAGGAACTCAACAACTTCAAGCGCAATGAAGTTTGGACACTGGTGCCTCGTCCCAAGCAAAATGTTGTGGGAACCAAGTGGGTGTTCTGCAACAAACAGGATGAGCACGGGGTGGTGACGAGGAACAAGGCTTGACTTGTGGCAAAAGGTTATGCCCAAGTCGCAGGTTTGGACTTTGAGGAGACGTTTGCTCCTGTGGCTAGGCTAGAATCAATTCGTATTTTGCTAGCATATGCCGCTCACCATTCTTTCAGGTTGTACCAAATGGATTTCAAGAGCGCTTTCCTCAATGGGCCGATTAAGGAGGAGGTGTACGTGGAGCAACCCCCTGGCTTCGAGGATGAACGGTACCCCGACCACGTGTGTAAGCTCTCTAAGGCGCTCTATGGACTTAAGCAAGCCCCAAGAGCATGGTATGAATGCCTTAGAGACTTTTTAATTGCTAATGCTTTCAAGGTTGGAAAAGCCGATCCAACGCTTTTTACTAAGACTTGCGATGGTGATCTTTTTGTGTGCCAAATTTATGTCGATGACATAATATTTGGTTCTACTAACCAAAAGTCTTGTGAGGAGTTTAGCAGGGTGATGACGCAGAAATTCGAGATGTCGATGATGGGCGAGTTGAACTTCTTCCTTGGGTTCCAAGTGAAGCAACTCAAGGACGGCACCTTTATCTCCCAAACGAAGTACACGCAAGACCTGCTAAAGCGGTTTGGGATGAAGGACGCCAAGCCCGCAAAGACGCTGATGGGAACCGACGGACACACCGACCTCAACAAAGGAGGTAAGTCCGTTGATCAAAAAGCATACCGGTCCATGATAGGTTCTTTGCTTTATTTATGTGCTAGTCGACCGGATATTATGCTTAGCGTATGCATGTGTGCTAGATTTCAATCCGACCCTAAGGAGTGTCACTTAGTGGCTGTGAAGCGAATTCTTAGATATTTAGTCGCTACGCCTTGCTTCGAGATCTGGTATCCAAAGGGGTCTAACTTTGACTTGATTGGGTACTCGGATTCCGACTATGCTGGTTGTAAGGTCGATAGGAAGGGTACATCGGGGACGTGCCAATTCTTAGGAAGGTCCCTAGTGTCGTGGAACTCTAAGAAACAAACTTCCGTTGCCCTATCCACCGCTGAGGCCGAGTACGTTGCCGCAGGACAGTGTTGTGCGCAACTACTTTGGATGAGGCAAACCCTCTGGGACTTTGGCTACAATCTGAGCAAAGTCCCACTCCTATGTGATAATGAGAGTGCTATCCGAATAGCGGAAAATCCTGTTGAGCACAGCCGCACAAAGCACATTGACATCCGGCATCACTTTTTGAGAGACCACTAGCAAAAGGGAGATATCGAAGTGTTTCATGTTAGCACCGAGAACCAGCTAGCCGATATCTTTACCAAGCCTCTAGATGAGAAGACCTTTTGCAGGCTGCGTAGTGAGCTCAATATCTTAGATTCGCGGAACTTGGATTGAATTGTAGCATACATGTGTTTATGCCTTTGATCATGTTCATTCTGCATTTTGTTACTTATTGTGGTGCTCAAGTTGTACAAACACTCCCTGGACCTCACAAGTCCTTTTTGCAAGTGATGCACATTTTTAGGGGGAGCTGTGCTACAACTTGACCCTTTGAGACTAACCATATGCTTGAGTTTGTTTGTTTTAGTCTCAAAGGAGATTGGAAAGGGAAAAGGTGGACTTGGACCATGCAAGACTTCCACTGCTCTCCGATGATAAGAGTAACTTTTCCAAGTTCATCTTTATACTCTTATTGCCTTTGTACTCTTAGTTGAAGATTTTGGTGAGGCAATGGGGTTATGGGGCCAAGATTGATCCCGTTTTGGTGCTTGATGCCAAAGGGGGAGAAAATAAAGGCCAAAGCAATAGATGGATCAGCTACCACTTGAGAAATTTTGAAAATAGTAGATTAGAGCTTTTTGGTTTGTCAAAACTCTTTTATTGTCTCTTATGTCAAATGTTGGCCTCTTGTGGGAAGAAGTGTTGATTATGGGAAAAAAGGGGAGTTTTTGAAATCCTTGATCAAATTTCTTTGGAAAACCTCTCTTTATGTCTCTACAAGTGGATTTGACTTAGAGATAGGAATTTGAGTTTGATTTGCAAAAACAAACCAAGTGGTGGCATAAAGTGATCCATATATGTCAAAATTGAATCAAAACAATTTGAGTTCTTGTTTGAATTGATTTTGTATTTGTTCTACTTGCTTTATGTTGTGTTGGCATAAATCACCAAAAAGGGGGAGATTAAAAGGGAAATGTGCCCTTGGGCCATTTCTAAGTATTTTGGTGATTTAGTGTCCAACACAAGTGCCTTAGTGTAAAAAGGTGGACAAAGTACAAATCAAGGATAAAGGTATGTTTCTCAGACTTAGTACATTGTTTTAGAGACTAATGTATTGTGTCTAAGTGCTGGAAACAGGAAAAATCCGATTGGAAATGTCTTGGCTCGAGCAGCCAAGACTCTGCTCAGTCTGGGTGCACCGGACTGTCGGTGGCTCACCGGACAGTGTCCGGTGCGCCAGGCTGGCTCGAGCGAAGTGGCCGCTCTCGGGATTTCACCGGCGACGTACGGCTATAATTCACCGGACTGTCCGGTGTGCACCGGACTGTCCGATGAGCCAACGGTCGGCAGGGTCAACGGTCGGCCGCGCGATCTGCGCGGGACACGTGGCCGAGCCAACGGCTAGAAGAAGGCACCGGACTGTCCGGTGTGCACCGGACATGTCCGGTGCGCCAACGGCTCTCAGGCTGCCAACGGTCGACTGCGCCATTTATGGAAAGAAATCGGGCACCGGACAGTGTCCGGTGTGCACCGGACTGTCCGGTGCGCCAGTCGACAGAAGGCAAGATCAGCCTTCCTTGATTGCTCTCAACGGCTCCTAGCTGCCTTGGGGCTATAAAAGGGACCCCTAGGCGCATGGAGGAGTACACCAAGCATTCCTACAACATTTCTAAGCACCAAGACATCGATTTCGCGCATTCTTTTCATTGTGATAGCATATAGAGCTCTAGTGGAGTTGTGAACTCATTGAGTTGTGTTGCGAGCTCTTGTTGCGATTTGTGTGCGTGTTGACACTCTGATTCTTGTGTCTTGTGTGCGTTGCTAATCCCTCCCTTGCTCCGTGTTCTTTGTGAATTTCAAGTGTAAGGGCGAGAGGCTCCAAGTTGTGGAGATTCCTCGCAAACGGGATTGAGAAAAAGCAAGCAAAACACCGTGGTATTCAGGTGGGTCTTTGGACCGCTTGAGAGGGGTTGATTGCAACCCTCGTCCGTTGGGACGCCACAATGTGGAGTAGGCAAGCGTTGGTCTTGGCCGAACCACGGGATAACCACCGTGCCATCTCTGTGATTGATCCTTGTTGGTTATTGTGTTTTGTTGAGAATTCCTCCTTAGCCACTTGGCAATTATTGTGCTAAACGATTAACCAAGTTTTGTGGCTTAAGTTTTCAAGTCTCACAGGATCACCTATTCACCCCCCCTCTAGGTGCTCTCAGCCTCTTCATTGTTTTTTAACATCTTTCAATTCAAACAAAAAGAAGGGATATCTTCCACTTCAGACCACTCCAATGTCACTGCAAATTTCCTCAATCGAATGTTGTTCCCGTAACCACTTCTTCACTGAGTCCAGTATATCTTCCAACATCGCATGTTCCCTTGTCTTGAGTAGCACGCTCCAGCTCTGCAAGAAAGACATGATCTCATATATGATCGTTGTCGTACTGTTAGGGAATTTTTTTCATTATCGCCATGAGATCACTGCTTGGTTGTTTGGTGGCCATTAATTTGCATGTTGTCAAAAATCATGCAGCCCTCATGCTTTCTGGCTCCTCCCCTCCTCCGCCATCAGGCTTGCCGCACAGCGGCTTTACACTGTTTCGACTTTGTCTCTTCCTTCGCGTCCGCGACCGCGCGCGATAGACCAAACAGCACGGGTAAGGGCCGACCGGTTCAAGTCTCCACGGTGAATCAGATTCCACTCGACTCGGATTCCAAACAGCGCGCGATAGCCATCCGTGACATTCAAATCCCTTGCCGCATTTTACTTGGCGCTGAGAACTGAGTATATTAGGACACGAGCAGAGTTGCAGAGCGGCAGGGAGGTTGCTGGTCGCCCGGCTTCCAACGCCTCCGCCATCCTCGCCCCACCTCGCTATCCGTCGATGGAAAGGGCGCCATTCCGCGACAGCCCCCGCCAACCTCGCTCCCACTCTGCGACTCGTCGATGGAAGGGCGCGGATGCCCCCGCAGCCGCCCTCACCCCACGATCCTCGCCCTGCGCTCGCTATCCATGGATGGAAAGGGCACCATTCTAGGATGCCCCTGCATCAGCCTCGCTCCCACTCTGCTCTCCGTAGATGGAAGGGCGCGGATGCCCCCGCAGCCGCCCCACCCCACGGTCCTCACCCGCGACAGCCACACCCACCTCTATCGTGCCCTCGCCCCCCTCCTCCACCCCCATGATGCTCGCCGCGACAGCGCCCCCCACACGAGCACACGCAGGCGTTGTTGCGTCCAAACTCCAGTCTCCTCCCTCTGCGAATCTCGTATTTCTTACTTCCACCGCGGCCGCTCCATGCCATTGGCGCTGACGCTGCTGCGCAGCACCTCGCTGCCCATCGAGACCGAGGAGGAGCGCTGGTGCCGACGCGTGATGTAGAGCTGCTGACGCCTCGAGGCTGCGCAGAAGCTACCATCGAAGTTGCCTGTGACATAAAAGGCATATTACAAGGTGTCATAAGAAACCTGCCATCCCAACATTTTATCTCTGTCTTTCTTATCCTGCATTCAGAAACGTTTTATCTCTGTCTTTCTTATCCTGCATTCAGAAGTCAAAAGTGAAGCCTCTAAATAGGACATCTAACCTGTCGAAACATAACCTGTAACTGTATGATGCTCAATGAGTCATCCAAATATCCGCCAAGTGTAAAAACTCCACTCGTATGTTCTTTCCTACAATATTTCCCTTTTCTGTTTTTTGGATCTTCCCTCCCAGTTGGTGGAAAGTCAGAGATAGAGGGCAAGCTGGCATCCAGTGTATTAAATTGTGTCACTCACTCACTCACTCACTCACTCACCTTCAGATCGATCTCGTGTCTGGGTTCTTTTATGCATATGTTCTGGTTTAGCTACATGTTCACTTAATGAAGAATCATCTAGATTAAGCGTTATCTGTATTGTTTTCTGGCGAGTTGGGGATACAAGTGAACTATTGAAGTGCCTGAATTTTAAAATAGTAGTCCGTGTTAAAACTTAACAATGTTGATGGACTATAGCTAGACATAGACAGAGGCATTGGTATGTTTGCATGTTCTTGGTGATAATCTAAAGGTTCGGCACCATGAGTACACTTCACATCATCAGAAGTTCAGAACTATTTCTGAAGGTTCGGCTTCATGTTTGTTGTGCACGCCTGTGAATCAATACTACCACATCATTAGGACACAAATATAGAATAGCATAAAGTTTCATCGACTATGTTTGCATGTTCTTGAAGACATAAAGAAATAGCAAAAATTAAAAAGGGTTGAGGATCTGTTTTCATAGTATGCAACCTAAAATACTTGCTGCATAAAGCTGCCTGTCTCGACAAACAAATCTTACTGCAAAGGGAAATTGGACGAATCGACCATTCGACTAGCTAGAATAGAGTATCCACAGCAATAGTTCATTCCATAAAGTTAAAGAATGACAGGTTGATTCTAAAAGTACCAAGTTGAAATATATAGAGCTTGTTTCTCTACGGCTCTACCTGTGAGCATTCTTTTCCTTGAACAAATGATGACAGTACATGTATCGATCCAAAAGAACATAACAGCAAAGCTAAAAGAAAATGATTTATAATAAGATTTGAACTTTTCAACCAGGTAAGGTCCATAAAGTGTAGTATTTGGAAGATAAGCTATGATGAAAAATATCGAAGCTAAACCTCACGACTATCAAACTAATATTTCTCAGTTCTTAAGATTTATCAGTGCAAGATATACTGGAGGCTCACACTAACAGAGGGAGGTAATAACACTAGAAACATGGGAACAAAAAAAGAATCAAGTTGCATAAAATTGTATAACAAAAAGATGCAATAGAACAGTACCCAAGCAAATCATTATGTTTCCAACAGCGAGTGCAATAATAGCCACCATCAAGTTTCTTGCATTGTCCACTCTACAGAATACCTGTTCTTTCATCCTTTAGAGCACATTCAAGATGGCATGAGAAACCACAGGTATCCTTTTGTAAGTGTTGGTCTGAACTACAGGACAACCAGAGGCTTGGGTCCTTGTTATCATCATAACTGAAACAAATGCAGCATGAACAACGTCTGCAAAAATTGTCCCTGAGAATAGCTCTGCAAGCTACATTTTGACAGAACTGTGACTTATTAGTTGGCCCAGTTACATCAGATGCTGCTGAGTTGTTTGTGATAATCGGTAATCATGATGGATTATCACTCTTTCTTGGTCGTTTGGCAGGGGACTGATGGTTAGTTGTATTGGGCTTAGGAATTGACTCTTTTTCTCTCTCTTTCCCTTTCTCTCTCCCTTTCTCTTTCTCTTGCACATGTTCCACTGGACCAGATGATTTTCCAGACACCAACCTAAATAGATAATCTAGCATTCTCTGCTTGGATAAACAAGTATATTTCCTCTCCCTTCCAAGATCAGAACAAAGAATCTCTACAATTTCTCGTCGGGTCCATGACTGGAGCCTGTCAGGAGCACTTTCTGGGCTCTTTGATAAATCACGAACGAGTTCTCGCTTTTCATCCACACTCATCAATCGACATTTAGTAGGATCAATCACTGTTCCTGAAGTAATATAATAACACAAAAATACCATCCATTCAATATATACAAAATATAATTCAATTTTTGCAGCATTATATAATGTTATATGCATCACCAGTGTGCTTAAAAATATAACAGAAGCATGTTTGAAAGGAACTTTGTGCCATAACTCGTGATAATAAATCAAAAAAGTTGAATCCCATAATAGAATAAATTTAGTAGATCCCATAAAGCATCCAAGGAAAAGATATACTGGATGCAAAGATTATATGGTGGTCATTCCAACATAATCCTTGAAACTGATAAACAAACAAAAAAGTGTTGGAACAGAACCATGTGTAATCAAGCTTCTTTTGTTTGTCAATGCACATTTCCAGGTGTTATATATGTATACCATGCATAAGTATGCCGGTTACATGCCACAGTGGTTTTTACATGATAACAAATATTTTAGCAAAAACAATTTTTATTAAAGCTCAGTTAAGCATCAGAGTAGTCTAGGGTGACACCATGACTAACAACTTAGCTAACATATTATGTTTCACAGAAGAAAAAAGTAACATAGGGGCATAAAAAAGGAAAGCATGCAAATATATTCCATAACAGAAAACGAATTAAGCATTCGGTACAAAATATAACAACTCTACTTATAATTTCCCAGTATACATAGGCCTTTTGTAGCTGACCATTTCTAATAGACCTGCATGGCACTTCTACATAACTCAGGTTCTAGCACCACATATGAGGCATGTTTTATGGAGCTATAAATGTGTTCCACACAAAATTATTAGCAAGATTGGGTACATTCTACTTGCGCAGCCTCTACTTATAGACAACAAGAATGGAAGGCAAGAAAAACACTCTCCTAAGAAACTCAAACCCTCTATAAATATGTATAACAAAATGAAATCAACGCAATGTTGCGCCCAACCTAAAGCAAACACACCACCAAGGTAACAAAGCAGTGCGTGCGAATAAAACCCACACAGCCAGGTCAATGCGGTGTGAATCAGGTCCATTTGTTTTATTTCCCTCTGCAGTAAGATTTGTTTTATTACAAAGTCTGAGCTTAACATTAATCTAACCATGAGCCTCTGTTGCAGGATGCTCATGGTTAGATTAACGTTAAGCTCAGACCTTGTAATAAAACAATCTAATCTTTTTGGTTCCAATACTTGTTCTTGTTCTTTTTCAGATTGTAGAGCAGCTCATAGTTAATTAACACGTCTAAATCGAGGCTGACACCCCATCCACAATCATCACCGTGTTCGCTGCTCGTGACGATCGTCGTTCTCTTCAATCGCTTCAACGTATTGAGTTCTCTACTTCAAACTAAATGGTTATTAAGGATTGCGCATATGATTCATCAGTCTTTGAAACGTTACCAGATAGTAATTTACAAGAACAAATTGATCATTAGAATCTAGGTTTAGGAGGAGCTTGTTAAATTGCACTGATTATTCAAAGGGGTGAAATTCATAGCTGCATAAGTGGATTACAGACTATGGCGATCTATTCAGAGTGGGTCTGTCAAGCATTGGCTCATCTGCATAAAAGTACATTGCTTCCTATAAGGACATCGTAGACAATGTCAATGCTAGCGCTATTAGCCCAGCCGTTCTCGTTGATCAAAACAGCCTAAATTAATTAAAAACGGAAGTCAGTATGTAGAGTACGTGAGGTTTGCAGGCTGGCATCCAGTGTATTAATTTGTGTCACTCACTCACCTTCAGATCAATCTCGTGTCTGGGTTCTTTTATGCATGTTCTCATGTGTGCTCTGTGTCAGCGTGGCAGCCACACCAACCCCCATCCTGCTCGGCGCTAGGTTTCTAGAATACTACCAATAGACAATTTCATTTGCTACACCGGAGACGAACCCATCGCACCCATGTATCTCCTAATACTCTATAGTACCATGAATAGTATGGAAGAAAAAAGATAATACATTATTACAAAAAACAACTTGGTCTTGGTTCATTTTCTAACATGAAAGTAACCTGTTTGTTCTCGTAAAGGTTGAAGAAATCATATGTCATTTTTTTATTTTGTCCACTCTGTTAGTTCAGAGATGGCTCCGTGATTTATTTATTAATTTATTATGCATCTAACAATTTGTTATTCATGTTGGCTTACTATCCTAAATCGTCATTTATTTTTTCCACTAACATGGCAAAGCATGGACACTGACCTATCTTACCTTATGAATGTAGGTTTTTGTCCCGAGAATGGAATCTCTATCTGTAGGCTTGTGTCATAACAAGCCAAAAAATCGGTGGCAACCGCAATAGTTCCGGGAGGTATTATAATTTTCTTAGTTCTATATGGATCAATTTGTATTTTATTGTAATAACTAATTTTAGTTTTATCTCACGATTGTTTGCTCTAGACTATATTTGCACGCAGGGTGATCTTGCCCTCATCGATTTTATTAAGGAAATCCCTTGTGAACCAAGGGTAGAAGTCGTGCTTATTGATGATGCCTTTGTTGAAAGAAAGTCGATGGAATGTTTATTTTAGCCGAATGCATATCTAGGTGATGAGGTAATCCATGCTTAGTTTTTAAATTTGGCGACCTTGTTATGTATAGGTTTTTTTACTCACCCTGGTATTTTTAACCACAACTTACACACTTGCAGGTTATAGACTGTTACATAAATTTGATAAAAGCTCAAAAGCATCTAAAGTGCCGATCTGGAGGTCGCGTTCACATAGAAAATGCTTTCCAGTTTAATTTCTTGAAGCGAGATGGCGATGTTGAAATTAAAACAGAGGAGCTATATCTAATTGAAGACATGACACATATATGTAGCGCTGAACGAAGGGTGTTACTTTACGTAGACCATGACATGGTACATATGAGTTTACAATCTAAATAAAACAGTTAGTGTTTACATGTATTTTATTCTTATGCAAGTATTTATAACTGTTTTGTAGGTGTTTATTCCGATAAACATCTGAGAGACGCACTGGTATATTGTCGTGATCCATGCAAGAAATATGGAGATACAAGTGCTCGATTCACTTGGTACTTCACAAGACCGTAAAGACCTCACTGACTCTGTGAGTATGCACAAACTAAACAATTATGAATTCACTATTAACTTATCTCAATCTCTAATTTTGTTTTATAATATATAAAGATTAAAGGACTCCAAAGACAAATTGATATGATATCTCAACGTAAGGAGTTAAAAGACCACAGGTGGCCAGACCTCCAAGTTGCTTCTTGACCGCTCAGAGAAATAGACATGGGATATGCAAAGCAGACAGATAGGTACGCCCTAAAATCTTCTTTACCTATTTCTTCATTCATATTAATCTTTATGTTGATATTAATGTATATTGTAGCTCTTCATGTGGCCTCTTTCTTTTGAACTATATCGAATACTAGACAGGGGATGAACTGTCTGACACTTTTACCCAGGTATATTATTACTACTACGACATATATGCACATCTACAGTCAGTGTTACATATATAATGCTAAATAATTATTTCTTATTTGTAGGATGACATGTCACACTTTAGAAAAAAATAACTGCTATATTACTATCTTCAGACCTGAATAAGGGGGTGTCTGTTATACAAAAATGATAAAGAAGTTGACTCTGGAAGCCCATCAGATGTTGAGATATTTGAAAACCCAACAGATTCTAAGAAGAGGAAACTGCTCCACGTGCTTCATGATAGCGAAGTAGTGTATGAAGATAAGGAAGGCCCTATTACTCAAGCAGACTTGCAAAAGTGGTTTGTTAATGATTGGGATAAAAGAGCTCCTGTAAAAGTCTCTAACAATGGGTGCACCAATGACTTTTTAATGGTTGGTCTTTCCACAAAGGACATGCCAGTGACCAAAGCCAATTCAATAGATGTTTTATGTGATTATATCATGGCAATAGAAGACGATACGACACTAGAGTAAGTGCTTATTGATTTATCTATTTTATGTATATCAACTACTTAGATTCTTGATATAGACTTTCGTCATGCTACATTATAGGATGACATGGGTGCGAAGTTTCAATCCTTTTAAGATAGAAATCTCTGTCAAAGACCTGCAAAACATATTAACGATAAATCAAGATATGGCTCTAAGATGTTTTGACATGGCTGTTCGACTGCTTACCGATAAAGAGTCACGTAGGTCGAAAGGAGAAATCATAAATAATAGAAAGCATTATATGGACATGCGTTTCTGGATAAGTTTGTTTCCAATTATTAATGTATTAATATATAGTATCTACATCTAATCATCATGTGGACATGTATATATACTGTCCAGAGAATGGTTGGTTTTGGTAAACTTCCAAAGTACCATCAGGATCCTACAGCAGAAGAGTTAGCCAAAATACTCAATTGTTGGCCATCAATGAATTATTATATCACGAGTTGTAGATATGTAAGTATGTGTTCCTTTTGAATGTATTTATAAAGGACACTTCTTTGCAATTCTAATGACTGATATTTTGCAGGTTCTTATGCCATGGAAATTCAACGGATGTCACGCCCTTTTCGTAATAGATCATGTTAAAAAGCATGTGACTTTTATCGGCTTTACACCGACTCAAGATTGGTGTAAACACATGCCGTACAAGAGGTTTGCGGAAGCGATTATCATGGCCTCAAAGAAATATAAGATTGCTTATAGCAAGAAACGTTCTGGATGGGCGGAGGATATCTTTAAGTGGGAACATACAATTCAGACTGGTGTTCCAATTGACTTAAGAGGGTATTTTCTTCGTACCACCTTCTCAGCAGTTTAAATTTTTCTATGATAATCATTGTATAAAACATAGTTGCCCAAACATTATATTATAGGTTTAATACCAGCTACCTCGTTCTACGAGCTATGGTCATGTGGGGGAATGACAGATGAATGAAATTTGTTGGGGTAAGTGTAGTACGTTCGTTTTATGTTCAAAACATATATTCCAGCTATCTCTTTTTACAAGATAATATGTTTTGTTCTCTTATGTCTTTGTCTGTAGGATGCAAAGATTGTTTGAAAGAAATTTGTGGTTGATCTGTTAAGTTATGAGGACAATTTGTGCCGATATGTCATCCCTGCAAACATACAACAGAGACTTATCGATATCGCTAAAAAGGATTAGCTAATTAGTGTACAGTTGTCGATATATTTGTCTGTAATTAAAAATTCTAAATTAACTTTTTAGAAATAATTTATGTGATATTGATAATGTTTTACACACGAATTTTGCATATTATAGTGATGTTTGTCGTTCTGTATTAATGTTTTATACAAATCTTTTACTTCCGTCGCAACACATGGGCACATATCTATAACAATATAACACACATATGTACATGTAAGTTATCGTGTGTTGGAACTTGCTCTCCTGAGCGAGTCGATACAACAGGGGAGTGAAAGTGGTGTAAACGGGGCTACAACACGAGATGGCAATAGCTCTGTTAACCTAGCCCCTCACGGGCACTGTGCGGGGGTATTTATAGGTGCCTGAGTGCCCTACGTCGAGGATTAAGGACGCATGTGCCCTCAGGAGCCTAGGTCCTCCCGGAATATTCCTATTAAAGCAGGGTTACAGACTGTAATAATGGAAGAAACTTTACAATTTAGGCCCGTGATGCGTGACAACGGCGCGGGCCCGTTATGACGGGCCGGATTGTACGTGGGCCCTCCCGCCGGACGACCTCGCGGGAAGGAGCGGCCTCGCCATGGGTCTTCGTCCTTTAGTTGCGTCGGACGAAGGGTGCTGTCCGTCAGTCGTCGTCTCTGTTGGTGCAGCGAAGACTGGCGAAGCCTTCGAGCGAAGGGTAGCGTCCACGCCTTCGCCCCAACATTTGCCCTCCGAGGGACAAGTTCGACCAAGTCATCTGGTGCCGAAGACGTCGCTAGATGGTGGAGACGCTGCCCTCGCTCGAAGTGGTTCCTCGGGGGTTTTTGACATGACCGTTGATTGACGCCGCACTGTTTGATTGCGGGTTTCATGAAGCGCCGCGCTCTGTGTATAAAGGGGGGCGGGAGACGGCGCCTTTTGAACTTTGTCCCTCTGTGCGCCGTGAAAAACCCTAACCTCCTTTTCAAATCGCTCGCTTGCTCGTCTGCCCTCCTTGCTCCTGCTTGCCGAAGATCTGGCCCGTGAGAAGCAGACCGCCCGCCGCCGCCGACGGTACGTAGCCATGTCGTCCTCTTCCTCTTCTGCTGCTAATACGCCGCCGGGGGGCGAATCGTCTGAGGAGACGCTGAGCAATGTGGCGGCGGAGGAGTTGTGTCCCAGCGACAAGGTGGAATTCGGCGTGTCACGGATGTCCTCGGTCCGCGTGCATGACATGCAACGGCTTGGTTATTTTGGCGGCGGAGTGGCGCGTGTGCCGGGGGCAGAGGAGATCCCCGAGCCGGAAGGCGAGCTGGTTGTCTTCGAGGCTTTTTTCACCGCTGGCCTTCGTCTGCCCGCGCATCGATTTGTGGGAGAAGTCCTACGCAAATTCGAAGTCCAAATCCACCAGTTGACGCCGAATGCCGTGGTGGCCCTGGCAAAGTATGTCTGGGCGACGACTTCGTACGGCGGGCAGCCGTCAGTCGAAGTCTTCGCGAAGCACTATTGTCTGCATTGGTAGAAGAGGAGAATTGGAGATAAGATTGCTCAATTTGGATCTTGCACGTTTACGCCGAAGACCGGCAAGACTTCGATGGAAGTCGTGGAGTTGGTTCCTTGCGCCCGCAATAAGTGGGGCAACTGGTGGGAGTTTTGGTTCTACGTTGCCGAAGGCACAGTCGAAGGCCAACCAAGGCTTCCCGTGGCCGTTATGTGCTCGCATTATTACACGGCGTATCCGTAGTTTGAGGTAGCTGAGGATGATGAAGACGAGGGGGCCCTTCGGTGTGCGGCCCGCATGAGCAGCGGGCGCGACCTCGTTGAGGAATTTGTGGGATATGGGGTATGGCCCTTGGCGCGTGGCTGGGCGCTGGGCGAAGTATGCCCCCGCCAGATGCCCTCCCGTGGGGGGATGCTGGTGCGAAGTCCTGCCTTCGCACTGGATCTGCGGGGCCGAGATCCCTCCGCGTTCGTGCGTGAAGCGGAGGACGGCGCGGCGAGGATCGTGGGGCGATACGTGCCGAAGACGGAGGGTCTGCGGAGCTGGGATATCCGCGGGGCCAATGACAGGCTGAATCGGGTCTTCGAGTTGAACCACTTGCCTTACGGCGGTTACCCCGGCGAAGACCCCGCCGACCGCCGCGGGAAGAAACCGATGGGCGGTGCCGAGGAAGGGCCATCGCAGGAGGCCGCCCTGGTTACTAAGAAGAGAAAATTAGGTACCATGGTGGGAAAAAAGAGGGTGTCTGATAATTTTGTTGTGGAGTTGATGGAGACATGCGCGGCCCCGGGGGGAGGATGTCTTCGCACGAGCTCCGGGAGTCTTCGGCGTGAATGCTGGAGGTTACCGGGGGTCGGTGGCCAAAGAATCTTCCGATCCCCTGGGCAGAGGGCGAGGACATGTTTACGTCTTGTATAGCTGGTGGATTGAAGATTTCCTCTTACGGATGGAATGTTGCTGCTGTTGTGTCGGCAGAGATGAACAAGGATCAGCAGGAGGCTGCGCAGAAGCGCTGGGCCGTCGTCCGGCTCCCTGAAGCCAGGCCGAAAAGGGCCCGGGGTGGTGCGAAGGCTGCTGCCCCCGGCGATAGCCAGCCTTCGCTGGCTGCGAAGGCGGCAGCGCCTGTAGCTGGCAAGCTGCCGGAGAGCGCGAAGGCTGCCGGCGCTGGCGGGACCAAGTCTGCCCCGGAGGGAGCCGCGAAGGCTCGGGAGCTACCTTCGCCGGGGAAGCGTCTTGCCGACTTTGGCACAGACATTTGCGTGGAGGACTATCTCGCCGGTAAGTTTTTTTTTGAACGGTGATACGTTGCAGGGTCGGGCGAAGGGCAACTTGTTGCCGTCTTGCCTGCGGTGGCGGCCACGGTGTCTGCCGCGGTTTTTGGGGCGAAGGGTAGCGCTTTCGGCGCTGACGGCAAGGTGTCGGCGGCCACTGCCGTCAAAAATGAGGCGGGCACTGTGTCCCGCCGGCTGCGGGAAGCGTCGCTGCAGCTGAATCAAGTAAGTTGTTGTGGGCCGCTTTCGTGGTGATTGTGTACTGAAGCGCGTCTGTTAGGCGGCTGACTTCGCCGACCGCGTGGCGTCGGGCGCCCTGACGGCGGGCGTGGATGCCGAAGTCGAGAGACTTCAGGCGCAGCACGCGGACGCCGTCCGGGAAAGGTCGGCTGCAGAGAGCAAAAAACGCCGACTGGAGGATAAGGTTGCCGCCCTGGAGAGCGAGAGGACTGAGCTCCGGCGCCAGCTGGCGGAGGAGAGGAATGAGGCCAATGAGGCCATCGCCAAGGCGCAGACAGCGCAGGCGGAGGCCAAATTGGCGAGGGCGGAGGAGAGTCTCGCCAGCCAGCGCGTCGGGGAGTGGGAGGCCCGGTTCAACGCTCTGCAGGCCCACGTGGATAGGGCCGACGCCTCTACTCGCGTGGAGGTTGAGCGGACGCGCAAACAGCTCGTGGACTCGTACCGCGAGTTGGGTGCGCGGACTGCTGACTTCGAGGTGCCCGACCGAGAGGCGGGCCTTCGGTGCCTCGAGTGGCTGCAAGATGAATTGCAAGCGCTCCCGACCATCGTGGGGGGCTTCATGTCGTTTGCCTCCCTCATCACCTACGAGGGGGCTGTGAACGCGCTGTCCCGCGAAGGGTGCCATCACTATGAGGTCTTCGACCAATCCGATGAAGATTTTGGGCGCAATATTTTCAAGGTCGAAGACCCTGTGGTGAAGGACGCTGGGGGGCCTCTTCGACCGGATGTGGGGTCCCCACGGCCGGGAGGCGGTTAAGGAACGGGCTGACCGAGTAAGGGATCAGGTAAAATTTGTGTTTCGTTTTGTGTTGTGGAATGTGGGTGTGCGCTGGTGTGCTGAATCGTTGTACTGCGCTGCAGATGGCGTGTGCTGAGAAGGTGGAGGACTTCGGGCATCTGAACAGCGCGCTGTCCGAAACGGAGGCCGACCTGGTGGTGGCTGAGGCTGAGGTCTGCCCGGCACCGCCTACAGAAACTGGGGAAGGCTCCCACCCTGCCCCTGCGACTGCTGTGTCTGGTGGAGGCTCGCCGACTGCCGCCGTACCGATGGCAGCGGATCCCGCGAAGGCGACGACGGAGCCAGCGGTGGGGGATCCTGCGGCGGTTGCTGGGTCTTTGCAGGTGGCTTAGTGTGTATAGGGTAGTTAGGGAATTTTGTATGTGTTACTGAACCTTGGTTGCTGCGCAGGTTCAGGATTTTGGGCCTGCACACGCAACCGGTACTGCTAGTTTTGTGGCGGCTTTAGCTGTGGTCGCCGGAAATGAATCGGATGGGTCTACGTCTAAGTTTTCTGAGTTTGACGACTCTGGGAGTTCGGTTTTGTGGACGGAAGAGTCTTCAGATGAAGGCTTAGATTATTTTGCGGCTTTGGACGTGGCTGAGGCGGAGGCTTCTCCGCGAGTTACGGATGCTGAGGTTTTGTCTGGTCCGAGAGTTGGGCGTAGGCGGCGAAGGGCGGTGGCGAAGCGTAGAGTGGGCGGGCTTGATGGTGGTCGTCTTTGTGTGGGCGGGGCTGGTAGACAGGAGTTGTTGTCCTCGCCTATTGGGGCGAGTATGGGTGAGGGGGAGTTGCGGAGGCTTTTTAAGGGTGAGGAGCTGAGGATAATGTTATTTAACTATAGGGAGATGGGGATCATTCCGAAGGTTGAGCCTATGTAAGGTGTGATGCCCTCCCTGTACGCGTGTGTTTGTATGATAAGGTTGACTGCCTTCGCGCATCTGGGTGTGTTCGTAAGGTGTTGCGCACCCGGTCTGGTACATTATTGTGCCGGTCCGGCTACGCCTGTAGACTTTCGGACTGTTGCGGTGCGCCTTCGATTTTTGCACTCGTTGTGCTGGTCCGGCGGCACCCTTAGATGACTTTTTGCACGAGTAGTCTTTTTGAGATGACTTCGAATTTACGCACTTGTTGTGCTAGTCCGGCTGCACCCATAGGCGACTTTTGCGCGGAGTCTTTTGAGAAGACTTCGAATTTACGCACTTGTTGTGCTAGTCCGGCTGCACCCTTAGGCGACTTTTGCGCGGATAGTCTTTTGAGAAGACTTCGAATTTACGCACTTGTTGTGCTAGTCCGGCTGCACGCTTAGGTGACTTTTGCACGGATAGTCTTTTTGAGAAGACTTCGAATTTACGCACTTGTTGTGCTAGTCCGGCTGCACCCTTAGGCGACTTTTGCACGGATAGTCTTTTTGAGAAGACTTCGAATTTACGCACTTATTGTGCTAGTCCGGCTGCACCCTTAGGCGACTTTTGCACGGATAGTCTTTTTGAGAAGACTTCGAATTTACGCACTTGTTGTGCTAGTCCGGCTGCACCCTTAGGCGACTTTTGCACGGATAGTCTTTTTGAGAAGACTTTGAATTTACGCACTTGTTGTGCTAGTCCGGCTGCACCCTTAGGTGACTTTTGCGCGGACTGTCGCACGCGAGGGTAGCTATCGCTGCCCCTCGTGGTGACTTTTGTGCCGGTCGAATGTCGAAGACCGTTTAATCGGTCTTTTTCGACGTAGCTTTTGCGGGGGATTTTTCGTGTGTATATTACATGGCTCCGCCTCGTTAAAAACCTCACCCCCCGGGAGGAAAAGAGTGCGGGCCGGCTGAAAACTGTTCTGCGGATTACAAGGGCGAAGTGGCCCTGAGGAGTTAAACAAAAAATTTGCGAAGATTGTCAATGTTCCAAGAATGTTCTAGGTCTTCGCCGGATGGGGTTGTGAGTCTATATGCACTGGGGGACGCCTTTGTCTTGACGATGAAAGGGCCCTCCCACTTCGGCTCCAACTTGCCTCGGGACTCTGTCCGAGCTATCCGGACAAGTACGAGGTCTCCTTCATTGAACTCCCTCGGGATGACTGTGTGGTCGCGCCATGCTTTTGTCTGGACTTGGTATTTGTCTAGAGCCTGTAGGGCGAAGACACGGTCTCCGTCGATGAGGTCCTTCGAAGTCGGCTCGTCTACGTCGGGGATGGCCGACGCGGCTGTCCGAGGCGACCCATGCTTTATTTCTTGCGGAGTCATAGCCTCCGATCCGTATAGAAGGCGGAAAGGGGTGAACCCAGTCGCCTTGCACTCTGTCGTGTTCAGCGCCCAGACCACTTCGGGTAATAGGTCGGGCCACTTGCCTTTTTTGTCGTCGAGGAGCATTTTCTTGACGGCTGTGAAAATTTTGCCATTGGCACGCTCGACGACTCCGTTGGATTGGGGGTGATACACTGAGGTGAAGGCAAGCTTGGTGCCGATGGAGAAGCAGAAATCTTTGAAGTCTTGGTTGTCGAACTGCTTGCCGTTGTCGACCGTGAGCTCAGACGGGACTCCGAAGCGGCAAACAATATTTTGCCAGAAGAATTTCTGGGCTATCTTCGATGTTATAGTGGATACTGCCCTCGCTTCAATCCATTTGGTGAAGTATTCAACGGCGACGAAGGTGAACTTGAGGTTCCCCTGAGTTGTGGGCAGGGGCCCGACAATGTCCAGTCCCCAGCGCTAAAGGGGCCACGTGTGGGCGATTAGCTTCGTGAACTACGAAGGGCGTTCCGAGCGTGGGGAAAATTTCTGGCAGGCTTCGCAGGACCTCACGACCCGATTTGCGGCGCAAATCATGGCGGGCCAGTATAAACCTTGGTGAATCACCTTTGCCGCTAGGGCCCTGGGCCCTGCGTGGGAGCCGCAAGTCCCGCTGTGGACTTCGCGTAGAATTTGGACGCCTTCGGTCTCAGTGACGCATTTAAGCATCGGTTGACTGACCCCCTTCTTGTAGAGTTGGCCTTCGATCAGCGCGAAGTCCCGGCTTTGGTGTTTGAGGCGCTTGGCCTCATTGTTGTCGGTTGGATGATAGTACCCCTGCAGGTACAGGGTTATTGGTGCCCGCCAGTCTTCGGTCATGATGAGGTTGACTATGCGGTGGCCCTCGCTGTCGTTGGTTATTTGGAGCCCTTCGGGGCTGCGGACGGCTGGCGTGCCGATGAAGTGGTAGAACACGTTGGAGGGTAGGGCCTCACCCCTGGCGGCTGCCTTGGCCAGCGCTCGGTCCACGTGCTGCAACGTGAAACCCTTGAATTGTCTTTCGAGGCTACGGATGGCCGCGAGGTATTGCGTGAGTGTGGGGTCCTTCGCTGCATAGTCTTTCTCGACCTGGCCGGCGACTACCTTGGAGTCTGTTCTGATGATGCAAGTGGTGACACCGAGTGCCCTTAGCTTGCGAAGGCCGAGGATGACAGCCTCGTATTCTGCTATGTTGTTGGTGCACCTATCAGACTCCAATGCAAAGCTGAGGCGCACTGCATACTTGTGCTTAATCCCGGTGGGCGAAGTAATGACTGCGGCGGCGCCTGCCCCCGCATGGCACCATGCGCCGTCACAATTGATTGTCCATACTTTCTCTGCAGACGGCTCCAGTTGCGTTATTGGTCCAGTCCAGTCTATGACGAAGTCTGCTAGGACTTGTGACTTGATGGCTGTCCTGGGTTCAAATGTGATGTGGTAGCCAGAGAGTTCGGCTGCCCACTTGGCAATCCGTGCTGATGCCTCCAGGTTTCTAAACAACTCGCCGAGTCCTCTGTCTGATGTGACCCGGATCTTGAATGCCTCGAAATAATGGCGCAATTTGCGCGAGGCCATCACGACTGCGTAGGCGATCTTTTCCAGCTCCGTCATGTTACATTTTGATGTTGTGAGCACTTCAGATATGTAATAAACTGGACGCTGCTTGGTCGTGCCCTCTCTGGTCTGCTCTTGAACCAGTGCTGTGCTGACTGCATGTGGTGAAGCCGCGACATAGAGCAATAGGGGTAGCGAAGGGTCGGGGCTTGTAAGAATCGCCAACTCCAACAAGTACTGTTTTAGCGAAGCGAAGGCCGCCGCCTGCTCTGGCCCCCATGCAAAGTCTTATGCGCCGCGGAGTGTTTTGAGGAAAGGGAGACTCCGCTCCACGAACTTGGAGATGAATCTATTGAGGGCGGCCAACCTGCCTGTCAGTCGTTGCACTTCTCTGGCAGACTGTGGGGGCGTCATATTGATGATGGCCTGGATTTTGGTTGGATTGGCCTCAATTTCGTGTTGTGAGACCAGGTAGCCCAAGATTTTCCCCTGGCGGACTCCGAAAACACACTTTTCAGGGTTGAGGCGAAGTCGTGCGGCTCGCATGTTCGTGAACGTTTCGGCGAGGTCGGCCAGGTGGTCTTCCTTGCTTCTGCTTGCAACGACGATATCGTCCACATATGTGAATATATTTCTGCCGATCTGGCTCTCAAGCACCGTTTTGGTGAGTCGAGAGAAAGTGGACCCGACATTCTTGAGTCCCTCCGGCATTCTGATGAAACAGTACGTGCCGAAGGGTGTTATGAAGCTGGTGCTTGCCTTGTCCTCCTCCTTCATATATATCTGGTGGTAGCCGGAGAAGCAGTCGAGGAGTGACATGACTTCGCACCCGGCTGCGCTATCGACGATTTTGTCGATTCGGGGCAGCGGGAAATTGTCCTTGGGACAGGCCTTGTTAAGACTGGTGAAGTCTATGCACATCTGCCATTTGCCGCTCTTTTTCTGCACCATCACCACATTGGCGAGCCATGTGGGGTAGGCGATCGGCTCGATGAACTTGGCTTCGAGCAGGCGATGCACCTCGGCCTTGGCGGCTTCTGTCTTTTCGTCGGACATCTTGTGCAGCCGTTGTTTCTTCGGCCTCACCGAAGGGTCAATTCCTAAGCCGTGCTCGATGATAGAGCGACTGACTCCGACCAGGTCGAGGGTGGACCAGGCGAAGACGTCTTTATTCTTGGATAGACAGTAGAGGAGCCGCTCTTCGTCGTGCGAAGTGAGGTCTTCGCTGATGGTAACCATCTGTCGGGGCGTTGCTTGGTCGAGGGGGGCAGTCTTGGTCCCGTCGTTGCTCTGCAGTTGTGCTTTTTCATGCCCCTTGGCGGTTGGATTGGCAGACTCGGGGACTTCGCGTTGTGCCGTGAGGCAGTGTACGTTTCTTTGTCCGGGGACGAAGTCTCTTTCTATGTTACGCGCAATCTACTGGTTGCCGTAAACTGTGATGGCGCCTTGCGGACCTGGGATCTTCATGCACAGGTAAAGTCCGTGGATAGCTGCCTCAAACTTATTGATGGAGCCCTGGCCCATTATTGCGTTGCACGGGTACACCATATCGACGATGTCGAACGTGATCTGCTCACTTCGGGCATTGGGTGCTACACCGAAGGAGAGAGGCAACTCTATTTTGCCGACGGGAAAGGTGCCCTTGCCGCCGAAGCCGTACAGGGGGTTGTCCGAGGGCTTGAGTAGGCTGTGGCTTATGCCCATGCGATCGAAGGCATGTAGGAAGATGATGTCCGCCTGGCTGCCATTGTCGACCAAGACTTTGTGCAAGTCCCAGCCTGCCACGCTGCAGTTGATGACCATGGCGTCGATGTGGGGGGCGCTGCGCAGATCGACGTCGCGGGCGTTGAAGGTCAATGGCACGTGGGACCACTTCGTCTGCACGACAGGGCCGGTGACGGCGACGTGGTTGATGCTGCGGTAGTGGTCCCTCTTTTGCCGCTTTGTGTCGAAGTCGGCGCTGGACCCCCCCCCGGTAATCATATGGATGACTCCACGATACGGTTGATCGGCGAAGTCCTCTTGCTTTGGTGCTTGGGGGTGGTTGGGGTGGTGGATGTTTTGCTGTTGATGGTGTGGGGGTGGGGGTGGGGGAGGTATGATTTGTATCTCCTGGTGGTGTTGGTATGCGTGGTGCGGTGGAGGCGGAGCGGGGCCGTGGTTGTATGGTTGAGGGGGTTGCTAGTATGCGTGCGCGATAATTCTAGGGTTGTCGGCTAGTTGTGCCCGTGCCATTCTGTCTCTGGGCAGTCCCTTGTGGGGTGCGCGCAGTCTTCGCCGTGGAACAGGCAGTAAAATCTGCGTGGTTGCTGCGCACGCCCCCGTCCTCGACCGCGAGTTCCATTTCCTCGGCCCTGGGGGATACTCCTGGCGGCGAGGGGCCTCACCAGCAGGGGCTGGTTGGCGATGTTGTGCACCTGCTGCTGATTGCGGCCGTCCCGGCCGGAGTCTGTCTGCGAGGGCCTCGTCCAAGTGCGGCTGGACTGCGGAGGGTCTTTGGGCTTCCTCTGAGACTCGACTTTGCGCTGGTGGAGCTCTTCGGATCGAGCATATTTCTCAAACAGCTGATACAGCTCCTGGAGGTTCCTGGGCGGGTCCCTGATGCAGTGGCTGTAGAGGGCGCCGGCCCGAAGGCCACTGATGGCGTAGTGGATGGCGATCTGGTCATCGACCGAAGGCAGCTGTGACTTGAGGGTCAGGAACTTGCGGTAATAGTCCCGCAGAGTCTCCCGTTCCAGCTGCTTGCAGAGTGAGAGTTTAGCCAAGGCGTCGGTGTCTGGGCGATACCCTTGGAAGTTGAGCAAGAATTTGTCCCGGAGACTTTTCCAGGAGTCGATAGACAGTGGGGGCAACCTAGTGTACCAGGTGAGGGCTGGGCCTTCGAGGGCAATGATGAATGACTTGGCCATCGTGGCGTCGTCCCCTCCAGATGATGCAACGGCGACTTGATAGCTCATGATGTACTGCGCTGGATCAGTGCTGCTGTTGTACTTGGGATAGGTCCCTGCCCAGAAGTTGGCGGGCCACGGTGTCACTTGCAGGTGAGGTGCCAGGGGACTTCGCTCGTCAAGGTAGTTGACGCCTTGGAAAGCTGTAGTGCGAGGGATGGTGTGTCCGCGCTGAGGGATGAACAGGTCTTCGATTTGTGCGCGTTGTTGGTGGGTTGGGCTGTGATGCGGGTCGAGTTGGCCTTCGCTCTGCATGAGCGCGATCTCTTGCTCGAGCTCCTGTGCCTTCTGCTCTTCGTCGCGTATCATCTGTCGCACCTTGGCTTGTGCGGACACACGTTGGCGCTTGGCCTCAAGGATCTCTTTTTGCTTTTGGAGGTTGCGGTTCTTGATGCGCAGGGCGCGCAGCTGTAGCTGCTCTTCGGCCGAGACGCCGATGACTTCGCCGTCCTCGGTGGCGTCCGCGCCCTCTGGTGGAGCGAAGCCTGGGGGAGGCTGTTGTGGTCCCCCGGAGCTGCAGGTGCGGAGGCTGCCTTCGGTAGTGGGTTGTTCATTGCATTGCTTCTTGCTGTTCGCGTCGTCTTCGCAGGGCTCTTGGAGAGTGTTGTTGACGAGGGCCTTGCCCTTTTTCTCGGCCAGCAGTGCCGCCTTCGCGGCTTCGTCAGCCTTCGACGAGGTTCTCATGGGTGCCATCGCGGGTGGTGTTTTCGTAGCACGAACGGTGGGCGCCAAATGTTGGAACTTGCTCTCCTGAGCGAGTCGATCCAACAGGGGAGTGAAAGTGGTGTAAACGGGGCTACAACACGAGATGGCAATAGCTCTGTTAACCTAGCCCCTCACGGGCACTGTGCGGGGGTATTTATAGGTGCCTGAGTGTCCTGCGTCGAGGATTAAGGACGCATGTGCCCTCAGGAGCCTAGGTCCTCCCAGAATATTCCCATTAAAGCAGGGTTACAGACTATAATAATGGAATAAACTTTACAATTTAGGCCCGTGATGCGCGACAACGGCGTGGGGCCCGTTATGACGGGCCGGATTGTACGTGGGCCCTCCCGCCGGACGACCCCGCGGGAAGGAGCGGCCTCGCCATGGGTCTTCGTCCTTTAGATGCGTCGGACGAAGGGTGCTGTCCGTCAGTCGTCGTCTCCGTTGGTGCAGCGAAGACTGGCGAAGCTTTCGAGCGAAGGGTAGCGTTCATGCCTTCGCCCCAACATCGTGTTATTATTCGGTTCCGTTGCAACGTACGGGCACTCACCTAGTAGTGTATGATGAGTCCATTTCTTAAATTTGGTGAGATGACTTTATTATTCATGTTAGTACTAACTACGAGAAATGAGGTGGTAATGTATCAACTTATTTCATTTCACAAACCAAACAAAAAAGTAAGGAATAATAAGATAATGAACTAGCTTATTTCTCAGACCAAACACCCTGTTAACAACTAACCTGAATCCTGATTACCGGCGGCCGGCGGGAATCGCGTGCCAACTATTTTCGATGAAGGATATCACTAGTAGAAAAGAGCTCATAGCCTGCGGCACCCATAAATTATCACTGGTGGTTTCAGTTATCACGCGCCAGTAAAAAAAACAAGGTGGACCCGACTTAGGAACCGCCAGTGGAAACCCATTTCCACTGGCGGTTATCTTAACACAACCGCCAGTGGAAATAGGGTATTTCCACTGGCGGTTGGTGTAACAGAACCGCCAGTAGAAAGCAATTTCCACTGGCGGTTGGTGTAACAGAACCGCCAGTGTAAATACCCTATTTACACTGGCGGTTGTGTTAAGATAACCGCCAGTGGAAATAGGTTTCCACTGGCGGTTTTTCAAGCCAACCGCCAGTGAACTGTCTGTTATAAATACCCCTCTTCTTCCCCGCGACAGTGAACTGTATGCTCGCAGCCAGCTTCCATTGGAGGCGATTTTGGAGGTCCAGATTTCACAAAAATATAAGGGGGGAGGTTTTGGTCTTCATTTCTTGGAAGAAGGTGGATAAGAAAGGTTGGTTTATGTTTCTTTGTCAATTTTTGTTCATTCTTGCTCAATTTTAGCCACATTTTGGATCTAGGGTTTTACATGTGAGAGAGAAGAGTATAGCTAGGTAATTTTCTCTATTTCCTCAAATGAGGTTGCATAAGATGGTTAGTTTTTGTCTATTCCCTCTCTTTTTCATGTTTAGTTGCTTAATGAATGGTGAATGTGTTGTATGGAAGATTGGTTTAATTATGTTTCAATTGTTAGTTATTGTTTATTTTTGCTCAATTTTAACTACATTTTGAAACTAGGCTTTCACCATATGTTAAAGATAGGTTTGGGTATTAATTTTTTTTGTTTATTAGTTGCTAGGAAAGTTTGGCTTATGTTTCTTTTGCCAAATTTTGTTCATTTTTCCTCCATTTTAGCCACATTCTGGATATAGGGTTTCACCATGTGTTAGAGATAAAGTAGTCTAACTACTTTTATTGGAAGAGATAAAGTAGTCTAACTACATTTGTATATATACCGATCAATATGTACTGTATATATACATGCATGGTAATCTGACTTGCCATGAAAACTTCGGACTGGAAGGGTAGGCAGCAGATGTCGCACTCCAACGCGTCCTTCTCCATGGATAGTGTCACAGTCGCCTCTTCCTCATCCTCCAACCCCGACTCTTCCTCATCCTCCATGTGCAGCATGTAATTTTACACGACTTTCTAGAGAGGAGAGGGAGAGGGAGAGAGAGCTATTGTTGCCAATGCGCTCGGAGCAGGTGCAGCACTTACCGTCCGTGCGGATGCAGCACTTTGCACATCCAGAATGCCCGTTCTTGCACTGATTTTACACAGAGCAGAGCATCATGCTGGAGTCTACCGATCAATATGTACTGTATATATACATGCATGGTAATCTGACTTGCCATGAAAACTTCGGACTGGAAGGGTAGGCAGCAGATGTCGCACTCCAACGCGTCCTTCTCCATGGATAGTGTCACAGTCGCCTCATCCTCCAACCCCGACTCTTCCTCATCCTCCATGTGCAGCATGTAATTTTACACGACTTTCTAGAGAGGAGAGGGAGAGGGAGAGAGAGCTATTGTTGCCAATGCGCTCGGAGCAGGTGCAGCACTTACCGTCCGTGCGGATGCAGCACTTTGCACATCCAGAATGCCCGTTCTTGCACTGATTTTACACAGAGCAGAGCATCATGCTAGAGTCTATCGATCAATATGTACTGTATATATACATGCATGGTAATCTGACTTGCCATGAAAACTTCGGACTGGAAGGGTAGGCAGCAGATGTCGCACTCCAACGCGTCCTTCTCCATGGATAGTGTCACAGTCGCCTCATCCTCCAACCCCGCCTCATCCTCCATAGAGAGAGAGATAGAGGAGAGAGAGAGATAGAGGTGAGAGAGAGGAGAGAGAGAGAGGATAGAGAGAGAGAGGAGAGAGAGAGAGAGGGTTTCACATTTTAGCCACATTTTTGGATATAGGGTTTCACCATGTGTTTTATGTTACTTTTTTACAGGTGGTGATGGAGAGGACATCCTGGATGTATAACTTATCAAGGCTAGATCCATCATACATATCCGAGGTCCATAGGTTTATTGATGTCGCTACGAACCATGCTTGGAGAACAAAGACAAAACACATATATTATCCATGCATGGACTGCAAAAATGCTGCTGTATTTAATGACACAGAACAAATCATATCTCATCTGGTATGCCGAGGATTTATGAAGGATTACACAATTTGGACAAAGCATGGAGAGGGTAGCTCTTCGCCTTATACGACTGGAAACCCTAAGAACATCGACGACAGATTTCAGTTCGTTCACGAGACACACCAACCTCTTCCACAGAGCGAACATGTAGTGCAAAATGTTACTGATCATGGTTACGCTGGAGGAAATGAACATGATAGACCTCATGTTCTGCCAAGTGTTATGGATGAGGAAGATGCAGAGTTGCTAGAGGCAATGTTGCGTCGTCATACAGATCAATCGATGTTCTTAATGAAAGGTATGGAGTCCCTGAAGAAGGCAGCAGAAGAGCCTTTGTACGACGAGTCTAAGGGTTGTACCAAAGAGTTCACGACGCTCCGGTCTGTGCTAAAGCTGTTGATGTTAAAAGCTAAATATGGTGTGTCTGATGCTGGCTTCGATGCGTTCTTGAGTATTATCGCAGACATGCTTCCAAAGGAGAACAATGTGCCTGCTAACACGTACTATGCAAAGAAACTAATCAGTCCGCTCACTATGGGTGTGGAGAAGATCCACGCGTGTAGAAATCACTGTATCCTTTATCGAGGTGATGATTATAAAGACTTGGAGAGCTGCCCAAAGTGCGGTGCAAGTAGGTACAAGACGAATAAAGACTATCGAGAGGACGAAGAGTGTGTTGCATCCGTGTCTAAAGGGAAGAAGCGAAAGAAAGCCCAAAAAAAGACTTCAAAATCCACGAGCAAAGAAAAAGAAGAAGTAGACTATTATGCGCTCAAAAAGATTCCTGCTTTGGTGATGTGGTACCTCCCCGTCGTCGATCGATTGAGGTGTTTGTTCGCTAATCCTGAGGATGCCAGACTTATGAGCTGGCATGCTTCTGATGAGCACAAAAACGATGGGAAGCTTCGACATCCAGCCGATGGGAAGCAGTGGCAAGATTTCAATGACAACCACCGAGACTTTGCCGATGAACCGAGAAATGTTAGGTTCGCACTGAGTACTGATGGAATGAACCCATTTGCTGAGAGGAGCAGCAAGCATAGCACATGGCCGGTGATCCTCACCATATACAACCTTCCTCCATGGTTGATGCAGAAATGGAAGTACATTTTGCTAACCATCCTTATTTCTGGACCTACACAACCTGGAGTTGACATGGATGTATTTTTGGAGCCCTTAATGGAGGATATGAAAATATTGTGGGAAACGGGTGTTCAAATGTTGGATGAGTATCGTAAAGGTTCATTCACGCTGAGAGCAATTCTTTTTGTTACGATCAACGATTACCCTGCTCTCTTCACATTATCAGGCCAGTTTAAGGGAAAGGTTGGTTGCACAGTATGCATTGATGGAACTGCTTACGGGATCCCTTGCTGCATCTAGGAAGATAGTTTACATGAGGCACAGACGCTTTTTATTGGAAGGACACAGGTACCGCATGCGAAAGATGGATAAGTACTTCGACAATAATGGTGAACTACATTCTACTGCTCCATCGGGTAACAATAGAGGTCATAGAGTTTTTGAAATAGTCAGGAATATCAAGTTTGTTTTCGGGAAGAAGACGAAAGACGGAAAAACAAGGAAGGATGTCAAACCAGCTTCGGGGGCTATATTCAAGAAGAAGTCTATTTTCTTCGAGTACTTGCCTTACTGGAAAGAGTTAGATGTGCGGCATGCGATCGATGGTATGCACGTTCAGAAGAACGTGTTTGAAAGCATAATGGGCACCTTGCTAGACATAAAGGGCAAAACAAAAGAAGGGCTCAATTCACGCATGGACTTGGTAGATTTAGGCATAAAAAAGGAACTACATCCCGTTCTTCAAGAAAATGGGAAGTACCATCTCCCAGCAGCAAGCTACAATCTCAATGTAGATGAGAAACATGCGATGTGTGTTTGGCTCAAGAATTTGAAAGTCCCATCCGGATTCTGCTCTAGCATACGGAGTATTGTGTCAATGAAAGACCTGACAATCACCAACTACAACTCACATGATTGCCATGTCATGCTGACTACATTCCTACCTATTGCCATCAGGGCTATAAATCCTTTGTTTTTAAAGATGGCAATCACACGGTTGTGCTACTTTTTCAACAGGATTTCACAAAAGGTAATTGGCCGTGATGAGTTGGCATCTCTTCAGGAATTCGCAGTGGAGACAATATCACAGTTTGAGATGTGTTTCCCTCCATCATTCTTTGATATTATGGTGCACCTTGTGGTGCACTTGGTGCCACAAATAGAAGCATTGGGTCCTATGTACTTGCATGAAATGTGGACGTATGAGCGTTTCATGTCAATACTGAATGGCTATGTATCAACCCGTGCTCGTCCCGAGGCATCCATGATAGAGGGGTACTGTACCGAAGAGGCCATTGAGTCTGGAGGTCCATTCTGCAATAGTATCCTAAAAGACCAGGTTGCAATAGGTCTGCCTCCGTCACGACACGAGGGTAGACTGTATGGAAGCGGGAGGATGGGACGGAAATCTTTCATCCCACCGGATTACGATATAGTACTTGAGGCACATCAGAGCATCCTACATCAGCTAACGATAATGGAGCCATTTATCCAACAACACATCAATGAGCTTCGCGAGCAAAATCCTGGGCATACGGATGATTGGGTAATGAAGCAACATAAGCAGCGGTTCAACACATGGCTAATGGTGAAGGACATTCCACGTGGAGAAACAATAGAAGAACAAACCATCAAGGGCTTGGCATCTGGACCATCACGCCAGGTCACAACATGGCAAACCTATGACATTAGTGGATTCACATTTTGTACCAAGTCCAAGGACAAAAAGAGCATGTCACAAAACAGTGGTGTTCGATGCGAAGCCATAGATGATGAAACTGGTGAGATTATTACATATTTTGGCTTTATTGAGGACATATGGGAACTAGACTATGGTACATTTCAGATCTCGGTTTTCCGATGTCAATGGGTTGAAGACAAACATGTCACGGTAGACAACTATGGGGTCAGAGTTCTTGATCTAAGTAAGGCAGGTTACAAAGATGACCCATGGATCCTTGCTAATCGTGCTGCACAGGTCTTCTATGCTGAACAGATCATTTCTAACAATGAGAAGAAAAGCACCGACAAACCGAAGCATGTAGTTTTTCCCCGTCATCGTCCCTGCGCCGTAGGTAAGTTCTTCTCTCTCTCTCCCTTTCTTCGTCTATGATCGCTCGGGCTCGGGCGCCATGCGCGCCGCCGCCGCGCACGCGGGCGCACGCCGCAGCCGCCGCCGCGCGGCTAAACCCTAAGGCTAGGAAGAGTGAGAGAGTGAGAGGGAAGAGAGAGGAGGAAGAGGGAAGAGAGGGAGACCCCTGCGCGCGTCTCTGCAGAGAGTGAGAGAGAGGAGGGCGCACGCGCCACCGCCGCCGAGAGGGAGGAAGAGAGAGGAAGGAGAGGGAGAGGGAAGAGAGAGGAGGGAGAGGGAGAGAGATAGAGGGAGGGAGAGGAGGGTGAGAGAGAGAGAGGAGGGAGAGGAGAGAGATAGAGAGAGGGAGAGAGATAGAGGGAGAGGAGATAGATAGAGGGAGGGAGAGGAGGGTGAGAGAGAGAGAGGAGGGAGAGGAGAGAGATAGAGAGAGGAGAGGAGATGAGAGTATTCATACAATACTTATTTTTATTCATATGTGTGTTCATATGTGTTCAAATGTATGTGTTCAATATATATATGTGTTCATATGTGTTCAAATGTATGTGTTCAATATATATGTGTGTTCATATGTGTTCAAATGTATGTGTTCAATATATATATGTGTGTTCATATGTGTTCAAATGTATGTTGAATATATACACTGTAATTTTATTCGTCACAACTCGATAATATACGTATCCGATCCGATCCGAATTCGATCTGAACTCGATAATTTCCGTACGACTCTCCCCCTCTCCCTCTCTATACGTCCTATGCGACTCTCCCTCTCTCCCTCTCCTCGTCCTATACGACTCTCCCTCTCTCCCTCTCTATACGTAACTCGATAATATCCATACGATTCTCCCTCTCTCCCTCTTTATACGTCCTATGCGACTCTCTCCCCGTCCTACACGATACTATACGACTATACGATACTATATGGTTACGGTTTAGGGTTAGGGTTATGGTTAAGGGTTAGGGTTAGGGTTAGGGTTAGGGTTAAGGGTTAGGGTTTAGGGTTAGGGTTAGGGTTAGGGTTAAGGGTTCGGGTTTTGGGTTAAGGGTTCGGGTTTTGGGTTAGGGTTAGGGTTAGGGTTAAGGGTTATAGTTAGGGTTAGGGTTTAGGGTTAAGGGTTTGGGTTTTGGGTTAAGGGTTTGGGTTTTGGGTTAGGGTTAGGGTTAAGGGTTTAGGGTTAGGGTTAAGGGTTATAGTTAGGGTTAGGGTTAGGGTTAAGGGTTAGGGTTTAGGGTTAGGGTTAGGGTTAGGGTTAAGGGTTCGGGTTTTGGGTTAAGGGTTCGGGTTTTGGGTTAGGGTTAGGGTTAAGGGTTATAGTTAGGGTTAGGGTTAGGGTTTAGGGTTAAGGGTTCGGGTTTTGGGTTAAGGGTTCGGGTTTTGGGTTAAGGGTTCGAGTTTTGGGTTAGGGTTAGGGTTAAGGGTTTAGGGTTAGGGTTTAGGGTTAGGGTTAGGGTTAAGGGTTTAGTGCCTGAGGATGTATTTAATTATACTATTTGTTAATATGAATTTAATTATTGCTTACGTTAATATGTGTTAATATGTATTTAATTATTGCTTATGTATTTGTATATATATAGCTTAATGAGTTCTCCGATCAAGGACCAAGATTTAGTGCCCGAGCACATGGACAAGAGTGTTGCTCAAGAACAATCCAGCAGTGAAGGATATGAAACGCCTAGCGACCCTTTTCCTACCACTAGCATAGATAGGGCCGCTCTCCGTGAGTTGCAACGTGACCCTACTTATGATCCACAAGAAGCTGAGGTAAAAGTACGCATCTTTAGCTTCGTATGTGTACCCTACTGATTTCACATGCATGATCTCTTGTGCATTTTATTACATGAATAGGAGGTCGTGTCTGAATTTCGTGCGATACTCGAAGAAGCCGTGGCACGAAACGAAGACGTACCGGAGCCGACCCAAGACGCACCGGAACAGACCAAGACAACAACCGAGACGTCAAGGAAAAGGAAGCAGAGCGATCGAAAAAGAGGTGACAGGGGGCTGAACAAGTTTCCCGACAAAACATACAAAATCTCAGACGTGAGCCCGAAAGGTCAGCCCCTAGCTCCAGAAGAGGCACTACCTAAGTTCCGGAATGCACTTGGGTTTTTAGTTAGAGATAATCTTGACATAACAATACGACAGTGGAGAGATGTGTCAGATGATGTCAAGAATCAAATATGGAATAAGCTATTAATGAGGTTCGTTCTGCCTCGGGGTTCAGAAGAACTCGTGAAGGAATACACGATGAAGCAGCTTGCAATCAATTTCCGAAACTGGAGGTCTGAGATGAACACAAAGTTTGCAAAGAAAGGTCTGGACCCGACCAAAAAATATAAAATCTCAGCAGGTCAGTGGGCAGTATTTCTAGAGCAGAGGAGCAGCCCTGATTTCATATCTCTAAGTGAGGCAAATTCGGAACTATCAAAGAAGAACAAGTACCGCCACCACCTAGGCACAGGTGGTTACAAGCGTCAGGTTCCTAAATGGAGATAAGAAGACGCCGAGAAGAAGGCCGCAGGGTTGCCGACGCTGTCCGAGCAACTTGGTGAAAGGGCGGCAAATTGGCTCCGTGCTAGAAAACCAAGGGAAACCGAGACCGGTGTATCTTTTGATGATCCCATTGTCGAAGAAGCGGCAAAAAACATATATACAATGGCAGCTAAGCAGAGCCAAGGAACTTTTAAGCCACAAAGGGAAAGAGACATCCTAACGGCTGGTCTCGGTAACCCTGAGCATCCTGGCCGTGTACGAGGAATCTCGTCTAAGGAAGGATGGAAGGAAGGATTCGGACAACAGTGGGAAGGTCTGTACAGGAAACGTGATCGATACAAGGAAGAGATGGCGGATTATTTTAAGGAGGAGGCCAAGAAAGAGTTCAAAGCCATGATGTCTCAAATGCTATCGAATCCTCCTCCAGAATTGATGCAACAGTTGGCGAGTGCGATGTCTGTTCAACAGATGACCACTCCACAAATACAAATAATTCCAGCAGCTCAACCGCCGGCTTCCACAGATTGTACGACATTACCAAGCTCTGTTGCTTCAACGGGAAATAAGGACCGTTATCCAGTTGATGACATCACAAGGCCTGTGGCGTGCACACTGGTTATAAGATATGGTATTAACAATAAACGTACAAAGAAAGTAGCCACAGGCCTTGCGATCCCAGGACGTAAGTTCCATGGAAACGATATTCCAGATGATTATTGCAAAGTAGAAGTGACGTCGGTCGTCCAAGGATCCGAGGACGACATGCTAGACATCCCTGGGCCCAAAGGTATCGAGAAACTTGGACAAGCTATCAATAATTTTATCCTTTGGCCTCGAAGGGATGTCGATTTGCTTGATTGGTCGAATTCGTCGCAGGCGTCGCAGGCCCAACCGTCTCCGCCTTCTCAAATTTTTGTTCCTATTGTACATCCATCATCCTCACCTCCTCAAACTTCACATGCTGCTCCTCATCCTTTTTCTGACCCACCGTCTCCGCCACAAGCATCACCATTCAGGGCTCCACCACCTTCTCCTCCCCATCCTCTTGGTGACCCACTGTCTACGCCACCATCAAGGGATCCACCTTCTCCACAACCATCAAAGGATCCAAGGCCATCAAAGAAATCTAAACTTCCTATTCCAAAATTGGTGTCCCTGTATCAGAAAAAGAAGAGTAAAGCTACTACTGCTGGCACAGCTCGGTTTTTGAAAGGGATTGGACGGAGCCTCACGTCACAAACTGTTGATTTGGCCAAGCACGAGGAGTCTGCAAAAAAGGCTGAGGCAATGGCCGCAAAGATAAAGAAGCCAACTAAGGCAGATTACAAAAACGTGCCTAAAAAATATGTGCCGGGCAGACCTCTGCTACCTCTTGAGAAACTAAGAAAGGTCCCGGCTGGTGTTAAAAGGTTGCATGACTGGTACATGCGGGCATCATCGGTTGGCATCGACACCATCAGTGTGCATATACCAGACCATGCTTTTATTGGTTCGGACCAAAAGGCCGTTGTTACATTCGAGGACATGTGGTTAATGATGAACCTTCAGAGACTCGACGTGCAACTTGTAACGATGTTTGCATTGTAAGTGTCGCTCATACTTCCACATATGTGTGTTATTATTAGTGAGTTGTATAAAATTTCAATATCTGACATGCACGTGTGACTTGCAGAATGCAACATGATCAGCAGGAGATCCTTTATGGTACCAAGCCCAATGCTAGTGCCAGTAAAAGGGTTGGGTATCTCAACCCAATACTTATATCCGAGGAAAGCCACACTTTTAGAATCGGGAAAGACAACGATGAATTACGGGGAAAGACGGACGAAGAAGTTGAGAAGCGTATAAAGGATATGAAGAAGGATTTTGAAGCTCGATACGCCACCTATATAGGACATGCAATGCTTCAATTTCAAGACAGGGAAGCCATAATGGCCACGTACAACTTTAAGTAAGTGTGATTTTGCATAAATAAAATTAATAATTTCAATACACATGCATCACAAATTTGATTCGTACAGGGACCACTGGATATACTTCCTCATTTATCCTAAGGTTGGAAAGGTGCTGGTGCTCGACTCCTTGAACTTCGACCCTTCGACATATGCAGAATTCCTCAGCATCTTAGAGCTGTAAGCCTTTTCTATGCATGCATACTTTTATCGATTAAAATTTGAGAATAACATGGTGATTCTATTTGAGATCACAGGGCTTATAGATTCTATAAGATGAGAGGTGGAAAGTACGACCTATCGAAAAAAGGCGTGCCACTAGACATCCATCATCACTGGCCGGTAAGTATGTGATTTTATGAATACATATCATACACAATGTTGCAACTAAATAACCAATCTCCCGTTATGTAGTGCCACAAGCAACCACAAGGATCGGTCCTATGTGGATTCTATGCGTGCGAGTTCATGAGAGTGAACGGACGATACATCACGAACCCTGACAAGGTATTATTAGTAATAGTCAAGTATGTATTTATGTCATTAAAGATGCAAATGTGTTATTATTGAGTATAAATAGATGATGTTTATAAAATTCCTTTACAGCAATTTCAACGAGGAAACCCGGAGAACTTGACCGAAGCTGCATTGTATGGCATAGTCGAGGACCTCTGCACATTCATATTGAAAGAGGTCATTCCCGCAGAAGGAAAATATCACGATGCTTCCGGGACATTAGCTTTGCCAGAGTTTAGAATACTAACAGAAATTAGTAGATTATCTCTTAGCCGAGATAGTTATTAGAGCTTAGGTGAAAACTTATGATGTATAGAATGCATGAAGCATATATGGTTGTAAACAGAATACTTTGATGTATATAAATGTATGATAGAATTTAATTTTATGTTGCTTTCAATATCAATATAGATCTATATATATATATGTTTGTGTGCGTGTAAATAAATATATATATAATTCAGTATTGTTTGAAATTTTGAAAAAAGGCGGGAAAACTTCCACTGGCGGCTAAATAAAGAAAACCGCCAGTGAAAAGTGCATTTCCACTGGCGGTTTGCTTTATAAAACCGCCAGTGGAAATGCATTTTCACTGGCGGTTTTCTTTATTCAGCCGCCAGTGGAAATGCACTTTTCACTGGCGGTTCCTTAAGAAAACCGCCAGTGAAAATGCACTTTTCACTGGCGGTTCCAAAATAACCGCCAGTGGAAATGCTGATTTCCACTGACCCCTAGCACTGGCGGTACTGAAAAACGCCTGTGTAAATAGGTTTAGAACCGCCACTATAGAGCTTCTGTGTACTAGTGTATCTTAGAGGCCGACTCCGACCGGGTATCTATGAAAGCACCTAAATTTATTATAGATATCTAAATGACATTGTAGGATCCATCACACATGGTGTTGTATAAATCTTAAGCATACGAGTAATAAAAGCTGCCCATTTTTAAATTCTTGCTCTTACACTCCAAAAACTAGCCATTGCATTGCAGAAATATAATACAATCCTGCGACATAAGCGACTTGTAATAAGCAACTCTTTTTGTACAGTTCTCGTCATGTAGTGTGATGCAAAAACAAAGTGCGTCAGTCCATACTAACCACCAATAATTAATCTTAGCGATATGGATGGTGGACAAAGCACATGCATGGCCTGCATGTGCAGCCATTACACACACTCCTGTACAAGCTGAAGATAATGCAAGCACACTAGTCACAAACTCTAGCAATCTACAGAAATCCCGTAAACCAATTAATAGATGCCGTCACCCAAAACAGCACAATTATTTGCACGCGGCTGCGCATTCATGCAAGAAACCAGCTGCTCAGACTCGGCAAGTGACACGCCATCGTCATCATTGAACAACTAGACTGTCTAGACTTCAAACGTGGTTAGGAGAAACTGGCGATAGTCTGTAGCTATGCTTTAAGAGGCATATGGGCCAGTAGAAAGGGACAAATAAAATAGAGCAGAAAAATGCTCCAAAACAATGGTACAGAGCTATGCATCAGCACATAATAAGCACCGGTGCAGATAAATTTTGGATTCTATGCACCGGGCTACGCACCGCAGCACCGGCAGCATAGATAGATCTTTAATTTTTTTTACAAATTACAAGATTCATGGTCTAAATACAAAAACCATAGATAGAAGTGCCACACCACAACCATAGAATGAAGGTGTCGTTCTTAATTAGTTATTACACACCAGAGCGATAAATTTAAAAGATATCCCACGTCGTGGCAAATCAAGCAGATATCCCACGTCGTGGCAAATCAAGCACTTAAGCATGGATATGCATATGGTAGCACTGAGTGCCTTTTATTAGTTTGGACATCCATCTGATGGATGGATGATTAACAGAGGAAGAACTCAAAGAACCCATCCCAGCATGAAGTTGTTCTCGCCTCCAGGGGGGCTCCTTGGGATATTATTGGCTGCCTCGGAAGGCAGAAACTGGTGATGAGGAGGGTACCTGAAAATAGAGTCAGTTTTCTTTTGTGAATTAGTACGCTGCAATGATGATCAGTTTTATTAGTGATCAGTGAGCACCAGCAGCATGTGTGTGTGTGTTTGCGTTTCTTGAATATATATAATTACGATCGACCAGGTATTATACCCGATTTGCAGAGTGGGTTCACAGTCCATTGCAACCGATTGAGCAGTTGTTGGATGCACATGATAGGTGGCGCCGTCATGCTCCACCATGGTGCTGCCGGGAGCTGGCCAGGCTGCATGCTGCAGGGTTCTGTAGTTGCTACAACCTTCTGCTTCAAGCTGTAGAATTGGACAACATATAAGCCAATTATTCAGATCCAATGTATATAGCTGCCATTCCATTATAGGGAAGAGATAAGGACCTTGTGTTTGAGTTGCCTGTTCATTTCTCCCAGGTGTCGCTCCTGCGCAGTCCATGAGAATGTGGCGAATATTTTAGACATTTGGGTACGGTGGACGAGGACGGCTGAATCTCGTGTACAAAAAGAGTACAAGGAAGACACCTACGCATACCTATCTAAACAACCATATATATAGTTTTTCAGCTAAAGAACACACGCATGCAATAGGATCATCCCTACTATGCATAAGATAGAGCGCCTATGCCCGAGAGCTGGCTACAGTGTATGTATCAACCTACCATGCAAGCTGTAGAGTATTACTACTGTAAACGAAGTCTGTAGTATGAAATACCTTTCTGCGGAGCTCTTCCACTTGCTCCATCATAAGTTGTGTCTGCCAACAATTTTGAGGAACAATTATATTAATCTCAAGAAATAATGGAGAAGTATATATTTTACATTTTTTTCATTTATAAGAAAACTGATTAAATCAACAAAGCTGAATTTTCACATTGTGACGCTGTTTTTTTCTGGAAGCATTCTTATGATATATTGGCTCATATTGTACGGGGCTTTAGTGGTTGGCGATTAGTCCTATGTGTTTGTATTGGAACAGGAGGGGATCAAGGCTATTATTTGCTGTAACATTCAAAAGGTATATATATATATATATATATATATATATATATATATATATATATATATATATATATATATATATATATATATATATATATATATATATATGCTGCATCATTAGGACTACCGAGTTATTGTACTAATAATTTCATATAGTATACTTCAATCTCTTTCTATGCATTATATGCTAATGATGCTGCTTTCTTCTTTTTTTTACTACCAAAGATATACTCCCTCCGTTCTTAAATATATGAAACCATTGACTTTTTTGAAAACTTTGACCACTTATTTTATTCAAAAATGTAAAATTTCAAGTCATGCTCAAACAACCTTAAGTGATAAAATAAATTATAACAAAATAAATGATAATTCATATTTTTTTGAATAAGACGAGTAGTCAAAGTTTAAAAATAGTCAACGACGTCATATATTTAAGAATAGAGGTAGTAGCAGAGTAAATAAAATGTGGAGGTATATTTTAGTGTAAAATTTTCAAAGGCATGGCAACAAAAATGCTCGGATGCTTGCTTTATTATGACTAGCATGCATATATAGCCATATAGGTTACCATATTGTATCTTTCCTATGAAAGCTAACGTCGGTAATTACAAAAGATATTGTATCTTTCCTATGCTCCGATACATGTGCTGACATTTTAAGGCCAATAAAATAAGATCAGTTATAGCATTAAGTGTTTAATCATACTTGTCTGCAGTTTCTTTTAAATACTTGGAAGAAGCATGGCTGTTTCATGAATTATCCACCTCCACAAGAAACTGAAATACATTTACTACTATTGCTATCTTACACAAAGTTGGCATATCTACATGCGCGTTCCATTGCAGACAACACCATGTCCGTTTAGCTTGTACGAGTTCTAGATTGCACTGAGTTCTATATGTTGTTACGTGATATCCTGATCCAATGTTTAATAGAAATGATAGAATACTCATATTAATAGAAATGATAGAATACTCATATTAATAGAAATGATAGAATACTTATATTAATAAGCTTACTTCAAAAGAATCTCTAGATTAAGCGTGCTTGGTTTAGAAAAATATTGGGATGAGTGATCGACTGGTGAGTTTTCTCGGGTGTGCACGAGTGAGAACAAAGTACATATAAAAGACTCATGTTGATATGTGGGAATGATCTATGATCCTAAAGGGCTGCCAGACTGTCAGGAGTAAATACTGCCGATCCGGGAGTAGATGAGATGTTACATGTTAGCTTTAAAACAGAAGGGATATATTTTATAGCATAAGGGAAGACTGTGATACAAACCTTTCTCTGTCTTGCTTGTGACAAAGCACATTCGAGCTGTTTTTCTAGCTGCTGCAATTCCTTCACACTCAGTGGGCCAAGTTCCTCCCCAAGCAAGTGCCTGCTTTTCCAAGTTTTACAACATAAATGAATTATGTCAATTTTGTGGTCATTTAATGTGTACAGCATTCAAATAAATTTCTAGAAAATATGCATTTGCATTAAATATTTTAGATAAATCCCATTGTAGAGACATTATACTATATTATCACATGTGAAAGTATGACAAACCAACCTCTGAGTGCGTTGCAAGGCCTCGAATTTTGCCCTCAGTTTTGACATTTCCTGGTACCAGCTCTACATAACCATCATACACAGCCTCATTAGTTCAGTTGCATAGCAATTGTGAGCTCTTATCAGCAGGTTTTAATGCATTCTAGAACACAATAAGGGATGACCTTTTAGAAATAATGTCTAGTACAAAAAAAAGGTTGCAGAAACTTCACTTCATTCTATAGTTAATTGTCCTGAGCCTACTTTGGGATCGACCTAATTACGCACAGTATACGCAGCTAACATTGAAAGACAGCAGTAATAGCCATTTTACAATGTCAGATATAGAAGGGGATGGAGGCGGTCAATGTGCAATGCTGACTAAAATTCAATAAATTATAGAAATAGTGCATAAGATGTCAGATATAGAAGGGGATGGAGGCGGTCAATGCAATGTCAGATATAGAAACACTTTAAGCCATCCGTTTGGGCTGCGGCTGCTACTACGCCGAAACAAAATCCTATAGCTGCAGCTGCCAGAAAAGCTCCGACGATGTAATATCACCATCATAGTAAGATCGGTAATCGGTAAAACTCTTCTCTTTTATTTGATTATATCTCTAGTTTATGGTTGTATATTATAGGGGCTAAATAAAAGTTTTCATAAAAACATAAAGAGGGAACATGTTTAAATTTTTAGGAGAATAATTTTAATAAAGAGTTTATCCTAAGCTATGATTGATGACATACCTGAGTTTCAGAGAGTGCGCCATTTGAATCTTGAGCATTGTAGCAGCAATGTTGGTACCTTTCTAAAGTTTTTGTTATGCTGCACAAAAAGTTACATGTAAAAGGACTCGATGAAACTACAAAATTTCTGAAAATGACGTCTATAATCTAAAATGGCAAAGATGCTGCTGCCCTATTTGTATATATATGTATATAGCTATTTACTAACATTATTGTATTCTTTCTTGTATCAAAGAAGTCTGATTTCATGTGGATTACAAATGAACCACATTAGGGCTTGTTCGGTTGATGCTAATCCATGTGGATTGGGTGAGATTTAGTCCCTGTTCGGTTTTCACGGATTTAAGATCTTGGATGATTCCTAGCCGGATTACTTTTCTAATTTATATAAATTTTGATGAGCTGGAACGAATCCCGGTTCATTCATGTGCAAGCGAACGGACACTTAGTCGGTTTAAATCCATAGTAAGTCAAAATCCACCTCAATACACTCTTATCCCCTCCAATTTACATGGAATGGAAATAACCGAATAAGGCATTAGGCATGCCCTAGCTAGAAACAATTCCTGTTTGGAATGCCGGTTCCTCACGAACCATGATCTGGAACAATTCCTGTCAGGAATGCTTGCCTAGCTAGTTTATATAACCTTCGATGAGCTGAAACAGTTTTTGGCTAAATTCCTAGCTAATCGAACAAGCCCTCGTCACATGAGAAGCAGTCTTAGAACATTATTTGGGAGCTTCCATCTTTAGAACAACTAAAGTTGAAGATAATCTGTGAAAATTCGTGAATATCTTGTAGCTATGCACTTATGATTAATATATACCTATAAGAATTACAAGAACTACTGAATACTCTGTACTGTTGTAGCTATATGGCTCTTTAGTTCCTTTGACGTAGATGTAGCTCTTTATTTCTGAGCCTTGTTTCCCCACAGATGACAGATGTCATTTAAATCAAGGTTTTTGTCTTGAAACAAATATATAAAAATATAAATTTATGAAGCATCAATGTATGGTACATGAAGATAGAAATTTTCAGATCCCCGTTTGCCTTAGGTTTATTGTATGAACATCGACCACCGTGAACAAACGGTTCTGCAAAGTCTGGGTAAATATATATACCTTGACGAAATCAGACTAGTTCTCTGACGCAATAGAACCCTAGTATTTTTTTTCGAAAGCACAGGAAGAGGATTGAAGTGGCCAAAGTTTTATTGGATATGGAAGAGAAATACACTGACAAAAGAAGAAAAAAAACAAAACTCAAAGCAACAAAAGTCGCCTCCCAACAAACTCACACGCCCGGCCTAGTGAATTGGTGGTGAACATTTTAGCACTTTCTTCTTGTTAAACTAAAACATTTTTCCAGAATTAAACCCAAACAGTTGAAACTCGAGGGAATAAGATCACTTTCCTACTACAAAACAATGCTCATATACTTCCAATCATAAAATAGATCCATACATCACACAAATTAAAGGCACATAATATAAGATGTCCACCATATATATCATAGCAAATTTGTAAGACGCAGTGTTTAATGGAGAGGTTCCAAGTCTGAAACTCTGAACCACATATACATCCCCGGAGCAAATTTGAAGTTTGGACCTTATATATTATTATTTTCAACGAAAGGTATCATTTTCATAATTTCAGCTACAAGCGAATTGAACAGACTAGCGCTTGAAAAAGAAAAGAAAAAATAGAATTGGTCGTGCGTGTTTGCGTTCTATGAAAATTTTCTTTGGAAGTACAAACATATGAAAGAAATAACTTACGTTTAATTATATTAGTACAGATCCAGTCATATGTAGAAATAGGTAAGGTAAAACGATCTTTGAACAGCAGTGAAAGACAAAGCAAGAAGCCAAGTGCGTGCAAGCAACATACTATACAATCAGTAAAGGCAAAAGAGCGACCACTCATGGCTGATTAGCACTGATGCATACGCATAAAATGAGAACAAAGAAAATATAGCAAAGCCGGAAATAGTCTTCCACGTACGTATACCTTAAGAACAAACAAAGAATAATACATCTCTTTAGACATCAAACACCAGTAATATAGAAGAAGAGAAGAACACAAAAACAATAAGAAACAAAGGAGAGGATGGGTGAAAAGACGACTAGGGGCGAAACAGAAAGATTTTCATTATCATGCTTTCAGCTTTCAGCTTAAAATGTTGAGGCCTCCTGAAAATCTCAAGCAGATCTAAATCTTATTTGGAGCAAGCATAAAAAAAATTGAAATTTGCACTGCCAAGCAAAATGACATGAAATTTGCACTGCCAATTAAGGAGCAATCGAGAGCAAGAGATATAGATCAGGAGATAATAAGATGAAGGTAGCCACCAGATCGAGCAGAACAAGTGTGCGTGGGCATGCATGCAGCAGGATTTTCATAGAAGCGGGAGCTGGATCAAAACGGAAAGAACATACTACCCCTTTCCCCTCTCAGCAGATCACATCAGTGTTAACTCTCCACCCCTCCCTCCATCCAGCGACAACGTACGATCGATCCCCTAGCTACCTCAGCAGCAATCGACCGTGCGTGTCTCTGACACGCGCATGCCCCGGCCCACCCAACACACGAAAGATGGCCACTCCAGACACCCGGAGAAGATGGAGGAAAGGGCGGGCGTGGGGGCGGGCGACTACCGGAGAAGCTGGAGGAAAGAGGCAAGGCGTAGGGCTCGTAGATCTGCTGAGAGGATGTCTCGTGCCAGTTAGGGATCCACCCAACCCGGCCGGTTTATATGAACACCGCGCGCCATGCCCCTACGCGCACACAGATACACACGCACGCAGGTATATTGCAGGAATAAAAATAACATGCCCCTCAGGCCAAGGCCAGGAGCTGCAGCGAGTAGCTTGGCTACTACGTACTGGCTTTAAATAAACGCTGCTAAAAAAACATGAAATCACAGAGAAAGGGGGGGGGGGGGGGAGGAGATAATAAAAAGGAAGCAGATCTCTTGGTAAAATCGCAAGTAAAACGCAGCACAGCAGCGGCAAGCAGATCTATCTGCTTGCAGGAGGTGAAATTGATTAGTGTTAGTTAGTGGGTTGGGTTGGGGGGCTGTGCATGCATATATGTGTGCTGTGCTGATCGAGATCGCCTACCCGGCGCTGCCGAACTCGTAGAGCTTGCCGCGGCTGGAGAAGATGATGAGCGCGACCTCGGCGTCGCAGAGCACGGAGAGCTCGTAGGCCTTCTTGAGCAGGCCGTTGCGGCGCTTGGAGAAGGTGACCTGGCGGTTGATCTTGTTCTCGATCCGCTTGAGCTCAACGCGTCCCCTCCCCATGGCGACGTACGATCTCTTCCCTCCTTCCTTCGATCGAGCTTGCTCTATCTCACACACGGGCGCGCGCCTCTGTGTGCAGCGTGGTTGCTCTCTTCGCGCTAGCTGTGGCTGCTGATCCGGCCGCTACCAAACTTGCGTTGTGCTGCGCGACGATATAATGGGCCGGCGCGGGGGAGGACAGGACAGGAGGAGCGGAATATCGGTGGCGAGCGAGAGCGAGACGACCGGGAAAAGGGGCAGGGTCACTGTGTATGTGTGTGCCTGGCTGCCCTGTAGCACACGCTGCCGGTCTCGCATCTTTTTCACGCGTCTACATCCATCCATCCATCCATTCTCCCCTCTCCCAAGCTTTAAAAATAAAAGGAGGGTAAATTCGGAGTAGTGGCGCTGGGCAGTTACCCACTGCCCGGGCTTTACCCTAACGGGGAGGTGTCCCGTGTCCGTGCCGAAACGGGGCAGGGTCCAATGCGGCGCCGGCCCCCACGCCAGAAATATACACGGCGCGGTGCAAATGCCTGGTGCATGCGCATACACGAGAACGGCAGCCAAGGGGCGCGAGCTACCCCATGGAGAGAGAACCTCCTAGGCCTAACCCAAACCATGCATCTCGCCATGCATGCACGACCTCATGCACCTACTAGGCCCCAGAGGCTCTCAGCCCTGAGCCGTTGCTTTCGCCTCGGACCACGCCGCCTCAGATACGACGATCCAACCCCATCCGCCCGGGCCCGGCTGGTGGAGGCTGCCCAAAAGTATAGAGGCAGGCCAAGGCCCAAGGGAGACTGGGAGAGGGAGGAGTAGCTTAATTTAACCGGGTGGCGGGTGTGCGAAGATCCGTTGGATTGGCTGATAGTAATTATATTCCGTCTGATTGGTTATCCACACCATCTCATCTTAGATTATCACATGCGTTAACTTTATTTAACATTATGTTTGGTTGCTGGCACGTGGGAGTCACAGTCTGCATAAGTAGATACAAAATAAGTCATTTTAATGATATTGATCTGCATCTACGCATACACTCAAAATTATCGTATCTAACTAGACCAGGCATAGTTAGCCTGTGCATGGACGCACAGCCATCTGATCAGCCGCCTGATTGTGTAGTACTGCCTGTACGCAGCGTATACGTGAGCCAATTTCTGTATGGGACGACGACGACATGCACCCACCCACCCGCCACCCCATGACTGATATGTGATCCATGCTAGCTGCTGCTAGCTAGGGCGTGTTTGATTGCCGTGCTTTTAGGACATGCAGCTCCACTTGTCTGTTTGCCTGGACGGCGCCGCACGAAATCCAAAGCATGCTGGAGCCAGGCCACGGCGGAGCAAGTACAATTACAAAGCCGGGGTTCGTTTCTCCCAGACGCGGGCGGCTCGCTGTAGCATATGCGCGGATGGTGGGTCGGGGTGCCTAACGTGTCGTGTGGGCTCTTCAGCGTAGAGCAGCCACAAACAAACAAACAAAGATAGCGAAGCGACGATCGGTTTTCGCTTATTTAATCTAGGAGTCTAACGTCGTCTACAACAAAGATAGCGAAGCAATGATCGGTGCCTAACGTCGTCTACACAACGAAAACCGGTTGAACCTTAATCAAAATAATTTAGGTTTTACAAAGATGCACATTATTGTGATTTGTATCCAAACATACTTGCAAAGTCTCATAAAGTCTAAGAACTGTAACAATGTATGTTATGTATTGATCGAATAAATTTGTCAAAGCAGGTAAGCCTATGATAAAATTAGATGGCCTTTTCTACAACAAGTGTTGAGAATAATGAAAGGCTTTTTTGATGTTTGGTGCTCCTGGATTCAAAAAGTTGTCTCCAAAGGGAGTGTGGCGGTTAAAGTAAATGATGAATATGGTCATTATTTTCAAACTAAAAAAGGGGTAAGACAAGGCGACCCTCTCTCACCAATTCTTTTTAATATAGTGGTGGATATGCTGACCATCTTGATTAATAGAGCAAAAGATAGGGGACATTTCCAAGGTCTTATTCCACATATTGTTGATGATGGTTTATCCATCCTCCAATATGCTGATGACACTCTTATTTTTTTAGATGATGATATCGAGGGGGCGAAAAATATGAAGTTACTACTTTGTGCTTTTGAACATCTTTCGGGTCTCAAAATAAATTTTCATAAGAGCCAGCTTTTCTGTTATGGTGCTGCTAAAGAACGAGAATTGGAATACTTAGAAATTTTTGGATGTAATAAAGGGCATTATCCTTTCAAATATCTGGGTATTCCAATGCATCACAGAAAGCTTAGTAATGAAGATTGGAATGATATCATAGAAAGATTTAAGAAAAGACTTAGTGGGTGGAAAGGAAAAATGTTGTCTGTTGGTGGTCGACTAGTGCTAATTAACTCCATCTTAACGAGTATTACGATGTTTATGTTGTCCTTCTTCAAAATTCTAAGGAAGGTTCTAGAGAAATTAGATCAAATAAGATCTCGTTTCTTTTGGGGAGGAGAGGGGCATAAAAAGAAGTATAGATTAACTAAGTGGAGTATAGTTTGCACACCAAAAGACATGGGAGGGTTAGGAATTATAGACCTTGATCTTCAAAATAAATGTCTACTAAGTAAATGGCTTTTCAAATTAATTAATGAAGAGGGTATGTGGCAGTCAATTCTTCGTAATAAGTACCTGATAAATAAAACAATCACCCAGGTGGAACATATGCCTGGAGATTCACATTTTTGGGCAGGCCTGTTAGGTGTTAAGGATACCTTTCTTCGCCTAGGCCTTTTCAAAATTGGGGATGGGACTCAAGTTCGTTTTTGGGAGGATAAATGATGTGGTAACGCAACGTTGAAGGAACTTTTCCCTGGACTCTATGATATAGTCCGCAAAAAGAAAGCTTCTGTTGCTTATGTTTTAAGATCAAATACAATAAATGTGGCCTTTCGTCGATCCTTGGTGGGTAATAATCTTATGGCTTGGCAGCAGCTCATAGCCTTGATTACCAATACTCAACTAAACGATCAAAGGGATATTTTTATTTGGTCCTTACATCAGTATGGGAAGTTCATAGTGTGTTCTATGTATAGGTCTCTTGTTAGGCCACATGTGGTTCCAAAAAATCATCCCATTTGGAAAATCAAAATTCCTCTCAAGATTAAAATCTTTATGTGGTACCTTATAAATAATTTAGTTCTAACAACTGATAATTTAGTGAAGAAACAATGAAAAGGCTTCCTTCGATGTGTAGCATGTACGTTAAATGAATCCATTCAACATCTGTTCTTCGACTGCCACATTGCTAAATGTGTTTGGCGTTGTATTCAAGTTGCGTTTAACATTTCACCTCCTAGGAGCATTGATCATTTGTAAGGAAAATGGACCCCGGGCCATTTGGCTAATTGAGTTTTGGTGTTTGATGAACAACACAATCCGTGAACTAATAAGTTTTCTAGTGTTTGTGTTTGTAGTTCACAGGATGCGAAGAGAATTGGACCAAGGCAATGAGGATGCAACACCTCAAAAGAAGACATAAAAAGATGCATAGGAGTCCAATACTCAAGAACAAAGAAGCCCGAAGAAATCAGCGAAGAAATCCAAGATAAGGGCTGTCAGCCAGCGCCTGGTGGCGCACCGGACATTGGTGTCCGGTGTGCACCGGACTGTCCGGTGAGGCACCGGACAGTCTGCGCAGAGAGGCCGCAGGCAGGCGCTCTCTGGCTGTAGCACCGGACTGTCCGGTGTGCATCGGACTGTCCGGTGTGCCAACGGGCAGACGGCAACGGTCGGATCCAACGGTCGACTGCTACAGGCGCCAACGGTCGGCTGACGTGGCGTGCACCGGACATCTACTGTGCAGTGTCCGGTGGTGCACCGGACTGTCCGGTGCACCCGACGACAGAAAGCTGCTTCTTTCTGTCCAACGGCTAGTTGGGGTGTGGAGGCTATAAATACCACCCCAACCGGCCATTCTCTAGTGTGAGAGCCCAAGCAACATACCAAGACACATAGTGCATATTTCCAAGAGCTCAAACACCCAAGTGCTTAATAGAATCACTCGGTGATTAGCGTAGGTGCTTTGCGAAGTGCTTAGGTTAGTTAGACCGCTTTAGCGCTTGCTCTAGGTGAATCCTAGTTAGTTGAGTGAGTTTTGTAAAACCTCACAACCCCTCGGCTCTTGCGTGAGTCGTTGTAATTGTACCGAGTGGGGCGAGAGTCTTGCGAGACCGTGACAACCGCGTTTGTGTCACGGCCGCCACCGTGTACCGGAGGGAACGAGGCCCGTGGCGTTTCGGCCGGAAGCTCGATAGTGGAGACGGCGGGGAGCGACCGAGAGGAGCCGGAAGCGGAGCACCACTTGCGCGTGGAGAAGGCCCGTGGCTCTCTACGGAGTTACTCGACCGTGGTGCTTGGCCCTCGCGTGGGCTTCCCTTTGCGTAGGGGCACCAACGAGGATTAGTCGGGACCTTGCGTGGTTCCGGATACCTCGGTAAAAATACCGGCGTCATCCACGAGAGTTTGCTTCTCTACTTAGCTCTTTACATTCCGCATTTATATTAAGCATTTAAGTTTCAATCTTGTAGTCATACTTATTTAGTGTAGATTGAAACTTAGCCTTTGCGGTAGAGATAGCAACACTTAGACAAAACCTAGTTTGCACATTCTAGTTTTGATTATTTGCATAGGTTTTGCTCTAGGGATTTAATTGTGGCCTAGTTTAGTAAAAGTTTTAGAAGTCCTAATTCACCCCCCCTCTTAGGCGTCACCCGTTTCCTACAAGTGGTATCAAAGCCCGGTTTGGCTCATTTGAAACGCTTTAGCTTCACCGCTAAAAGAGTCGACGCTTTTTAGAGGAAGGAATGGATACCCATAGGCCACCACACTTCGACGGCACTAACTTCCCATATTATAGTGCTAGAATGGCTTGTTACCTAGAGGCCGTTGATCTATGTGTTTGGAGAGTCACTCGTGACGGGATGAAACCTCTCAAGAATCCCGAGAAACCCACCACGAGTGAGGAAAAAGAAATCCATTTAAATGCTAGAGCCAAAAATTGCTTGTATGAATCTCTTAGCATGGATATTTTCAATCAAGTATTTACCCTGAAAACTGCTAATGAGATTTGGCTAAAATTGCATGAGCTCCATGACGGCACATCCAATGTCCGTGAGCAAAAACATTGCCTAGTCTTAAATGAGTATAATTCTTTTGCCATGAAAGATGATGAGCTTGTTAGAGACATGTATTCTCGTTTGAATCTAATAATCAATGAGCTCAACTCTATTGGCATTAATAAGCTAGGTGATGCGGACATTGTGAGGAAGATTATCTCCCTGCTACCACAACAAAGATATGGGAGCATCATCACCATCCTTCACAACATGGAGGATTTGAGCAACATGACCCCGACCATTGTGATTGGGAAGATCGTGGCCTTTGAGATGTCGCGAAAAATGAGTCGGGGAGAGGAGCCAACTTCCTCAAAGCCATATGCTTTTGCATGTGATGAAAGGAAGGGCAAAAAGAAGGCTCCCACTCCAAGTTCCTCAAGTGAAGAAGAGGAGGAAGAAGAAAGTGATGATGATGAAGATAATCAACCATGCACATCATCCTCCGAGGACGAAGAAACAATCCGACGCGTCGGAAAGGTAATGAGGATGATCCGCAAGATTAATCTAATGGGTGTGCCCCTGCAGGTCGAGGATCTTCTCTTTAACATTGACAGGAAAAAGCAAAGGAAGAGAGGATGCTTCACATGTGGGGAGAAGGGCCACTTCAGGGACAACTGTCCAAATATGGCCAAACCCAAAAAGGAGAGGAGCAAAGGCAAGGCGCTCACAAGTGTTAGAACTTGGGATGATTCTTCAAGTGAAGATGAACCTCCAAGGACGCGCAGCCACCGGTCCTCGTCACGATCATCACGGTCATCACACAAATGCCTTATGGCAAGAGGTAACAAAAGCATTCCATCCTCTAGTGATGAAAGTAGTAGTGATGATGAAGGTGAGGGAAAGGCCTCTCTAGAAGAGCTTGCGGAAGCCGTAGAATTTTTCCAGGATGTTTGCACTAAGCAAAAAGCTCAACTTAAAACTTTGAAAAATAAGTTGGTTAGCTCTCAAAATGATTACAAAGGTTTGCTAGAAAAATTTGAAACTTTTGCAAACTTAAATAGTGAGCTATCAACTAAAATTGAGCTATTAGAATCTAGTACTCCATCCACTGCTACCGATGATAGCCTTATTAAAAGGAATGAAAAACTTAAGGCTAAGATAGCTAGCTCCCAAGAAGCTATTGAAAATTTGCTAGAGAAAATGGAAATTCTTAGCATACACAATAATGAGCTAACTACTAAGCTAGAAAACATTGGTAGCACCCCAGCAGCATCTTTAGTTGAAATACCTGAAATAATTAAGAAAGATGCTTCTACTTCCTGCTTTGATTTAATTGATGATTCTAACCCCTGCAACCAAGTCATTGTTGAGAATATTGTTCTAGAGACATGTTCGGATGAGGTTGCAAAGGAAAATGAACAATTAAAGCAAGAAGTGGCTCGCCTTGGCAAGGCTTTGTATGACAAGAAAGGCAAAGCCAAACAAATCCGACCTCCACAGGATAACACCACTGCGGGAGTGAACAAGCCTGTAGAGGGAGAAACTGTGATTTGTAGGCTATGCCACATGGAAGGCCACAAGTCTTTCCAATGCAAGGCGATGACCGGGGATAAACAAAGGCAAAAGCTCAAGCAAAAGCCATCAAGCAAAATCTCCAACACCTACATAAAAAAGGTGAACAAAAAGGATGCTACACCATATTTGATCAAGAAGAAAAAGAACGGAAAGGTGATAGCAATCAAGGCCAACAAGTGTAACACCCGGTTTTAAAGAACAAAGCCGGGTGCATCTCATACATGCGCCAAGAAGACAACATATATAATAACAGAGTGTATAGAGATAAATGTCAATAACATCAGAGTATTTATTACATAGCGGAAGACTTATTACAAATTAAAATAATAAAGATAAAACGAACTAAGGATCGTCGGCGCCAATGTCGACTGGGAAACGCCACCTAGATCAGATCGAACTCCTCAGTGTTAGGCAGCTCCTCCTGAACCACCTGATCATCTCCTGTGGGGGGGGTGTGAGACAGCAAGGGTGAGCTCACACATGATCATAGCTCAACAAGTTGTGGGGAACCAGTGGACATAAACTCACAAAGGTGTGAGTTCATGTGATGTGTAAGGCTTAATCAAAGACAGGGGTTAAAGCTGAGCATTGCTTTTAAGTAGTTGGTCAAAATTTTATTAGCAGTTACTAAGTGTAAGTAAATACCAAACCATAAGTAAAGTGATAGAACAAAATTAATAATAAACCCATGCAATGCACATGACAAAATTGAATTTAAGTTCCATAATTTAAACATCAGAGAGTCCTGAGCTGCTCGTGACCGTGAGCTCGGCTAGTATACCAGTTTTACACTCTGCAGAGGTTGTACCCTTTACCCACAAGTCATGTTACCCATCTGCCAAGGGGTCATGAATCCCATATACCTCTACCTAGGAAGCACGGCAGGGCAACACTACGAGGCCTTTACAAAGTTCCACTAGCTTCCGAAAACCCGCTACAGTTTATGGGAAGATCCAGTAAAGGGTTCCTGGCTGATAGCCATCGCAGCAAAATCAACCAGGGACCTCCCCGCACTGACCTCTCCCCTACTGCCCTTGCCCCTTTCGGGTAAGGTAGTCTTCCACTAGCTTTCCTAATTAGTCAGCCAAGGGCGTCCCATTCCACCCTTGTGGTGGCACGTGGTTCTCAAGTTAAGCTCTATGTTCCAATTAACATTAATGATATCAACATGAACATAAACAGAATAATAACAAGACTTGGAACATAGAGGTAATAAATGATTATCCCAAAACCATATAAAGCAATAGCGAACTACCCAAGTGATTCAGGGGTGAACAAGGTAATGAGATAAACAATCTAGGGAGTCCTATTGGGTCCCATCAAAATTAACCTATGCATGGATATGTGATATTAAAGAACATTATTGGGTAAAAAGTGGTCAAGGGCACAACTTGCCTTCAATGAGCTCCTGCTCAGCTACTTCAACCTGCTGCTCACCAGGATCCTCAGCAACGGGCTCTTCTACTCGCCACAATACAAACAAGCACAGTGCATATAGAGAAATTAACATTACACCAAACATATAAACAAAATGCACAGAGATATTCTACATATTAAAATAAAATCCTAGGAACAGAAATCATATTTTTCTGAGTTATAGATTTTAAGTTATGCATTTTCAAAGGTTTTTATGTGCTTTAAATAGGATTAAGTGATAAATAAATTTCCTTACTGTTTTTATGCCAAAACAGAGACACTAAGTGCTAGAGAATAAAATTACAAAATTTTAGCAATTGGAATGGATTAATTTGGAGTTAGTATGAATTTTCTATGAATTTATAAAGTTCTAGCAATTATTTTCCTATTAAAAATCTATTTAATAATCATTTTCTCTGGTTTTATAAAGTCCTGGACTGGGCCTCAATTCTGGAGAAACCCAGGGGGCTCGGTGTAAGTTTATACAGACACCGCGCACAGTGCAGAACGGACGGCGGGTTGATTCGCTAAAAGGTGAGGGACTCTTTAATAAAACTGACCCGCGAAGGGGTATCGAGTCGTTCTGGCCGTTGGATTAGATCCGAACGGTGTGGATTTAATGCACCGAAGCGGTACCCCGCTTCCAATCCTAGCCGCACGATTGGATCGGACGGTCATGATTTTAAAGACGTGAGCGCATCAAGGATCGTCCGATCAGAACTCTACGGCTCGGATTACCCTAACGCGAATCGTTACCCAGGTCTAATCGTGTCCGTTGCCACCGAAATCAACGGTTATGAACTCGTCTTCAACACCCGGCCGCCAGGCTGCGGCGGAGCGCGCGACCCGCACGGCGGGGCCCCGCCGGAGTAGCCAGCCCGACGCGCAAGCGTGCTATTCTTTAAATTAAATGGCGCACCACGCAGCCGAGAGGATGGCGAACGTTGTAGAGGGGTTATTACCGGAGATTGGAGCGCAGACACCCGCGGTCGACGAGTGAAGCGGTACGGTGGTCGACCGCCAAGTCCGATGAGCAATTCCAGTGGCACTGGAATCAATTCCCCGATCGCCAAGGCCCCAGCGCACACCGCGATGTCGGGTGGTTCACCTAGGCTGATTTTCGAAGGCACGGGGTGGCCAATTTGCCTGATCACTCTCGGCGGCGCCGCTCCTCTCCTCTCGGTGCTACGACGGCGCGAGGTTCGACTTGGGGTGGTTGGGAAGGAAGAATAGGTCGCGGCGCCCTAGCTTTTATCCCCCCGAGTCCCCGGAGTCGAGGACCTAACAGCCGAGGCCGAAGCAAGCGGATCCGGTCAAATTCCAGAGCTTCCGCGCGCGAGATCCGCGGCTAGTTGGGGAAGACACCTGCAGTGGGGCCCCACACGTCATAGACGGTGCCCGCGTGAGGTTCGGTGGGAGAGAGGAGCCCGATAGCTGACGCTCGGTTTTAGAGGGGCTGAGCAGCGGGTCCGAGCTGTCAGTCGGCCAGTGCGCGTAGCGAGGAGCTGACGGGCTGGGCCCACCTGTAAGCGAGCGACGGAGGGAGCGTGAGCTGCGCGGGAGTAGGGGGAATTGGGCCGCTAGGGGCAGATTCGGCCCAGGCTAGGTTTGTCTTTTTTTTTTCTTTTTATTTTCTTTTCTCTCTCTCTTTTCAAATTCAAGTTGTATTCAAATTTAATTCAAACTCTTGTGACCATTTATTACAATTTATACTTGCAACATTTAGAGATATTAATTCTGGAGGTATTTATTTACATATATTATTTACTTATTCCTATCCTTTATCTCTTTCTCTTCTCCACATTTCTAGAATTCCTTTTAGATTTTAAATTCCACTATGGACTTTAATATATTTCTTGTCACATAATGCACACAAAAATAAAATATCCAGCATGATGCAACAATTTAGTAGCATATCTTTTCATTATTTGTTCTTGGACATGGTGTTCTCATATGATGATGAATAAAGATCACACTCACATAAAGAGAAAATGTTTCTCTATTGATATTATTCCTAGCACTTACAAAGTAGGTGTCACAAATCCTACCCCCCTTAAAAATAATCTCGTCCTCGAGATTTAAGTAGGACTAGAGAAAAGGTGGGGAAAATCTATACGAAGCTCTTCTTCTCTTTCCCAAGTTGCTTCATCTTCACTGTGGTGACTCCATTGAACTTTACACATCTTTATCACCTTATTTCTTGTAACTCGAGTCAATGTATCCAAAATCTTAATCGGGTACTCCGTGTAAGTCAAATCACCTTGAACACTGAGCTCTTCCATTGGTAACTGTTCCTCGGGAACACGGAGACACTTCTTCAGTTGAGATACATGGAACACATTATGCACATCCGATAGACTAGTAGGTAACTCGAGTTGGTATGCCATCTCCCCAACTCTCCTGAAGATCAAGAATGGTCCAATGTAGCGAGGGGATAATTTGCCCTTAACTTTAAATCTCCTCATTCCACGCAGTGGTGACACCTTGAGGTACACATAATCTCCCTCTTCAAATTCCAGTGGTCTCCTTCTATTATCAGCATAACTCTTTTGCCTGGTTTGAGCCACTCTCAAATTCTCTCGAATTATACGAACTTGCTCCTCTGCTTCTTGAATCAGTTCAGGCCCAAAGAACTGTCTCTCTCCAGTCTGATCCCAATATAGAGGAGTCCTGCACTTTCTCCCATACAAAGCTTCAAAAGGTGACATCTTCAGACTGGCCTGATAACTATTGTTATATGAGAACTCAGCATAAGGCAGACTTTTGTCCCAACTTCCTCCATGCTGAAGTGCACAAGCTCTCAACATATCTTCCAAAACTTGATTAGTCCTTTCAGTCTGTCCATCAGTCTGAGGGTGATAAGCTGTACTGAAATTCAACTTCGTACTCATGTTCTCATGAAAGCTTCTCCAAAATCTTGAGGTAAACTGCGAACCTCGATCAGATACGATCTTCTTTGGTACTCCATGCAAACATACAATCCGAGCCATATATAACTCTGCTAACTGAGAACCTTTATAAGTAGTCTTCACAGGAATAAAGTGAGCCACTTTAGTCAATCTATCCACAATCACCCATATAGCATCATATCCTTTTTGGGTGCGAGGCAATCCAGTAATAAAATCCATACCAATCTCTTCCCACTTCCACTCGGGTATCTTCAGTGGATGCAGTAGTCCAGCTGGCCTCTGGTGTTCAGCCTTAACTCTTTGACATACATCGCACATAGCCACATGTGCAGCCACATCTCTTTTCAATCCATACCACCAATACTTCCGTTTCAAATCCTGATACATCTTAGTACTACCAGGATGAATAGAATAATCCGAATCATGGGCCTCCTTTAAAATAGTCTCCCGAAGGCTTTTAACATCAGGAACACATATTCTGTCCTTGAACCATACAGTGCCCTGCTCATCTTCCGTGAATTCCGGAACTCGACCTTCAGTAATCAGATCCTTAATCTCTTTTATTTTAGCATCATCAACTTGTCCTTTGCGGATCTCTTGCTCCAAAGTAGGTTCCACATCAATAGTAACTCCTTCAGTATGAGCAACTATCCCCAGGTTAAGTCTCCTGAAATCCTCAACAATCTCATCGGGTAGCTGGGCAACAATAGCTGAATGAACATGCTCCTTGCGACTCAAGGCATCTGCGACCAAATTTGCCTTGCCCGGGTGATAGTGAATCTCCAAATCATAATCCTTAATAAGCTCCAACCAACGGCGTTGCCTAAGGTTGAGATCCTTCTGAGTGAATATATACTTCAAACTCTTATGATCCGTATATACTTGACACTTGGTTCCCATAATATAGTGTCTCCAAATCTTAAGTGCATGCACAACTGCAGCCAACTCTAAGTCATGGGTAGGGTAGTTCAGTTCATGTCTCCGCAACTGACGAGAAGCATAAGCAATCACGTGTCCTTCTTGCATGAGCACACATCCTAAGCCTTGGCCACATGCATCGCAATAGATATCAAATCCTTTTTGTAAGTCTGGCATAACCAAAACTGGTGGAGACATCAATCTTTCCTTCAATTGATCAAAGCTGTCTTGACACTTCTCGTCCCACTTAAATTCTTTTCCTTTCTCCAAAAGCGAAGTCATAGGCTTAGCAATCTTAGAGAATCCTTCGATAAACCTCCGATAATATCCAGCAAGTCCTAAGAAACTTCGAATCTCAGTAACTGTAGTGGGGACTTTCCACTCCATTATCTCCTTAACCTTAGCAGGATCCACTGCTATTCCTCCATTAGAAATAATATGACCAAGAAATGGCACTTCGCCAATCCAAAACTCGCACTTGCTGAACTTGGCATATAGCTGGTTATCTCGTAGCTTCTGTAGTACCATCCTCAGATGTTCCTCGTGATCACTATCACTCTGAGAATAAATAAGAATATCGTCGATGAATACCACGACGAATCTATCCAAATACTCCATAAACACCTTGTTCATTAAGTTCATAAAATAAGCTGGTGCGTTAGTCAATCCAAACGACATAACTGTGAACTCATATAATCCATATCTAGTCGAGAAAGCCGTCTTGGGAATATCCGATGGTCTAATCCTCATCTGATGATAACCCGATCGGAGATCAATCTTCGAAAATACTCTAGCACCTCTCATTTGATCAAACAAATCTTCAATACGGGGCAACGGATACTTGTTCTTTACTGTAACATCATTAAGAGATCTATAATCCACACACATCCGTTGCGATCCATCCTTCTTTTGTACAAACAAGACCGGCGCTCCCCAAGGTGAGGAACTCGGACGAATGTACCCAGCCTCTTGTAACTCTGTTAACTGCTTCTTCAGTTCCTTCAACTCCTCTACGGACATCCTATATGGCCGTTTAGAAATAGGGGCGGTTCCAGGTAAGAGATCAATAACAAACTCAACTTCTCTATCAGGTGGCATTCCTGGTAACTCTTCTGGAAAGACATCTGGAAAATCTCTAACCACCCGGATGTTGTCACCAACAAACTCCTCAGGCATGAAGAACATTGCACGCATAGATGAGGAGGTTACTGCAATATTAACTTGAAACCTTTCTCCTTTAGTAGTAGTGAGTTCTACGGTACCTCTACCACATGCTATAACGGCCTTTGCCTTTCTTAGCCATGACATACCAAGGATTAAATCTATACTGCTTGACTCCAATATTATAGCAGTAGCTCCAAATTCTCTACCCATAATAGTTAATGTCAATCTACGTGTCATTTGATTTGCCTCAACATGCCCTTTAGGTGTAATTACTATCAGGGGTTTTCTCATATTTAGCAGTGGTATTTCATTTGTGTTGGCATATCTAGCAGACATGAATGAATGTGTAGCACCAGAATCAAATAATATGGTTGCAGGAATTGCATTAACATAAAACATACCAATTACGAGGTCCCCTCCATCCGGAGTAGCGTCAACGCTGACTTGATTAACCTTGGCAATAGAATATCCCTTGCCAGTTCCTGGAGTTTGCTGCCTGTTCTGAACTGGAGTAGTAGCAATCCTCTGTGGGCAGACATTTGCATAATGACCAATCTTCCCACACTTGTAACATTGAGTGCCCGGACTCTGTCCTGAAAACTTTGTCGGGGTGCCAGTAGGGGTAGCCTGTCGAGGGGGTGGAGTCCTCAGTGGTGACTGCTGAACTGGGCGTGGTCCTCCTGGTCGAGTCGGTGTACCCTGGGGTGAACTGTAGCGAGGACGAACGCTGCTGCTTCCTTGTCCCTGCGATATGGCCTTTCTCTTCAAATCTCCCAATTGAACACGCTTGTGTTCAATAGCCAATGCCTTGTCAAGCAGCCTCTGAAATGATGGGAATGTGTGTGCCACCAGAGCATACTGCAAGGGTCCATTAAGTCCTTCAATAAAATGCTCCTGCTTCCTCTCGTCTTCAGCAACTTCTTCAGGGGCATATCTGGATAACTGAATAAACTTGTCTCTGTACTCGCTGACGGACATACTCCCTTGCTTCAGCGACAGAAATTCCTTCTTCTTAATCTTTATCATCCCAGCTGGAATATGATAGTTCCTGAACTGCGTACTGAACTCCGCCCAAGTAATAGTATCCGCAGCATCATGGGCAGCAGTATAAGAATCCCACCAATCAGCAGCAGGACCAATCAGACGTCCAGAAGCATATAAAACCTTCTCCCGGTCCGTGCATTGTGCAATATTCAGCATCTTATCAATTGCTTTTAGCCAATCATCCGCATCAAGTGGATCTGGTGAGCTTGCAAATGTGGGTGGCTTATGGCTCATGAACTCTCTATGCTTGTCTCGGGGTGGAACTGGTGGTGGTGGAGGTGGAGGCAGTGGCACTTGTTGCTGTTGTTGTTGCATTTGCTGTTGCAGCTGCTGTTGTTGCGCCCTCCTTTCCTGGCGTATCTCATCTCGCTCCTGGCGCAACTCCTGTCGTATATCCTCTCTTTCTTGACGCATCTCCTGGCGTTCTTGCTGCATCTGAGCACGCATATCGGCCATAGTATCTGCCATCTGCTGCATCATCGCCATCTGAGCAGCAACCAGTGGATCAACTCCGCCCGGTGGAGGATTGGGAGGATTCATCCCAGCAGGCTGTGGCTGAGGTTGTCTTCGAGTGTGTTGGTTAGGAGGCAAGTCAATTCCACCACCCCTCCTGGTATTGACCATCTGAGTTAGATACACATGGTAAGAAAAAGCAGTAGACAAGGCAGTAATTACAATCATGTTACTTTGGGGGATTTATTAGCTAAGCAGATTAATACTTCACCTACTATAGCTAATTCAATACCTTATGTTGGTACATGCTAAGATGTCCATCTATATTATTCCAATCAATCAAAGAAGCAAATCAGGCATTGATCATCAGAACAATCAACCAATATTTTTTTTTATAGAAAATAATTTTAAATTTTGTCTTAGGCTTCCTATCTCTTAGAATGTCATAGGGGTAGGGATTCCAAGGTGTGAAATCCATCTTGTCTCAGAGTAGAAAAGGTAAGAATGATCAGAGTAGAACAGTAGAAGGTGAGACAGGATTAAGATAAGTGTAGAAAGAATCAGAGTAAGGTGAGTATAGAATGAATCAGAAGGAGGTAAGTAGTGAAGGGTCTGTCCATTTCTATCTAGGTTTTGTCCTACAGTCAACATTTCCTCTGATACCACTTCTGTAACACCCGGTTTTAAAGAACAAAGCCGGGTGCATCTCATACATGCGCCAAGAAGACAACATATATAATAACAGAGTGTATAGAGATAAATGTCAATAACATCAGAGTATTTATTACATAGCGGAAGACTTATTACAAATTAAAATAATAAAGATAAAACGAACTAAGGATCGTCGGCGCCAATGTCGACTGGGAAACGCCACCTAGATCAGATCGAACTCCTCAGTGTTAGGCAGCTCCTCCTGAACCACCTGATCATCTCCTGTGGGGGGGGTGTGAGACAGCAAGGGTGAGCTCACACATGATCATAGCTCAACAAGTTGTGGGGAACCAGTGGACATAAACTCACAAAGGTGTGAGTTCATGTGATGTGTAAGGCTTAATCAAAGACAGGGGTTAAAGCTGAGCATTGCTTTTAAGTAGTTGGTCAAAATTTTATTAGCAGTTACTAAGTGTAAGTAAATACCAAACCATAAGTAAAGTGATAGAACAAAATTAATAATAAACCCATGCAATGCACATGACAAAATTGAATTTAAGTTCCATAATTTAAACATCAGAGAGTCCTGAGCTGCTCGTGACCGTGAGCTCGGCTAGTATACCAGTTTTACACTCTGCAGAGGTTGTACCCTTTACCCACAAGTCATGTTACCCATCTGCCAAGGGGTCATGAATCCCATATACCTCTACCTAGGAAGCACGGCAGGGCAACACTACGAGGCCTTTACAAAGTTCCACTAGCTTCCGAAAACCCGCTACAGTTTATGGGAAGATCCAGTAAAGGGTTCCTGGCTGATAGCCATCGCAGCAAAATCAACCAGGGACCTCCCCGCACTGACCTCTCCCCTACTGCCCTTGCCCCTTTCGGGTAAGGTAGTCTTCCACTAGCTTTCCTAATTAGTCAGCCAAGGGCGTCCCATTCCACCCTTGTGGTGGCACGTGGTTCTCAAGTTAAGCTCTATGTTCCAATTAACATTAATGATATCAACATGAACATAAACAGAATAATAACAAGACTTGGAACATAGAGGTAATAAATGATTATCCCAAAACCATATAAAGCAATAGCGAACTACCCAAGTGATTCAGGGGTGAACAAGGTAATGAGATAAACAATCTAGGGAGTCCTATTGGGTCCCATCAAAATTAACCTATGCATGGATATGTGATATTAAAGAACATTATTGGGTAAAAAGTGGTCAAGGGCACAACTTGCCTTCAATGAGCTCCTGCTCAGCTACTTCAACCTGCTGCTCACCAGGATCCTCAGCAACGGGCTCTTCTACTCGCCACAATACAAACAAGCACAGTGCATATAGAGAAATTAACATTACACCAAACATATAAACAAAATGCACAGAGATATTCTACATATTAAAATAAAATCCTAGGAACAGAAATCATATTTTTCTGAGTTATAGATTTTAAGTTATGCATTTTCAAAGGTTTTTATGTGCTTTAAATAGGATTAAGTGATAAATAAATTTCCTTACTGTTTTTATGCCAAAACAGAGACACTAAGTGCTAGAGAATAAAATTACAAAATTTTAGCAATTGGAATGGATTAATTTGGAGTTAGTATGAATTTTCTATGAATTTATAAAGTTCTAGCAATTATTTTCCTATTAAAAATCTATTTAATAATCATTTTCTCTGGTTTTATAAAGTCCTGGACTGGGCCTCAATTCTGGAGAAACCCAGGGGGCTCGGTGTAAGTTTATACAGACACCGCGCACAGTGCAGAACGGACGGCGGGTTGATTCGCTAAAAGGTGAGGGACTCTTTAATAAAACTGACCCGCGAAGGGGTATCGAGTCGTTCTGGCCGTTGGATTAGATCCGAACGGTGTGGATTTAATGCACCGAAGCGGTACCCCGCTTCCAATCCTAGCCGCACGATTGGATCGGACGGTCATGATTTTAAAGACGTGAGCGCATCAAGGATCGTCCGATCAGAACTCTACGGCTCGGATTACCCTAACGCGAATCGTTACCCAGGTCTAATCGTGTCCGTTGCCACCGAAATCAACGGTTATGAACTCGTCTTCAACACCCGGCCGCCAGGCTGCGGCGGAGCGCGCGACCCGCACGGCGGGGCCCCGCCGGAGTAGCCAGCCCGACGCGCAAGCGTGCTATTCTTTAAATTAAATGGCGCACCACGCAGCCGAGAGGATGGCGAACGTTGTAGAGGGGTTATTACCGGAGATTGGAGCGCAGACACCCGCGGTCGACGAGTGAAGCGGTACGGTGGTCGACCGCCAAGTCCGACGAGCAATTCCAGTGGCACTGGAATCAATTCCCCGATCGCCAAGGCCCCAGCGCACACCGCGATGTCGGGTGGTTCACCTAGGCTGATTTTCGAAGGCACGGGGTGGCCAATTTGCCTGATCACTCTCGGCGGCGCCGCTCCTCTCCTCTCGGTGCTACGACGGCGCGAGGTTCGACTTGGGGTGGTTGGGAAGGAAGAATAGGTCGCGGCGCCCCAGCTTTTATCCCCCCGAGTCCCCGGAGTCGAGGACCTAACAGCCGAGGCCGAAGCAAGCGGATCCGGTCAAATTCCAGAGCTTCCGCGCGCGAGATCCGCGGCTAGTTGGGGAAGACACCTGCAGTGGGGCCCCACGCGTCATAGACGGTGCCCGCGTGAGGTTCGGTGGGAGAGAGGAGCCCGATAGCTGACGCTCGGTTTTAGAGGGGCTGAGCAGCGGGTCCGAGCTGTCAGTCGGCCAGTGCGCGTAGCGAGGAGCTGACGGGCTGGGCCCACCTGTAAGCGAGCGACGGAGGGAGCGTGAGCTGCGCGGGAGTAGGGGGAATTGGGCCGCTAGGGGCAGATTCGGCCCAGGCTAGGTTTGTCTTTTTTTTTTCTTTTTATTTTCTTTTCTCTCTCTCTTTTCAAATTCAAGTTGTATTCAAATTTAATTCAAACTCTTGTGACCATTTATTACAATTTATACTTGCAACATTTAGAGATATTAATTCTGGAGGTATTTATTTACATATATTATTTACTTATTCCTATCCTTTATCTCTTTCTCTTCTCCACATTTCTAGAATTCCTTTTAGATTTTAAATTCCACTATGGACTTTAATATATTTCTTGTCACATAATGCACACAAAAATAAAATATCCAGCATGATGCAACAATTTAGTAGCATATCTTTTCATTATTTGTTCTTGGACATGGTGTTCTCATATGATGATGAATAAAGATCACACTCACATAAAGAGAAAATGTTTCTCTATTGATATTATTCCTAGCACTTACAAAGTAGGTGTCACAACAAGCAAGCCAACAAAGGAAAGGGGGCAAAACGCATCTGGGTGCCAAAGGAGATAATTTCAACCATGAAAAGCACCAAGAAGGTTTGGATCCCGAAAGGGAAGTGAGTGGACCGAAGGTCCGCGGGAAATTTGGAGACTTGGCAAATTTGGGATGTATATCATGGGATACATCATATTGGATCAAGTTAATTGCCAAGTGGGTTAGTGAAAATTTTGGACCCAAATTTCCCACCCATGACTAAGGTAACTAGCTTTATTGTATTCTTCGTCTTTAGATATGCGTATCTATTTATCTTTTATCTAGTTTACCTTTCTTGCCTAGTATTACATTTGTTATGTACTTTTGTTTAAAATCATGCATACTAGGTAAATCATATGGTAGGATTGCTTGTTTTTAATTCATATACTTAAGCAAACCTACATGGCTTAAAATGTTTATTTAAGCACGGCACATAGCTTTTATATTACTCCATAGTAAATGATGCATCAATTGAAAACTTTGATTCCTACAAGTTGTATCATTTAACTTATATGTGCCAAAGTTTGGATTATGGATAATTTGTCCCTCTTGATATCAAATCAAAGTGCATGTCTCCTACAAGTATTCAAAACTTGTATGCACACCTTTATGGGGAGGTTACTCTATAATCTAACACTTTGAGACTAACACCTTTTCAAGTCTATTTCATGTGATAGTCTCATTGTAAGGAAAATAAGGTCCCCGGAGAAAGACAACAATCTTCCACTGCAAAATCTCCAAGAACTCTCATGTCTCTCAAGCTCGCCATTGATCTCCAATTGGTATCTTTTGAGACTACATTCAGTATCATTTACATGTCTTCTCCAATATTTGATTAGACTATATTTCATATCATATGCTTCCGTGTTGCCAAAAATACATAAGTAGTTAACTCATATTCTGTTACCTATGCATAAGGGAAGTCAGTCTTTTCAAATCATGTCTTGCACCTCTAATTTTCACATGCTTTTTCCTAAGTAGAGGATCTCTGTTAGGGGGAGTATTTCTTCATCTCTAAAAAGGGGGAGAAAACTTCTTTCTAAAGAGACAACTCATTTAGGGGGAGTAATCTTTTGAGGACTCCTTCAAGTGGTATCATTCATATGGTTTATTTTAATATCCTTCTAGTGGTATCATTTGATAAAATTCTTGTTGAGGGCAAGCTGTTATTTACTTCCTACATGCTTTTAATGTCTTCCTTTTCGGTGGTTGATGCCAAAGGGGGAGAAGTTTAGGGACCAAAGCAATGAAAACTTTATCAAACACCAAACACCACCAATTTAAAATTTTATATCTACAAATGGCTTTTCAAGTGGTTTTGGTTATTTGGTCCAAAAATAGGAAGTAAGTGAATTATGGAGTTAGGGGGAGGCTTAAGTCCATAATATCACATTGTGGGGACAATCATGCATCTTAGCAAGTAAAATGCATATTTTCATTCAAATACTTGTATTATTTGCTTGCTTTGGTTGTGTTGTCATCAATCACCAAAAAGGGGGAGATTGTAAGGAAAATGGACCCCGGGCCATTTGGCTAATTGAGTTTTGGTGTTTGATGAACAACACAATCCGTGAACTAATAAGTTTTCTAGTGTTTGTGTTTGTAGTTCACAGGATGCGAAGAGAATTGGACCAAGGCAATGAGGATGCAACACCTCAAAAGAAGACATAAAAAGATGCATAGGAGTCCAATACTCAAGAACAAAGAAGCCCGAAGAAATCAGCGAAGAAATCCAAGATAAGGGCTGTCAGCCAGCGCCTGGTGGCGCACCGGACATTGGTGTCCGGTGTGCACCGGACTGTCCGGTGAGGCACCGGACTGTCTGCGCAGAGAGGCCGCAGGCAGGCGCTCTCTGGCTGTAGCACCGGACTGTCCGGTGTGCACCGGACTGTCCGGTGTGCCAACGGGCAGACGGCAACGGTCGGATCCAACGGTCGACTGCTACAGGCGCCAACGGTCGGCTGACGTGGCGTGCACCGGACATCTACTGTGCAGTGTCCGGTGGTGCACCGGACTGTCCGGTGCACCCGACGACAGAAAGCTGCTGCTTTCTGTCCAACGGCTAGTTGGGGGTGTGGAGGCTATAAATACCACCCCAACCGGCCATTCTCTAGTGTGAGAGCCCAAGCAACATACCAAGACACATAGTGCATATTTCCAAGAGCTCAAACACCCAAGTGCTTAATAGAATCACTCGGTGATTAGCGTAGGTGCTTTGCGAAGTGCTTAGGTTAGTTAGACCGCTTTAGCGCTTGCTCTAGGTGAATCCTAGTTAGTTGAGTGAGTTTTGTAAAACCTCACAACCCCTCGGCTCTTGCGTGAGTCGTTGTAATTGTACCGAGTGGGGCGAGAGTCTTGCGAGACCGTGACAACCGCGTTTGTGTCAAGGCCGCCACCGTGTACCGGAGGGAACGAGGCCCGCGGCGTTTCGGCCGGAAGCTCGATAGTGGAGACGGCGAGGAGCGTCCGAGAGGAGCTGGAAGCGGAGCACCACTTGCGCGTGGAGAAGGCCCGTGGCTCTCTACGGAGTTACTCGACCGTGGTGCTTGGCCCTCGCGTGGGCTTCCCTTTGCGTAGGGGCACCAACGAGGATTAGTCGGGACCTTGCGTGGTTCCGGATACCTCGGTAAAAATACCGGCGTCATCCACGAGAGTTTGCTTCTCTACTTAGCTCTTTACATTCCGCATTTATATTAAGCATTTAAGTTTCAATCTTGTAGTCATACTTATTTAGTGTAGATTGAAACTTAGCCTTTGCGGTAGAGATAGCAACACTTAGACAAAACCTAGTTTGCACATTCTAGTTTTGATTATTTGCATAGGTTTTGCTCTAGGGATTTAATTGTGGCCTAGTTTAGTAAAAGTTTTAGAAGTCCTAACTCACCCCCCTCTTAGGCGTCACCCGTTTCCTACAAGTGGTATCAAAGCCCGGTTTGGCTCATTTGAAACGCTTTAGCTTCACCGCTAAAAGAGTCGACGCTTTTTAGAGGAAGGAATGGATACCCATAGGCCACCACACTTCGACGGCACTAACTTCCCATATTATAGTGCTAGAATGGCTTGTTACCTAGAGGCCGTTGATCTAGGTGTTTGGAGAGTCACTCGTGACGGGATGAAACCTCTCAAGAATCCCAAGAAACCCACCACGAGTGAGGAAAAAGAAATCCATTTAAATGCTAGAGCCAAAAATTGCTTGTATGAATCTCTTAGCATGGATATTTTCAATCAAGTATTTACCCTGAAAACTGCTAATGAGATTTGGCTAAAATTGCATGAGCTCCATTGTCACACCCGGTTTTGGGAGGCAAACCGAATGCGAACCATGTACGTGCCAGGATCAGAACTCACGTACACAGCAGTTACATAAATGAACATCAACGCACATTGCTCGAATAATAACATAAAGGAGTATTAACTTATTACATCACAGAGTCACAGACATCCACATAGTCATCGTCTTAACAGGTAAATCAAAGTGCTAGCGAAACGCAGTAAAGATAAGGCCCTCACAGGCAGCTGACTGGGGGTTGCCGCCAACCCACACCTAGAATTCGTCGTAGTCTTGGAACTCCTGGAAGTCTCCTTCCACGGCTTCGCCTTCTCCTGAGCAGTGGTTACAATGCGGACAACCTGGTGTTTTGTGGTAAAGCAAGGATGAGTACACATCAACGTACTCAGCAAATGTCCCGTTTGGCTGAAGTGGACTAGCTTTATGTGGGGTTAGGCTCAAGCAGTTGCTTTTAGTTGGTCAGGTATTTATCATTTGTAGAAGCCAGATTTTAGCATTAACCAACCCATGAACCATTTCCTCATCGAGGAACAACATCATCATATTCGAACCAAAACCATAACATAATCCTTGTATCTCGAACCATCTGTATCTCTAATCAAAGAGGATCCCAAGGCTGCTCTTAACCGTGAGCACGGCTGATATATCAGTTTCACTACCCTCTGCAGAGGTCACACACTTTACCCATGAGTCATGATTCCCTCTCTGCCCGGGGAGAGCTAATCCCCATTGACCACTACCTAGGTGGTCCGGCAGGGTATCACTATGTAGCTTTTACAAAGATTCCCTAGAGATCATAGCTGCCCGTTAGGTTTCTCCAGTTTGATAAACACAGTACTCCTCCCCGCAGGAGAGTGACTAACAAAAGCAAAACGAAAGAACCTCGGCACTCAGCCTCGGCAGAGCAAGCACTGTGCCTGGACCCCATTGACGGCACGACGGCGAAGCAACTACACCTCTAGTTCCTCTAATTAATTAGCTAAGGGCACCCCATTTCACCCTCATGGTTGCACTGTTATCCCGGGTGGTCTCTCAACGAACAGGTCCTTACGGAGAGGTACTCAGGAAACAGCCTGAGCCCCCTAGAGTATCACAAGATCATCAACATCATCAAGAAAACAGTATCATAAATAGTCACATCATGTTCATTGATTAAGTTAAGGCAATAGCAGATTGCTAACCATAAGGTCATCAAGGATAAAGTAAAGTGTAAAGCTAGTCAATCCTTAGGTTTCAAGTAAGTAATGCGGGATAGTAAGTTATAAGTGAATAGGACATAATGGGTCAGAGGACACTTGCCTTCACCAAACTATTGATCAGGAACTTCCTCTGCAACTTCCTCGGGAAACACAGACTGCTCGTTGTCTACGTAAAGTAATCATTCACACTATGCACTTGGGAAAAAACAAACAAAAGCAATATACCAAACATATGCAGCAGAGATATCACAAGTTCACAATAGAAAAGGATTGGTACTCTAGTATTCCCTAGGTCTAGGGTGGAGGACTATACCAAGTGATTCACTATCCACTAATCAGGTTAAGTTAGTGGTGGGATTAAATCATTATCTGGTTTTAAGTTCCTAAACTTAGGTGTTTAAGTCCTTAAACTTAAGTGCTCCAACTTTTATTAAAGTCTACCAACTTCTAATTATCTCAAATAAGGTTCCAATAACCTTAATCCTATCCTAATGATTAACCATCAATTGGGACATGGAAACAGCAGGGAAACATTGTTTAAATAGATAGACAAAAACATCATGAGCATTTTGCAATTTGAAGCACCTAATTTGGAGTTCATATGGCAAAGTTATGAATTTTACAAGTTTAGGGGTTAAAAATATACCCTAAGTACCTATTTTGAATTAAATAAAAGGTCCGAGGACCTCGCTGTAAGAAACCAGGGACGGCGGGTTCAAATTCCAGAAAACAGGGGGGCTCTTTAAGAAAACGCGCGGGCGAAGGGGTATCGGACTCCTACGGCCGTCGGATCTCAGACGGACGGCCAGGATTAGATCCTGCGGGCGGGCGCGCGAGCGCGCGGTGGCCTGGGTGGCTGACAGGCGGGACCGGCGGGCAGCGCGAGCGCGCGGGCGGGCTGACAGGCGGGACCGGCGGGCAGCGCGAGCGCGCGGGCGGGCTGACAGGCGGGGCCAGGCGGGCAGCGCGAGCGCGCGCGCGGGCTGACAGGCGGGGCCAGGCGGCAGAGCGGGCGCGGGGTGTGAGGGAAACGGCCCTGGGCCATTGGATCTTAGGCGGACGGCTAGGATTGGACTTGGCCTAATTGAATCAGGGCCGCCCGATCTGGGACAGACGGCGGGGATCGGGTGGCCGGCCTGGGCTTCACCTACGGCTAGCTGGGGCGGCGGCGCTCGTCCCCGCGGCGGAGGACTCACCGGAGACGAGGGGCGCGGGCGCTTGGCGGGTCTCTGGGGCGACCTGAGTGGCCGGGAAGGTTGGGGAGGGCGCGGGGAACCTTTTGGTGGGGACTAGGTCGGGACAGGGGCACCGGAGGAGGGCGGTCCACGGCGAAGCGGCTCGGCGGCGGCGTTAAGCAACTCCGACGAGGAATTAAGCGCGACAGAGTGCAAAAGAGGGGAAGGGAGGGGGCATGGGAGGTTCCTTACCTCAAGGCGAACTCCGGGGACTCCTCGGTGGCGGCAAAGGCGCGACGACGGCCCGGGTCGACGGTGGCGGACCCCGGCGGCTGCACGGTGGACGGCGGGTGAGCGCGGGCAGAGGGAAATAGGGAGGGGAAGGGGAAATTGGAGCGCGTCCCGGGTTGTGGACGTCGGGGCGGAGCTCACCGTGGCAGAGGGCACGGCGGGGCTCCAACGGCGACGGAGGAACGAGCTCGGGCGGCGGCGGTTTAATGGCGGCTGCGCTTTGGCGTGCGCGCAGCGAGGGGAAGGCGAGAGAGGGGTCTGCAGGTGCGCAAGTGAGGGAGGGGGAGAGGGCGAGTGAGGTTCGGGGCTCAAGTGGCCAAGGGCGAGGTGGTGGCGAGCTTCACGCGCGACGTGGGCGCGGAGTCCGCGGCACGCGCGGACCAGGGCGGCGGTTACGCGGAGACGGAGAAGCTGACAGCCGGGGCCCGCGGGCAGAGAGAGAGGGGAAAGCGGGCGCGGGCGCGGGGAACGGCTGCGCTGACGGGTGGGCCCGCCAGGGCAGAGAGAGGAGGGGGGGGAGGCGCGCGCGGGATGGGCCGATTGGGCCAAAAGGCCGAGGGGGCGGGGGTTTGGGCTCTTTTCCCTTTTTCTTTTATTCTGGTTTTTGTTTTCTCTTTTCTTTTTATTTTCTCTATTTGATTCAAATTCAAATAAGCCACAAATTCAAATTAGACTTTCTAAGAATTATGCACCAAACAAAAGTGAAATCTAGGGTTCAACATGATGCAACAATTCATACTCCCTTGGAGTTTGAGCTAATAGACTATAGTTACAAATAAAATAACCACTTTTCTCCTATAGAAATGAGAAAGAGAAGATTGGGGAAGGATGAGAAAAGGGAAGTAACACCTGAATTTGTGAATATGAGCAAAGAAATTTTATACCCCCAAATTCAGGGTGTTACAAACCTATCCCCCTTAAAAGAATCTTGCCCCGAGATTCAGGGTTGGTCAGCAAAGAGTTCAGGGTATTTGGCTTTCAGATCATCTTCTCGTTCCCAGGTTGCTTCTTCCTCCGAGTGGTGCCCCCATCTGACTTTGCACATTCTGATGGTGTTCCTCCGGGTGACTCTGTCCGCAAACTCCAGAATCTGCGTTGGCTTCTCTATGTATGTCAGATCCTCCTGGACTTCCAAACCCTCCACTGGCAACTGTTCTTCTGGTACTCGTAGACACTTCTTCAATTGTGACACGTGGAACACATTGTGCACTGCCGACAAACTTTCTGGTAGGTTGAGTTGGTAAGCCACTTCTCCACGCTTTGCTTGAATCTGATATGGTCCCACGTACCGGGGTGCTAACTTGCCTTTAACTCCGAACCTTCTGACTCCCCTGATAGGTGACACCTTCAGATAGACGAAATCCCCCACTTCGAAACTCAGTTCTCTTCTCCTTCTGTCCGCATAGCTTCGCTGTCTTGACTGGGCTATCTTCAGGTTCTCCCGAACCATTTTGATATTCTCTTCGGCTTCAAGCAAAATGTCGGGGCCAAACACCTGTCTCTCTCCAGGCTGGTCCCAATGCAGCGGAGTCCTACAACTCCGCCCATAGAGTGCCTGAAACGGCGACATCTTCAAGCTGGCCTGGTAACTATTGTTATAGGAGAATTCTGCATAAGGTAACCTTTTGTCCCATCCTGACTTGTCTTGCAACGCACAGGCTCTCAGCATATCTTCTAGGATCTGGTTAGTTCTTTCAGTCTGACCGTCTGTCTGTGGATGATAAGCCGAGCTGAAGTTCAAATGGGTGCCCAAAGCTTCTTGTAGCTGCTGCCAAAAATGAGAGGTGAACTGCGTTCCTCGATCTGACACTATCTTCTTCGGCACACCATGAAAGCAAACTATCCGTGACATGTATAACTCAGCTAACGTTGCTCCGGTGTATGTGGTCTTCACAGGTATGAAATGGGCCACCTTCGTTAAGCGGTCCACAACCACCTAGATGGAATCATAACCGGCCCGGGTACGGGGTAGGCCAACTATAAAATCCATCCCGATCTCATCCCACTTCCACTGAGGAATTCGCAATGGCTGCAACAATCCGGCGGGCCTTTGATGCTCTGCTTTGGTCCTCTGACAGCTATCACAGATGGCGACATATTCTGCGATTTCTCTCTTCATGCCATACCACCAAAACCTCCTTTTTAAATCCTGGTACATCTTTTCACTTCCCGGGTGTATGGAGTAGGCTGTCTCATGAGCTTCCTTTAGGATTAGCTCCCGAATAGGTTTGAGGTCGGGGACACACAATCGGTCCTTGAACCATATTACTCCATCTTCATCCTCTCGAAAGTCTTTGCCTCTTCCTTCTAAGATCAGCTGCCGGATCTTGTTGATGCTTTCATCATCCTTCTGCCCTTCTTTGATCTCCCGCTCTAGGGTGGGCTCTAATTCCACTGTTACTCCTTGCGTACTGTTCAGGAAACCGAGACTCAGTCTGTCGAACTCCTTGGCTAACTCATATGGCATTGGGTACGTGGCCATCATATTGACTTGACTCTTCCTGCTCAGAGCATCTGCAACCACATTGGCTTTGCCTGGATGGTAATGTATCTCCAACTCATAGTCTTTGATCAATTCCAACCATCTTCGCTGTCTCATGTTTAACTCTGACTGGGTGAATATGTACTTCAGACTTTTATGATCTGTGTAGATGTCGCACTTCTGCCCATACAGGTAATGTCTCCAGGTCTTTAGAGCATGAACTACTGCTGCCAATTCCAGGTCATGTGTGGGATAATTTTTCTCATGGATCTTCAGCTGTCGAGATGCATATGCTACAACTCTTCCTTCTTGCATTAGCACACATCCCAAACCGGTGTAAGAAGCATCGCAATACACTGAGAATGGCTTGTGAACATCAGGCAGGACTAACACCGGAGCTGTAGTCAATCTATTTTTCAGTTCCTCAAATGCTTCCTGACACTTTTGGGTCCACTTAAACTCAACTTTCTTCGCTAGCAACGCTGTCATTGGTCTAGCAATCTTTGAGAAGCCTTCGATGAAACGCCTGTAATACCCAGCCATCCCAATGAAGCTCTTGATCCCACGAACATCCTTTGGTGCTTTCCAGTTCAGGATATCTGCCACTTTCTTTGGATCCACTGCCAACCCATCTTGATTTATGATGTGACCCAGAAACAAGACTTCATGAATCCAGAACTCGCATTTGCCCAGCTTGGCATACAACTGATGCTCTCGAAGTCTTTGCAATACCATCTTCAAATGCTCTACATGATCCTCCTCACTTTGAGAATATATGAGAATATCATCGATAAACACTACCACAAACTTGTCCAGATAATCCATGAACACACTGTTCATCAAGTACATAAAGAAGGCTGGCGCATTTGTCAAACCAAAGGACATAACTGTGAATTCATATAACCCGTACTTGGTGATGAATGTTGTCTTCGGTATGTCCGAGGGTCGGATTCTGAGTTGATGGTAGCCTGACCTCAGATCTATCTTCGAGAATACGCTGGCACCTCTGAGCTGGTCGAACAAATCTTCTATCCTTGGCAGGGGGGTACTTGTTCTTGACAGTGACTTCATTCAAGGCCCTGTAGTCTATGCACATCCTTTTGGTACCATCTTTCTTCTCTACAAACAACACCGGAGCGGCCCAAGGCGAGGTACTTGGTCTGATGTAACCCTTCTCTAACATCTCATCTATCTGCTTCTTGAGTTCCACCAATTCTGGTCCAGACACTCGGTAGGCTCTTTTGGAAATGGGGGCGGTACCAGGGATAAGCTCTATGGCAAATTCGACTTTTCTCTCGGGTGGCATGCCCGTTAGCTCCTCGGGAAACACATCCGGAAAGTCCGACACAACCTTGATAGCCTCGAGCGGGTTGGGCTCCTTACTATCAACCGAAATCTGGTGACAGACTCCCTCCGCTGATTGAGGCATCCTTAACTCGGCCACTACCTCTTCTCCTGACGGGGACTTCAACGTTACGGTCCTCTTGTCACAGCTAACATTCGCTTCATACTTCATTAACCAATTCATCCCTAGAATGACATCTATCCCAGGGGTGTCTATTACTATTAGGTCACTGGGGAATCCTATCCCCCTTATTTCCACCCTTATATTTGAGCATATTTTATCTGTTTGCACCTTGCCACCAACTGAATTAATCCTCATAGGCGGCATCATTGCCTCTACTGAGATGTTATGCAATTCTACCTAGGTTGCAGTGACAAATGAATGAGTTGCACCAGTATCAAATAACACTTTCGTGGGATGAGATTCGACTGAGAACATACCTACTGCCACATCTGGTGCATCCTGGATCGCTTCGGCCTCCAAGTGGTTCACCTTTCCACGGTTGTACGCTTGGTTACGATTGCCTGCTGTCGGCTGCAGTACACCTTGCCTTGTTGGAGCATTGGGGTTGGTCTGCTGCTGCGCCATCTTCTTCGGGCATTGCATCGCCCAGTGGCCTTGTTCTCCACAGTGGAAACATCCTCTGCCTCCTCCTTGTGCTGGGGCTGCTTGGTTGCTCTAGTTTGCTGCTGGGGCAGGAAGGCGAGGTGCCTGGTTGTTCTGCTTCTGATACTGATTCCCTACTTGCTGGCTGTGCTGACGATACTGCTGCTGCTGCTGTTGATACTGCCTCTGGAACTGCTGCTGATGCGGACGCTGATTCTGATTCTGATATCCCTGTGGGTGACCGGGTCTGCCTTGCTGAGATGAACTGCCTGAGAAACGTGGACGGCTGATGCCTCCGGTCTGGGGTCCACTCATCTTGCGCTTCCGATCTTCCATATCCTTACGCTTCTTCTCAGTCATAACTGCCCTATCGATCAGGTGCTGGAAGGTGGGGAAGGTGTGATTCATCAGCTGGTAATGCAGGGGATCCACTAAACCCCTCATGAACCTATACTGCCTTTTAGCATCAGTGTTGACATCCTCAGGTGCATACCGAGATAGCTGCAGAAACTTGTCTCTGTATTCACTAACAGACAGGGGTCCCTGCTTCAGAGCCAGAAACTCCTCCTTCTTCACGATCATCAGTCCCTCCGGCACATGGTACCTGCGGAAACTCTCGCTGAATTCTTCCCAGGTGATGGCTTCGGGGTCAGCATGTGTGGCGAGGTAGGACTCCCACCAGGACTGGGCTGCTCCCCTTAGCTGACGGGGACCATACAGAACCTTCTCCCTGTCGTTACATTGAGCGGTGCGCAGTTCTCTTTCCACTGCGCGCAGCCAGTCTTCTGCATCCATGGGGTCGGCAGAATGGGCGAAGGTAGGAGGGTGCCCTCTCATGAACTCACCACGCTTATCTCGTGGCATCTGGGGCATCTGCACTTGCAATTGGGGTTGAGGTTGCTGTTGAGCCTGCTGCATGGCTGCCAGAGTCTGCCCAATGGCCTGCACTGCCTGAGTCTGCATCAAGAACATCTGCTCCACTGACATCGGGGGTGGCGGGGGAGGCTGCCTCTGTTGTTCCTCCTGCTGGTCATGCTGCTCTTGCTGAGCACGCCTGTTGCATCGGCGCCTGTTGTCAGACATCTGTGGAAGACATTCATACATCAGCATTGATCCTACAACCCTCCAGCATAAGAAAAGAGAATACAGAATTCTTCATGACACTGAGTGAACAAAGAGCTCCACTGATCCTCATTACGATTCAACACAGCTTCTCAGATAAGAAGGAAAGTAGAAGTAAATGGCTTCCCAACTAAATAACTGACTTTATTAACATTATAGCTAGGCCAAACTGCAGGAGAAACCCACAGGTTGGCAACAGTCATTACAAAGATTCAAATCCAGCACAAGTTCATCATAACAAGCATGCAAGCAACTGATAAGCAAACTAAACTAATTGGAAGCAACTGATAAGCAAACTAAACTAGCTATCTAAGACTGAGACATCTGACTTAAGAATTATTACAAACTTCGACGCTAACGATCTAAGGATCCAGATCTATCCTGGTCTTACAGGCAGGGGAACCATAAGTGTGGTGACCACGTGGCGGCGAGCGGTAAGGGTGCTGAGTCCCAACAGGAGCGAGAGAACCACCCTCCTGGTGATGGCGCTCTGCCAGCTCAGCACGCAACTCCGCAATCTCCGTTTGAGCCCTGCTCAGCTCGTCCAGAGAGTGATCCAGCTCAGTGTTAAGCACTGCGACTAGGTTGACTGCGCTGCTCAACCTAGGGTTAGCCTCACCAACAGGTGAGACAACCACACTCTCTGTGCTGCCAGTAGGGCGGCAGGGGTAGTACCGAAGGTTAAGACCGTCGGCCACGCCACCGAACAAAGAACAGTACTGGGAGAGTGCACGTCGTGCTGCATCCTGCATAGCTGCCTCTGCAGTGTCCCTCTCGGAGATGGAATAGTGCTTCGAAACGGCCTCCGCACCCCGGAGGTCATCCTCCGGACGGCGAACTAGGCAGGTAGCCTCCCAGCGGTCCGGGTACCTCCCGCGACTGTGCTGGTAGACTACACAACGATACTCGATCGACCAGGTGTGCCGGTCAAAAGCCTGGCGCAGCAAGGTGTCGAGTGCGTCGTGGAAGTGACAACCGCGAGCGGCGTCACGGGTGATGGGTCGGGCGACCCATCCTTCCACCTCCTGCGGCTCAGAAGACTCCGTGCTGTGGTCTGAGTCGTCGTCGTCGGGGTCTCCTCCAAGACCTCCTCCAGTAGCTCCTCCAACAGCCGGGGCGTCCCGCGGTGGTGCAGGGGGCGCCTCCAGCTGGGCAACAGAGGAACGGGGCCTCACGGACTCCACCTCCTGCTGGGGTGGGGAGGAAGAGCACTGCTGCTCTCTATGCTGGCACCGGCGTTCCTGCTCCTCACGCAGACGGTGGTGCAGTCTCTCCAGGCGACTCAACTGACCGGACACGGTGCGGTGCAGAGGACGCTCCGCAAGTCGAGACAGCAGGAAAGGAATCACCGACTTACGTGCAGTGTGTCTAAGACGAGCCATCTACAAAAGACACCGTAAGCATAAGAGTAAGAGCAGAACTAATATGACAAGTGAATAAACCATAGACAGAATAAGATAAAAATTTTAACAAGGTATAATATAGTATATATATATATGTAGTAAAACATAGGGTTGGTCGAGGTGACCGACTTTTGAAGTAACATCAGAGGTCAAGGTGAGGGGGAAGGTCAATAGTCCTTAGTACGACCAGTGCTACTCTAGGTCAGCGGTCCTACAGTCAGCACGGCTTTGATACCACTTATGTCACACCCGGTTTTGGGAGGCAAACCGAATGCGAACCATGTACGTGCCAGGATCAGAACTCACGTACACAGCAGTTACATAAATGAACATCAACGCACATTGCTCGAATAATAACATAAAGGAGTATTAACTTATTACATCACAGAGTCACAGACATCCACATAGTCATCGTCTTAACAGGTAAATCAAAGTGCTAGCGAAACGCAGTAAAGATAAGGCCCTCACAGGCAGCTGACTGGGGGTTGCCGCCAACCCACACCTAGAATTCATCGTAGTCTTGGAACTCCTGGAAGTCTCCTTCCACGGCTTCGCCTTCTCCTGAGCAGTGGTTACAATGCGGACAACCTGGTGTTTTGTGGTAAAGCAAGGATGAGTACACATCAACGTACTCAGCAAATGTCCCGTTTGGCTGAAGTGGACTAGCTTTATGTGGGGTTAGGCTCAAGCAGTTGCTTTTAGTTGGTTAGGTATTTATCATTTGTAGAAGCCAGATTTTAGCATTAACCAACCCATGAACCATTTCCTCATCGAGGAACAACATCATCATATTCGAACCAAAACCATAACATAATCCTAGTATCTCGAACCATCTGTATCTCTAATCAAAGAGGATCCCAAGGCTGCTCTTAACCGTGAGCACGGTTGATATATCAGTTTCACTACCCTCTGCAGAGGTCGCACACTTTACCCATGAGTCATGATTCCCTCTCTGCCCGGGGAGAGCTAATCCCCATTGACCACTACCTAGGTGGTCCGGCAGGGTATCACTACGTAGCTTTTACAAAGATTCCCTAGAGATCATAGCTGCCCGTTAGGTTTCTCCAGTTTGATAAACACAGTACTCCTCCTCGCAGGAGAGTGACTAACAAAAGCAAAACGAAAGAACCTCGGCACTCAGCCTCGGCAGAGCAAGCACTGTGCCTGGACCCCATTGACGGCACGACGGCGAAGCAACTACACCTCTAGTTCCTCTAATTAATTAGCTAAGGGCACCCCATTTCACCCTCATGGTTGCACTGTTATCCCGGGTGGTCTCTCAACGAACAGGTCCTTACGGAGAGGTACTCAGGTGTTGGGGGCCTTCGTCCTCCGAAGGTCCTCAAAAACATGATTTGACAATGTTTTCCAAGTGGATTATATGAACAGGTATTTTCGGATTCAGAATTATGGATATGGAGCACGACCAGGACGAAGCCTGAACCAGACGAAGGTCGAGGGCGGCCGAAGCTGTGCGCAGGGAAGCTTCGGCGCATTGGCATACGAGAGAACCGACTTAAAGATGAAAAGACTTCGGGGGCCTCGACAGATTTCCATAAACTGTTAACAAATGTAATGGACATGAATGTAATTTTACGTGGGCTGCGTCCCGCGTCTATAAATAGATGAACAGTACTCCCGTACTGTTCACGCTGACTTGGCATTCTGCTTTTGCGTCACACTTGTACTTTATACCTTCTTTCAGGACCGAAGGTACATTTGTAATTTGAAATCATTTCTATTTTTCCATGTTAATAAAATAGAAATGATTTTATGTTGTTTATATTATATTTCGTGCTTTATGTGAGTCCTTCGTCATTACTCGTTATAGTTACGAAGGTATGTCCCTTATGACCTTCGTCCGAAATTCATTATTTCCTGAAGGGGCATAATGTTTCGAAGGACGAAGGACTTTAACATTTAACACTTTTTATGTTGCCTTGTTCTTAACTCTTAGCATTTGAGAACAAGTCCCCAACATTGGCGCCCACCTCCGGTGAACTCACTTCCACTTCGAGCTTTTGTGAACACCTTCGGAAGCTATAGACCTTCGCTATGGCGCCGAAGAAAGCTTCAGCAATTGGGGCTTCAGCACTGCAACCGCTGGACCACAACCAAGAGACCGTCTCTCTTCGGGAGGCCCGAAGTCAGAAGAGAAAGGCCGTCAGCCCGACGCTCGAGGAAGAAGAGCTAGACCAAGAAATCAGAGACATGGAGATGCTACATCAACAAGTGCAGAGGAAGAAGGAGAAGATGGCCCGCCTAGCTGAGTTGCAGAGACAAATAGACGAAGCCTCTGAGGAAGTTCGCCATCTTACCCACGATGAGCAGAACAGAAGATTTCATCAGAAAGACCTTCATCAGGAGGGCTTCGTCAACGAAGATGACTGGTATGACAATTTCCATCAGGGAAATTTTGTTTTTGATGACGCTTCTCCTCTGTCCGCTGAGCTGCAGGCTACACCTTGGCCTCCATCCTATAAGCCACCTCAGCTTCCCATGTTTGACGGCCACTCTGATCCGAAGCAGTTCTTGATGAGCTACGAAGCAACAGTGTCTTCGTACGGGGGCAATGCTGCAGTCATGGCGAAGTCTTTCGTTATGGCCGTCAGGAATGTTGCTCAGACCTGGTATTCCTCCCTTCGGCCAGGAACAATCACTTCATGGCAGAAGCTGAAGGACATGTTGCTGACCAGCTTTCAAGGATTTCAGACAAAGCCGGTCACAGCTCAAGCCTTGTTCCAGTGTGTTCAGGATCACGAAGAGTACCTTCAGGCGTATGTCCGAAGGTTCTTACGATTGAGGGCGCAGGCACCAACGGTGCCCAATGAAATCGTTATCGAAGCCATGATCAAGGGACTCCGTCCTGGACCTGCAGCTCAATACTTTGCTCGGAAGCCTCCTCAGACACTGGAGAAATTGCTCCAAAAGATGGATGAGTACATTCGTGCTGACAATGATTTCCGCCAAAGAAGGGAGGAGGCCTTCAGATTTTCTGAGATGACCAGGGGCTTCGGAGGAAGATACTACCCGAGGCACGTCCGTTCCATCCACAACACTCAGAATGATGATAAGGGGAGTCAGCAAAACAGGCCGCAAAGCTCCTCACAGGCTTCGGCGCAACAACAAACTTCCTTCCGGCCACCAGCTCCAAGGGGCAGAGGCGCCAGGGGCTTCGGCGGAAGATTCGGAGATCAGCCAAGGAGACTGTTTTGCTTGTTCTGTGGAGAAGGCAAGGGCCATACCACTAGGACGTGCCATGTTACAATCCAGAAACAAAAGGAAATAGCCGAAGCTGCATCTCAACAAGCTCAGCCGAAGCAGGTTATGCATACTGCTTCGTATCATCCGCCTTATATCCCACAATACATAGACAACCACCCTGCAGCTTCTGTAGCTTCGGCAAGTCAACCTCAAGCTTCCTGGCAACAGCTTCCGCCCCCACCTCCATTGCAGCAAGGCCAACAGCCAGAAGGGAGTCAATACACTCCACATCAGAGGGACTTCAGAGAGCAGTCCGAAGCTCGCACAGTTAACAGCACTGTGCCAGAGTCGAAGCACATATATTGACACATATCCTACCTTTGATAGCACTCTTTCCTATTCAGTTTTCTTTTCTGTGAAGCAAAAAACATTGGTAGTTTTCATGTAATAATTTCGTTGTTTTCCGCGAGGAAGATCTATTTGTTCCACAAGCTTAAGTTGCTGAAGTTTAAAATTTTTTCCGTTACCAAGGAGGACCTTCGAATTAAAAATCCTTCGGAGTAACAGAAAGTCGTTCTAAGGAACGCAGTGTAAGTTTGCGAAGTCACAAAAAGTCGTTCCAAAGGGAGCGTAGTGTAAGTTTTCTGCTCAGAAGTCGTTCCTAAAGGAATGCAGAGCCTACAGCGAAAAGTCAACGCTGATACCGCCTAAGTAAAAGGCGAAGAAGCTCCTAAGGGAGGCTTACAGCGAAAAGTCAACGCTGATACCGCCTAAGTAAAGGGCGAAGAAGCTCCTAAGGGAGGCTTACAGCGAAAAGTCAACGCTGAAATCGTCTAAGTAAAAGACGAAGAAGCTCCAAAGACGTTCCTAAGGGAATGCAGAGCTTACGAATATATTTTATGAGTATCTTCGGAACAAATGTCACATGCATAGCATAACATCATCACATCATTTTGCATAACATAAGCATCATACATCATTTTGCACTTGGCAAAAGAAAGTGACACTCTCAACCTTCGAAAGGATGCTCTGAGAAAGTGATATCGAAATTGTATAGCTTCGGATTACAGCTTCGGAAGATATTTTTATGAGACATGGGTGAGCTTTTTCAGATCAATATTGAGATCGCATAACCTCGGAGTATAGCTTCGGATAATGATTTCACGAAGCATGGATGTCATTCATCAGAATAATTTTAACAAAGAATGTCTTCTTCACGAAGCATGAAAAGAAGGGAAGGTGTTTTTTCGCCGAAGGCTCAAAAAGGTATGTATATAGAGTTTCATGCATCGTGAAGAATTGAATAATGAAAAGAAACTTGTATCTTACATCCAAATGTACAAAATATTACATAGATCACAATTTAAATGTTTTTCTAATAGCATCTAGTCCTCTCTTAATACTGCTTCGGCGACTTCATTTAAAAGTTGGTCAACAACTTTGTCCATGATAGCTTCGGCCATTTGTTTGATTTCTTCATCTCCTTTTGTGTGGGGGTCGGCAGTCAACCCAGCAGCTTCTGAGGGAAGAGAACATTTCTTCATCACTATTACAAACTAAGTGCAGAGTTTGAAACAAAAATTACAACACAATAAGAACAACTAATTAATACCTAATTGCCTTTCGGGCTCTGTACTTT